>CAVNZK010000347.1:7200000-7831685 GCA_963693345.1 Pieris melete | reverse complement strand
CGTTATTTTTTTTTTTTTTTATTTATTTATTTATTTATTTATAACAACACTCCTGCCCTAACAGGCGACCCCAAATTGACAAGAGTGAACAAAAGCTTACAGACGAAACAAAAAAAGCAAAAACAAAATCAATCAGGAAAAACAAAATTACACAATAAAAAAATTAACTAACCACTAGGTATAGGCACTAACAAATAATAAAAGTTTTGCCAGTTCACTCAACGGAGAATGAAAGAGGTCCGTTAACCTATGCAGTTCATTAACTAGACCAATACACCGAATCATATGTGCCCTTTTCAGAAGGTTAGTCCTAGCCGTGGGCACATGGAGTAACGGTGGACGATGTCGCTTTCTGACGTACCCATCAGGTACATTAAAGCTAATGTACTGAAGTACTGCCGAATTACTGTCCTTGCCATGTAACAATTTTATGAAGTACATCACAAGCGCGAATTCTCGGCGTACTCTTAGCTCATTGTAGCCCACAGAACCAAGAATAAATAATGTCGGATACATGAGTGGGTAAAAAGGGTACACACCCTACATCTTAAGATAAATGTATCTCAAAAATTTGTTTTGTACCCGCTCCAACATCACCTTATACTTAATTTCATATGGAGCCCAAATCGCTGAATTATGCTCCATATGACTCCTCACAAGCGCATCATATAAGACTCTCACAGTAGTGATGTTCATGAAGTCTTTGACTTGTCTCAGTACAAAGCCAAGTTTTTTATAAGATTTTCGACAAATCTGTCTTATGTGTTCACGAAACATCAAGTCCGGCGTAAACACAACGCCGAGATCTTTTACTTGCGTCACCCTTTTGATGGATTCCGATCCTATTGTGTAATTATATAGTATAGGCACGTTAGAGCGGGTAAAACTCATGATGGAACACTTTGCAGCATTAAAACTGAGTTTATTTAAAATACTCCAATCAAATACCTTCGAGAGATCGCTTTGAAGATGCTCGCAATCAGATTTTTTTTCAATATTTTTGAAAATCTTCAAGTCATCTGCAAACAATAGGCATCTGCTAGAACTCAGGACCTCCGGCAAGTCGTTAACCATAAGGACGAATTCGAGTGGTCCGAGATTCGAACCCTGACTTACTCCAGATGGAGTAAAATACGGCGCAGACTCATGGTTTTTGTAGTCTACATACTGTTTTCTTTCTGTCAAATATGATACCCAGAAATGCAGCAGTTTTGGTGTACAGCCAAACTCCGCTAGTTTCCTGAGAAGAATGTCATTGTCCACCGTGTCAAACGCTTTTTTTATATCCAGGTAAACTACATCAACTTGACCCCCAGCATCCACTACAGGCATCAAATACATCATCAAGTCCAACAGATTCGTAGTCGTATTACGTCCTGGTCTAAACCCGTGCTGTTCATCGCGCAATTGAGCCGCTACTTGTGAGAATATAGTACACTGTATTGCTGACTCAAAAACCTTTGCCGGCGTAGACAATACAGCAATTGGTCTATAGTCACGTACATCCGGTCCCGGGATCCCCTTTGGAACAGGCGTAACCCTAGTGGTTTTCCATTGTGCTGGGAAAATACTTGACTTTAGACAAGTGCCAAATATATGGTGAAGAGGCGCTGCCAGTAGTCTTTCACAGTCCCTAAAAAGAAAAGGTGGTAGGCCATCAGGACCGGCCGAACGCTTAGGTTTGAGGCGCACCAGTGCTTCACTCACTTCCCGCAAGGTGAAATCATCTAAGTGAACACGGGAACTGCTCGTCCCATATGCTGCTGCCGCATTCACATCAAGTTGTGGCGTCTCGGTACTGTACACACTTTTGAAGAACTGGGCAAATTCGTTAGCACTCTCCTCCTCCGTTAAATTTGTTCCATCTTTTACAATACCTTCCCTTTTTAATGGTCGTGTGTGATCCTTAACATGTTGCCAAAAAGACTTTGGATCAATCGAGAATTGGTTTTGTATTTTATCTAAATGGAATTTATATGCACTTTCTATGCTATTTTTTACATCTTTTCTACATTTAGAAAACTCCTGGTAATCACACGTCGTTCTGGTTTGTTTGTATCGTTTGTGGAGTCGAGCTTTCTTTTTGATCAGGTCAATTAAGTCTTTGGTATACCACGCTGGATATTTATATCTTGAATTTCTGTTCACCGTCAAAAGAGATTTTTTAGGTACACATTCATCCAAAATACCATAAATCACAGTGTAAAAATATACAACCATCTCATCCACGTCGCTCAGGCTGTATAACGTACCCCAGTCTACTGATAACAAACGCGTGTATAATAAATGATAATCTGCTTTATAAAAGTTCCATTTTGACCACTCATTACCAATTCCAATGTGTCCACCAGAATATGATTGTGCCGCCCCGGTCGTAGAGGACACTACAGAGCATGCATTGGAAATAAGGCCCAAGCTCACCGCCAGTGGTGGGTGTTGCACGTCTATCGGCACCAACGAACCATCCGCTTCTTCTACTACAACCTCCAGGCGAGAACCCGCGGCCAGAACCAAATCCAACTGCCGACCTATGCAATTAGGCACAGTATTATATTGAGTGAACTGACAATAAGACATTAAGTAACATTCATAATAATAGCTAACATTAACAGGACATGAATACATATTGAAATCGCCAACTATAATGACGTCTTTATATATAGTACATAAATCTTCGATTATTTTAAATAATAGCATATAGTCATTTTCCGAACTATTCGGAGGGATATAAGCTACACAACACAAAAATAATACATTATTTTTAAGGCATACATTTGCACAAACAAATTCAAATGGACAAGAGTCAATTGATACAAACGGTGTATGTACTTGTCGTAGCTCGAATCGCTGCGTACTAACGAGAAGCACGCCGCCCTGCTTTCGACCATCGGTACGGTCACTGCGCACAATGTTATATCCCATCAGTACAATCTCAGTGTCGTTTATAGATTCATTACAACCGGTTTCCGTAATGGCATACAAGTCATAGCTCAATACATCCAAATTGTTTTTAAACTGATTTAATTTTGTGCGCAGTCCTCTGACATTTTGGTAGTATAAACTAATTTCTTTAATTTTTTTTACTTTGTTTGGCTGAGTTACGAAACCAAATCCATTCACTAAATGCAGCATTAATCGGCCATATTTCCGACTGATTTAAAATATCAAAACAGGCCTGCGATACGCTTATAATGAAAGATGCGTACTGACGCTCCGTTTTATGCTTGATTTTGTCAACTTTTATGTCTGCATTCAAACTACCACACACGTTTTCTACATGACTTTTGACATCTTCCACACTGGTGTCCGGATGCAAGCGCCAAACATGCAAGAACTTTGTGTGCTCAACACCCTTGATAGATAGACAATCAGTGTTTTTTCCTAATCCTACTACGTTTGTCTTGCTGCGAACGAAGCCCTTCTTTCGTCCTGTCACCCGATTTTCTTCCTGCTTATCATTCTCTCGCTGCCGTGGCGCAGATGTTGATGGGGAGGGACTTTTAACCGCGGCTGAGTCGGTTGCCAAAGCAATAGAGATAGTAGGTACAGCAGACGTGGTGGAACGTGGGCTTTTGGACGACCCCGATGTCTGTTTCCTTTTTTCCATTGATTTTGTTACACTATTTACAGAGATAACGTTCGAATTTTGATTTTGGTTTGAAATGTCAAGGTTGCTATTATTATTCATCTCTGGAGAAAAACTATTGGCCTGTCTAGAATTAATTTTTTCTTCTAATGTAGTAAGGAATTTTAATATAATTTCTTCTATGTTAGAACTTTGAACCGGCATTCCTACCCCCGGTTCTTCTAGCAGAGTAACTCTGTCCTCCAGTACAGACAACCTTACGTTAAACTCATTTATATATGTAGAAATCCTGGCTATTTCATTGCGAAATTGAGATAATTCATCCCTTAACAGTCCTATATCATCTTGACTACTATCATGGGATTTTGGTGTGTGCGGACTTTTAGGCTTATCAGAAACTTTTTTATTTTGTCCCTTACATTTAGTACAGACCCATTTTTTTGGATCAGAACCCATTGTTAGGCAATGCTTGTGATACGACCCTGAACATTTCACACATTTCACCCCATCTATTGTGCTGTTAAAGAACTTGCTGCAGACTTCACACTTATTAGCCATATTGACTTTTATTGTTCACCCGCTACTTGTCAATAGATGGCGTTAATAACGTTACTTGATTTTTACTTGGACAAATATCTTTTATTATATATTGTAATTGTAATATAATAATCACAAATTAAATTTGATTTTTTAGTCACAACCAGTTATAAATCTGTGTGCTGTAGCTCCATAAAACACACAAGCAACGTACTCACTTAAAGATCGCAGTCATGCGTTGCACAATAATTTTGCGTTTTTTTTTTGGCTTGTCACTGAACAGTTTCTGTTGATAACACTTCACGCTACACTGCGCCAAAAAATAATCAAATGTATATACTCAAAAACATACATAACATGTTATACAACTGTTGTCGTGAAATTTATTTGAACACATCATACATTTTAAAATTGCACTTCAAATTATAAAGTCATAATATGGTAAATGAAACTTTTTAATTCGTTTTAGCGAAAGGTCTACGGAGTAAGTACTTAATATTTGTAGCACATCAGTTTTAAAGTCGAGTTATTAAAATTAATCAAGAAATATTAAATGGGGCCACTGTATGTGTTTTGTTGAACAGTGAACGTGAACTACAATAACTCCGCAGTGCTGGGGAGCACATCGCAATCATCTCTGTGTCATAGCGAGTTGTTATAACTTATCGGAGTTTTAGTACAACTCACAAAGAGATTGGAAGCTCCCCGTCGTGTGGTTCGAACTCGATTTCAGATCTGGGTTACACTATCCGCTATCTCAGCGCTTTACCGACGATATTATAACCCGCTACATGTAACTTGATCTGATTAAATATATAAATTTTATAAAGTTTAATCACCTCTGATATATCGATGTTTCGCATACGTGAATAGACTACCAATTGCAATAATGCTATACGGCTAATGTATGAGAAATGTCAGACCTGTGATGGGCTTGACATTACCGTAATGGCAGAAGTATGTCCACAAGCCGTTGAGAAGATAGCGCACGTTATTTAGATATGGTAATGCTGTATTCACGTCTGCCAAGTCTAAGTAAGGGGTATAATACATTTATCGATTTCTATTATGTGTAACATTGTTGAACAAAATCAAAACAACGTTCAATCAAAATTCTAAAAATTTATACAAAAAGTAATTGTTAAGAGATTTTACAAGCAACTACCTACCGAAGCTAAATAATGTTATACATATTGAGCATATACTGCTGGGAAGCCTAAGAAATGCAGAAAGCAGGGCATTATTTATTGAAGAGTGCTAATTTATGAAAATATATGAGTGCTGCGGAGCCGTTTTAAAAGGTTCCTGTGAGTTGACTGCTCAGTGCGGCATTAATAATCAGTTACGGTTTGCTCCTTATCTGGATTTCGACTTGCAGTCACATTTACGAGAGCTATAACTGAGAGAGGGGTCGGTGCACCTGGTCTACATTATTTCATGTGCTCATGTCTGACCTAAACAAACAGCAGAACGCTGACACAACGCTAGTGGTTGTCTACACATAGAGGGTTAGAGACTAAGAGTCCCAATTTTGCGGCACGAAAACAAAATTGGAGAACATTTCGAGATATATCGAACACACTCATTGCGATGGACCTGCGACCCAAAATAAACCATTATGATTATTGCTAGGTGCCCGGGACTTCGTCTGCATGTACTGAGAATTATGCCTAAAATTATATCATGGAAGTAAGTTCATTTGTTTTATAATATATTTTTTTATATATTATAACATTGCAATTATTATAGCACAAAGTTTTTAAACCAAATACGAATGAAACCTAATATGAGCAAAAGCGGCTCTCGTGCTATGTAGGGCGGGCTTCGGTCAGCAAGTAGATAATAATAAAACTATGACGGGGCTCATAATATTGGACACCGCGGACCGAAACGCCGTTATCGTTTGGAGTACAATCCTCGTTATACGATTCGGCCATTCCGGGACGGTCCCTCGTCGTAATTAAACAACCGATTCCACATGTCGCGTTGACTGATCGCTTTTATTAATTCAAAATGTCAAATTTTACAAATTAAATTTCTGCAAAGGACTCGCTATCGTGTCTCTAAATCACAGCGTCCCGAATTAATTAAAATTCGGTTAATAAAAACAGTAAATTGTCGCCACATCGCGGTGGGACCCAATTATTGGAGAACACGTTTCATTTTAATAAAGTAATTTAGAAAAAGAGCGATTCGCATCAAAATGAGAAGGGTTGTTCGAGTATCGAGGCCAGAAAATTTTCGTTCGCGCTGTTTTTCTTTAACGGCTCTCGTGGACGAATGACATTTAGATACATCCATGGCTGTAATGTATTATAATACTATGATGCAATTTTGTATGAGTATTATACATACATTTATTAGCTCATGATAGCGAGATTTTGGCTACCAAATATTTGGATATTGCGTCGAAGCGGTTCAATAAATACGATTCGCCCCGCGCCATCCACTAGCGTTGAATGCGAACATGATTCTCAACTCCTAAATCAACCATATTTCATTTGTTATTTCACTTCATTGAGAAAGGTAGTAATAGTCTCAAGATCAGAGACAAATAAGATTTAGTTTTTAGCCGAAGCACTTTTACTTTTATGTAATTGACCATGAATATTAATCGTCATCTTATATAAACCATTATTACGAATAACTGGTGTCATTGCATAAGTTTAACTTTTTATTTCCGATCCCTTTCCAACTTTAAAGTTGTAAGGAAACTCTAATATTGAGAGATGGTTCGGTGTGTGATTCAAATAAAAATAATAAAGATATGAAAACATTAAAGAAGGAACTAAAAGTTAGATTTTAAAGATGAGATATAACCCTATCGACATTACATATTGTTGAAATGTATAACGAAATGTCATATACCTACTAGTGCCGACTGCTAGACTATGTGCTAATATCATTTACAATAAAGTAGTTTGTTGTTACCCGACCTCAGTGCGTATTATTTACACATATACATGGTTAATTTAGATATAATCATGAATATCAAACATTTCCAGTTAGGGGAACGTTGCATAAAGGCTGTGGTGACCAAAAGTTAAGCGAAGCAATTTTTTGTTCTCATCAATTTTTATGCCAGTGAACGCGCCATTCGGTCTACGTTATTAGTAAATTACGCTAATTCTGAGAGTAATAATATTGTTAATCGGACAAAAGTATTATCTTTGGCTTAAGATTACCTTTAGAAGGTACCGCCTTTACAGGATAGATAGCTTTTATAGTTCCATAATCCCCTGGATTTTGTAGCCGGCTGCAATAATTATATATTCAAACTGTACATTCACATCCGAACATTTAGCTACCATCTAAAGTCTTAGTCTTTGTAGTGACTAATTAGAAGGAGTTTAGAGACCAACAAACGTGGAGTAAAACTATGTTGTGAGCTGAGCGCAGTAGTCGCGATTTATTTTCCTCCGACTTTCTGCTTTGCAACAATTTATTGCGCCCCGTAATTTAAATTTCCCCACTCAACTTGTTTTCATATTATCCAACAGAGGAATAAATTAGAGTAAGGCCTCCCCCTTCACCCCGCGCCTCGCCCTTCAAGCGAGTCGAGCCTTTGTTTTATCTCTTCATTTAGATTTTGTTGTGTGATTTTTCTTGAGATAACTTCTAGTTAATTATTTAGATTTTATTTCTCGACTGCGTTTATCTGAGTTTTCGTAGAGCATCTAGTTTTGAAGGACAAAGTTTAGTCGCTCAACGCCAATAAAATAGGAAATTAATATACAATATACTAAAATGTAGATATGGATAATTTAAGATCGGCCATTCACAAAATCAGTCATCGTAGCGTGGTCCGAATCATTGTTTCTTTTACGCGTCCCCTACGACCACCGCCGTGTGGCACTACAAGTCAGCATATTGGGATGGGATGCGGTCTTTTTTGGCATCCTATTGGACCATTGCTTTTCGCCGTCGCTGACTCTGTCGCCGAAGTGGTCCTGCAGGGTATGGAACTTTTTGTTCCACTCCATATCACAGGTTCTTGCCTAGTTTGGAAACCAGTCTCCCAATGCCTGCTCAACTGTAATTGTTAATGCCAACCCCCACGACACCTCAGAGACTCAGACCTGCACAGTATATTACGTTTACGTGTTCGTTTGAGAACACCGGTGCAGTAACCAACGTACCTCGGTGCGGCTTTGAATACCGGTGGGGTTTGACTACATACAATTGGTAATACATTTTGTCAAGACGGTTCGACGTATTGCTGGCACCGCCTCAACCCACGCACCCCTGCTAGTGCTTAATTGTAGATGTTGTCTTGAAATGAAACTGCGCTTTGTTCTTGTTTCTTGCTTCGCCGATTATTCGTGGGTCCCAGTTCGTTGTCGGAGGAAAAAGAGGATTTTGCGTAGATCTCGCCGAGCTTAAGTACTACAACAGTATACCGCGACGAGAGCTGTGCTTACAGACATCTGTGCGCGTATACCGCGACGAGAGCTACGCGACCTTTTTATTCGGCGAAGCATTTTATTCATTTTCCCTTAAAATATGTACATATTTTTATCTAACTTATATATACTTAATTTCTACTTATGAGCTACCAACAATATACTTATTTTACTTATAGCTCATACCTACTTAATTTATATTGTATATATAGTCACTACACTAACTTATAATAATCTATTCCTATTTATATAAATATGAGTCGCCAACAGTAATCTTATTGTTTGTTGTAAATGTTATATGGGAGAAAATACAATATTTTTCCATTCTCGGTTGTGCCGGTCGGTGGCAAGTCCCAGCCTTGGTTTAGGTGTTCTTGCAAGGCGGCCTTGCGTCGTAAACGAGAATGCTCTAAAGCCTGGGCAGAAGTGGCTACGTCCTGTGATGAAACTATCGGCGACCGTAAAAAACATACAACTCAGCTTACGGGTCCTTCAAACGGTAAATCGCAAAGGCACAGTCAGAGCATATTGGCAGATTGGATGAGAAATTTGATCCACCTCTATTCGGGGCCTTCTGGTCTCTCGCCAAAGCTGTCCAAGGGAATTTCTGTCAGACCTCCATCCCAGCACTGCACAGGGAGGACCACTCGCTGGCCCAAACTTATTTACATACATACTACCTAAAGAGAAGGCCGATCATCTAGGCTGCTTCCGTCGACATCCACTATGGATAACCAAGGAAAGGTACCACCGACATTATTTAGGTGTGATACTACGATGTCTAAAGTTATATTCCGTCAACTTGGTATCTGCAAAACATTATCTTCCTCATGACATCCATAAGCTGAGCTGGCGTCACCTCAATTGTGCTGGGCCCTTGTGCTCCTGAGTTGGCTCCGGTCAGTACAGCTTTCGCTGTGATCGCTCTGCTGGTGATCTTCTCGTTTTCTCGTTTACCTTACACATAGGACAGAAGCAATTGAGTCCAAGGGCGAGGCGCTGGCGGTAAGTTTGGATATACTAAAAGCCTTTGATTGGGCGTGGCACAGTGCAATTCTCTTGAAGGTTTCAGCTTATGGGCTCTCCGAGAAATTACGCAACTGAATTTCCAGCTTCCTCACTGATCGGAGCATCAAGGTCGTCATTGACGGAGCATGTCCAACATTAAACTCGTGAATGCTGGGTCCAACAAGGCTGTGTTTTATCCCCGACCCTGTTTATTCTGCATACCAATGATATGTTACAACTTAGCAACATTCATTGTTATGCGGACTTCAGCACTGGGGATACTCTTTACCTACGCCGGGCAGGTATTTTTCGGGCAATTGTCGATGAGTACCGAAACAAATTTGAGTCTGATGTCAAAACTCTGCTACGTGGAGTCCCGGACTGGGGTAAACTAAATCTTTTCCAATTTCACTCCAATAAGACACAAGTTTGCGCGTTTTTCGCTAAAAAACCTATCGAATGAGGTTTAGTTTCGCATTAATTTGGAAGGAAAGGTTAAATTAGCTTGTAAAACGCTTGGTGTGCTCAGCAAGACCAGACGGTACTTCACTCCGTACGGACGGAGTACTGTTTTCACCTCTAGGCGGGAGCTTCCCAGTACCACTCCTTCTACTTTATTTTCGAACTTGAACATACCTCATTGTTATAATATGCAGTAGGAGCGTGAGCCCCTAATATTGTTGTCAAGTCTTGATATGCCAGCTCCGTACAAAATCAAACTTAGATATTTTATTACATGATACATCGCGAACTAAATCTTATACATTTCTAAAAACGGGTTGCGACAACAAATGCATTACCACGCGTTATCGCTATTTATTGGACTTCCCTCGCATGATGCACCTCGACTGAATCACTTCGCAGTTTGAGCTGTTAAAATATCACGATATATCATTTAGCAGGAGCGATTATCTTCAAGTGTCATCAAAGTTAACATGCACACAATCAGTGCGTGGCCATTACCCGAGTGCGGCGCAAGAAGATTTAAGCCTTATGAGTTCGTGATAAGAGTTACAGTCGCATGATACTAAAATCGTTTTTCAACGACAATTTGCGCCGCTCAAGGGCCGATGATGGCGCGCTCAGGAACTGCGATGACGCAAATGGAAATGGATGGTAGTGATTTTTAATTCCTCCCATATTACCGACATGCCGCACGCTATTACACCACGGTGTTATATTTACGGGCTGATTGTATATTAATAGAAATGGAAAATTTACTCAGTATGAATATGATTTATGAGCAGATAAGATTTTGATGCATTTGTAGAATTATAATTTTACATATTTGTGGAAAAAGTACGTTGATATTATATAAAGTGCATTTATTTAAGTAGCTTCTAATGTAAAAGCTCAGAGGCACATCACATAGAGCAGGTAGATTTAAGTTTTCATATGAATATGCTTTCAGTCAATAGTGAGGAATTCTGAATGCGTTCATTACTTCAGCAAGCTGTTTAATAGTTAGAAACGTTTGCCCTAACGTTTTTCCTCTTACCCCTTCCATCTTTTATTCGTCGGGCTTTGATATAATGTATATGTTAACGTAAATTTGTAAATACCGTCAGATTGTAATCTATCTCGCGAGATTATAAACTGCCGAAAGATTGTGAACCTCAGCGTATTATTATTCGGTAGATTGTAATCTATCGAAGCAAAACCGTCAAATTACAATCTTAAAATTGTCAACTGTCCGAAGGTTATCCCTGATTGGTCGGCTTTATAGTAGACCGTTATATGTCCATAAAGTTAGGAATGGAGCAAGGGTATCGGTCAAATAAAATGAATGCACTTCAAAAATTAGTATTTATTACTTAGTATCAATAAATCTGACATCACATGATAAAAAAAAATATATGAAAATAAAAAAATCAGAAACGTAACAATATTTTCTCTTCATACACAAATTAAAATTGAAAAATTAATTAAATTTTCTTTCATTTCATTTCCAACACTAACTTAGTTATCATTCAAACTTCTTTGGTCAATCACAGATTAATTTTACTTCCCAACAATTTGTTTGAGTTACTTTCAACACGATATCAATTTACATTCATCATAACAATCAATATACATTCGACAACAAACGAATTAACAATCAAATATGGTGGCGCGGGGCATATTCTGTTCGACCAATCAGCGCGCGAGGTGCGATCGGTTTCACAATTTGACGGTTTAACTTCGATAGATTACAATCTACCGAATAATAATACGTTAAATTGTAAGCAGTACGTGAGCTGCTGCGTGAAATACTAGAAATATATTTCGACACTGCTTTAACTAGTGCAGTGGTATAAAACATTATGGGTTAGAAATTATTCAAAAAGGAAATTGATGTATGTTCCTATGTTCATCAAGACCACGATTTCAGGTATGTTCTTGATAACATCATCTCCATCCCAACAAATAAGTTTAATGTATAACTTAACGCTTAAAATTCTGTGAAATTGAATGTCATATCGATATAAACTATTTTACTCGATTGTAAAATCTAGTAAAGCATGATTTTAATCTTCAGGCAATCCGACATTTCGGTATATTCACATGTATGGGTCAGGTCAGGTGAACGGTCAAGATTCCTATCTCGGGGAAGGGGGAAGTAAAAAGGAGGGGGAGACCACATTGAGATGAGTAACGAGCGGCGACGCGAAGAAACGAGCGGGCATTTGAAGTTTGGTACATTTATCGCCTCACGCCCGCCTCCGATGCTTTCGACTTATCAACTTACTTCTGTAGAAAAGTAAAATATATTTATTGAAACAAAAAAATTATCTGGAGTGTTACGTTTTCTTGGCACGCTAACTTACTAACCTAATGTGTATAATGAATAATCCTAACGTAACTCGAACTCACAGGATCTTACGCAAAATCAAAAATAACATTAGACTAACATTCCCCTCGAGCATATGCCATGTACAACCTATTATTAACCGAGTAATAAGTGTGCATTGTTTAGTGTACACAAGCAATGTACACGAAGCAGCGGTAATTAATTAATGAGTTGTTCTCATAACGGTTAGTGGTACTAATCAGTACGCAGCAGGTGGTGGGGGGAGTAGAGGGCGGGGGGAGGATGGTCAGATTGGTCTCCGATGTGATCAGCTGATAGGCGGAGTTATGGAAATGAGCGCACAATAATTGCTTCACTAAATTTACACCCTGATAGTGGACTTTAAACACAGTTAGCGCGATATTAGTTTTAGATCAATTGCTAGATAACGACCATTAAAATGAAACGTGATAAACTCGACTGTTTATACAAATCTCTCTCTCTCTCATATTTTCCAGACAATACTAATTAAATGTTTGTTATATATCACGATAAATTATGTTATATATATATACATATATATATTGTGAACCTTATTTCAACTTTAAGGTGAAATTGTAGGTATTATTTATAAAAACTGGAAGAGTTTTTGTAAATGATACCTACTATGTAATACTATAACTACTACTTTAATAATGTAAAGCTTTATTCCTCAACTGAATAAATAAATAATTGAAAAACCATTTTACAATAATATACATACAGAGACGGCTATTGACATCCACACTTCGACACTCGAAAGGATATCAGTTATTGCACTAGAGAGAGATTGAAGATAGGACTTAGTTTGATCTATTATTGTGCAGTTGGTTTAACCGAGAAGATGATATTCACACAAAGTGAAAAGTTGAACTCGGACTAGTCATAAAATTTATTCTGGAAACAATCTTATATCTTTTCCTGGAAAGGATTTTTAAAAATGATAAGTTTGCATAACATGGGCTGTAGCCATAGAGCCCTGGCATGGTGGAGCAAGAACTTCCAAACGGAGCTATTTTGTGCTTTTTACATCCAACCCTGCTCAAGACTAGGTCATCGTTATTTTGGACGCGGCTTCGTTTGCCTCGATTGTTTTTATCTAAGCGATATCTTAATAATAGCTTGTTAAGGAAAAATTGTCGTTCAGCAATAATAATCACATCAGTATTTATGTTATTGTAATTATTGTAGTATGTATTTTGTTACAAAACATCTTGTCGAGTGAACAAGTGAACAATTGTTGTACAGATTTTTAAATAAAGAGCTGGCGATATTTTCGTCCATTTTACGGATTTATTTTTTTAAGCTGTATGAAGTAACTCACATCAATGTAATTAATAATTTATGAAAAAAAAACACTTTTTCCTTCGATTAATAATTATTTTATGTACCTGGTCGGAACCGAACCGAACAGGGCTCGCATTTTGCCGTCTCCAGATAACATCCAACACCTACCGACTATCGGAGCCGCAGCCTTTTTCAGTAAAATACGTTTGTATCAATATAAATGTCAAAGTTGCACATCGGCATTGTATTAAATACGTTCGTAAATGTCACTGTAGTGGAATTTGATAATTAACTATTTCAGTCGCACCACAAGGAAAGTATCATTCACAATTGACGGTTCAATATTTTTTAGCGTTATGTCAACGAGATTTAATAACAAACTAAGGGTCTGTTTCACAATGTATGGATAAAGTACCAAATAGCTATGCAACACACAAATTATTTGGAAGATAAATTGTGCTATTTGACATTCATCGGACTCATAATTTAAGATGGACTTTATGTGACGAATAGCGCTATCTGACAGTCGTGAAACGCAACAATAGTGTTTATCCTACCAATAAGTAATAAATAGCTAATTTGGAACTTATGTTTAACTTATCCGGACATTGTGAAACAGACCCTAATACAATTTTGCACAGAACTTAAGAGTGCCGAAACCCAAACAATAATAAATTGTGAAGCGACGATCTACGAAAGCAATTAAAAATAAACCCACGTCACCGTTGAGGTAGGTCACCTGCCGAGTGACGTATCACAGGGCCAAACGAGAAATAATTTTATCTTTTTATCAGTAATTACTAGAACGAATAACTGGATTCCTTTGTACTAATCGTTGTTGTCACAACAGAGTTGTTTTCAGTATTCCGTAGTGGTAAGTCTCTCAATATTACGGGAATTGTAATATTGTTATCTGTGTTATTTCGACTAGATTATCGCAATAATAGAGCAGGGAGCGGGTTGGGGCCTCTTGGCGAGCGCCTCGAGCCGCGGCGGACTAATCACGAGGATTAACTCGGCGAGCGCCTTCCAATGGGAATTTGCAAGTACTTTGCACTTTACTTGAGAATATTTAAATTCTTCAGGTGTTTGTTGGGTCCATTCTTCGGAACTTCTTAATCTGTAAACGACTACGTCTCGCTAGGCTCGTTTAGTGTATATATGCAATATATAATAATTGACAACAATACGGATCGCGTATGTGCGGTTCATTTAATGGAGGCTTTATTGTGTCCGGCGGATCCCTCATTACTGTAGGTCGGTATAATTATCCTCGAGGCGGAAGCAGATTGCCCTTTCAACCTGTAATGAGATTAACCACCGCCTTTATACCGAGATCGACACGTGACGCGTCACAGCCGCCTCCTGACCTATATTATACCTAGCGCCGGCATCATTCCTCTTTTTACTTTTTCAATGTGCTTGTAATAATTTAATATATCACTTGTAATGTGTGTACAAGGCGTTTTAGCCAAGCCAAGTGGCAACTCTCGAGCCTTCATTGTAATTTCTTAGGTATGTTTTATGCGTCGGGGTGTCTCTCTCCCTAAAATATGGCGAGGGCCGATGGCTGACCATGCATCATACTCGTGAACGGGTGGTGGCAACTTGTGGTGACTTGTCGTACTTGAATTCTTGTATGCAGTGATGTTAGTTATTTCGACTATGTGTTCGCGTGTTGTTCTCACGAGAATGTAAGTGCGAGCTCCTATTTCACCATGCCGCCTGTTGATAGAGGACAAGTCTTTGTTTTTCATGTATGTTATTATTATTATTAATTACTTAAGATGTCATGTGGAGTATGGTGTAATGGTGGTGTAATAATGGCAGCTCCTTACAAACGTTGTGTAAAAAAAAGTGGTGATTAAAAAGAGTGGCGGAGAGTTTATTGCCAGCTCTTCTCTTCCGTTCTACGCCCTTGATTTGATAACTAAATTCTAAATCTAAAGTTTATTTATTTATTAGGGAAACTAAACAGATACATCTCTATACAGTCAAAAATAAAAATAAATGTAAAAAATAAAATAAATAGACACATTGGACATATCCACAAAAAAGTTTCACTGATAAAAAATACAATACAAAGTAAAACAAGACAAAACATGACAGCACAAAATTTAACACTAAACTAGCAGCTATAAAAAAAAAAAGGAAGATACAAGGCTTATAGATAGACATTAAGAGTTTTAACTTATTCTTAAAGCATAAGTTAAAAGCATTTCATATACATTTCTATTTTAACTTTCATAAGTGTACATTGTGTTACGTATATGATTAAATGATTTTTGACTTTTCGACTTTTCATGTTTGTGTTGTACCTACCTAAGATGGCCACACATACATAATGTAGTAAAATAGTTGTTGACGATACAAATGTTTTTCGAATAATACAATTTATATATTAACCTTCTGAGTATGACTGAGAGCAAAAAGGTCCGAAATCCATCCAATCTAAACGTTCTCGAAAGAGCGACGACATTATGCCGAGGCACGGCTCGCTTCCATTCTTAGTGATTTAATTTCCTCCAATATTACAAATACATATATTTCATTATATTTTGAAAGGAATATGGCTCTCTCAAGGCTCTTATGGCTTTCAAATCGCTATGCCTGACTTACATATATGGAGGAAATGCATGCTTTTACGAATTTACGTTTAAATAATGCAATATTTTTAATATTTTGTGGAACCTAAAAAGCGTATATACTATTCGTGAAACGAAAGGTCACTCAATCGAAACCGTCTCTATAAAATACGTACTTCACTGAAACGAAAGTATTGTAATGACCGGAAGCGGTCAATAAATATAATCAATCAGCAGCTAATCGGATTAGCACAGACTGCTTATTCATTTCGGGTTCACCTTAATATCAATAATATTGTTATCAAAATGGTATGCCATTTATACTATAAAATAAAAAAAATATTCGATTTAGCATTGAAAACCCGACACGAAACTAAATATTCAAATGAAATAATTCAAATTAAGAAAAAAAGCTTCTAGTAGTAATTAGAAATAATAGTTTCAAGTTCCCGAATAGCTCCTGTGTTTGTTTCATTGCATTTTATATATTCAACATTTGAAAGCTTCATATTAATATGATCTGCGTTTGTCTATTCATATATTGGGCTACTTTTCCGACTAAGTTTTCGACACTTAGGGAACGAGACACTGAGACAAACACGTGCGCGATGGATTATGATGGATGGAAATCACTTTCTTGTGATTATTTAGATTTATACGTTGCAATCTATACAGTCACTATGTCACCCGAGTTCTTAGACGCAAAGAAAACATAGCAATTTAAGTTACTAAAGTTACCAAGAAATCAGTATTTTCAATATTGTGCTGAAGTTTAGAAATTTTAATTCTAGGTTGGTTGAAACGTAGATAATGGGTTTGTTTATTTTATAAGGGTTGACATACTATTGCTAAGGATTTTCTTTCATGCCCACGATGTAATTTTTTATGTTGGGCCTGAGTTTAATTAATATTTCACGATTAAACAAAAGCTAGCGTTAATATGCGATGTTAACTTCCACACTGAAAATTTTTTTTTTTAATAATAACATTCAAATATAATTTTACATCTGTTTAATAGAGCTGGGATATTTATTTATTTATTTATTCATTTATTTAATTATAAATAATCTTACAGCTAACATACATAATATTACAAAACAATCATTTATACAGTACAAAAAGCCAAAACAGATTACATAGATAAACAATATTATATAAGAAAAATGAAACAAATAAGCGCATCAATAGACAAAAATATATACAGAAAACTGAAATTTAATATTTAAAACAATAAATAATACCAAATACAACCTAAACAAAATTCGAGTCTTCCCGCCCCTTCAAATATTTTCTCACATGTTCCTTGGTGAGGTGGAAAATATCAATATCCTCATAATTAGTGTCATAGTTAGATAAAACCCGAAACATGGGTGAATTATGCAGGTAATTCGAGTTCGTACGAGGCACATGGAACAATTTTGTGTGTCTTGTCGCATATGGAGAAGGAATTTTAAAAGAAATTAACGACAGCAAATAGGGGCTATCGATCCGCCCATTAAGAATAGCATGTAAAAAAAGCAGGTCTTGCTGACTTCGCCGACTTTCTAATGAGTCTAAATTAAAATAATTGCAAGAATGTGCATAACTATCGAAGCATTGGTATTTTTTAAAACTAAGGAATTTTACAAACTTTTTTTGTATATTTTCTACTGCTTTTTTATACTTTGTATAATATGGAGACCACATAACACCCGCATACTCCAGCACGCTTCTAACATAAGCAAAATATAAGCTTTTAATGCAATGTATGTTAGATCCTCTGCGCCCGACTGCCGACCTGTGCGGACGTCTGCTCCTGCCATCGCGCCATCCTGCTGCCATCTCGCTCACTCGCTGTGAGTCATCGCCGCTTGCCGCTGTACAGTGCGCACGCGCTGTCCGACCGCTGCCCTTGCCGCCCGCTGCCCTCTCATTGGTCGCTTCGCGTCTTCGGTGATTGGACATCGCGTTGAAGGCTGCAATTTATGAGCGCGGGTTTACCTGCGGCCGTCCGATAGCCACCTAACGGTGCCAAACGGTTATCGAACGGTTAACGCCTTGTGCGGGTGTTTTGTCCGGGGTGCATACACCGTGCCTTTTTCAAGGCGCGAATCAGCCCCTCCGCTTCCTCCAAGTCCTGTGCGCAGCCGGGCCTCTTAGTAGGCACTTATTAGGGAGTAGGCACGCCAACTACTCTCTTGAAACCGGCTTCAATCAGGTCCACTGTTGGACGGATCCTGTCACTTCCGTGGGGGCTCTATTTACCCAAACCCCTGCGGGCTGGTTAGGTCTGTGACAAACCTCACCTCCGCTATCACCAGCGGAGACACATACACCTTAGGGAAAACCATAGCTTAGGTACTCACACACGTAGGCTTATAGGTACACACTCGCCGCCAAACTGTCGTGCTTCCCGCATACAGGATGGCGTCCGAGGTTCAACCGCCCGATTTAAATAAAATATTTTCATTTTTAAAAGAGCGCTTTCCCGACGCTATTAAAGCCTTTTACGAGTCAGAGTGCACTGACTCGCCCCGTTCGCCGTCTCCGTCGCCGCGTAAGACGAAGAAAAATGCCTCCGCGAAGGCATCGCGTAAAAATAGTCTAAACTCAACCGACCAATCCCGCGCTCGCTCGCGCTCGCGCTCACCACTCCCGGAAGTGGGAAGCGCAAGCGATGGGGAGACGGATCTAGCGCGTCCTTTGTCGGCAATGTCGGCCCAATCCGCTCCGGCGGAAACGGTTGACGAAGCCGTTCTTTCGTCATCCTCGGAATCCGACTGTTTCCAAACCGTCGGACGTAAGAAAAAACGTTCGGCCAACGGCGGCCCACCCGCGAAAAGGCCCACGCAGCCGACAAACCCTCCGAAGAGGGATTTAAGTTCATTGTTGTCGGACAAATCGGACAAACCTGCGCCCCCCGCCCCCGCGGATCGCATCAAGACCCCCCCGCCCGTCTATGTTAGGGACAAGGGCGTATGGCCCACCCTGTCTAAGCTTCTCGACACTAAGTCGATAAATTATAAAGCCCGAACTTTGAGGGATAACATTTGTATACAGGTGTCCACACCTGAGCACCACCGATTTCTCACCTCGTACCTTCGTTCCGAAGGTATCGGAGGTCACACTTTCCCCCTGCCCGAGGAGCGCGTCCTTAGGGTAGTCATAAAGGGCATCCCGAAGGAAATAGACTCAGGGGTCGTCCAAACTGACCTGACCGAGCAGGGATACCCCGTAAGGGATGTATTCCGCATGCTTAACCGCACCACTAAAGAAGAGTACGATATGGTACTCGTAGTCTTAGACCCTACTCCGAGTGGGAAAAAGATTTTTAACCTTCGGGAGTGCTGTAAGCTCTCGGGGTTGAGGGTTGAAACTCCCCTCAAACACTCTTTTACACGGCAGTGTCATCGCTGTCAACTCTACGGGCACGCAGCCCGAAACTGCTTTGCGAGGGCGCGGTGCGTCAAGTGTTTAGGCGACCATGGCACCTCGGACTGTAAGCGGACACTCCCGTGCGCTGAGCCGCCGGCATGTGTGCTTTGCGGGCAACATGGGCACCCTGCGAATTATCGCGGTTGCCCTAGAGCCCCCAAGGCGCAAAAGCCGTCGGCTAGGCGCATGGTGGGACGCGATGCGGCCCGTCGTGGCATGGGAGCAAAGCCCACTTTCATACCGGCCCCGCCTCCCGAAATCAGTCCCTGGGCCAAGCCCCCCGCTACGGAGGGCTCTCCCCAACTCACGACAAAGGCTTTCCCGCCTCTGCCATCCAAACCGGCAACCGCAGCGCCTTCCCAGGTCCCTGCGCCAACCTCCATTCTAAAAGAGAGGCCCACATTAAACGCGAGCCCTCCTACCAAAGCCCTCAGCCCTCCCGTGAAGGCATCTGAGGAATCAGGCAACGTCCGCGACGCCTTTAATCTTGCGTTTAGCGTAATAGGCGCTATAGACTTAGACGCACTCGTCGCATTCGCGGAAGCATTCAAGTCCGCTAAAAGCGCGTCCACCAAGGTGGAGGTAATAACCGAGCACGCCCTGCTCCTTAAATCCGTGCGGCAATTCGTAGATTCTAACACACCGCAATAGCTACGACCACGTCAAGGGTCAAGGCTCGATCACTGTCCGTAGTGACTTTCAACGCAAACGGTTTCAAGAAACAGTCAGATTTAGTTCGGGATTTCCTCGTTCGTCACCAAATTGATATTTTCCTAGTACAGGAATCGTTCCTAAAGCCCAGCGTTCGCGCACCTAGATTCGCGAACTACGTCGCGGTGCGAAACGACCGACCTACGGCGAAAGGCGGTACGCTCATTTATTATAGACGTGCGCTTCATTGCTCACCGTTAGACCCGCCCTCCCTAACCAACATAGAGTGCTCTGTGTTACGCGTGGCTATGACCGGTCATCAGCCGATTATCATCGCATCGGTGTACCTCCCTCCCACTAAGGACATATTAGAGAGCGATCTCAGGACCCTGTTTGCACTGGGCCCCTCGGTCTTACTGGCCGGGGACCTGAATAGCAAGCACGGGGACTGGAATAGCTCAAAACAAAACCCTAATGGGCGAGCCCTCAATAGGCTTATTGACGTTCTCGATTTTAATGTCATTGCCCCCATTCAACCGACTCGTTGCGGTATTAATTGTAACGGTCTCCTCTCAACGGACGTCCTAGACGTGGCGATTCTACGCAACGTGGCACTACAGCCGCGAAGCATAGAGGTGCTACAAGAATTAGACTCTGACCACTTCCCGGTTCATTTTGAATTCGGCCCTCCAAACACCCAAGAGAAGAGGTACAAGTCCATAGTCGACTGGCAGAAACTAGACGAGGCCCTCAAGCCCGTCGAAGGCTCTGACCTTAATAACATCCCCGACAATTTAGTCTCGTCCGCTCACGCGTTAGACGCGCTCTCCTCGGTCACATATCACATTCAGACCAAGGTCGCCGAATCGTCCCGGAAGGTCCCAGATGAGTTCGCTCAACGTTGGGAGCTTCCCCCGGACGCAAGGCGCCTACTGACCGAGAAGAACGCGGCGACTCGCGCCTTCGCAAGGGCACCGACCGATGATAACCGTAGAGCACTCCGCGCCGCGCAGCGCCGAGTTAAAGAGCGCATACGGGAAATTAGAAACGAACGCTGGGACCGTCTTACCAGCGAATTGTCACCCTCGCACACGGCCTATTGGTCTCTCGCGCGTTCCCTAAAAACCGATACGGTGGCCTCCATGCCCCCGCTAAAACGTCCCAACCAGCCTGACGCGTTCGATGACGACGAAAAAGCCGAGTGCTTAGCCGTAAACCTAGTAGAGCAGTGCACGCCTTATCTCGACCATAGCGACCCGGCGCACGTCGAGCACGTAAACCGCGAAGTCCAACGCATAGTCGCACTGCCCCTCCCTCCCGAGCCGCTCCCTCCTACGTCGATCGCCGAGGTCAAAACTCTAATCAAGGGTTCACTGCCTCGTAAATCACCAGGTCTCGACGCCATCTCAAACAAGGTCTTACGTTGCCTCCCGCCCCATCTGATATGCTTACTAGTGGCCATATTCAATTGCCTTCTCGAAAACTGCACCTTCCCGGCGCAGTGGAAAGAGGCCATTGTAATTGGTATTCACAAACCAGGCAAGCCCCGTAACAACCCCACCAGTTACCGCCCTATCAGCCTTCTTAACACGCTAAGCAAGCTATTCGAGAAGGTAGTTAAAAAGCGCCTTCTAGACTTTGCCCTAGAAAAGGGGCTCATTCCCGACGAACAGTTTGGCTTTAGACCAGGCCACTCGTGCGTCCACCAAGTCCATCGAATCACGGAGCACATCCTTTCCGGGCTGAATAACAGCAACACGAGACCGAGAGCCACGGGTGCGCTCTTCTTAGACATAGCGAAGGCTTTCGACAAGGTCTGGCACAACGGCTTGGTTTACAAGCTCTACCACCTTCAAGTGCCATTAAGACTCGTGCGTATAGTACACGACTTCTTGTCCGACCGCTCTATGCGCTATCGTGTCGAAGGGACGTTATCGTCCCCTAGACCCATCATGGCCGGAGTCCCTCAAGGCTCGGTCCTCTCGCCCCTTCTTTTCACGCTGTTTACAGGCGACATTCCTAGGGCTCCTAACGTGGAACTAGCCCTCTATGCCGATGACACCGCTCTCTATACCACTCACAAAGACAGAGGTGTCATCGTGGACAGACTCCAGACCGCAATCACGTCGCTAGGCGAATGGTTTCGGAAATGGGGCTTCCAAATAAATCCCGAGAAAAGCGTCGCAGTTCTCTTTGCCAGGGGTAACTCCGGTGCGAACGCTCTTTCGCGGGAAAAATTCCGCCTCAAAAAAGAGGTAATCCTATACGGGCAAGCCATCCCGTGGCAAAAATCCGTCAAATATCTAGGAGTAACGCTCGATAGGGACATGTCTTTCAGTAAGCATGTAGCCGCCGTTCGCAAGAAGGCCTCTTTCGTCCTCTCTCGCCTCTATTTCCTCCTAAACAAAAGGAGTAACATGTCCCTTAGACACAAGGTGACTTTATACAAGGCCTGCATCCGACCGTGCATGACTTACGCTAGCGTAGTATTTGCGCATTGTGCCCCCTCCCTTATCCACCGGCTACAGGCACTTCAGATGCGATTCATGAGAGTTGCGACCGGGGCGCCCCTCTATGTGAGAAACGTCGATCTCCACCACGACCTGGAGCTCCCTACCATAGCCCAATGGATGAAGTTGGCGTCCGCACGCCACTTCGACAAGGCTAAACACCATCCCAACCGTTTGGTGCGTAAAAGCATCAACTATTATCCCTTCCCGCCGACAAAAAAATGTCATAGGAGGCCCCGACACACACTAACGGATCCGGATGATCCAATTACAGTAGCAAACAATAAATTAAAAGCCGCCCGCGCGGCCAATAATAACAAACAAAGTTCTCAGACACAGATTAGGGTTAAAAACCGCCTTCACCGGGGAAGGCGAGGACCTCTATTTCGCACTTCACTCACTCCAGTGAGTTTCCGTCCTGCCCTTCAGGCGATTGACCACCCCGTGACGGCCCAAGCCGAGGTTCGAGTCTCACAGGAGACGCCCTTGCGCTAGTCGCGGGAAAAACGCCATTCTGGTCGAGCTACGCTCGCCAACCAGCCCGAGCTGAGCTGTAAAGGCCCCAAAGGCCAACAGCGAGATCCCTTTCAAAAAAAAAAAAAAAAAAAAATGTATGTTATTAAATGTCTTGCATGACCGCTAGACAAATCCTAGTTGCATATACGCTTTGCCTGTTATGTCATCGATATGTTGTGATAGTCCCATTTTTTCATCTAATAGTATTCCCAGGTCTTTTACTAATTTTACTTGTTTTATTGGGGTGTTATCGATTTTGTAAGTGTATTGAATTTTTTTGTTTTTACGCGAAAAAGTTATCTTAATACATTTGTTTATATTTATTGAAAGTTTATTTTGTTTGTAGTATATTTCTACCTATTAAGATCTTGTTGAATTTGATTACAGTTATCTATTGATTTTATTCTTAAGAAAATTTTTAGTTACGGAGGAGTATGGAACGAACATTGTGACTCGAGAATTTTATATATTAGATACCATTTATATATGGAACCTTCTGCCAATTTACTAACGTTCAGTCTTAAATCACACCACGTTATACAGAGGAGTGTAATAATTATAGGTTTATGTGTGTTTATTAATATCTCAAGGTTTTTAGAAGGAAGTATGAAAATTTTAATCTATATTTATATAAGTATATTAATAGTCTATATGTTTGTTAAAGCTGAATGCAAATAGCGACATTTGCCGCGTAATACAGATACCTCAATGTAAATTAAAATTTCAATTGTATTTGCTTCGTGAAGTAATAATTGTGTCCTACAATTACTGAAGAAACGGAAATATGCAAAATCAAGCAAGGGCTAGTGCAGGTTGAGAAAGACAATTTGGCTATAACACGGGAGAGTTGGTCATCCATTATTCATATAAATCCGGTGCTTGTTTGCACGCGATACCATACGCCACCGACGCCTTGTCTACCAATCCTAAGTCGGACAAACATATATTGTTGCTTGGCCCTTGTCTTTTTGTTATATATACCTACTATGTCACTTTAGTATTATAATTTAAAATAGATATCAACTGATACACAACTGTGCCAATTACAACTCAATAGAAGAATACAAAATGAAACTGCCTCGCTTTAAGATATCGCCAAAAGGAATAGGAAACAGCGTTTACGTAACGAAGAGCCGGTCTCGTTGGACGGATTTTGTTTTTAAACCCTAAGAGCATTGATGAGATTTAAAGCAAATAAAAGGTCTATTTAAGAAACAGGTCGCATCGTGTACATTACTTGTGTCCTGGGACGCAAGGAGCGCGGGGTGAGGGGGAAGGGAAGCCAACCAATAGCGATTAAATTTCGAATCTTACTCCACAGCGCTTTTAACGTGGCGTTTTAGGAAAACAAAACAGGCGTAATTAAAATAAAACTAAAAGTGTATATCGGTGTATTTATAATATCATAACTTGATGAGGCAAAGTAAATTAGAATTGTATCACTGTAGTCATTAAAATGCCATTTACTTTATAAATCAATTGAAAATTAAATAAAATAACCACACCACATTAATTATTATTGATACATTTCCATCGTGTCTCAATTTAGTAATTAAGTGTAAAAAAAGCTCTTATCACCTGTGTGATGAATTTCGAAATATTACAAGTACTTTATCTGCAGCAGCTCAGATTACTTGAATCCGGTGCGATTCAGTTGGGTGTAGCCTCGATTCCTGGGCACTTCCTTCCGGATTTATGTCCCTCAGTGAGGTCTTAAAGCGAGCGGTTTACCTTACTTGTCTTTTATGGCGAACTCTTTAACAATTAACATGAACTTTATGAACGAAACAACGAATCAGCATATTATTATTGCAATGTAAATTATACTATTCTAAAACCAGAACAAAGTCATAAAGGTAATTATGATTTAAAAAAGTCGTCTTTTCTAAACTTAGGGATAAAATACATTAAGATAAACCTAAATTCGTCAACAACAATAGATCTGTTCCATGATACAAAGGATTATCCGTTTCATTTTCTTAATAGATTGTATTTGCTCAACTGAGCCTTAAATATAATTATTATAAGTGAGTAAATATCAAGATATTTATGTCATACACTGGCAATGTTTAATTAATGTAAAGAAACACATATTCAGATTTACTAAAACTATTCGGTATTATCGAGTACCTTAGCATTTTTCCACGTTGAAATAACAATATTAATTGTATAGCTCATTTGAGGATTGCAGACGTCGTAAGAGAAGCGGAAACTAATTGGCGACACCTCACACGGGACCGAACAGCCACTCCCTCCAATAATCGTGGATATAAGATCATAAAACGACCACCCCGCAGCTACCCCTGCATTTGCGAGGGGTTGTACCTTGTAAGCCAGGCTGTCGATGTACCCAGAGGGCCGGGGAAGTTCTTTACATTTTTGTTGGAACAACTTGTTAAGGGGGAGCAATGATAACCAACAAGTTTGACCCTTTCTTTTACCTCAAGTATCGCGTATCGTGTAAAAGTCTACATCGGAGAAGGTATACTGGATAGCAGTTACAATATTGTATGAAAGGAAAGTCTAAAGGTTGAAACGCTATCTTATTATGAGAAAGATAGAAATACTCTTAGCGATATCGCGCTAAAATATTAATTGCTGTTATCGGGATGTGCGCCCGTCCGGTGAAGTGGCCAACGTCGATGGGATCAGTAACTACGACCATAGTTCCAATAAAGTCCAGCCTATCGAGTTAAGACGAAGAGAATATATCTTTCGTATGTTTTACAATACCTTGTAAAGTAAATATTATTTTATTATTTAAACACTATCGCTAACCAAAAGTATTATTGTAAAAACTATGAAATATGTAGTATATTTAAAGGTATTATTGGATTAACTAATTCTTTTAGCAGATGCGTTATTCTCAAAATACTTTCCTGTTTATATAGAAATTAATATAAATGATATAGGATAAAAGCGTATCGAAAGTTAGTGAGTAATAACGTCGGGGAGGCTAGTGCGGTCGGTGTGGTCCCGCGGGACAGTCATCTCGTTACCAGCCGATAGTTTATTATCAGGACTCAACCCGCTGATACTACTGATCATTGCCTCTTAATTAGATATACTTTTTAACTTCTCAAAACAACTAGTTCTTACTCCAAAACAATTAAATCTCATTTAGCTGAATTGTTGAATATGTTTCTTTAATTGTGACATAAAATAAAAACACGTAGGCGACAAGTAGTCAGATAGTTGTAATTTCTGAACTTCAGCTATTACTTTTAAATCAGTTTCGAAAAGAGGCCTAACTGGAAATTAATGATCCAAACTCACCAACTATCCGAAGTAAAAAGCGCCAACAATTCGGGAGGTAAGAATTCTAGGTGAAGCCGGCTCAGGGGCAAAGAAGAAACAACTTTCTATCTACAACTATTTATTTATTGTACCCGGCGGCTTTCCGACTTCAATGTTGAACCGGCTGCGCGGTTCCCACCTGTAATTTGAAGACAGTAGGGACGCAAATAGCTCGCATGTCGCAAAACCTCAACTTGCCGACTCTCAGCTTTCCCCAAAGTTAGCTCAAAACACAAATAAACATATTTCGCCGAATAAAGGTAGCGTCGTTAACGCCCGCTGATTCTCTATAAATATTCATTGTTTAATGAAACTTTCTCCTTCTTTCAAACTCAAACGGTAACTAGTACTTGTTAAAAGTCATTCTTGAATGCTTAATCATTTATTTAGATTAGATAATTGAATACGAAAGTTGGAATGCTCAACTTAGTAAATCATTCACCTCGATAATTCATTGGAACGAAATGCGCAAAGTAAATTTTGGAATATATAATATTGCATTTAGCCAAAGGCAGCAAATTGTGAACATCCAATTGTGTAATGGTTAATTGGGACTTTAATATTATTATTTGTAAATAATAACGGGTGCACTACTCAAAGTTTTATTTTTTAAAATCGGAAACTTTACTACGAGTCGGGACGAGGACTTTCCAAACAACATTTTAGTTTTCTTTTAGGATGGTATTAAACTTACCGCGAAAAGCTAATTAGGATAATAAAATATTATACAGGGTGGCCAAAAAGTCGTGGATCAAACGCAAATAGGGGATAGATGAGGTCATCAGCGGCAAAAAATTGTTCTACGGGAGGTCTCTAAGGTCAACCCCTGCAGAGTTATGATTTATTTTGGGTTTTATATGAAAATTGACTTTTTTTAACTAATTATTATTAAAATTCGAAAATATCTTCATTCTGTATCTTTTCCATAATATCCACTAGATTGATACTGATGAGTTCTTGCGTTAGACATACTATTTGTAGTTGTTTATTGAGTGTATTGAAGATAATATTAAGTTATACGATATAACATTTTTTCAAATCATAACTTTTTGTTTACTTCGGACCCCACTGTGAAAAAAAATTACTCTACCGAAATGTGACCCTGTATTACAAGTTTTGGCGCATTTCATAGGGATTCTGAAAAGGTATTACACATGGCCATGAGTCGCCCTAATATCATTCTAGGAAGAATTTCAACAACAACAAGTGTGAAATAATTGTATTAAAACAATTATTTCTCAAAGGTTGTTTGTAGGAAACAAAACATTTTACAATAAATGCTTAAAATTCCTGCCTCTGACCATAATACTTAATCTGCACCGTCTAATCAAATTCCTACATAACCCTCCAGCCAACTGTCCAATTTTTTGAATCTAGTCCGATTCACACAGCACTGGTCACAGGTAGGTAAATAATGTATCATAAGACCGAATTGTTGTTGTTTTTTCAACCTAGAAAGATATTTGAGCCACTCATGGCCATGTGTAATACCTTTTCAGAATCCCTATGAAATGCGCCAAAACTTGTAATACAGGGTCACTTTTCGGTAGAGTAATTTTTTTCACAGTGGGGTCCGAAGCAAAGAAAAATTTATGATTTGAAAAAATGTTATATTGTATCACTTAATATTATCTTGATTACACTCAGTAAACAACTATAAATAGTATGTCTAACGCAAGAACTGATCAGTACCAATCTAGTGGATATTATGAGAAAGGTACAGGATGTAGATATTTTCGAATTTTAAGAAGAATTAGTAAAAAAATGACAATTTTCATATAAAAACCAAAATAAATCATAACTCTGCAGGGGTTGACCTTAGAGACCTCCCGTAGAACAATTTTTGCCGCTGATGACCTCATCTATCCCCTATTTGCGTTTGATCCACGACTTTTTGGCCACCCTGTATATAGGGACATAAGTAATTATTAACTATATATAGAACTATTAGTTTTGAAATCAGTATTTTTTAAATTACTAACTAATACATCAATTGTATACAAGATACGCAGTGATTAAGTATCAAAAGTGCCCACTTATATCTTATACCTGCGCACGCAGAAGTAGCGCAGAGCTGTCAGAGCCAGAGGCGTCGCATCGTTTGCGGGTTTTTGTGAGACGCTTCAGGTACCAAATAAATTTGTCTCTAGTAAGAATTAATATAATATGCTCATTGTAAGTAATACTCAAATAACTCGCTTGCGTGTACGTACAATACTTATATTTTTTTTAAAGATACGTAAACAGAATATAATCAGCATTTCGTGCTTTCCGAAACGAACTTATAGTTGCTTTGCTCCAACTCCAGCCCATTGCATGGCTCATAGTTTAAACTGCAAAAAATATATAATCTAGTTTGATAATTTAATAGATTTTATAACATTTCCATTTATTTGCTCTCATTTCAATTACGTACACAAGTTCTAAAAAATTAAGCAGAAGATTGTTTATTGAACTGAGGATTATTGAACTTTTTAGGATAGCTTAAACAAAACACGCACTCGGAACACATATTAAAATTTGACATTTGCAAACGTGGTTTATTAAAAATAGTATTTCAAATAAATAGATGCGAGGTATATATATGCATTGCCTCTCTCAAACAGATGGACTGTGCGCGGGAAATCGCATACACCTGGCTATCATCAAATTCAAGTCAAACTCCGCGGCAACAAGATCTTTGTAGGTATCATAATATTTTATATGTATAGTCTGAGCACAGTTACTATGTGATGGATTCTAATCAAGCCATGTAATCTTAAATGTTTTATGATAGTGAAATAATAATAGAATATTCTTAAAAACGTAAATAATTGAAGCGAAGCTTTAAGCAGTTGTGATACTAAGGAGATGCAGCATTACGTGCACCTGCGGTAGACTCTGCGAGCGACGCGACGGGCAGGCCTAATGTGATCCCCCACTACTGCAGACACCATGCATCTTAACCACCTCGGATTGACCTTTATTTTCCTCATCTGCCTTCATCTGCTTCTCTTTCCGTCTCTTGGGTACTACTCTGTTAAGTATTAAGTATTGTATTAATATAAGATTAAAAATATTGATTAATAAAAATAATCTCAACCGAGAAATCTACTCGGTTCAAATGTTTTTAATAGAAATTCAGAATAATAATAGTTTACCTTTTCTCTAGAATTAAAACATTCATCAAGAATTTGAGTTAATATTAAGACATGAAAATGGTGCGAATAATAATATTTGTTTATATTAGACCCCATGTTTATCGATTCCTTGGTTACTAAAACCTAATAAAAGTTAATAAACCCACGTCCGCGAAACCAATGGAGAATGGTGCCCAACGGCGCGAGGCGCTTGAGTCTAGACAGACATAAAGCAGTTAGGTGTTCGCAACATTACATGCCGTGAGCGGAATTTCGCCACAATACTCTATTTATAACTAAGACACTGAATTTAATATTTAATATGGTGCTTCTGCTCTTCTGTGCTCTGCAAGCAACCCAGGATTCTGTCATGTTTAAAAACCTTATTAAAATAAATAAATTATTGTTCAATATATTTAATTATCTTTGTAATAATAGGATTCGCCGATTCTGGAATTCGAATGAATTAAATCTCATATCATCATCCACCACAACAGTCCTGTAGTGTATTGACTAAATAAAGTGTTGCTCGGTTATCTCATGCGCCTACGTCACTTGTCAGACAGTCAGTCGTAATCCGACATCCGAACGGAGCGGTTGTGTGTAGAATGTTTGTACAAGTGTTGTGGTGTTGGTGAGCCGTAAATCACTCCAAGAAGCAGGACATTACATGTGGCGACGAGGAAAAAAGTGAGTACACATTAGTAAAACAAAAACAAAAGGGAAAGACACGGTGCAGTAAACAAGTGACGTCATTCCCAGAGTACTTTGCCTATAATTTACTATGACCCGGTTGTTTTAATAATTAGCTATTGATAGCAGAAACAGTTGCATCTTGACTTCTGAACGAATGTAAATAATTTTATTGTTGACGGGAAATATGAACAGCACTTAGGTACTTATTGTTTTCATATTTCATAAATGTTTTGCTTGTATTACAATATTTAATACTATCGTACCTACATTTAAACAGTAAGCAACAAACCTCTGCAATTACTGGGCTAAGGATATAAACAAATAATTACCTATAGGTTCAGCTAATCTAAACTACGGATACCTAAATTGAATGTACGATTGTTTTGTAGCACCTACCTACTTAGTGATAGAAATACATTGTACTAGTAGACCGGCCAAGCGTTGCTGTGGCTAAGGTTTTTATTATATTACAAAGTAGTAAACTATTCAAGGGAAACGGTAGGAGAACACCAGTCATGGGGACCACCATGCTTTATAATGGTTATGCCATTTAATTGTAGAAACGTTGAAAGAATTATATGAAACGTTGGTACTTTTAACACTGCGCCATTTGTTAGAATGGTGACTATTAAGTAAGAAACAAATATTTTGCAATAAAATAATATTGCTGGTATAAATTGAGATGTATCCTATCTTTTAAGTTAGATCAAACTGCACACGGTGTGCAAATTTGATTGATATCGGTTCGGTAGCTTAGGAGTCCATAGCGGACAAACAATGTGACCAGTAATTTATATATACTAAGATTATGCTTGTGTTTAGTGATCTTTTTATTTGTCTACAAATAATAAAAATAATAGCAAGGTTTATTTACAACCGTTGACCGTAAAATCGGTAGGTACCTGTCTACCTAACTAACGCAGATTTAACAAAGACCCTAAATTGGATCTGGTTCACTCAACTAATTAAAACTATGTGGTTGTGATTAATACTGTAAAACAAAAGAGAGTATCTACTCAAAGCAGTTGGAACCCAACTGATCATTAAATTGATATCAGTAAATAGAAATAAAAGCAGACTAAAAGTCTGATCATTAAATTGATACCTGTAAATAAAAAATAAAAGCAGACTAAAAGTCTGATCATTAAATTGATGCCAGTAAATAGAAATAAAAGCAGACTAAAAGTCTGATCATTAAATTGATGCCAGTAAATAAAATAAAAGCAGACTAAAAGTCTGATCATTAAATTGATACCAGTAAGTAAAAGCAGACTAAAAGTCTGATCATTAAATTGATACCAGTAAATAAAAGCAGACTAAAAGTCTGATCATTAAATTGATACCAGTAAATAAAATAAAAGCAGACTAAAAGTCTGATCATTAAATTGATACCAGTAAATAAAAGCAGACTAAAAGTCTGATCATTAAATTGATACCAGTAAATAAAATAAAAGCAGACTAAAAGTCTGATCATTAAATTGATACCTGTAAATAAAAGCAGACTAAAAGTCTGATCATTAAATTGATACCAGTAAATAAAAGCAGACTAAAAGTCTGATCGTTAAATTGATACCAGTAAATAAAATAAAAGCAGACTAAAAGTCTGATCATTAAATTGATACCAGTAAATAAAAAATTAAAGCAGACTAAAAGTCTGATCATTAAATTGATACCAGTAAATAAAAAATTAAAGCAGACTAAAAGTCTGATCATTAAATTGATACCAGTGAATAAAAATAAAAGCAGATTAAAAGTCTGATCATTAAATTGATACCAATAAATTAAAATAAAAGCAGATTAAAAGTCTGATCATTAAATTGATACCAGTGAATAAAAATAAAAGCAGATTAAAAGTCTGATCATTAAATTGATACCAGTAAATAAAATAAAAGCTTTACAATAAAATTATTATTGTACGTTAGTGGGTACTAACTTAGCAGATTAAAAATCTGATAATTAAATTTATACGTTTGTTGGTATGGACGGCTTAAGTAGCTTTATGCGGATAAAAATATAATCCGATCATTAAATTGATACGAGATGGAAGCATCTGAGATCAAATCTAACTGCAGATACATAGATATCTGAATCATTAAATTGATAATTCCTGGTTGCCCCAAAGATGTCACTCCTTTCACTGGAAAAGTTCGACTGTAACGGTAAATCTACCTCAATGGGTGCACGATGGGGCCGATGGAAACGAGCACTATTCATTTACCTCGAAGCGTCTAACATTGACAAAGACGTAAAGCAAAGGGCCTCCCTTCTACATTTCGGTAGGCTAGACTTACAGGAAGTGTTTTACAACATTCCTGGATCTAATGTCGAACCAACTGAAGGCAAAGACGTGTTTGAAGTAGCAATATCTAAACTTGATGCCTACTTTGCACCAAAACAGAGCAAAGTATACGAGAGACATATATTCAGGCTCCTTAAACAAGAACCTGACGAAAAAAAAAATAAAAAAATTTAAGTGAGACTGAGAAAACAAGCTGATAAATATTAGTTTGCCGACAGAGATATAAACATTATCGACCAAATAACGAAAAAATGTTTTCTACCCGAACTGAGAAAAACGATATCACAGATTGGGGATGAAATTACATTAGAGCAAGTAATCACCGAAGCAAATACTCTTGAAGTTGTTAATTAACAATTAGACGAGTTTAAAAACCAATTGAAATCAAATGAGAATCAAGAAGTAAACAGGATGGATAGTAAATTTAAAAGGAACTTTGATAAATTAAAGAATTTTCTACATGGATTCGGTAAATGTTAGTAAACTTAGACTTGCTGGAAATTATGCAAAATGCCCAGCAAGGAATAAAGAATGCCTAAGGTGTGGTCTTATGGGGGCATTTCAGACAATACTGCCGAACTAAACAGATGTTGAAGCGGAAAGTTCAAATATTATAATAATATAGACATGAACAAAAGAAAGGTCGTTTCGACAGGAAGAAGAACTTAAACATAGGGATATTATAGAGCCGGTAGTGGGTTATTCTAAATGGGGGTCCCCTGTAGTGCCGGTGCTGAAAGAAAATGGAGCCATTGTACGTGAAAATCACCCATTGCCGACGATGGACAAGTTGCTACCTAAAATGAAAAATGCAAAAGTATTTACAAAATTGGATATTAAAGACGCATTTCACCAACTTGAAATAGATCCTGCTTCAAGAAACATAACCACCTTTATAACGAGTAAAGGCTTATTCAGATACAAGAGACTCATGTTTGGCATATCATGTAACCGAAAACTGGGGACCAGAACAAAAGGGGTATTTTAAGTCGTTGAAGGAAATCATGACAAATATTCCTAGCTTAGGGTATTATAATGTTAGCGATCGTACGATTGTCATAGCAGATGCTAGTCGGAACATATAGAACGACGACGTGAAGTTGTTTAAAATCTTACAAAATGAACTTTGTTTTCGTGAGGGTATATTATTGAGAGGAATGAGAATTATGGTTCCCTCGGCACTCGAGGGACATCCAGGTATCGAGTCAATGAAGGCGAGACTTCGTACGAAAGTCTGGTGGCCTAGATGCGACAAAGAGGCTGAGATTACTATAAAAGCCTGTAAAGGATGTACTCTTGTATCTGCACCATGTTCACCAAACCCTATGAAACGGCGTGAGTTGCCAGAATAGCCTTGGATTGATATCGCAATTCATTACAAGTAGTGACCACATATTTGTTGTAGTCGATTATTACGGCAGGTATAAAGAAGTGAAGATTTGTCGCAAAATTACCTCTACTGAAATTGTAGCCAAACTTAAAGGAATAGTCAGTCGATTAGGAAATCAATAACTGCAGATAATGGAAGACAATTCATCAGCGAAGAGTTTAAATCATTTCTAACAGAAAGAAACATTATTCTTTTCAATACAGTACCATACTGGCCGCAACAAAATGGAGAGGTCGAAAGACAAAACCGTGACATACTTAAACGTCTTAAAATAAGTATAGCTGAAAATACAGACTGGAAGGAAAGTTTACTGGAATATTTAACCATGTTTACTGGCAGAACCCCATCAGAACATTTCTTCAAAAGGATGTTTAGAGATAAATTACCTATGGTAAACGATACAATAGAGAGGACAGCACAAGACAAAAAATGGGAAAAGGAAACGGAGACAGGAAACGGAAGGCTGAATAGTGTGATTTAATACCAGGAGCAAAGTGTATATAAAAATATGAATAAAGGAAATAAATTATAATAAAATTTAAATAAATAAATCCAGAAACACACACATTGGAAATCACGAAAGGAGGTGATATCACGGTAAGAAACGATGAAACCGGTCAAACTCGAAGGAGGGACGTTGTACATTTGAAAAGAGTTCAAGAGGAATGGAATGTCTGAAAAGAAATGAAGTTAACGACGAGGAAATGAATGTCGGAATTTAACCCTAGTTTAGCTGCATAAAACTTTAATTTCATTAATTATGTTTGATTCATGTAAAATCCATTATATACATGAAATTTAATATAAGTTACATTAATGAGTAATCAGGGAGATCTAATCAATAAAAACAAATAAAACAAAAAAGGGATGTAGTGTATTGACTAAATAAAGTGTTGCTCGGTTATCTCATGCGCCTACGTCACTTGTCAGACAGTCAGTCGTAATCCGACATCCGAACGGAGCGGTTGTGTGTAGAATGTTTGTACAAGTGTTGTGGTGTTGGTGAGCCGTAAATCACTCCAAGAAGCAGGACATTACAAGTCCCATAAGAACATTATTGTAGCAACACGAACAAAATCATTGAATTACAAACATGTCATGTCCGAGTTTCTGAACTTCTTTCGAAGTAAGTTATTGCGAGAAGTGTCAAAGAGTCACCAAGTTTTCCACCTGCGGGAGTCAGTGTTCGCCAAAGGAAGCCGCTGGGTGGTCTTTGGAAGTCATTCGTGCCAGCGATAATGCAAAAGGTTATACTAATATAATATGATATATGTACAAGTGCCTTAAAAAAAATTAATTGACTTCAAAGTGCACATAGAAAATAAAATGTTAGATAAGATGTAATATTAGACAATAACCTACCTAAGCCTGTATCTCTCTCCAGGTGTAATCCTTATCCATCCTGTGCCATTATTTAGATGCTGTCCTCGGTCAAGTGTCTCCTTGTCTTTAGTCTATTTTAATAATAATAAAAAAAGCGTAACGTAATTTTAACGCAGACAATGTAACTTTTTAGTAGTGACAGCTAGTAAATGTAGTTATTGTAAAGTTTGCTAACAACATTTGAGATAGCGTCGCGTCTTTTCAGCAAATACATCATCGGAGACCGGTATCGGAATGTGTTCAAAGTCGGCGGGACATTCGTCTTACCGATGACACCTCATCTCTACTCCAGATTTATATCATCCCGCTATTCCCAATGTGTTTCATTCTTATCTAATCTACGAATGTCTTACCTTCGCATAGTCTGTTAAAATAACATATTATAGTAAAAAACAATGGCGAATAATAAACACACAATCGCACCATAATTTTAGGAAATGTTAATAGTAGCTTTAAGTTGGAAGTTGCTTGTCATTTGGATTGGATTAATTAAATAGACAAAACATACTATAACACCTTTTTTGTATTTATGCATAAACTAAGCCAAACGATCATTTGCATGATTGATAATGAAAAACAACTTAAATATAACTGATTTTTGAGTTGAAGCATCTCGTTTAATAAAATTATTTTCAAATAATTCCCAGATGTTACCTCGTAGAGTACATCCATCACTCCAATCGAAATTAAAAAACTCAGTGAAGAGCGAGTAATTACCTGATTGTGCTGTTTGTTGTAAGACCACGGATCGATACCGCACTGAATCACTAGTATAATTACCGGTGTACCTAAAATTTTCAATAACTATCTAATTATTTTATTTTAAACAAGAAATCACGATGCACTGGTGTTATCAATGTGATTAGTACTAGTTTCATGACGTAAACTATATACGGTACGGCAATCCTTTACGCCATGAAACCATTGCATTTCTTAAAAATATGTTTTCTTTGCAATAAACGAAGTAATAATCATTGTTATAATCATCATTCTTACGCATGTTGAGACAAACCGCAATGTCACGTTAAAAAATGTTCATACAAATATAGCAGTTTATGTTTTTTCTACTTATTGGTTCTGTTGGTGAAAGATCTGATTTGGAAATGCATAAAATAAATAAATAGATTTTGTACATGTTTTACGTTCTAATAATGCATTTATTGGCGCCGTGCTCCGCGAAAGTCGTGACACTAGCATAATGAAATGAAACATAATTTTTATATATTATAAAGATATATTATAGTTTATTTGTTTAGTTGAACTAGCTATCGCAGGAACTACCTTGGTATAGTATATTTTTAGTTTAAGTCATACCTATAACCTTTTAAATGATAATCAATTTTGTTCTAAAATAATGCATAAGTTGTAAAGGTCTTTTTTATGAATGAGATATTAATCTTTGTTTAAATAAACGCAGGAAACAGCTAGTATTTTATTTATTTCTTAATGTAGAGTGGATTCCGATATGTTGAGTGAAAACAGCTGTGTTTTTACTTTAAAATTTCTCTTAGTTCCTATTGTGGTGTGTGTTTGGGAGAAAGCCTATCATCATTATACCAGACCTCTCGTGTTGACGAAAAATGGTTGGGTGCGAGGTCTGTTCTCCTCAGATGGTGACTATGATATGTTTTTCGGAATACCGTATGGGAAAGTTAGAACAGAGAATCCTTTCGGGGTAAGTGTTACTTGTATAGCAATAATAACACATTGGAATATATATATGTCATGCCATATTTTAAGGTTACTAGTAGTCAATTTTATTAAGATGAGTCACGATGTTGTGTACGAATAATTAATTGAAGAACAACAAATAAATATTCTTTTTGAATATAATAATTGTACTGTAATCGAAATGAAGCGAACTGAAGAGTTTTAGAAATGTTGCTTCTTACAGGTAGCAGATCCGTATACAATATACGATGGAGTTTTTGAAGCCACAGATAATACTAAAAATTGTCCTCAACTTGACGATTTATCAAACAGTTTTGGTGGTACACTAGATTGCCTCAACTTGAATATTTATGTACCACGAGGGGGAAAAAAACTTCCCGTTATGGTTTATATCTTTGGAGGCAGGTTCATGTTCGGGTTTGCCGGGAAATTCGTTCACAACACTCTATATGGACCGCAGCATCTAGTGCGGTACGGTGTGATATATGTTGTCTTTAATTATAGACTTGGCCCATATGGCTTTTTGTGCCCAGGGACGAGAGAAGTTCCCGGAAATACGGGGTTAAAGGATCAGACTCTTGCTATTCGCTGGATAAAAGATAACATAGAACAGTTTGGCGGTGACGTGAATAAGATCACACTTTTTGGACACAGTAGTGGAGCCATCTCGGTTGACCACCAAGTTAACTCTCAGCCTTACGAACTGTTCCAGCGAGCCATATTACAGAGCGGAACATCATTGTTCCCATTTAGCGTGTTACCTGCAAATAATACTCTTCCCTCAATTATCGCTCGGAAGTTAGGATATGTAACCGATGACGTCGATAAAGCTCTCAAATTTCTAGCAAAGAAGAATCCCTTAGATGTCGTAAAGGCATCTGTGAGCATTCAATATCAGTATACTCCATGTATCGAGCCAAGGTTTGAAGGTGTGGAAAACATAATTACGGATTATTCACTGAATACAGTGCCTAAAGTTAAGAACAGACGATTTTTAATTGGACACACAAAGGATGAATATAACTTCGTTTATGCTAAATTCCCCAATGCCTACTTTGATGCATACGACATGTTTGAGGAGTTTTTGTCTAAAGCGTTTCATTTAAACGAAACGGAAATGGAGACTAGTGTAGCTGAAGTAAAGCGATTCTATAAAGTTAATAAAGTAAGCTCCCAACTCAGGGAAAATATCGTGAACTTCACATCGGACATCGTTTTGAATTACCCATTAGTTAGACAAATGGAGAGATTTTTAAACCACGGTTCTGATAAGGTACTTTACTTTATAATTTCATACAACAATATAATTAATAAATATAACCAAAAAAAATATTCTAGATCTACTACTACGTATTTACATATTACGGAGGAAGAAACTTACACCAAATTATTAATAAGCTGAGCACCGGGGGCGCCATGCACGCGGACGAGGTTGGATACATCTACCCGTCCACTGTTCTCGGAGACACCTCCTCGGACGACCAGCTTATGGTGGACCGAATTACTACACTATGGACAAACTTCGCAAAGTACGGGTCAGTAGGAAATACTTTACTGTGTTGTTAGAAATTAATTTAAATTAAAGGGGTCGTAGTAATAGGTACTCAGCTTCATATCAGGTAGTCAATCCCCAGTCATGCATGTTTTGTATATGAGTTTTTACGTACATTTCAACTTACACTTTTCTCTTGCATTTACTGTTTTAGTGACCCCACGCCTTCTCCGACTGACCTTCTACCTGAAAAATGGTATCCAATATCGAGGGACAGTAGACGATATCTTCAAATAGATCGAGAGACCAAAATGGAAACTGAGCTAGTTTCAAGAATTCGTTTTTGGAAACGTTTCTATGAGAAATATTCAACGCGAATTAGGTATTGATTGGAAAAAAATTACACAAATATAAAAATATTATCTATCAATTAAATTCTGACAAAAAGTTTACTATTAGCAACTGAGAAGATCACCCAGAGTATGTCATTTGATATCCTATTAATAAAGAAAATATAATTATATGAAATAACTCAATACGTAATACGATTTAAAGTAAATGTGTACTAGACTCATCCCCTGCGTGACAGATAATTGTAAATTATTCAAATTGCAAGTCAGCGCTGCATTCCTTCGAGTGAGTCAAGAGCCGTGAAATGAACGACAGCCCTCCGCCGTGTGATAATCATTTTATTTATCCTTGGGGAAGAAAACTGTTCCCTATCCACTCAAAAGTTTAAGTATTTAAATCTCAAGTCAACCCTGCAAATCTAAGCATTTGCATGCAACACAATAGTTCCTGTAAAATAAAGTTGGAATAGTTCATCTCTGGTTTTTGTTTAAGACCGACATTTAACGTTGTAAATGAAATATGTTTAATATATTTCCAAAATAATAGACAATATTTGAAATACAATAATAAATAACGAATCATTTAAAAGGTTGATACTGATACGTTGCATAAGGTGCAAAAGGTTGCATCGATAGCGATAGATAGCGAGGCCTCTATGTGGTGAGGTGCCAGAGGCTCCCTCGCGCCCTCGCTCCTCTCATAAATATCGATAAACGTTTGCGAATGCGGCTTCGATTCCCGCTAACGTGATAAAATATTCATTAGTCGCGTGACGTCCCGCCCCCTCCTAAGTTCAATATGTCTCAATTTGACGGGCAGACGGACGGGATGAACGTATTTTCAATGTGCATTTATGTCTGAAATGAGTCTGGACTGAAATTACTTTATATTATCTGCTTATCTTGTAGTATAAGATCCCGCTATACAACGACCTTCACCGAGATGCTTATTTAATGAAACTTATTTTATATTTAATTTAATATGTCAATAAATATAATCCATATGGGTTGCCTAGCAAATTTCAGTCCAGAGTATGTTTAATTAATATTTAAAAAAAAAATTTTTTTTTTATAATTTGCATGTAGTACATTTTTTGAACTTTTTTCAATCAATATTTTTAATCAGGGTAGTATTATATATTTATCACTATAACCTTCTTTTATACTAAAGATGTATATATACTTTATCACATAAAAAATATACACATAAATAATTAATTGATTCAAAACAACCTAACGTTTGCATATTCTATGGGCTTCATATTTTCGATTGGTATAGAATTTATCTAATAATCATACCGGTGAAATGTTTAAAAAAATATTGTTTTTTTAAATTAATTAAACATACTCTGGACTGAAATTTGCTAGGCAACCCATATGGATTATATTTGTTGACATATTAAATTATATATAAAATAAGTTTCATTAAATAAGCATCTCGGTGAAGGTCGTTGTATAGCGGGATCTTAGACCATTGTATTACGACATTAGTTCATTCAGTGCATTGGGTGCTGAAGTGAAAAATTTTTCAAAATGCACTAAAAATTACCATATTTAAAAAGATGTATCTTTTTAAATGTGTACAGGCCGACATTTACTGGCAACTTTTGAAATTGGTAAAGTAAGTAGTTTCAAATAACAATAGCTTATGAAGAAGACTATAACGTTCAAGCCTCTTTAAAGGTGGAAACATACTACTAAAACGCCACGTGACGCAACGTGTCGACACACGATGTCCATCGTGCACATTACCAACACGCTACACCACGACTTAAATCCAATTCGTAGAAATTCCACACAGTATGCATTTTCAGTAAGAAACAAATTTAAGGAATATTTTGGTGGTGAAGGCGCCGTTCCGTGGCAGCTTGATATTGTGAGGAAAGGTAGACAAAATTAAAAACTTGCAACTCATACAAAAGTCTTTTATATTAATATTATATTTTAATAAAACTTTCCGCTTGTATTCATTTGTTCGGCTATTTCTTCCCATGCATTATTTCTCACAGTATGGTCGCTGTATTGAGCTAATCTCATGTCATATAGAACAGAATATTGTTTCACCAACTCAGTTGGTCGTTCATTTCGCCAAATAAATAAATCCAAAAATATGTAAGTATATAAATTGACATTTGTGCCAAAAACTCGAACGTTTGACGCTTGGCGTCAACAACACGACAACACGCTGATCCAAATCGATTGGATGTTACCGCGTGTGATCACATGGCGTGTTGTATATGTGCACCTAACCATATTAAATATATGGGATTGATAAATACTGACATGTGTCGGATGGCGTGGTGTAGCGTCGCGTTTTAGTAGTATGTTTCCGCCTTAATTATTTATCAAACTTAATGTCTAATTAGGTTTTTATAATTTCACAGCATTAACACAGTTTGTCCGAATGTAGTTTTTTATATAAATTTTTCATACTGAGGATTAAGAATATATTATTATAGTGAATGATGTAGCTTACTGTGTAGGTTCTCAATGGTCCCTGTGAGCCATACGCAATCTTCTTCCCCAATTTAACACAGACGAAGTCATTTCAGCTTTTAATGATTTCATTCACATTTTTTAAAGGAAAGTAAGTAAAATCTGAAATAATTTACCAGATTCATAATTAAAAGCTAATTAAGAAATATAAAAGTTGAAGCTATTTAAAGAATGTCGTTTCGTTCGTAGCCGAGGTTAAAGCCAGAGATTAAAACTGGGCAGGCGGAGTCGGATTATGCAGTAGTTATTAAATAACTTCGCTCAGTACAACTTTAACTATTACAACTACACGCCCCGATACTGTTTAAACTATCTTAAAACGAACCCAAGGCCTTTGGTCTTTATGTTGTACTATACGAATTGATATATATGTAGCATATATACAAAAATTAAATATAATATGTAAGAATAGTGCGTGTGTCTTAGAATATAGTTATAATAATTTTTACTATAAGGTGAAATTTATAAAAATGTACTGCTATCGCCGCGTTATTTAATTGGTAATGCATTTGTAATTATTCTTAATAATACAACATCTAAATACTCGAACACACAGACTAAGTGATACGTTTTTTTTTGAGTCAAATTAATTATTCACTATCTTCATTATGACATTGCATTGTATTGATACTAAATATTTCTGCTTCCGTTCAATATGTAAGTTTGCAGACGTGTCGGTATTGAATAAATGTTATTGCCCGTACGGCGTGTGTCGTCGAGCCGGCTTCTAGAGTGTGGACAGCTGCGCTTTACATGCCAGCTACTTTAAAGCTACACAAATATTATTGACTCTGCTATTTGTCCGAATGTCCTATAAATATCTATCCTAATATTGCGTTGAGACAAGTTGGTCAGGTTGTAGATCTGAAAATGAATTTAAAAATAAAAAGCCACGTTATTTGTGAGTACTATTAAAGATAAATGATTGAGGTCTAGATAAAAGTTGTAAAGTTTGATAATACCTACAAAAAAGTCAGCGACAGCATATAATGTCTAACTTTTATATTATAAAAAAAAGTCCTCCGCCGCCAGATCGACCAGACAGATATCGAACCGCGACCGCTCCGTGGTAGATTAAAACAGATATAAGCTATATCTAACAACGAAAATGTAAATAATCTATGTTTAAAACTGAGTCGGTGACGGGTGATCGAACCTGCATCCGATTAACATGCAAACTACGGGTACAGTCGCGCAGAGCGGTGTGAGAGGTCGTCTTGTCGCCGATATTAAATAACTTTGAACCGGACCGCAGGCGCAACTTTATTTATCGCTGTTTAATTCAGGAGAAACTCCTAATATCAGAATAATGCAGTCAAGCTATTTAGGAGCTTTTCGGGGTATTAATTTGATTTACTCTTGTTAAGTGTAAAGTTGTGTTAACTACTCTACTAACATTTTACCAGAGGCTGCTGCTACGACATTGTTCTCTACGTGAATTTTCGGATTTGGATTTTTAAAATGAACCGCTAGAAGGGAAAATTTTACGTTTAGTTTGTGAATTTACTACGTTTGACAGCACTGAGGTCCACAATTACAAGTAACATAGGGACACGACTGGAATACTAATTTTGCTGGTTGGTTGTAAAAGTTTGGAATAGTCTAGACGAGAGAACTGACGGCAGTGGTGAGACAAAAACTAAACGTTGCACACCTGCCCCCAAACTGCGCTCCGAGACATCTACATATTCATGTGCTGAAGTTAATAATGCACTTTATGGCAGGTGGGTTTAACGAGCCCCTCGCATTGTAAGAAATAATAATATTACTTAAAAAGGTGTTACTGCAGATGGTATTTAAAGGTAAAACCTTATTGGCTTTTTACATCAACTCTTTCCATGACACGTATCAAAAATCTAGTAACGGTAAACAAAGTGTCGAACAAAATCAGCAAAGCCTTTTATGTAGCAATTGTGAAGATAAAAGAAGTCGCAGAAAATGCGTTCATTTGCCGTTGACGGCCTGAACACGCTTTCATACAAACACTTTATTATGATTTTATAAAATGTTGCAGCACAAAATATAATTTTAATCTAAGCCAAATTGCAGAATACATTGTGTCTTAGTCAATTACATGTCAAGTTCTTCTCTCTCATCTTAATTTCTTATTCGCTTTAGATTTTTAAATATATCATTCGGATATATTGATAGCGATAGCAAAACCTGCTTGAACGTCAAGGGGTTCATTAAGTCTGGTTTGATGTGTTGCATAGTGGATAACACATTGGGTTTCAATCACAAGGGATTTAAAAATAAATGGATCAATTTACTTTCAATAGAAGGCTGTATGGCGTAGTAAAAGAGAATGGCGCCGAACACGTGCGGGTTGCCTCTAAACACGTCGGGTTATACGCACTATTACGTGAACCATTTTCAAACAACTTATCAATATACTGGTATTAATACTGACATCTGTATTACTTAAATTATTTTACGATTTAGAATTTTTACAGTTATTAATAATGCCACAGAACTACATTCTGTAGAAAAATGTAATGAAATAAAAAGAACATCTGGCACTTGCAAATTGTTTTTTTTTAAGTTTGTTTGTTCTGTAGAACGCAATAATTTTACGAGATGATGGCCCGAACTAAAAGTAATAATAAATATATTTATCGACAAGCCTATAGCAAATATGAATTCGGCAATATTAAATAAAGTTTTTGCGAAGATGTTTCTGTAATACTACCTTTTGGGTTGCTGTTTTTCTCACACTACTTTTATTATCTAGTCTTCCGATAAACAGCAATATTAAAGGGAAAGCGGAGAGAAAGGCTATTACTAAATGTGATAGCTAATTTACTGACTGTTAAGTAAATTAGTTAACAATTGCAGTGCCTCACGCGGCTCTTTCAAATCTTGCTTAAATAATTGGCTTAGATACCGGATCACAAAATCTAAGAATACTCTAATAGTTCTGGCCACTATCTAAAATAATAGCTATTTATCATGTTACTCGTACGAATGAATCATCGGTTTAATTACACTTTTCAATAACCCTACATATTTAATACAATATTCTTATTTTAAAAGAGGCATTTCACAACGACAAAGAAGTCTTTCGGCAAATGTTCTTAGATGTTTAAAATGTATTCACAATAAAATAATGATTAAGCAATATGCATGCATTTATAACGTCTAAAGCAGGTCTCAAACTAAAGCGGGTGAAACTACAGGGCATAAGTAGTACATTATTACATTATTTTAAACTTTTTTCAAAGATAATATGTGATTAAAGTAATAAAAACTGGTGAAATAACCTGTGACAGAGGTTATTTCATCAGCGCAATCAGTCAACCCCTTCCTAGTGGGAGTGCCATGCTGTTGCCTTCGGGCTTCAGCCAAATGGGCAGGCACGACCGGGGCAGTACCACTGTCTCTCAGAAAACCGGCGTGAAGTGATGCAATAAGTTTGCCTTATTGTACTCGCGTTTCGTGCGGTGAGAGAGACTCCCGGAGCCCATTCCCCCCCCCCTCTACAAGAAATATGAAGGTGCAGAATAAAAAACAGAATCTACCCCAGGGGGGTACCACACGCGCTCGCGGTGGAGAATCCCCCTCTGGGCGTCCAACACCGGGACACTCTGCGCCCGGTGGTGGACGCACAGGCTGCCCTTCGTATTCTGGGGGGGGCAATTCTGCGCTCGGTAAAAATAACATTAATCGTTCTCGGGGCAAACGGAGCAATCCTACAAAGGCACCCCCGTCCACACTCGCCGTGGACTTCACAAATGTTAGGGGGCTCAATACCAATATCAACGCAGTCCACTACCATTTAGAGACTGCGAAGCCGGCCTTGCTCTTTCTTACCGAGACTCAGATTTCCTCCCCGGCTGATACTTCCTACCTCTCCTACCCGGGGTACAAATTGGAACATTCATTTGTGCCGCGGGCGGGAGTTTGCGTGTACGTCAGAGAGGATATCTGTTCTCGTCGCCTCGGGACGCTTGAAGGAAGGGACCTATCTAACCTCTGGCTGCGCGTAGACTGCGATGACCATCCGCGATTCTACGCATGCCTGTATAGGTCCCATAGCGGAAATACCGAAACTGACCGACTCATTGAGCACATCCAAATGGCTACAGATTCCCTGCTCGAAAGGGTTCCTACCGCTGAAATCGTGATACTTGGCGATTTTAACGCCCACCATGCCGATTGGCTCGGCTCTGAAACTACCGATCACGCGGGAAGATCCTTTCACGACTTTGCTTTAGCCTACGACATGACACAAATGGTCCCTGCGATTACGCGAATACCAGATGTGGATGGTCATAAACCCTCTTTGTTGGACCTTCTGCTGACTTCACATCCGGAGAACTATCAAGTCTCTGTTGACCCGCCATTGGGTTCATCAGATCATTGTGTGGTCCGGAGTACTGTGCCATCTACGCGCCCTTCACGGCCCCGCTTTATGGGTTGTCGCCGTATTTGGCACTATAAGTCAGCAGATTGGGACGGGATGCGGTCTTTCTTTGCGTCCTACCCTTGGGGGCCTATGTGCTTTTCGCCGGAAGCTCCAGATTCCGTCGCCGCCTCTGTCGCCGAAGTGGTTCTGCAGGGCATGGAACTCTTTATTCCATTTTCTGCGGTGCCGATCGGTGGCAAGTCTCAGCCCTGGTTTAAACGTTCTTGCAAGGCGGCCTCGCGTCGAAAGCGAGAATGCTTTAAGGCATGGGCGGAAGCGGCGAAATCTCGTGATGCCAATACCAGCGAACTTAAAACAGCATATAACTCAGCCTCCAGGTCCTTCAAACGGGAAATCACTAAGGCAAAGTCAGAGCACATTGCCAGATTTGGCGAGAGATTGGCCCAACTCCCTTCAGGGACTCGAGCCTTCTGGTCTCTCGCCAAAGCTGTCCAAGGGAATTTTTGTCAGCCCGCTATTCCACCACTGCACAGGGAGGATGACTCGCTGGCCCACACTGCGAAGGAGAAGGCCGACCTTTTAGGCTGTCTCTTCGCGTCCAACTCGACTTTGGATGACCGAGGAAGATCACCACCGACCATTTCGCGGTGTGATTCTTCGATGCCGGAAATCACATTCCGGCAACGTGCTGTCCGCAGAGCACTATCTTCCTTGGACATTCATAAGTCGAGCGGGCCGGATGGTATCCCCCCAATTGTGCTGCGTACTTGTGCTCCTGAGTTGGCTCCGGTCTTAACGCGCCTTTTCCGGTACCTGTACTCGCTTGGCACTGTCCCGAAGTGCTGGAAAACCGCTTCGATACATCCGATCCCTAAAAAAGGCGATCGCTCTGATCCGTCCAACTATCGCCCAATAGCCATAACCTCCTTGTTCTCCAAAATAATGGAATCCATTGTTAACTGCCAGCTCTTGAGGTATCTAGAGGGCCACCAGCTGATTAGCGATTATCAGTACGGCTTTCGTCGTGGTCGTTCGGCTGGTGACCTTCTTGTATACCTTACACATAGATGGGCAGAGGCAATTGAGTCCAAGGGGGAGGCGCTGGCGGTTAGTTTGGACATAGCGAAAGCCTTCGATCGGGTGTGGCACAGAGCACTGCTCTCGAAGCTTCCAGCCTATGGGCTACCCGAGAAATTATGCGATTGGATCTCCAGCTTTCTGGCTGATCGGAGCATCAAGGTCGTCATCGACGGAGCATGCTCCGACCTTAAACCCCTGAACGCGGGGGTCCCACAAGGCTGTGTTCTATCCCCGACCTTGTTTCTTCTGCATATCAATGATATGTTGCAACTTAGCAACATTCATTGCTATGCGGATGACAGCACTGGGGATACTTTTTACACTGGCCGGGCAGGTATTTCTCGGGCAGTTGTCGATGAGTACCGGAACAAACTTGTGTCTGAAGTCGAAACTCTTCTACGTGGAGTCTCAGACTGGGGCAGACTAAACCTAATCCAATTTAACCCCAAGAAGACACAAGTTTGCGCGTTTTCCGCTAAAAAAACACCCTTTGTCGCTACTCCTCTTTTAGAAAACACTCTTCTTAAAGCCACAGCCAGCATTGGAATACTTGGCGTTGACATATCGAACGACGTTCAGTTTCGCGGTCACTTGGAGGGAAAGGCTAAATTAGCCTCCAAAAAGCTTGGAGGCTACCGTCAGAAAACCGTCTCGCCTTGCTGAGCACATCAGCAAGGCGAGACGGTACTTCACTCCGGGCCACCGCATGCAACTATATAAAGCGCAAATTCGGCCCCACATGGAGTACTGCTCTCACCTCTGGGCGGGGGCTCCCCAGTACCAGCTCCTTCCACTTGACCGTATTCAACGCAGAGCGGTTCGAATCGTCGACGACCAATCCCTTTCCGAGCGGCTTGATCCTTTGGCGTTGCGTAGAGATGTGGGGTCTCTCTGCATCTTCTACCGCATTTACCATGGAGAGTGTTCAGAGGAGTTGTTCGGATTAATACCTGCAGCTGAGTTTCGTCATCGGACGTCGAGGCAGAGTACGAAATTCCACCCCTATCACCTCGACGTCCGCCGTTCCACAACTGAGCGTTTTTCAAGGCAGTTTTTGCCGCGCACCACCACTTTGTGGAACCAGCTGCCCATTGAGGTATTTCCGAACCATTTCGACTTAGGGTCCTTCAAGAAAAGAGCGTACCGATTCCTGAAAGGCCGGCAACGCACTCGCGAGCCCTCTGGCATTGAGAGTGTCCATGGGCGGCGGTATCACTTAACATCAGGTGAGCCTCCTGCCCGTTTGCCCCCTGTTTTATAAAAAAAAAAAAAAAAAAAAAAATATTACTACTACTACCTACAGATGCATATTATTGAATAATTATTAACTTTTTTCTCGTTTAAATTTAATACCTCACACATTAAACAGTCTCCGATTATCTATACCACACTGAAACAAACGAACGTTCACAATAGACGTGACCTCCAATAAAACCTATAAAATTTATATCTGGATCCAGGAGAGAGAATACGTAATGAGCATTAGGAACAAAAGAAGGCCGATAGCTGGAATAGGTGTGAATTGGAGAAGCCACCTTGATCCATTTTAAACTTTACAACTAAACAATAACGTGTAAATTTGATTTAGTTAAATACACTTCAAGCGAAAGTATATAATGGCTCCGTAAAATAAAATTAATTGTTATTATAGTTTACAGTAGAATATTATTTCCAGTCTGAAAGAAGAATCTAAGATAAGCTGCAAGCAGTTGTCGTGATGGTTTTCTTTGGACTGCAGTAGACTTCTACGGCGTAGCGCTACACCGTAACGAGCTACAGCGTTAGATATTTAACAATTGTAGCACTAGATTTATTCTTATATTAAGAGAATTTTTTATGTCAAGTAATGAAAATTTAAGGTATAGTTTTAATATTGAACATAGTCCGAATAAGTCGGCAGATTTTTTTATATTTTATTTGTATTGATAATGACTTGTAAATGTAAACATGTTTTAGTACGTGTTAATCGTACTAGAACAAAGGCGTTGCCTCTTTCATGTAGGAGTAAATAGAGTCGTGTTTAAACGGTGAAACTTGTGAAGTAAATAAAAACGTTACTTACAGCGTGAAAGGGCCGGAATAATGTGTGAAAATAAGAAAAAAGCGCTTTGAACGACGAAATCGTTTGATGTTCAAGAGTGTTGAGATGAGAAAGAAATTCTTCGGGATCTACCTTTGCGGGAATTTACATAAGCATTCGATTCAAAACGTTATAAATTAGGTGCCGATGGTAACCGCGGCACGAGGCGGGTATTACTCAGGCTAACTGCGTCGTTTGCACCCTCCTCTACCCTCCCCCCTACCTCCGGGGCATCCGACACACGCCGGTGACTAATCACCGAGACTTAGGACTTGAGGTGATCATTGAGGACCATTCGCAGAGACATCTCGCCGAGCACGAGTGATGCGGATGGCGATGCCAGATAATGGCACTAATTTACCTAATTACACCCCAATACCACCCAGATACCCCAAGGTATGGCACAATTATGTACAGTGCCTTCATAACACGAAAAAAGCTATTCATTAGATATTTAGAGGTTTTAAACCTTTCGTTGTCTTCCTTAATATGCAAATTATTTTATTATTTTACGTATTCAAATTTATATTAAAAACCTTAAATTTTTATTTAAAGAGAAAAAATATACACGATAATGATTTATAAAAGTTGGTCTTATATTCGTCGCAGAAAGTTTGATTTTTTTTAACAAATACAACTTCTAATTAAAAAATCATTTAATCATATAGGTAACACATTGTACACTTATGACTCGTCAGTAAAGAAATACATATTAATGCTTCTAACTTTACATTTAGTGCCAGTTCTCAAATCAAGGGCGTAGAAAAGAAACGTTTATTCTAGTTTATATGTAAAATAGATAGATCCTGCGTGCAAGACGATCTAAAGTTACACAATGTCATTTACGTTCGAATATAAATATAAATTATATTAAAATAATATCAGATAAGGGTCTGATTTGATATTTTCATGTGAAGAATAAATGGCAAGGGGCGCGGGGCTGGCCGGGCCGAGGCGTGCGCAGGCAGCAGTCCGCTCGCTCACGCCGCGCTGGCCGCCCGTGTGCCTGCCCGAACCGCCCCAGCGTTATCAACACGAGTCCGCGCTATCAGTGGATTGTGCAAGTGATACTGACTTAACTCGTGATATAAGTGTTAACTGAGTGTTGTGGGTGACAGCAATTAGGACTCGGCGGCAGTTCTTAAGCAGTTAACAACACTCGATTCGCTCGGTGAGTGCACTTGAAATTGACGTGTGAGTGCTCTCATTAGGAAACTCTAATAGCTAAAATAATGATGTTTACGTAAGTCTAGCCCATTTCATATAAAATAATATATTTTTAACCATTTTTTATTCAAAAGAAAAGCTTAAATCTTTGTGCACGTTATAATTGTGTTTAACTGCGGTGGGCTAAAGGAAGTACGTAAAATATTTCAAAAGCTCTGTTATATTAAGTTTCCCGTTCTCACTCACTTGACAACAACTTAATTTTCCGACGGCATTAATTGCGGAAGCCGTTTCACAATGAGTAAAGATTTATGATGGGACACTAGTATAACTATATTATATATTATATTAAAGATATTTTTGTTTTTTGACCTAATTTTAAATAGCAACTTAGAACATTTTAGTGTCTACTTAAATTTAAAAAAAAAAGGCTTTCATTATAATTCAATGTTGATTATTTTATACATATTATAGACACTATATACCTAATATAAGGTTCATAATTTATCTTAAAAGTAAAACAAAATATTATTATTGTTTCTTAAAATGTTACTTTACTTGCAATATTGAAATAAAATAATTACATATTATACTAATTAATTTAATAAATTTAAAGAGGTTTTACTGCGACGACTGTTTGTTTAAATAACGTTGGTATTTAAACAAACAACGTTAGTTATTAAAATATTGTAATCATTTTGCGTTTAAACGCGCTAAAGAAGTTGTATTTCTTTAAATCTTTGGAACTTATGTCAACTAAAGTAAATCTTTTTTTGTTTGGTGTGTATTATTCTGTAGCAATATATTATTTTTTTCAAGTCATATGCTAAAGAAACCGTAAAACACATGTTCAAGTAACGTGGTAAATAGGCTCCCTTTTAACTCTTATGTAAGCTATGATTCATAAGAGCTTTTTGCGGTAAACATCACTTGACGACTGCTCTAAGTATTTTAAGTATAAAGCAAATTTTTATTCATAATATTTATTACGTAAATTTTTCCGTTTTGGTTAATTACAGTCCGTCAATTTCTATTCATATCCCTATTATCTCATAACAAAAATGATGAAACATGTGTGCGTGTATAGGGTTATATTGATTTTGATGCTCGCTGTAGTTGATCCTTTTTATAATAAACACCATAAAGATGCTCTTTACTAAACCAACTCAATATTAAAATGTTCACTGAAAAACTCATAAAACATTGAGAAGCGCACTAACTTTTATTTGTGTAATTCATAACAGATATATGTAAATACATCAATTCTTTTCTAATTTAACCCCAAAAATTATCAGTCACACTACTAAATAACACACATATTATGTAATATTCGATTGAACATATTTCATAAAAAAACAATTAAATGGCCCTAATGCACCATCGAGCCTCGGCCGCAGTGAAGAAGCAAAAGCCATTTTCTAAGCTATAACACAATAGAGGTTGACCGAAAGTAAGTTTTATGAATTCTACATACTTTGCATTTAGTATTAGAAGTGAAAAGGGGAGTGGTAGCCCTATACGTTGTCTTTGGCCTTATCCATAAGTTGTAATGCAAGAAAGTCTCGGGTTCATGTCTTGTCCCTCGGGAGGTGAGGAGAGAATGATAAAGTATGGGCTGTGTTTGAAGTCGAGGCTACGACGTGGAATCTTTTATCAATACGAAGAGTTTCCTTATAATGAAATAACCCGATTTACAGCAACGTTTATAATATATACAAGAAAAACCTAATTATGTTGTAAAAGAATCTTAATATGATATTTACTTAATATGATTATATTACATTATAACTTATCGTAACAACCTATTATATCTAATAGTATATAAATACATTAATATAAATTAAGATGCAAATTCTTAAGAATATATGAAACGAAATTAACTACAGCTGTGACAGAAAATTAAAAACATTGTAACTGCATAAAGAAATTAGACATTTATTTGTTCAATCATATAAAAATAGAAACGAGCGATTCGATTTTAAAATATTATTATACTTAAGCTTCTGGGAGAAGTTACATATTTTTCGTCATTTAAACAAAGCTAATTCTAAAAATTTACTAAATTTAGGTTACAGTTAATCGTAGTGTGAATGACGCACTGCCTTATCTCTCAGTTATCTCCTGTAAAATCCGACTCCGTGCAAAGATAGGCTTTAACCGTATTCCGTTAAATTACTCGTATAATGTGAGAGGCGGCTGGTTTCCGAGCCAGTGGGCCGGCAACAAGGATATGCTCCGATGAAGATGACAGCAGTACTTGCTACTTAGGCGGCTGCCTCTATTGAAATTTAAGTGATTCTACTTAGAAGGTGCTTCATTAGCTTCTACGATAGTTTGTCGATATTTATGTCCGTGTTGACTCAAGCTAATCATTTGTATATAAATAGCCCAGAAACAAAGTGCGACCTATCAAATATTCTACAGGGGACTAGAAATTTAAAACTGCTATTTTGTTTCAAATTATTTAAAGTTCCGTAAAGACTACTTCAGCTTTGAACTTGAATTTGATTGAGTTGTAGGGAATGATATTTCGATCGCAATTCCTGTCCCGCGACGGCCACTCTATCGACTATGAAATATGGCAGTCTGTTTGTGATTTACGGCCAACCCGAGTGAAAAATGACCCCTCCATTGTACGTACCTAGGCCTTGCTTACAAAAGAATACCTTTTATTCAAATCGAATCGAGAATTGATGGTTTCTTTTTGTCGTGTGCTTTGTACTTATATTATTTGTAGATTCTTTCATATTGTAAAAATCTACAAATATGATTGTGCGTTGATTTGAGATAGAATTTTAAATAGTTGTAGAAAAAGGTGAAATAATGAGTCTTTGGCTTGTCTTTTGTGTAATCCATCGTCCATGAAGCCATCGTCACAATCTAAAAGCAATTTATATTTGATATTCAGATGACTTTATTATGATCGTTAACGGCTTTGGTTATATTTCATCAAGGATGTGAGTCCAGCAGATACTTTACTTCGTAAACGTAATAGTCCGTCTGTCCTGACCATAATTCATATTGGCACGCCTCTCTGGCTCCATAAATTACCGAGGGTTACTTCGATAGAATATCGACACCGGACGTGACTACAATGCCGGAGAGCCGCAACTTTTGAGGGCCGCGGCTCATACATAGACTTTGTATACCTACTGACTGATTGTTCATCTGTTCTTATACTAAGATGTATTTCTCGTAGAAGCTGTTACAACCCTTACAACGATCTCTTTTGACTCTTAATAAAAAAAGATATTTGTTTTGAGTCACATTTCTATAAAAATATTGTTATTGAAATGACAATGAACAATAAGCTAGAGTAGACGGTGTTTGCATATTATTGTAATATCCGGTTCTAATGCAGGTATCGTGTGCGGCGACCGGTAACCAGACGCACAGTAGTGAGGACAGCTTCCGTCCAATTAGAGGCGCTTTGTCTCCGCTCTGCGGCCGCGTGTAATGACTCCCAGCTCGTGGAGTCCCTCGCTTTGTGCCTCTGTGTCAATATTAAAGTCGATGTCATTGTGTTCATATAGAACTTGTTAGTTCATGCGTTTAGGCTTCTAAAGAACGGCTCAATATTTTGCCACGTAGATTTCTGATCTTTCAATATATTTACGACTGAAGCTAATACTTAATGGCCGGTGAAACTTGTTTTTAAAATAAATTTAAAGGAAATAAAGCCATAGTAAGTGTAAGTCAAAGTTAAGTAGGATTGTAAATTCTAGATTCCTGAAAAAAAATGAATGAAAAATGGCAATAAACCATTTTTAGTTTAGCTAAACCAAGCTTAAGTAGTCTAGAGCAGGAGATTTTGAAAAATAATGAAATAGGTTAAAAGATAATTGGTTTGTACGTAATGATTATTTAGTATTATTCTTGATCTGTACCTTGACAGTTGAAACTTGAATTAATACAATTACTATCCCATTCTATTTGAAACATATATATGAACAAAGCTACACAGAATACAGCCTCACCAAATAGGTATAGGCTGTGCTGACGGGCACGTAAAGTACGGCGTGATTCCGGAGATGAGATGCCGGAAACCAAATTTCCGTATTTGCTCAAAGGCTCTATGCAATTTCGCTGTCCCTTTGATTTTGTTATTGCTTATTTTTTTGTTTCAATGCCTTTCAGAACTAGTTTGTCTTATCGATGGTCTGCAAATAGAAGAATATTTCTGAGATTTTCGTCAATTACTCGATTTATTGAATAATCGATTGTGTAGATGTGGATTGTGGACGGTTAAATTTAAGAATTTTTATACCACTTAGTAAAAAGTCAGCATATCGGGAAATAATGTAAGAAATAATAAAAGCAATGCTTTTTTATTTCTTACATAGATTCGAGCGCTACAAAACTAGTAGCAATAACTGCACCCAGTGCTACCGATGCCAGGGTTTCGGTCATGCTTCCCGAAACTGTAATAGACCCGCTAGATGTGTCAAATGCTCTCTGGAACATCCAACTTCACAGTGCCCCAAAAAGGGCTTCATAGAAACTGTTCGTTGCTGCAATTGTGGTCAAGATCACGCAGCAAATTACTCGCTGTGCAAAGAGCGGGTTAAGCACCTTGAACGTATCAAGACCAAGAGAGATTCGTTTCGCAACGCCATCGTGAAATCAACCCACGCGGCTACCAAGCGAAGCATGCCCCTCCAAATGTTTCCCGTTCAGGCAGCAGTGGCTCCAAAGTGCCATGATTCTCAACCATTGCCAACGCGTGTGCCTCTAAGGACTGCCCCACCGAGTGAGGACCGCACAAACACCCGCCAAGACACGACGACGAGTGAAATGCTTCAAATTCTTACAACTATCAAAACCCTCAAGAAGGACTTCATAAAATGTGATACTTTCATGGACAAAGTAATCTTAATTCTGTCTCACCTTGGTCATTATGTTTAACCTCAATGAACTACGTGTATTTTATTGGAATGCCGATGGTATTCACAAAAAGCAGCAGGAACTAGCTGAACTGGCGGTAAGAGATCTCAACGTTGACATCATCGCACTCAACGAAACTAGATTAACAAAGCGGCTTACCCTTCAAATTCCAGGCTTTTCCTGCTATCGACTCGATGGCCGTGCCGATGGCTCTGGTCAGGGTGTTGCTATCTTGGTTAGGGCCGATTTAGAACACGATCTTGTTTTAACTCCGCCAACCCTTAACTTAGAGGCCATAGGAATATCCCTTTATTTTAACCACGGCAAAACTACCATTTATTCCGTTTACCAGTCACCCAATATGCCCTTGCTCCCTAGTGACTTAAACGCCCTTTTTTCGTCAAATAATAAAATATTAATTATGGGTGATCTCAATGCTAGGCACCCCTATTGGTCACCTGGCCCAACTAACACCCATGGTAATACAATTTACGAGCTCATGCTCGACGATGAAATGATTGTTCATGCACCTAGTGAGCCTACCCTAGTCCATTACAATGAAAACAGGCTAGCGACCAACCCCGATTTGTTACTGACTAAAAACATCTATACAGTTGACTCAATTGAGACCATATATGCACTTTCCTCCAACCACCTCCCAGTATTTGTACGTCTCGCTATTAAAGCGCGTCGCAAGCCCATTCTTAAGCTAAACTACGCAAAGGCTGACTGGAATGGTTACCGCTCATATTTAAATAGATATATTTCCTTACACAAAGCGAACTTTAAATCTCCCGATGATATTGACTCCGCCATCTCAAACCTTCAAAGCTCTATAATCTCTGCTAAAAACGTCAATATCCCGGTTACAACCCTTAAACCTTGGGAGACCTCACTGCCAAGAAGTATTAAAAGAAAAATAAGAAATAAAAATCGCTTACGACGCTATTCTGCTAAAGAAACGAATGCTGTAACCCGTAAACTTATAAATCTTGAAGTGAAATACCTTCAACAAGATATCAATGCTGCATTAAAAAACCACCGTGACAACCTGTGGGATCGTAAACTTAGGAAAGTTGACAATCCGTGTGCCGATTTATGGCGCATTGCCAAAGGGCTGAAATCAACTTTTCTCCCATCTTTAGCCCCTCTCAAAACTAAAGATGGTTCCACAACTTTAAATGCTAAGGAACAGTGTGAAGTTTTAGCTAATACCTTTTCTCACAACATGTTACTCACCCAAAACTGGATCAGCGACGAGCAGTCCGCTGTCGATGCCTCCTGGTACTCCCTAGACAGCCTTCAGCAAGACGGTTATCAAATTCAACTGGTCAAACCAGCTGAAGTAGCCAATTTTATATCTTCACTCAAAACTCGTAAAGCAGCTGGACCGGATGAAATCTCGAATCACCTAATCAAACGACTACCCCAAAAATGTATTGTGTTGCTAACAAAATTATTTAATGCCTGCTTACTGACTACATATTTCCCTGAGGCGTGGAAAATAGCAAAAGTCATAGCTATACACAAGCCGGGCAAAGACCCATCTGATCCTGTAGGTTATCGGCCAATTAGCCTCTTACCCTGCCTAGGCAAACTTTTCGAAAAGATTTTATGCAACCGACTTCGCCGGGCTACCGAACACATAATAATTGATGAGCAGTTTGGCTTCCGTGAAGCTCATTCATCTACCCAACAGCTCGCTAGAGTAGCTGAGGCTGTGTCTCATGGACTCAATTTGCGTGAATCTACAGGCATGTTCCTCCTAGATATTGAGAAAGCATTTGACACGGTCTGGCACCAAGCCCTTATCCACAAACTGCTAAAAATTGGCGTACCTATAGCAATAATCAAAATAATGAAATCGTACTTAACCCATAGATCTTTCAAGGTGCACATAAATAGTACACTCTCTTCACCTAAACTAGTCCCAGCTGGAGTCCCCCAAGGTTCAATTCTTGGCCCCCAGCTATTTTTACTATACCTTAACGATATACCCATTCAAACACGCACTAATCTCGCCTGTTTTGCCGATGATACGGCATCCTTTACTTCCTCCAAAGACCTGGATTTGATCATAAGTCGCCTGCAACTTTCACTCGACTTATTGACCACCTTTTTCAGGAAGTGGAAATTAAAAATTAACGCCTCTAAAACAGAGGCAATTATGTTCTCCGGGACTAGATCGCTGCCTACTCGTACCCTCAATATTGAAGGATATGCAATTCCATGGAGTCGCTCTGTTAAGTATCTGGGTGTCATATTAGACAACAAACTAAACTGGACCCTTAACACACAATACATCAGGCTCAAGAGCATGAAGGGTTTGAATGCACTGAGCCCCATCTTAAATAGAAGATCTTGCCTCAGTAGCAAAACAAAGCTAAGTGTATATCGAACCTTAGTACGACCCTGCATAACTTATGCCTGCCCAGTATGGAGCAGTACGTGCCCTACTAATTTAAATAGCTTACAGGTTGTCCAAAACAAAGCATTGAAATATGCATTTAATACTCCGTTTCGAACAAACCTCCAAAAATTTCACAATAAAATTAAGTTTCCGACTATTTATCAGTTTATATTTAAATTATCAAAAAAATTCTATTTACATAACAACCGAAAAAGTAAAAATAAATATATTAATAACCTTTGTAAAACGCGGATGAAAAATTTACCTTACATCGATAAATACAACAGATACAAATTACCCCATCACTTGTTTCTTGAGTGCGATGAATAACTGGTTATCAGTGGCCCGCGCAGGTGCGCGAGTGTTGGCCATCGCGTCGCGCGCGACCTCCGGCCTTATTATTAATATATATAGACTTGGATAACGCGCGCGTTGCGTGACTGATGCTCGCGCTAGCCTTAGCGGGTGACTGTTCCTATTGTGATTGCTTGCCGTCCACTCTTTTGTTCTCGGTGCTACCTTATTTATTGTTATAACTATATTTAGTTATTAAAATTAGGCATGTCAAAATGCAAATCTCACCTAAAGATTGCATAATTACGAGGTAGCTTACCTTATTGTTAAAAATTGTTTGTTATTGTTAAAACCTTTCGTAACATTATAACTTTAGTTTTATAAATTTTATAAGTTTTTAAAAAGCAAAATAGCTGTAAAAACGTGTCTAGTTGTAAGCTTGTTACATTCCAGGAAATAATGTACACTGGATATGTAGCACTATAAATTTTTGTGAAACAAAATAAAGAATTTTTGAAATTGAATTGAATGCTTTTTTATTAACTCTTTTCGACATACATTTTCAGGCGAATGTGACACGGTTCATAATTGAAATTTGGTAAAAAATATTATATAATGGACCGATAGATTAATAATAGTATAATAATTCCTCAAATAAATCATATTTAAATTAAAGTATTTTTATTACTAACATCGTTGATTTTGATTTACTATGATTGATCAATCATTACGATAATTAAAGCGCGATACGTATACGTATTCATCGTATCTGTAAGATACCAGCCTTTTAGTGAACGTCAAGTACTGATACGTATACCCAGTAAAGTGTAATTATATCCAGTGGAATAACTCTATCCTGAAGCCCTCTTTGAAACATTCTGCTTCTGTCCCTCATTCTCCTTAGTTGTATTCAATATCAGTTTCATGTTAATTCGGCAAATTTAGCCTAATGGCTATAATCTAATGATATATATATGATGACTATATGATTATGTGTAATATCGAAGGTGGAACCGGGGGAAATATGTAAACTAGTAATCACTTATGGCACAAAATGAAATCGGTCAGCCGCTATGAAAAATTTAAAACATAAACGAACGCTTTTTGCAATTGGAAATTTGTGAATAGAAAATATACTTTTCATGAAATATAAAATAAATATTCCATCTATGAGAGGAACACGGGTGACCTGTTTCAAATGTTTGTATTATATATTTAAAAGGCAGAAATAATTCTTATTACTCACGTAAAACTGAGTGTAATTCGAGTGTAAATATGTGTTGTGATTGCGCTTTAAAATACACACCCATATTTATAATAATAGATGTAAATATACATCAAACAATAAATCACTTTCGAAATTTCAATAAATTTAATAAAATAATAATACGATTGTTTAGTAAACTCTAACTTATAGGTTTCATAGACTTTCATTTTTCGAAAAACATTATGAACGGCTCTGTTTCGTGCCAACTGACATTTGGTATCTTTCCAGCAAAATTTCTAACCACCAAAGTACAGGTGGTAATGGGTATAAAACCAAAAACTGTTTTGAAACATCATAATATACGTTTGAATTTTAATGAGATGTTTTGGTTTCAGTAAAAACGCCTCAGTTATTGTCTTTAAGTTTTGAGTTTGTGGTCAAAGGCAAGTGAATAACAAAACATTGTTCGGTGCAATGACGTGGCTCGAGAATGCACAGACCAACTTTAGCACTATTTGCATTTCGGAACTAATTGCACAAATGCGCAGCTAATACTAACATGGATAGTATATTCACTATTGCTTCGAGCGAGAGCTAAAAGTCTAATAAAAAGTAATTTTGTTAAGATTTTTATCGAACACGTATACACGCTACACTTTTTTAATGATTAAAGTAATTTAAAAAAAAGTGATTTTCGATAAGTTTTTCATCGTTGTTTAAGAGGATTTTATGACTTTAGTATTTCAAACTAAAACCAAATCAAATTCCGTAAAGGGATGTGGAATGAAATGACGTATTCGTGTAGTACGATTATAACACAAGAATGGTGTGTAAATAATAAAACACATTACAATTTTCGTGGTTGTTATAATCTCAGATAATAGTGGCTTTTCATGTCCCATTAGCACCATCTGGCTGATTTTGGGATATCTCAATCGAAGTAACAAATGATAACTTGAGAAATTCTCTAAGTAAGTCCCGATTAGCCCAATACAAATGGTGCCATTTCTATCAAGAAACCCTTCGGGAGCTAATAAAAGCGTTTTAAGCGCAAATCCTTTTTGAGACACTTTATTTTACGAGTCTGATTTTTTAAGGTTTAACCGTTACCGAAGCGTTGTAATGCGATTTTGAAGTGACGGAAACTTTAATTTTATTTTCATTTAATTTCCAAAAACGGGGTTAACATAGTTTTATTTACTTTTGGAATCTCTTACTTTTCTGAACGGAGAAAAAGTGGAATTTATTTATTGTATTTTTACTTTATTTGACATTTTTCTATCTCATGGTATCTATTACTGTAATACACTACCAATACGCCACATAGTTTTAGAAAAGTCAGTAGAGAGTAATCAGTAAATTTTTCTATGAGTGTCAAAAATGATGTGACATCAAAGAGATCAATAAGATAGTTGAGAATAGAGATACCACTCTCGGCTAAAATTTGAAGCACAATCTGATATCATGGCCAGATCAGGAACGTCTAAACGACGTTATAACACAACGTCGCTTTAGAATGCTAACCTCGTATGTCCAGAGATTACAAGAAACGAAAAAATGTTTCACTCCGTCAATGTTCGTTAAAATATTATTATGTGTTTTTGTCCATAGTTTTGAGGACTTATTTTTTAATAATATAAATAAATCCTTACTTCATGATTATACCAGTTAAATGACATAAGAGCCTAAGAATAAAAAATAAAAGGTTTTTTGACATGACATTATCATTCTATAGTGACGATAAATAATAAAATTTGAAAATCAAATATAAAATAATTGTCAGATTTCATACTCCACGATGAATGTTCACTAAAATTTGATAAAGTGACCCTTTGCGACTTGATCAAAGCATTGTAGAACTACTCAACCGTCACTACCATAGAAAACTAGGAACATTTAAATATAGAAATAACGAAATTATTATATAAATTAATTAATATATAATAGCAACATTGTATTTTTCGTACTGGGGTGGGACTGCTTTTGGAGAGAGGAGCTAGTAATTAGGTGCTTGTTGGCTCAAACACTACACATGCCCCTATTTCCCCCCTCTCCCGCGCACCACTTCTTACGACTGCATAGTCAGTGGTACAATTATTATAATTTTTAATATAAAGATAATTGATGTTACTCCTACATAAAAGTGGATGTGACCAAGTTCATTTCCTATGGACCTCTTTCGCTAGAATAGCTTACAAATTAGTTATGTCAGAATTGAAAAAAACATTCTGTAACATGTTTACGAACGGGGCGGGTAATAAGTCAAAACTTTTTTGTTATTTCCTTCAGCGGTGTTGAAATCGGCACATTTGCTAAAGTGTCCTACTAACTTTTTCCATATGAACTTCGCTTCACTGGAACTAACTTTTATAGCCCCACGCTTCGGGGACGCTTTGCCGTACAACCCTAGCGGTATGCGGATTTCTGTTTATGACACTGTACCATAAATTAGAAGAAGAAAGATTATTATTCATAATACGTTATCTGGTAGATCAAAATTTGAAAGTTTTTTTTATAAAACGGGGCCAACGGGGTAGTGACTGATGTTATGTGCCCATGGACACTCTCAATGCTAGAAGGGACGTCGCGAGTCCGTTTACGGCCTTTTAAGAACTCATACGCTCTTTTATAATACTTCAGTGACTTTACGGACATAATATTTTTGTGTAGAACTAACATCAGTAATGCACGCTAAAGCAGAAATTTGTCCTAAATTCCTTAATACTAGACCGAGGGCGGGCCGAGCTGAGTTGTAGAGAATTTATATCAAGCGCCAGTTACAAATCTTCGGTAAGCCACACCCGAAACAGTTCACTTTGTTGGATTTACGTTTATTAAGGCGTACCGCGCCTTAACCAAGCAATGCCCAGCGTGTCCATATGGACACGCAGTAAGTAGAAAATTTAAGCGATGACTGTAGTCAGACTAACTGTTTTCTTATTTTGGTAATGCCATGTAACTACTATCAAAGTATCAAATAACATTTCTTTTTAGCGCGAGTGAGTATTGAGTGTAAAATAAGGCTCTAGTTTTAGTTTGATTTTGATCTTTGGAAAAAACATGGATGGCAGTGGAAAGTAAGTAATTTTTCTTATAAATTATTTTAAACGCTAACTGCTTTTTACATAGGATTGTGGTCAATAGTGTTATCTGACGTTTGAAATGATAACCTAAGTGAAAACATTATTTCGATCGACTTTTAGAATAAATTTGTTCGCGTGTCCATATGGACACGCTAGGCACTTGAATGAGCTGACATTACTTTGCTTCCGCTTTCTTTTTATCAGGTATATGGATTATGGAATATTCAAAAACCAAAGAACATTGAGTGATATTTTGAATGCCTCTTCACAAGTCTGAAGTTGCTCAATTATCTTCGATAAGGCTATGGCTATGGCGCGACAAGTTCCGTACGTGAAAATCGTTTGAGAAAATGCCCGAAGCTCACCACAAACAAGCAAATAAAAAAGAAAAATGAGAGTATTATGAGTCAGCGATAAGCAAAGAAGATGGCGTATAGTGTTTATTGCTTCTAGTAATCTGGGGGTACCCATAAGTACTGTCAAGCGTTATTTACAGAAAGATAAACGAATGTACACGTCCCACGTCCTCATTACCGGATAATAATCCCATGAAGGGAGGCGTCGATCGTTTTGACGAGAATATAAATATGTATCGAATACACATTAGAAGCAAAAAATGGTATTGGGCCCTATTCAGCTGGAGGCTGGGTACTTGCATTCACAATGCTTGGCAACTACAATGGAAAGCAGGTGCTAAAGTGGCACAGCTTGATTTCAGAAGGGAGATTGTGTAACATTATTATAGCAAATATAACTCTATACCCAAAGGGCTAGGGAGATCTAGTACTTCTAGTTCAGCGATAGCGAACACTTCGCGCTTTGACAAAATGAAACATTTTGTTTCTAAAACAGAAAGCAGAGGAGATGTGTGAGTCCGTACTGCAAGACTAAATCTTCTGCAGTTCGAAAAGCTTGCTGCAAATGTACTGTTTGCCTTTGCGTCGACTAATTTAGGGATTACCACAAAAACAACTAAGTCCTTTCTTGTTTTTTTCTTTTTCTATTTGTTATTTAAATTAGTGAAGATATAATTTAATTTGTACACCTTAACGCTTAGCGTGTCCATATGGACACGTTTAATTTTTCGCAAAATAAACAACTTTTTTTTAAAACAACTTGTTTTTCTCTTTATTAATGTTATTTTAAGTGAGGTTATTGCATCAAATACAAAAATAATAATTTAAAAAGAAACTGGGCATTGCTGGGTTAAGAGAGCGAAAATCGCTACGGGCTTCGAACTCGCGCAACGCGTTACAGCTGGTTTTATTTGTATTATGTTCCATAATTTGTCAATACTACTTACAACTTATCATTAATTTATATTTAAAGTTAACCATAATAGATAACTTAGAAATTAAAATAATATTTAGAACAACAACTTTTTTAGCATATATCAGCTGGTTATTGTTGTTACCTACTGTGTTTTACATGTTGTGCATTTCGTAGGGGTCTCATATTTGCTATGATGTTCAATGGGCAGGCAATATATCAAAGTATAGTAGTATAGTAAGTTTAAATTATAAATGTATATTCATATAGTGGAGTGGCCGCTATCTGCCTAAGCACGCGAATGCATTACTGGGACAATATGTACAGATACTGTTATCGAGATGCTCACAGCTAATCGGCAATTGATTAAGTTTGGACATACCAAATCAATTATACTATATCAGTCCTTGCCCAATTAAAAGATGTTATGTTGAGAGAATTCGTTTAAAAACAAACAAACTGTATTAAAATAAAAATAACTGTAACGTGTGTAGTGTAGATGTATGTACTTCCATTCGGCATGTGTTTTGATATTGCTCATCAACACACTTTCGTAAAAGTTAGGAAACCCTTTTTTAAGTTCGTAATACTCAAATAATTCATGGTCAAGTAAAAAGTAATGGTTATTGTAGCTCATGATCTCCTACAATTCATTAATAATCTGAACAGAAAAACAAAAACGTGTAAATTTCGAGCTCTAAGAATTGAAGGCGTTGTTGAGACAACAAAATAAGAAACTCATTTATAATAAACCCAATAAAATATTATAATCCATAGTTTGGTACGTGAACGTACTAAAGACCACAAGTTGATTGCTAATAAGAGCATTACAAATTTAGCGTCAAAATATCTTCACAAAAGTCATAAACAACAGAACAAAAACAACGTTAGAAGCGGTTGTGTAGCGGGTTATTTATCGCTGTCGGCCCTCTCGCATCCTTCCGCGACTTTTGTCTGTGCTCTTGAATTATGTAAACAAGTACACGCTAACTTTAATAGGTTTTGTTGGATTCGACAAAGTGATCTTTTTTCACTTTCGAATAATTGAGAAGGTTCAAATGAAATAACTTCATATAATACTGAATTAGGATCGAGGAAAACATTTGGTACATTAAAAATTTAAGAATTCTTTAAATTTAATTGGTGTGTTCCATAGAAACACGTAAAATACCCATTAGCTTCATTAGTAATTCCATCTCTCACTTGGTTTTTCCTCCTTCCATTTCCGATCACAACATTTCCACTGATTGTAAAACGATAAATTGACTTTGAAACGAACAATCCTACGTAAGTTAATTTATAAATGTACGCGACTTGCCTGGATGCCGTGTAATTAAATTATTGTCCTTTCAACCGTTATCTTTAAATTGGTAGCTGTACTTTAGTATAGTAAAAACAGGCTTTACAACAGTAGGTATATTTAGATATATTTATTTATGCCAGTGGGTTGAAATAAGTAATGGATTGTAAAATACAATCTTTAGTTCAGACAACAAATATGAAGAATATACAAAATACAAGGATATCACTGAAGTCCCGACTTCATAAGAAGCAAATTGAGTAATGTAATAAAAGAGCAAAACAAGTAGCGCAGTTTAGATAATTCGGTAGCTTACTAATATCTAAATTTAGCTGTTAAAACCTCTATGTTAGTTATATTCGAAATATATTATGATCATGCAATATTTGATACAAAATCAAGAAGTAGCTTCAATTTAAATTGAACGGTAGTTTACCCAAAATGCAAAGGTAAACAATACAATATCCGATTTTTTATAAAATTATGATATGATTTTTCACAACTGTCACTCAACAGTGTAAGGTTCACTATTAACGTATCATAAAGTAATTAATGAAGAAGATTGATTACGTGTAGTACCGTGCGTGCGACGTAGCATAGCGGCCGTTAGCTCATCGTTATTGATAGCTTCACAGCGTTACAAAGGCTTTGTTTTCATAATTACACATATATGGCGTAGACATCGCGATACAAAATCATCATTATTAAATTTGTATTGTATTGAATAATTATCTACCTTTTACAAATATACAATTTATAATACAAGCCACGTGGAGGCGTGCCTGTTTACCGGTAACTACTGGTATCTATATGCATGATGATAAATAATGAAAAAATAAATATGCATTTTTATCATTGGTAGCAACTAAACATGGGCTACTCATAGAATTTCAACTAATTTAATCTACGTCAGAGACATATGTTCGCGAGGGTATAATTACGTCGGCTGTAAATAATCGAGTGCGGTGGAGTCGACGCTTCATACACGATCGCAGGAAATTACTTTTGTGGTACTTTTTGACAGCTAATTGACATCACTCATTTGAACCATCAAACGTCTTCTGGGAGAATTACACAAGTGGTATTAAGGTTCAACCGACAAAAGAACATACAGTTAAATCCTTGATAAGAAAATTTGTCCAAAAATGTACCTTTAAATCGGAATAAAACAGAGTAAATAGATAGTTAGTGGCATCTGTCAGTTGGCGCATTTGTGTAAAGTTTTAAAAGTGGTCGATCAAAAGGCAAGGCACGTAGCGCGCATACATCATGTGGCGCAGATGACACGACACGGGATTTGGCTAAATTAGTCTTTAAACCGATTCTATTTGTTAGTGTGAAGCTTTGTACTTTCTTTATAACCATTCAGTTTTCCATGCTAATAACGCGTTATATGTAAAATAGTTTTTTCTCCTTATTGATATAGATATATCAATTAGCCTGATAATATTGTTGCATATTGAATAAAAATAAGTACAATCGCATCAAATCTAGATGTATCTGTTGTCACGTTGACTGTAATGACTATATGACTTGAGCTGTCCATCTTAAAGGACATCAAGTGAAGCCAGTTCATCGTGAATGAACAATGGTACCTCAGTCAGCGCTGACGTGCTATGATTTGTGGGCACTGATACCGTAACTTCGGAAATGTATGAAAGAAAGAACAAAATACAGTTTCAGTTCCCAAACTAATGCGTGTACTCCATTGAAATAGTTTGATAAATTGAATATGATTTGTAGATTCGTATGATTAAATTGTAACTAAGTTTGTATACAATTATATTTTTTATTTCCAATTTTTCAATGAAGCTTTCGCGGAGGATTTTGGTTCAAAGTAAACATTTTGGGTTTTGTGCGGTAACATCGGGTTTTTAACCCTCACTAATTGCTTCATCGTTTCGCGATTACAATCTCGAGTGTGGATAATGCGGCCATTAATGTATGTAACAAAGAAATTACACTCGACTCGCCACCTTATTTATTCATACCTTTTTGCCTCAAACATCCATATATTTTTGGGACGGCCATTGAATATGTTGAATGAGATAGCATTTTTAATTTTAATGTATGGTAAAATTGCGTTGAGAAATTTATACGAGGATTTTAATCATCTGTTTCTATGAACGAGTTGGACACTAAAATAATATTTATTTTTAATGGAAAATATACAGGTTTTTTCTCATTAGGGTAGGTATAAATGCAAGCGTTGATAAACATTTGACATTGTGCTGTTATCAAATGAAAGATTGTGTTGTTATAAGTTAAACATAAGTAAAAAATATTCATCCATTAATATATAAATTTTCGTTATCTATAAATAAATCATGCATTGCACGTACTCGTATAATACCAAAAGACAAATTGCTCTAACACAATATAACATTTGCATTCTGAACAACTCAACATTAATAACGCAACAGTGAATAACTGAAAACTATGGGAGCATTTTCGTAATTTAATACCGAAAATGTATGAAAATAATGAAATAATAGAGGAAAGGGTCACAACACAATATAATCAGGAGAATCGCGGTAATCATTGGGTAAATAAGTCGTTACATATTCACGTAGTTATCATATCTGCTGCGACCATTAATGATATAGGTGAGGGTGCTGAAAACACTCATAGATAAGAGCCGTGTGGGTTAGGCGACAAGCGGAGGCGGCCGTTCAATAAGTAGCATTTAGCAAGGCCTTACAATTTTTACATCAATGTATATTTAATTACTTTCTCGATAATTCGTTGACAAACAGATAAGACTTTGGTGAAATCCTTTAAATCCTTCATTGCTGCTAGTAACTTGTCTATGAACGTATGACTCGAAAAGATGCTAACCTAAGAGTTTAAAACCAGTATAAGTCAACAGCTCAACCTCCAACACAAAATTAAAAGTCTGTTTAATCTCTCGAGACTCGCGCCTCGAAGTGAAAACATGGATTTTAGCGATAGCAAACGGTGGGTGGCAATTAGGTTAGTTTGCGAGCGGTCTATTGCCAAATGATCTGCGAGTTACGAGTGGCGACCGACTGCGTAACGACAATGTAATGCTGGCATATTTATCGGGGTTGCCGCGCAAATGTTAACTTTATCTGCTTCACCGTTTCGGTGTAATGAAAAATAAATTATGTGTAGTGTGTGCAGAACAACGCCGCTGCTAATTGTTAATAGTTTCGCTTCCGTTGTTAACTCTTGTGGCGGACCAGATTGTTTGTTATTCCTCTGAGTTATGAGCTGTGTTCGGATACAGCCAAAGAGCATATTTATATTCGTGAGAAATATTTCGTCTTTATATACAAATGTCAGGAATAAGGAGGTGTGAGATGGAACGAATTAATTATAAGTAGGTTTCAATTTTATACGTGATAAATTTATTTAGTTTTTGTACATGCTTTAGCCATTAAGGTAACGAAGTGCCAAGTTTTACAACTCTAATTACTTAGCTTCAAATAAACTTTCCTCAAATTTCTTTCAACTCGATCCGTCGGGAAAATCGCATTATTTTTGTTGCTCAAAAACATTCTCCTGGACAAATTTTTAATTTCGTTCCCAAGTTTATTTACGGAAATTCAAAATTAACATAAAAGGCGCCCGTAGTTCCCTTTAAATATTGTTGAAAATTGTAAGAACAACAATGCAACAAGGAAACGTTTTGAGGTGAAAAGCCTTATTCAAAGTTAACTAATTGTTTACTACTGAAACACAACAATTTTAGCTTAATAAAAAAATTATACTAAAATCGTATTTACGAAGTTTGCTATTGTGTTATTGTGAATTAGTGTTAAATTTTTGTAATCGAATAAGTGTCTCGATAAAGCCAAGAAAATGCTGTTACGCTTATGGCAAAGGCGGCCGAGAGTTATTGTGAATATCTACTTATTGAATGATTTTCAAGTGCTTTCTGTTTGAATATCAGAATTTTATTGACAAAATACTTTTTAGATTATGGAAGAATTGTGTGTAAATTGTGCAAATGAAAAGAAGTCCATACTCATATGTACTCCACATGTCCTGGTGGCTTTCACGTAAGTAGACTTGGACTTCATCCTTCTTGTTCCAGCTTTCATTGCCAAAAGAGTGCAGGTCGTTTTTCTCGCCACACTGCGCTCAACGACATCATCAGCCGCTCTCTTGCCTCCGTCAATGTTCATGTCATTTTGGAGCCAACAGGCATCGCAGGACGTTTCCTACGATGTCAAGTGGCCGGATCCCATCCGTGGTCATTTGTCACTAATTCCTTAGAAGATGGGACATTGTGTGGACACGTTAGCCCCGTCTCACTTCCCTCGGACAAACAAAAAAGCTGGGGCGGCCGTAGACTAAGTGGTAAATAATAAGCGACTCAAATAAGAGCCTTTTCTCCAACTTCGATTTTGTTCCCTTAGGATTAAAGATTCTTGGGCCGTGGGGTCCAATTGCTAATTAAAGATTTAAGTTGGCGCCTTGTAGATAGTACCGGAGACTCCAAAGCTGGTGCTTTCCCCGCTCAACGAATGAGTATCGAAATAACGCGAGGAAATGCTGCCAGTGTTAAAGGCACACTGCCACATGGATCAAACTTTTTAATTTGCTTTTAATTATTTCTATAGGTTAAGAAAATAGTAAATACTGTATATATTTGATTGTTATATGATTATTATACTAAAAAACGATTAAAAAGTACCAATAAGTACCTATAAAGTGCCACACAACACAGATACAGTCTTTCATTAAGAGCTACTTAAGACATTTACTTGATGTTTATAATAGTTATAATCGGAAGCTGAAACTACGTGTGTGATGCTTTCATAAAATAGGTATCAACTATACATATAATAAAATTAATATGTTTATGCTATTATCATTCTTCTGAATTTACCTGAACCTCGTTAATTACAGGTACTTTAAAATGAATCGTGTCATGCCAATATTACTCCCCAATAGATCTCCTAAAATATTCAAGTAATTTTATTATAGCTGTGTGCTGATAGCCCCATTATGGGACCCGCGCCGTAGATGTGTGTCGGCGATATTAACGCGACAAACAATCGAGGATTAGGTATTTGAAATTAATAACCTCCGGGGAATTACAACCGGATTCCATTCACGACATCTCCCAATTCGGTTTCATATGGCATTATCATTGATTTGTTCCATTTATTGGACGCCTTCGTCGGGACCGGTTGCGCACGCCGAGCTTAAATTTTCACAAAGTGATCCCATAAACATTCCACTCACTTTTATATCGAGATTATGATTTATGGAATTATAATTTCGTTTTATATTAATACACAATAAAACAACGTATTTCTCAGTATATTTTTTTCGATACTAAATTATTTTGAGTAAATTTAATTGATTCATGACATTTTGTTATTACCAACCAACAATTTTAGAAACAAAATTCAACGTTGAAAGTTAATCATGACAAAGGCTTGCGTCACAGGCAGATGGTTCGCGTTAATTGTCCCGGCCAGGGTGGGCCGGGGCATGGGGCAGAGGGGGCTAATACCACTCACACGAGACATGTATTACTGAGGAGTGACTAGTGAGGACCGTAATGACGGGATTTACATTTGTTGTTGGGACTTTAACAACATTCAACATTCTATTAAGTTTTACTGAAGTAAAAGCGATGATTTTAATAATAAATAAAGCTAAATTTTTTTTTTTGAAATTACATGAAGGTGGTAAGAATAACTAGACTTTATGTTTAATGAACTGGTTTCACGAAAATATTTCTGTCAATTCTTATTATTTCTTTAATAGAACTCTATTATTTGTACCAAATGGTATACATCGATATTTAAAATATTGTGTTTTAGGCTGTCTCTTCACGTCCAACTCGACTTTGGATGACCAAGGGAGATCACCGCCGACCATTTCGCGGTGTGATTCTTCGATGCCGGAAATCACATTCTGGCAACGTGCTGTCCGCAAAGCACTATCTTCCTTGGACATTCATAAGTCAAGCGGGCCGGATGGTGTCCCCCCAATTGTGCTGCGTACTTGTGCTCCTGAGTTGGCTCCGGACTTAACGCGCCTTTTCCGGACGTGTACTCGCTCGGCACTGTCCCGAAGTGCTGGAAGACCGCTTCGATAAATCCGATCCCTAAAAAAGGTGATCGCTCCGATCCGTCCAACTATCGCCCAATAGCTATAACCTCCTTGTTCTCCAAAATAATGGAAACCATTATTAATAGCCAGCTCTTGGGGTATCTAGAGGGCCACCAGCTGATTAGCGATTATCAATACGGCTTTCGTCGTGGTCGATCGGCTGGTGACCTTTTTGTATACCTTACACATAGATGGGCAGAGGCAATTGAGTCCAAGGGGGAGGCGCTAGCGGTTAGTTTGGACATAGCGAAAGCCTTCAATCGTGTGTTGCACAGGGCATTGCTTTCGAAGCCTATGGGCTTCCCGAGAAATTATGCAATTGGATCTCCAGCTTTCTGGCCGATCAGAGCATCAAGGTCGTCATCGACGGAGCATGTTCCGACCTTAAACCCGTGAACGCTGGGGTCCCACAAAGCTGTGTTCTATCCCCGAACCTATTTCTTCTGCATATCAATGATATGTTGCAACTTAGCAACATTCATTGCTATGCGGATGACAGCACTGGGGATACTCTTTACTTGGTATTGACATATCGAACGACGTTCAGTTTCGCGGTCACTTGGAGGGAAAGGCTAAATTCCTCATGCCTCCAAAAAGCTTGGTGTGTAGTACTTCACTCCGGGCCACCGCATACAACTATATAAAGCGCAAATTCAGCCCCACATGGAGTACTGCTCTCACCTCTGGGCGGGGGCTCCCCACTACCAGCTCTTTTCACTTGACCGTATTCAACACAGAGCGGTTGGAATCGTCGACGACCAATCCCTTTCCGAGCGGCTTGATCCTTTGGCGTTGCGTAGAGATGTGGGTTCACTCTGTATCTTCTACCGCATTCACTATGGAGAGTGTTCAGAGAAGTTGTTCGGATTAATACCTGCAGCTGAGTTTCATCTTCGGACGTCAAGGCAGAATACGAAATTCCACCCGTATCACCTCGACGTCCGCCGTTCCACAACTGAGCGTTTTTCAAGGCAGTTTTTGCCGCGCACCACCACTATGTGGAACCAGCTGTCTACTGAAGTATTTCCGAACCAATTCGACTTAGGGTAGGTTCAAGAAAAGAGCGTACCAATTCTTAAAAGGCCGGCAACGCACTCGTGAGCCCTCTGGCATTGAGAGTGTCCATGGGTGGCGGTATCACTTAACATCAGGTCAGCCTCCTGCACGTTTGCCCCCCGTTCAATAAAAAAAAAATTAGTTTTATTGTTTCAAATTCAAAAGATTTAATATTTTTCTTAATATAATTTGACAAAGCTGAGAACCTAAGGATACATTTTAGGAACTTTTACTAAAATGTGTCATCTTTAAATTGATTTAAAATTGAAAATAACACTTTCTAGAGTAAATCTTATAAAATCCTTCATATTCAGGCTAAAAACTTATTCAAGTTTTGAGATCGTTTTTGAGGGAATTATGTTAATTAACATTTCCACTAACGCAAGGTTCGTATAGCATAATTTTGTCGTGCTGTTGGTACTGCAAACCAATGACAAGGTTTACATAGAAACATAATATATTTCATCTATAACGTTTCTCATAAGTTAAAGTGGTTGTCACTGTCACAAATTAATTACTTTATAATATAACGTAGAGATTCCTGTATTTTAATACTTAATTGAAATAAACCCAATTAATAAAAATATTGTCTGGCCGAGTATTATAAAGGCTATGTTGTTTGGGATCTCATTTAATTTAAGAGCCCAAATTAGGATAACGTAATGTTCTTCCTTCTTGAGATTTTTAATAAAATTTTGTTCCTCCGACCCCTCTTAACTTGCCTTAGTTACGAACTTTGAATAATATTTAAAGAAAAATTATCTTTTATATTTTTTCACATTTCATTATTTTCCCTGTGAAATTGCCTAAAAGTTAGTTTTACTATTTTTCTTATACAACTAGTAAGTAAGTACAGTATGGATACTAATACACATCATGTGTCTCACTTAGTGACTCCCCAGTCATTTTCAGGTGGAAATGAAAAGTTCATTATACATATTACATATCATTACTATACGTTTAGTACGTTTACTCTTTAACTTTGCATACTGCATTGTCAGTTGAACTTTTTTTAATCACGTTATCTACGTGTTCACTATGAGATGAAAATGAAAGATACTCCTGGATATGATAAAAATATCCGTCCGCCATTTGAACTGTATCTTGTCAGAGTTAATAGAGTGAGTTTTATTTGATTCCTTCTTTGTCAGTGCTACTCGTATAAACTAGCTGCCTCTATATAGGTATTTTAGAGCAGAGAAGCGGAACAAAGGCAGCAAAAGTAAAATGTAAATTAAATTTTGCTTTTAAAATTATTCTCAATAATGAAGCTTTGGGCTGTTATTTTTATCTGTAAAAAGTATAAAATTGAGCGAAAACTCGATTTAATTAGCCCTCCGTCACCTCATAAAGCTCCGTAAAAAGTTCGACTGCAGGTGCTCGCGGGGACTATTAATTTGGCTTTGTATACGGGACAGACTATAAACTGTGCACAAATATTATTTTAGTTTTCTTGAAATTTTCTTAATATAAAATTTGGCAATTTCTCTATACAATCATTAACAGCTTTAGGCGCCTTTTGTTGATTAAACATTTATAAATAAACTTTTTATATACAATTTACGTTTTTTAATTTTAATAGATACAAAGGCATATCAGCAAGTTTCCACATCACCCAAAATGTGAAACTATAAATATTTTCTTCGGTGAAATATAAAATTTCGACTGGAACCCTTCACGTGGAACGTAAATAAAATATTTGCGTATCCATTATCTTGACGTGACATTAACCACAAAAATCTCCATGCGTGTAATAAATCAGCTCTCATTAATTCAGTAAATGAATATGTTATTATTCAATTTCGTACTTTATTACGTTGAATTTTACGTCACTTTCCCGTGAGTGTATCGCTCATATCGCGTAAGTATGTACTTGGGGCACAGCTGTGTTTACGGCTGAAATTAATGTTTTCTTTGAAATGTTAAGTTCTAAGGCCACAACGTCCTACAACTCTGTATAGATTTTTGATTATTTCGATATTTCTAACATTTTTCGTCTTTAAGTAATAAAATATAATATATTAATAACATTTTGTGTTCTTGCATGTGCTAACTTTTACTTAATACAATGTAACGTCCTTAACGTGACTTTGACTTTACCATCTTATAGTATTACCAACTTTCCTTGTTTAAATTGATTCGAAAATTTGATTCTGTATACGTACATTGCTATCATAATTATAATCGACTTTCAACACACGAGATACAAGCCGTGCAACTGTTTAGTATCCGAGATACTATCAAACATTGCATTGGTACTCAATAAAATATCTAGACTGTTTCAATGAGGGTTTTAATTAGAAGCTCGTGTTCATTAGGGAGAGTTGAATGAGGCTGCGTTACGGGACTTATCCTTCCCTCTGTATTTCATTTCTTAAAGTCATTTTCCTCTATTTTGATGATATAGTGGATTTCTTTGTATCTAAAATCTCGTTTCAAATAAATTTTATAGGTACTTCTTGATTATAAAACAGTGCAACATTTTTGATTGAGATTGTAACGAGATTACTTCACTGAAACAATAAAAACTTAACCGCAAATATCCATTAGTGAATTGATATTGTTTATTTTTTTATATTTATTCACAAAAAAAAGTTACACCTTAATTCAAACCATGCCCCGCAAAACTGCTTACGCAGTTTGACTGCAGGTAACTCGCCTTATATAAACATAACAACATAACTTCTGAATCACTAAATTACTAATACTACTACTACTACTTTCACAAATAGTTTTTTAATAAACCTCTAAATTTATCCAGTGAAGGCTCACGTCTAATGTCCTCGGGTAAACTATTGAGCAAGTATGGAATCCGCTTCTTCAACGTTCTATCTCCATAATAAATTTGCACCATGGGTACCTATTTCAAATTTACCTTTGGACATTGACCTTGTGTCAGTTAAACTAGTAAAACGATCCTGCTTACTATGGTTATTTACAAGTACAAGGTTTAAAGCCAGATATATAAGATCATGTGACACTATACAAGTCTCGACACATAAATTGGCCCGATTATGAGAATAAAGTGTGTCTCTAAAATAATTTTATCTATCGGGTTTATTCGTGTGGAACAATATTTAACTTGGAAACGTTTATTTAGCGTATTTGGAGGAAATTTAGTGTCTTACATTTAAATCCCCGTGCAGTACGTAGAGTTTCCAAATAAATTCAATATATTTGCTCATGTTTAATCGAATGTAACTGAACCAACAATATGCTTGTGTAGATCTGGCATAGTATTATATACAGTACGCCTCGTGGGACATAAAATGTAGCAAATATTGCTTAGATGATGCTATTTTCTACCCTCTGTTTGAACACATACGAGTCACAATCGGGCGTATCCATCTCGCACCCTCAGGCCTAAACTGCGATACATCACACTTTACTTATTCTACAAGCATCGTCTAATGGATTTGCAGATTACTACTTGTAGAGTTTAACTCGATAATATTATAATCCTATTAAAAACATAACTTCTATTCATATTTATGTTTGATAAACACTTTATTTATTATTATAATGTTGCTTAAGTAAAATTTACAACCTCTTTCAGCCATAGGCAAAACTTCTGTTAGGCGAAAATTTCCTAAAAAGGCTTATAACAGTTGCACAGACACACACACGATGCAATTTTGTCTTAAATTTCCGAGTCGAAACAAAACTGAGGCCGACCCGAGGACAATATTGCAGCCAGCTTGTCGGCCGCAGGAATGCGTTCAGTCATTTACTATTGAGTGTGAGGCTCAGACATAAACTCGTGCACTCAAAGTTTGCTTACAAATAATTATAAACATGTTTAAACTTTAATAAAGCTTAACAGTGTCTTAAGATTAAAAGCCAGTAACAGGGCGTGTGCCGTGTAATCTCTCCCAGTTATTAATGCTGCCCACGAGGGCATGTTGGTTATAAATACTGTCTTTTTCATGCCTATAACTATAGTTAAAACCTTATTTGTCTATTTTCTTACGTAAGTAGGTATGTAACTACTTCGATGAAAAAAAATACGACGGCACTCCGGGATCGCCGGCAGAAGTGAAAACTTGAATATTAACATTGTGCATTTTTGATATTTTGGAATGGTTAGGCAATAATTTTGCACGAATTGCTTTAATTATCAGTATAAAAGTACTATAATTTATTTGGTAGAATACAATATTTATTTATTGCGCTATTCTACACAAACATAACAATTTATATTACATTAAATACGCCGCGCCAGCTGTCTACTCTCCATCCGGCTTACAAAATTTCGATCAGGTCACGTGTCCTGACGCGAATTTGAAATTTTTTACCCATTCCAAATAAAATGTACAACGCCGCGAAAGAAGTTTGTATCACTTCAATAATTTTAAGACCGGATATTACATGGTTATTAAATTTTTGAAATAATCCTCGTCGTTGATAAATTATTTCAGGTCCATACTATTCATTAATCATTATCGACGTAAAGTAGCTTTTTTAACTTACACAATACCCAACGTCCTTCGCACCACTTACTTTCTGCCTACAAATATCTGCTTATAACTGTCATCCATTATCCAAGATAATACGCGGTAATAGTATCAAACTGAAATATGATTATAATATATTATATGTACGCTAATATGTAACACTAGATCTATCAATCATCCGTAATTTGACGTAACAAAAAGGAGTGACGAGGGCGGAGGCATTATGTTGATGGAAACAAAAAGATTGCTTCATTGTAGCGACAACCCTGTTGTGTCGCGTTTAGAAACTCGCAAAACTGTTCTTACAAATAGAAGTAGTTAACCGATATAAATTGGAAATAGATCGAGGAAAATACAAATTTAGTTCCCCCATAAACGAATATTCCGAATATTCCATAATATAATAACAGTATCAATATTTAGGTAATACCTGCGTCAGAACGAAAATAACGAGCACATTATTATTAGCTATTGTTTACGCATTAGTTATTTCAGACTGTACATATTAGGTGCCGTAATTTGGATGATATTTTGTGAAACACAGATGTTTTTTGTTTCCAAAAACACAATTAGCTCATTATTGGTTTGCTTTAAAGCAAAACCCGTAATCTCAAGGACACTTGAGCTCGCTCTTTTGAGTGCCTCAGCCTCAGTCAGTAAGAGCGGACTTTAATGTATAGAATTTATAATATTAGAAGATATAATTCTTTTGAATTTATTAAGATAAGGAAAACAAGGTCGTTTGTACGTCAATCAATTTGTTTTAGCTATAGAGCGTGCAAATTTAACGAGACTTCGCATTGTTGCCTCTTATTGCGTATTTATTTTCTTCATTATTTGAGACGTTTAGACATCTATTGAAATTTTCTTAATATTTTGTTTTACGAGCTTATTTGAGTTTCATTTTTCTATCATTTCTTCCATTTAAGTAGCATAGTTATACCTTATATTATATGACACAGTATTATTATTATTATGTCGCCGATATCTGGCGCCCTTTGCATCGCACACTGCCTTCACAGAGATAGGATTGGGGTCAGTAGTGTTAGGGATAGGATACCATTACATGCCCCATTACCCCATACGCATTAATTTCTAATAGTCGGACCAACATTATATATATATAAATTATATATAGTATGTAAGTAGGTACGTAATATATGTATGACAGAAAATATAAAATTGTATACAATAAAAACAGAAATATATTGTTCGTAATAAGATGATATAATTATATAATTTTATGAAAACAACAGTTTGTAAAATCAAAATCTATTTTGTTTATTTGCTAAACTGGACAAAGTCAAGCAATAAATTAAGAATTATTATTGATATATATTGCTACAAGCTTCGGGGAATCTTTTAAAAAATATGTTATGTTAAAAAATATAGCTGACGGGTCGCTATTTATTGGAAGTAAAACACGTTTTCACGCGTGGTCGAGTTTTGTTGAAACCCTCTGTCGCACGGATTCACCCATCATTTTCCCGCAACAGCCTTCCTAACGCACAATGACGTCACACTTTTCTTGGAAAAATACCAGTAAATATTAATGTTTTGATAAAAAGAGATGGAAACGTGGAATAAATAATAATATTATAGTTATATATGTTAAGTTACTGTATATGTTAAGTATAATCACGATATTATACGAGTATGTCTATTGACATCTGAAGGATTAAATTATAAAAAACATACATTATACGTATTAGAAAAAAGAGAAAGTTATCGGAGTAACCACTCGCGAAGACCTCTTTATAATCCGTTTAAAAATAAGCTTTTTATCAGCTATTCACATTCTACTTCATACTTTTTATTTAAATAAAAAGGGTTACAGTATTTTCCAGTTTTTTCACAAAATCCTCCAAATTCATTATCTTTAAGGCATTTAAATATTTGTTAGTATATGATAAGCATTTGTTTAAATGAAAATAAAATAATATCTTAAGTTCTAAAAAAGCAAATAAATGATAATTGTAAGCCTCTCACGTTTGTAAATAATTTCCGAGTCAACGCTTAATTCCCAGCAAAATGGGGAAAATGGAGCGATACAAAAATGCAACCGGATATACTTAAGCCGGTTATAAAGAAGGATTAGCAGATGTACGCGGCTTCCAGGATTTTCTAGATTTCGCGAAAATTATACGGATACGAATTTAAAAAATAAAACTGGGCGATAATTTAGTGCGGCCGTTGCCAGCCTTAACGAACTCTGCGGCTCGTAGATTTTCGTGTTTATCTCAAGAAATAAATAAATATATAGACACACAATTATATTAATTATCCATTTCCAAATTATCCCCTTCTAATTATCAGTATGCAATAATGTCGAGTCATAATTTAAATGTAGCGATGCGAGGAATCGCTGCCGGATGATGGTGGCTGGCGGCTTATCGCGACACATCAAAGGGAACATGAGATTAGAACTAACATCCAACGAACATCCTTTAGCTAAAATGATAATGTACTATGCCTAACCATATTATTAACTTAAATAATAAGTCTTACATTTATATAATACACGATGACTGATTCACTAGCACTGCTAGTAGCAAAACGATTGTGAAAATAGTGTTAATGCAGTGTATTTTTTTGCCAATTCACCCAAGCAAAAGATTTATCTTTCGTTGATACAAATATATGAATGAAACATTAAATATCTTGGTACTAAAATCACAGTCGGAACGATGCCCGGACTTCGTAAACTAGCTTTATTTCCTCCATAATTCTCGGCTAAGATTAAAGTTTTAAACATTTCGGCGTCTGGAGCGTCTTAATTCTGCTCTTTCATAAGGTGTGATTTAGTGAGCCCGAGTACTATTTATCACAAAGCTGCGTCTACTCGGATTGGAGAAGCTGCCCAATGAGTGGTCCTCTTAATTAATATGCACGCTCACTTGTAATACTAGAACTAAGACGTCTATCTATGATATTTATAATTTATTTGTCAAAAGTTTTTTCATGACTCAAAAGAATTGCACTTGATTGTGAACATTTGTCTGGCGTTGAGTCGTTTTATTGCGTCGTTTGTTTCAATATCAACGCTCTATTGTGTTTTCGGTAATTAAGTCCATGTTTTTGCGGAAGATAAATATATCACCCAATTTAAGGGAATTAGAGAAGGAATCGTTTAATTTGTATCTGCATTAATTAGTCGTAGGTACTTTACAGAAATGGAAGAAACCGTCGTCTACTTGATTTATTAAAACTTGGTTTAAATTATATCAAGAAAACTGAAAATGTTAAGATATTATTTAAAAAGGAAAAATAAAACTCAGACAGGGTGGATAATTATGAAAGATAAAGACGCTCCGCTGCGGCCGTCCCGTCATTACGTAACACTTAGCTGAGTTTAGAGTTTCATTCGATCTAAATATCAGGCTGAAGGGCCTAACTTTTCTATGTTTTTTTATATTGACCACCTACAGCGCATTTAATAATAAACAACGTCATTGGGACATTTTAACTATAATATACGAACCTGAAATGCAACCGCACTGTCTGTACAATTCATTTTAATGTTCAACACTTGTAATACCCGTGATTCGTAACCCTTCACAATTACCGTAACCGGGACGTACACTAGCGCTACACTGTTGTGTGTTTATTACACTTTACGCGGTGTACACTATATCTTCACACCTCTAAACTGAAATGTACTGCCAACACCCGAGCTTGCGGTAATTTCCTTAGAAATATTTTTATGAGATCCGAGGAAAATGCTTAAATTCACACGAGAATGCCGTATTTTCACTTGCATTGTTAAACGTAAAATTTTCGGCACCAGCAGAATTAAATTATACAGCCAAAATGTATGACGTTACTTCATACTTTTCAAAATTAACTATAATAGTATTTAATTACTCTTTTTGACGCCATTTGTATGAGACCGCTTTCAGCTAAATCGCACTTAAAATATGTATTAAAAAATAACACCTTTTTTCGCCTTCGTATTTTTATTTGCGAATTATTTGGTTGCTCGTTGTATTTTGCGTTCATTGCAATTCAGCGGTTGCACATTTTACACCTATTCTATTTAATTTTAAAATGTAATTAACGCAAATATACTATACATATCTACTGAATAATAGTTCACAGCAATTTACTGTTTGAGTGTTCGGTATGCGAGCAGAGTGATGAGAGGCGACTATTAGCCGTGACAATATATTATTAATTATAATTACTCCTTGATAACAGACCACTATACGTTGGCCAATTACAACATTAATTGCTTTTAGCCAACCAAGCTCAGCTTGAATTCTGAAACTAACGTAAGAAATACCTGTTCTTCTGTTCACCTGTACTGTGAATATACTAGATGTGTATTCTTTGACAAAATCTAGTAATAAAAATCTTCTAACACCAACTTCTGGATTCTTTTTGTGTGTAAAGCTAACATACTTTTTTACTTTATATTCCTTTAAGTCATTTATAAGAACAACCGCGATTAATATTCCACTATAAACTTACTTTTCCCACCGTATAACAAACGTATTTCAATCAAATGGCAACAAACGAACATAAAGCAATAAAAGACACGTGTACCGAAAGCAACAGAACATTACCTGGCCATAACATTATCGGTGCCATAAACATCCTCGGACCGACGAACCTATAGCAAATGTTCCCAATTTATTTTATTGCTTTCGACATATCGGTAGCTAGTGCCTTTCATAGGATCGAAACACAGGGTACGTCAAGTACTAAACATTTCAAAGGGAAAAGTAGAGCTGCAGGAGCACGTGAGGAGGTCTTGAAGACGCTGAGGGTGGTTTTGTTAGATTTTATTGGCAAGGAAAAAGAATCGAATGTGGAATCCGTAGCACAACATCTGTTGGGTACGTACGTTAATTTCGCGAGATTACAAAGATGCTCTCCGGATTAGGGTCTTTGAAAAGAAATTTGAGGCCTCTAAGGATAAATTAAGAGAATTAATTACATTCCCCGCAGCGCGGCCCATTTATTTCGCTGACGAAACGTCGCATTGGTTTAGTTGTCCAATTATCTGGAATAGATTGAATTATAATTCTTGTTTTAAAAGAATCAGTGAAGAGTAGTCAGCCTGAATGAAAAATTAGTAAGATGAATTCTAATTAGGATTGATTTCAAGAGGTTTGAAAAAAGAGATCCAGCTGGGGTACGTAATTTACCATCGCTCAAAAAATGCGGTACTCCTTTAGAATAAAAGAAACTTGTGGAATGCAAGCCTTTCGAGTGAAATTGTTAAAAAGTCTGAAGTGCTTACGTAATGGGCTGGTTCTTAGTTGAATGGAGCGAGATTAGTTGGGAACTGAAGTTGGGCCATAATCGGATTCGAACCGACGCTCTCTACTTAATCACTCAATAGATCTTTGCCTAATAAGCCTTTATATAAATGGAATTCTCCAGGCCTTGGGCTAATTAAATACAAACTTTTCACTTGGAAATTAAATTGATTCTGAATTCTGACCAAAACAAGATGATTATAATCCCCGTAATTTGCCTATGCAAAAGCTGACCTTGCTTACCGTCTCTCTATGAGTTTGAGCCGGTTACTCTTATATTGAAAAGAAATATTGTTTATTTACAAACCTTAATTCAATTGCAGTATTTTATCTTACGGAATCAGAAAAACAAAACATTTTACAGCGAAGCAATTGTAGTTATTAAGTTTGATGTCGTCGTAAATTTTATGCGCGTCGGGAATTGATTCTGCTCTGCTCTGTGACTGGCGTCAATGTCGTCGACTGCTTTTGGCAGCTCACTTTGTTTCTATAACAGAATTCAGTTTAGAGTTTCGTGTTTTAAGAAGTTCCGTCTAAAAGGCATTGCGTAAGGCAAGGCAAGCTAGTAATTCCACAGATTACCATAAAAATTAAGAATTTTAAATTCCAGTACTATTACTACGTTAGCTAGTTTACTTAGTTTAAGCAATGCATTTTACCTCGCGGTTCCAAGTCCATGTGTCATTATTAAATTATTATTCATTAGTTAAATTGTGTATAAAAATTATTTATAACAATATATTCGTCACGATTAGAAGCGTAGCTTAGACAAAAAATCAATAAAATATGATCTATCATAGGTCCGTCGCGTCCGAGCAGCCGAAAAGAAACACAAACATCTGATAAATAAACAATAACCAACACAAAGGCGCCGGTCGAGTGAGATTGTTCATATTTGGAATTTGTAATGTCGTATTAGGTCGCATATGAATTGCCACAATAATATTGAGTACTAGCTATTTAACTATAGTAAAGTTTAGGAAATTAATAAGATCCTGCAAAAACACATAATAACTATACATTTAACTACTTTGAGTAGCTACCAGCTCCTTCCATTTGACCGCATCCAAGACATTCTTGATAATTTTGAGAAAGCTAACTTTTCACTTTCTATATATTTTATTACAATTATTTTATCAACTTACCCCGAAATACATATAAATTGTCTGTGTTAGAATATTTGCATATAAAATATCTTTTAACTTCGCGCGAAAATGTCTAACTCACTTGTAAATCACGCAATCACCGAGGAAAGAGCAACTTTTAATTTGACGTAAAAATTCGACTTGGCTGCCGATTGTAATTCATGTGAGATGTCAGATGATATTGAATATCAATGTCGAATTTTAGTTCCAACTGTAAACAATCTCAGTCGAGCGGCGCTATTGTCGCGGTTATTGTTTATCAAAATGCCAAATGACTCCTCCATGAGTGATTTGAGAGCGGAATCCACAGACAAGAGTCCCGGATATCTCGTTTGCGGTGCTGTTTTTAGGTTAGGCTTCTTTTTGGATGTTGTTATAACGTTTAACACATATCCTTAGAATGACACAAAAAGAAATAACGTTAGATGGTAGATAGTAGTAGATGAGCGCTAAAATCGTAACACAATAGTTAAAGAATCAAACTCTACTGATGGTGGGAGGTGTATTTATAATATATATATATACTTATATCATGTTATATAAATCGTAGCGGTGATGTGCGTGTTCGCTGTAGACGTCCACAGAGATTAGGGTTCGAGTGGTCCTCCAGCCTCGACATGCCGTAATGGATCTGCCGTGTTACAGATAACCATTAGCGATTGTAATTCAAGTCAACATATTACCTAGGTTAGTACAGAAGACATGATATTCGGCGTTGAGTTCAGGTTATCTACGGGGTTCACAAAACCTTACATAAACTGTACATCAAATAACACGTTGATTAGTAAATCTTATCCTTCGGGATTTTTGGAGTCTCTTAAATTGCCATCCTACGCAACAAAAGCAGGCGTTGGAAATTTCCGTCGTGGTCACAAGCCAGCATGGAGAAGCGAAACAATAATATAGTGCGGGAATGTATCAGCGCGGTATCCCAGTTACAAGCTCGTCCCGGGTTCGGAACCGTGCCAAAGTGCGATTATAGTTCGTCGCCACTCGGTCTCTGCTACCACTTGGCACGGCGCAACATTTTTTTGCCTTCCCCCAAATTTATTAAGTCCACAAAACAGAATTCACTTTGAAATGTGCAATTTCGGTCACCTCAGTTTATTGTCCTAAATAAGATATGGCGGCGACTGCCTACAGCTGATAAATAGAACTTTGGGAAGTTGGGAGAGAAAACTTATCAGACATACTAATTTCACTATCGTAACTAATGTAATTATGGCAAAAGTGTATTTTATAGATTGTAATTACGATTACTGAATCTGTCAATATTCATTTTATCGTAAAAACATCGACCGTGTAATGTATTGCGCGTCAGTTCATCAGTTTTTGTAGTTATTAAGTTCACCTTTCGTATTCAAAATACCTTCAACGGCTTTGTATAATTTGGCCAACGTGTATCACGATAACTAATGAAAATTGTTAATTCTGACACCTGCGTATTGCTGAAAGTATAAAACATAATAAAAGCGAGGCGTTTTGGTCTGTCGTACAAGGTAAATAAACATTATTGTCCAAAATCGTATAATAATAATGGCAACAATTGTGGTGAAGTAGTACGAGGTAAAGTACAACAATAGAGAGTTCTAAACGGCAGTCGTCGGTCGTTACTGTGACGTAGGGAAGAACAAGGCCGTCACTTCTCGTAACTTGTTACATCACAGGCTTTGTACTTCACATACTCGCTACATTTCCTCCTGTTCTTTAATATAAATTTACAAAACATCGTTTAAATATGTATTAAATGAAATTTCAGGGTGGTCAAGTTCATGTCGTGGTCATGTATCCTGCAAATGTGAATATTAGGATGCTATAAATCCACCGACGATTGGAGGGTTTTCAAAACCAGTTACACAATGTTACATTTTCATTAACACTAATATACATTGTCAAACATTTAAATGACTTTCTTTATATCCGTTAATTAATTAATTATTTAGTTTTACGTAAAATGTAAGTACTTTATGATGAAGTATATTAGTATATACAATAATGAAAAACCTCGGGGGTAGATATGCATATCAAGTGCCGTATGTGCTTCAAAGAGTAGAAAAGGCGAGCCGGCAAGGAAGGTTCTCGAGAGCCACCTGCGTTATACCTCGTGAGGACCGCATTGTTTGCGCTATTAGTGTAACACAACAGTTTTAAGTAGTGTTAGTGCCGAGTTGCAGATTGTATCTGTTAATGTTTCTTGTTACTTGTTTCCGAGTGAACCGAAGCAGCCTTAATCATGTTGTCGTGTGTTTCTGCTTATGTTTAATTTTATAACTTTACCACTCTCCAACTTTACTATTTACTTTTAGTGCTGTTAAAATAGTTTTACAATTTGTTATTAGGAAGGCTTCTGATAAAAACACATGAATGTAACTTTTTTTAGGGTATCAGTTCATTAATTATTTGAACAATCGGCTACTGAATTCATTGTAATTACAGCAATATACTATTTTTATATTATAATTAGTTTAAATTTATCTCGTTTATTGAAAATTATACATATATAGTGTATTACAATTTTTACAAAGATACCGTATCTGCACAGAGCTTCTAATAAATCACGTCCTAAGGCCATTACCATTCCGCACATTCGCCTGTTTCCGTTTCATTGACCAGTTCGCTTCGAAATCACGTCTTCGGAGCCACGACGCGATAAGACCACGTCACATCCTTTGAAAAATGCTCTGCCTCCCAACCAGCACAACTAGTGTTGATTATCTTTTTTTCGTTCTTTATTCTATTTCTAATTTACAACTAAGTCAAATCTTGATGATTTAAGTGATACATTAATTGGTCAATACTAATTTTTATTACAATATGTAGCTATCCGTGCTATTAAAGTATTGAACTCGCAAGTTTGCACGATATTTTCCTCTCGACTTTACACTCCGCACTGAGCGATTTATGAAGCACTTCATCAATTATCGGCTGGTATCGCCAGTGACGTTAAAATTTTTATGGTAACATTAAATAAATAGCGGCAAAGCGCAAAAGGCTGATGTCAATAATTTATATTCGTTTCGTTTTTGAAGGAAGGCCATTAGTGGTGAGTGCCTTTCTCTTTATCTCGTGTGGAGACATTTCATTTCTCTTAAATAAATCTTTTGATATAGGGTAGTTCTTGTTTATGTAGAATTTCTATTTTTAATAATAGATGTTATCGTAAATACTAATAATTCAATTTTATTTGAAACTAGCTGGCCTGGCGAACATCGTACTGCCTAACAATCTATTTTTTTTTTTAATACTTAATCTGATATTCGGGTTGATAAGACAACAAATACATTATGTTAATAATAAAAATTTACCTTCCCGGAACCCCTCCATTAACATTTGAACTCTATGGTATGGTATTAAAGTTCAAATTGACTTTTAAGTATTATTACGAATATTTTGTATGGGAATATAGAAAAGTAAGTTTTAAATTTTTCTCTCCGTAAGAACCATCCTCGTACTTCAAGGAATATTATATAAAAAAATCAGACAAATCGGTCAAGCCGTTTTCATGTTATGTCGTGACAACGGAAAACGGGTTTCATTTTTATGTATATAGATTACTTGCTCTAAACATTATGATCATAGTTAAGCTAAAATAAAACTTTTGTTAAACTTATCTTGTACTCTTGTTAATTATAAGACAGAAGTAACAAATTTGTAAGTCTAAAAAGTAACTATTTCGAGTTTTAAACGGGATATTATAAGTTTTATAAGTTCACATGAAGTGCGATAGCTGAAGCTTTGAGGATCGGAGAAATTCCTTAAGCAACTTAATACAATTTACTGGCAACTTGCTTGTTTTATATTGAGCTTAACGTTATCAAAGCCGTGCGCTAAATTTGTTTAAGCATCTCAGCGTCGGGGACTCGCGATCAAAGAGCTCATCGATTTTATTTCAGTTATATTGCCTATATACAAGTAGAAGAAGTTTAGGACTGTATTTCATGTGTACGGGCCCTGATAGATAGGTGGGAGTTTGTGCAATTAATATTTACTTTAAATAACAATATAGAATAACTAACTGTCGAAAGATGGCCGTTGAAATTTTTTCAGACACTCGACTTGCCACTTTCTCCTTCACACGATTTTGGAGCCTCGATACGAAAACGTAAAAAAACCCTTACCCCTTTAAAAAAAGGCAATGAATGAATTAAATGTGGTAAATTCAGCTATATAGTATACAAAAGTAATATCCATCTGACTTAATTGATGTTGGAACAGAAAATTAACAATCACCCGAAATACACAATATTTTCAAATAATGGAACAATAGAATGTTTGATTAAAACATTTTAATAAAAGTAAATAAATTTTCATTTCCCTTCATATAGCTCGAAAGAAAATAAGTTTGTGTTTAGAATTAATTAGAGTAATTATTGAAATGTAAATAATTTGACATCAAACGATTCGATTTCGCTGCTTCAGTGAAACAAAAATAAATGCCTTATTTTGCTAAAGGTTATTGAGTAATACCAGTCAATGGGCGATGATCTGGACAAGGGAAAATGAAATCAAATATCGTTTTTTTAAGAATTCAAATAGGCTTTCCTATTTGCTAATTATATATATTTATCCCACTCTCCCCTATGTATTTATATTCGAGGACATAACATTTCTGGTGCTTGTTTCAGATGAGGTGTAGAACTGTGTCATAATCAATGGAATAAGCATGGACGAGTTGTCAAGTGGTGTAATAGAGAAAGGGCGATATGGGATGAGAGAGTCCAAGTGAGAGGCCACGATGGGTACAAAGATGCTCCTTTCGCTACTGTTGCACTGCTTCTACGTGACTACGGCTTCGAGTCCCGGCACAGGTATGTCCTGCATGTCTTAATAAAGTAAAAATACTATAAAAGTAATAAGTAAAAGTAATATTACAAAGGTAAGGAATTTTATCGAAACACCCCTTAGGCTAATAACAAAGAGATGAATATCAATGTTGTCGTAAGATTTATTCATCCTCTGATAAAGCATGAACATCGCACGAATACACTTTATTTAAATTTCAAAGAATAAAAACGCTCGTGAACGTTACATAAGAAAACCTAATAAATACGATTCCCTCTACCCTTTAGCAGACAACCGCCGTTCATTTACAAAAACATACATAATACATCGTATTTCACTACCTAACACAATTCTTCATTCTGAATCACACTTAAATATTCCCTCTAAAACGTATCCGTTGAGATAAAAGAGGGAATATCTTATAACGGAGACCATTGCTCTTCTACTACGCCAAGACACATTTACAGACGAGAACAGTGATTTAATAGTACGTATGTAAATATGGGAATGTGTCGTCGTCTCTCGGCGTAGGTCTCGTGGTACGGGGGCGCTTAGTGCTTCCTTACTCTTGAATATATTTCAGCAAATAAGTTAGTGTCAAAGTTTCCGCGGTTTCGTTACAGCTGCTAACATGATTCTAGCATCTAAGTCCTATCCTAGTAATTTAGTACTATAATTCATCAGTAATTTATATACAAATCTTTGATAATTAACTTGAGATACATTTAGACGGATAAGTTGTCATCAAAGTCGATGTTAATGTAGGCTAGTAGTAGTAAATAAATATTAAGTAACCTGCATTAGTGAATCCGGGCACTGCATCCAGGTAAAAATTCGTTTGAGTGAGCAGCGAGCCGGCTTTGGACGCAAATCGATCGGAAGCTCTGTGAATACCATGCAGTGAGGAATCAGCTCCGTCATATCTTTATCAGTGTCCTGATACATATATAATGAACTAATTAGTCTTTCTAAAAGTAGGACGATGATGACTTTATTTAAATATTTTATTTATATTATTTCCAATTGGCTTCAATTATCGTTAACTCTTAATGAGCTGACTCTGCGTACCAAAATTCCTTACGTTTTTATCCTTACAACCTGTTATCATATTATTCTTTACTATAAGATACATTTCATTTGCACCAACGGTCTTGACTAACAATAAAAAAAAAATTTTGCTATGCTTAACAAGTTCGGAAGATATATTCATGTGATAATAGTAGATATGATATAGTAGGTATATTCGGAAGAATATTATAGAAAAACCTATCGTTATTTAGAATGAACCACTGCTCAGGAATCTCTACACAAGTGTTGCAGAGCATATTACCGTAAAATTGCGTTTATAGATGTATCATCAAACCTATTTATTTCAACAATTGCAAAAATGCAAATAATATCTTGCCTATTTTTTAAAATAAATGATTTTATGCTAGGGTTGAGGTTCTCAATAGATAGAGTACTGCTTGTAATTTAGAGTTTTATTGTGTGTGTCGGTACCTAAATTCATTATTATATGTTCAGCCAGCGCTGTGAGAGTGACAGAAGTATCTACATAGATCAGTTTTAAAATAGAATCTCAATTTTCAATAAATGTTTAGACATATAACAAATAATAAGAAAACATGTTTTTTTGTACAAAAACAAAACGTTTCTCGTGTTTGATAACTTAATTATATATTTTTTATTTCATTTTATGTTTGACTTTTACTTTTAGGATGGTAAATTATAATTACCATGATTGTTTCCAAAGTTAGGGGTGATATCAAAATAAGACTTAACTCTCCAAACATAAGTCCTATTTTACCTATTCTGCGGCTTCTCTTTTTATTCCCCTCGTAAGTGTTGCGCAAATTTGTCCGTCTACTAAACGTTACGATTAAGTCTACCTCTTGTCTTCTAGCCTTTAAGACCTTTCCATTCGGTGAGCTCAGTACTAATTACTTGTATCTTTTTGATGTATGTCATATTCCTTTCCATAGCTCTGTAATAGTACCTTATCACGTTTTCGGTGTTATAGATGTATTTATCGGCATGGCACGCGTATGTTAAGCAAATCTCTTTAATTTAGGCGGAATCTTTGTAGATATTTCCCGTACTTCAATTGCTCAACAATTTCATTCCATTCAAAAAACAGAAATCTTCCCTGTTTTATATATTTTCATGACCACGTTACCGTATACCACAATTGTCGAACGAATTGGAGTGCGACTGTCTCACAACGTCGCCATTACCTCTAGGTACATAATAAACCTATTTTGACTCGATATCTTCCATTATTAATAAATATTATTATGAAATAAAATAAATACAAGATGTCAAAAAGGTAATTATGACATCCAAAGACAACATTGATCGGTATATACCTACGTATATATTATATACTCATTACACATAAAATATTCTTAGGTAAATTCATCAAACAAGCTTTCGTTACAAGTATTCGTATAAAGTATTGCCCAGTGGCCAGTAATTGTAATCACTAGATCGCCTTAATTGGAAGAAAAGCGAAACAAGTGATCGAGTAAAGTTGTCAAATAAAAAATTGTCCCCAAAATCCATTAGAGATGAAAGTGTTTCAGCTTCAGGTAAAAACAAAAGGGTAGGAATCAGTGCGGGCCATCAAAGGGAATGATTACCGAGCGGAGCCGTTTTTGTTGAGTTTTTGTCGAGTGTATTAATGGAAGGTCTAAATGCTTCTGGAACTTTATGGGGTGGAACACCGGTGGTCGAAACGGCCTTGCGACTGCTAACAAAATAAGATTTACTTTAAGAAATAGCTTCAGTATTGATGATATTTCAACATTTTGATTATACTAAGTTTGACCTGCCTGAAGTTTTATTCGCACTTAGCTGAATAATCTTTAATTAACGGGGGCGGTAAGGTCAGCGATTATTTATATCGTAGTTCCGGTGACCCAGGGCGGCTTCTGGGGCTAATCCTGATCGATTTGCCCCTACCTTGGGGTTTCAATCTTGCTTACTCAATAAACCTGAGGCAACACCCTCAAAGTTTTATTGGTATTTTAAATGGTTTTCGCTAGGGTTGACACATAGGGCTGTTAATTATCTATCTATAATATTATTTAAAATAATGATATTACAAAGCTCAATTACGTTTCTATGTTGGATAAACACTATACAAGGCGGCTGCAAACTACCCGCGTAATAGTAGTAGTGTAGGTTAGTGAATAAACAATGTTTATATATATATTCATTTACACTGCACTAATAAAAAAATCACATCGATGTCTCAATCAAGGCTCGATAAATATAAACATAATAGTTGAAAATTGAAATCCCGAAGAGATCAGCCCTACGCTGCAGTACATTCAGCTTAATTTGGGTCAAGACACACAAATCATAAGGTTCAATTTCCTTTGTCTATTCGAAACTATCCGCAAATATCATACAATCTCGTCATTCAACTTTCATCCTTAAGTCTTAAGCCATAGAGGTGATAGCTTTACATAGTTTTTCGATCAATCTATGTTTGCGATGGAGATTTTCGATTTAATAGATCGGGTGGCGAGAAGTTATTAGTATTTGGGTTGTTTGTATTAGTATTAATGCCAGCCGCTTCTATCGCCGAATACCACAATCTCCACTTGACTTTGGTTCCACTTAACGTATTAAGTCAAGTAAATTACTGGGAATTAAATATTTTTCATTACATTATAACACATACATACATATATACAGTGGCGAATTACGCAGATAATTCGTGTTCGTATGAGGCTCATGGAACAATTGCGAATATCTTGTCTTGATTTTGAAGAAATTATTTCATTCATAATAGCGTGAAAAAATAATAACTTGCTGAAATTCTAAAATGAGTCAATTATAAACCTCTACTGGCAACATTAATTAGGCAATTTATCCCCTGTCATAGTCTACATAAAGTTATAGAAAAAATTATTCCCTTCTGTTACAGGTTTCATTAAAATGGTTGTAAAGTCGTAAGAAACAAAAGCGCAATGCTCCTAGAGTATAATCAAATCATGAAGTAAAGTATTAATATCAAGCCTTATATACACGAACTGGGGGCAAACTGGCAGGAGGATCATCTGATGTAAAGTGATACCGCCGCCCTTGTACTCTCTCAATGGCTCGCGAGTGCGAATTGGTTCAGAAATACTTCAGCGGGCAGCCTTAAAAAACGCTTAGTTGTGGAACGACGGACGTCTAGGTGATACGGGTGGAATTTCGTATTCTGCCTCGACGTCCGATGATGAAATGTCAAATTATTAGTAATGAATCACTACCTACCTACCTAACTACCTATTGGTACTATATAGTAATTCAATAAAAACATTTACAAATATTCCTTTTTCAATCAATTTAATTTTTAAAAGCAAAAAATATTTTCCCAATAATCTAATAAGCGGCTTACTCGTTTTATATATAAATGTTGCTAGGCGTCAGTCGTTGTATAAAGACGTAGAGATTTTCGTTCTCTATGGGCAGGTAAAGTTATGCCCACACAAGCGCGATGCCAGATATTTGGCAAAGGCTCACTTGTCGGTCGACATGATCGCAAATAAATCCCTCTAGGCCGCTTTGGATACATCCAGCTTCACTTTGAGTGCTTTATTTAAATGTAACCTGTTTGTAGTGCTTTATAAGCTCAGTGAACTGAAGTGGAATGGTACCCATCTGTGAAACAACAAGTCACTAACATCAATCACGGATGCAGCAATACCATATTTTTACATTTATGCCAAAGAATCTTTGACGTTTATGATCCATATAAATTATTTACTAAATAACAACGAAATAGCTAATAGTTAATATACTATTACGGGGTCCGCCTTTCCACTGGTAGTAAAAAACATAAATTTAAATTAATTTTAGGATTTTCAAGTAATGAAGTTTTTGGGTAACGTATCACCAATAGAAAGATACCTTAACATAGAGATAGGTTCTTACTCTAACGGTTATTGAGGTCGTCGTTGCGACCATAACCGAAGTCTACGACCGACATAATTGAGAAATCGCCTTTGGACGCCTGACGGGGCGAAACGGCTCTGAATATATTATTAACTATATAAAGCTTAAAATATCTAGCTTATACTAAATGATAAATAATATGAATAAAATAGATACACTTTAAAGATACACTGTTTGAAGTCGCGAACATACTTTCCAAACAGGCAGGGCACTTGACAAGCGGACCAAAAATCTCCACATGACGCGCATTATCCGTTAAATTATAGACGGGCTAAGAAAGTAAATTATTTGCGTAAAAAGAAGTAACAAATATACTAATGACAAGAAAAGATGTAAGAATCCAGATAATCCGAAGCCAGACAATATATTCGTAAAAATCTTACAAAGAATTTATTACAAATGATGAAATATTTTTGTTTGAACAAATCTTTTTTGGTCAGAATAAGTTCTAAGAGACAAACTTTGAAGGACTCCGATCGATGAAAAGGTCCAACATTCCCGAGTTTCGCGACTGATTCAATCTTATAATTGTTACGTCTTGATTTAGCAGAAATAAACAAAGTTTGCAGACAAATTTGTCATTATCCATTTCATATTGAGACTCTGAATATGTTATAAAACAACTAGCTTTAGAATAAAATTTAGTGATTGAGGATACATTTTTTATTGTATTTAATAGTGAGAACTATTGTGCTTTGCCTTCGTAACACACAATTATTTACTTTAACTCTATATACGAAATAACAACGGAAAATTAAAATGTATTAAAATATTACAAGAACGTAGAGATGGCATTGTTGAACATAACTGAGGAAATGTCGTAACGCTGAGTTCACATTATTACATCAACAATGTTAAAACCTCCGGCAATGCAAATGGAATCACGTAAAGCTCGACTATTAGTGAAATATTCATTCATAAATTTCAGTTTTAGTTTTCCCAACCGCACCCGAGTTTTGACAACATGACGAATAAATTATTTTTTTAATTGATAAAACAACCAAGAAGGCAACACTATATTTTCTGAGTAGTAGTTTCCACCTAGTTTTGCCTTGATAAGAAATTTAGACGAGTAAGGCAAAATAGTAAAAATCTTTCAGCCCAATACTTAGATATCGGGAATCACCGAAGTAGATACCAGTTACGAGTGACGACAGCCCACTGAGCGACGACCTTAAACGTTGTGCACATTTCTATGCAACCAGATAAGTTGGCAACGTCTCTATCTGCTAATGGAAAATTGCTTCTCATGAGAAGATAGCTATTTTATTATATTTTTATGTATGATAGCAATTATGATAGGGAAAGCAATTTGCATGTAACATCTAAAGCATTTAAACTCTGAATTATTGGAAAAGATTCTTTCAGTTTCTACAAATTACACTTTGCGTATATTTTAATACTATTGGGATCGATACCGTTATTAGAGAAGAGTTTAATGCGATCTACGCAAGCTAGTGAATTATCAGCCCTAAATGCCTGTCTCTAAAAGTGATGAGTAATGAAATTATCCACAAAAGCGCAGCTGTCAGCGTTAGTAAGCTGACGGCTTCTCTACCACAAAAAGAAAAAGACATTAGTTCGTTGACCCCCAATTATGGACCTTCTGCGCTGTATTTACAAAATAAAAGTAAAATTCACATTGACTTTAACCGAATATCAAGTTAAAGCAGAAGGATTGAGGTTGATATTGCATTGAAGCTCAATTTGGAATTTCAAACTAAAGAGTTATTTTGGACGGTATTACATTTTATACTTTTGTATAAAGTTTGACCACTCCTAGGTCTCTTGTGTGAATTTTGATAATTCCATTTGATAAGTTAAATTATATTATTTTGTCTGTTCTATTTCGTAAGGTAGTATTACAATTCGAGCAGGCAGGATAGTGTTTCGGTAGTAACGATAAAAAGCCTTTGAATGCGCGCCGGGTAAACAGTTTTGTATTTCCGATGCAGCGCCCGCATGTGTTCACAAGCACCTCCTCATTACGTCCTTTGTGAATGTTACGCTAGTTTACTTGAATTTCTTTGACGGAATTAATGTATTTTCAAACGTAATTGGCGAACGCTGACAAGAAGCGTAGTTTTAATAGCTTAGCTCGGGGACGAAACGAACAATTTACATTCCCTCGCTTAATGTATCGTTTATGTGTTTAACGTATTTTAACATCTTCATATGTGTGATACAATCACTTTCGATATTTTCAATCGCAACACGTCACCGAAAGATAAAATACCGGCGGTTACCCCTTACCTGGTATCTAGGTAATATATTCATAGTAACAACAATTGTTTCGTGGAGCAATATCCGCCGAACATTCAATGCGAATGTCGCTCGCAACCTGTCACTGTCGGTGTCGGTCTCCGCGAACCGAGGCCCGGCCAGTTTTGACACCGAACCAATTGTACTGTCATTTTAGGTGGGACCATGATCGCTGAAATCTGTCATAGCTTAGTGGTGGACGATGTATTTCATTTGTAGAGCAATCAGCTTTTAAACGATTGAATTAAGCTTATGTCCAAGTGCCCTTATTTCCTATTTTTATCCCGAAAATTCATTTCTACGTTCAAACGGACCCCTTAGTCTTTGACTTATGCTACTTTTGGAATTTGCTGTTCTTCTATGTAATAATAAAGGAGAACCATGCACTGGAAAAATAAATAATAGCACATTTCGCAAAATTAAGCTGCAGTCGCTTTTTCTGCACCAATTTATTCTCCGATCTATATCCTGCTGTAATCGTAGACAATCTCGCGCGCTAATAATCGGCAGTGATAATTTAAGATCGGCCGCGAATAGCAAACATTTTGCATCTTCTACTACTCCTGGTAGATCATTTACCATTTATAATGTTATAAAGGTCCAAAATTGCTTCCCTGTGTCACGGCAGACCAAGTATAATATTTTTTTAGATTAAATGCCAGCATATTCAACATACTGCTCCCTATCTGTCATGTGACTCGCCATAAACCTAATCAATGTAGTCAACTTCTGCTAATTTCTGCAAGAGCACATAAATATCAACCATGTCAAATGCTTTTTGCATATTAAAATAGGCTGTATCAACTTTGCCTTTAACCCTTATGCTCTTTGCTTTTTCCAAAATGACCTAGGATTGTCTATTACGTTCGTTTCAATAACTTTCCGATACGTATCAAATGCCTTAGCAATCACTACCTTTACCTCAGCCCTACACCAGCTAAACGCTTGGTAGTCACATTCCAACTTAGTTCTCTTATAACGCTTGTGTATTAAGATACTATTTTATTTTACGAATAATTTCATCATACCGTTCCGGGTACATAAACAGACTCACACCTTTACACCCAACCTTGAATAAAACCAGATACAAAAAATGTATCTCTCCACCCTGCTTTCGGCAGTCTGCGCGGTCACATCACAGTATAGTAAAGCCTATTGGAATCGACTCAGCATCAGCTATTGACTCATTAAAGTCTGCCTCTGTTGCTAAAACACTCGCGTTAAAGTGAGCTAATTTATTCCGAAGCCCATCACTTGATAGAATATTTTAATAAGTTTACTTCCACCCTCTTTTCTATGGTTCGATCTCCGAAACCACACACAATCACAAAATTCTTCATTTACTGGCCAATTTTTTAGGTTGACTGAGTACATTATATTCACCTTCTGGTACACCAATAATAAAATAAGCATAGTCCCTTTCCGTTTTATGATTATATGATGATGACGATTATATTCTAACAAAATCTATGCACATGAATTAAACTGAAATTTCATCAAATCAAAAGCGTTTAAATAAAAATTAAGGAAACAATGAAAGGTCAAGAAAATTCCGCGATTCTTTATGGCGATATCTTCAATATGGTGTTTCATCAACTTAGTGTTGAAAGGAGCCTATTGTACTGCTGAGCCCCTTTTTTAAGGCACTTTCACGAAAGTATAGTCCGAGAAGGTTATTTAGTGTTCTTCGTTAACTATTTTGGGATTTTGCCAAAAGCTTAAGAAAACAACATTAGGTCGAATCTCAAAATGGTATTTATATGTAGCGCTCAAGTGTAATTAAAAAAATAAAATAACCGTAGGAAAGCATAATAACAGTAAAAGTATACTTAAATTTACTGTTAGGTGAATATTTGCTGAACTCTCTGTCTGTTCCGTTACAAGCTAATGAAACAATAAAATAGTTTCGTTTACTTGCAATTATAAGTTGTTATTACTTTAAATGTTCTCTCTAAAAATGTATGAATAAACTAATATTTATGTAACTCAGACAAGAGTACCTAATTTTTAATGATTTCGTCTCTAAACTGAGATCATCTATATAATTAGAAAAAATTAACTCGAATAATATAAAGTTGCAATTATAAATACCTAATTCAATATAAAAACGAATTAGAAATGAACCTGGCGCTAGCTTCATACCTTGCAGTAAACCAGGTAAGTTACAAAACAAAGAAATATTAAACGTTAAAAACTCAACGTAACGTTATAAATAAGTGGAGTCAAGAATCTTGCCACTAATTTATAACGACAAGTTTTTAAAAGTCATAACACAAATCCTGGTGGTTAGTCCCTCAAAAGAGAACGCAAACAAGCAACATAAAATTGAACTAACTGGTCGAATACTTTGTAAAAAAGGCAACAACTACAGAAAAATCAACTCCTTACTCTAAGTTAGTAAACAAGTACATAATAAAATATATAGATAAATATTTATAATATGGTAACTCGAAAAAAGCCCCAAGTATTACTTTTTAATTACTTAGAAATCACGGTGAAATTAAAAACGACAACGGACATAACTTAATAACCAGAGAAGAGCTAAAGTACGTAACTAAACAAAGAACTGTGGTGAAAATCATGGACACGACGAAATAATTAAATCTAGATAAAGCAGGCCTGGCTATCTTTAAAACGAAAGCATAACAATATAAATCGACCTATTGTGAAGACCACTAACTTACCTTTTCAACAAAATCTTAGAAACAGAAGAAACCCCGTTGGATGGTCAGAATCAATTATAACGTGAGAATCTCATAATCTTCTCTTATTAAACTATTCGCTAGTTTAATTAGCACCAGAATAATAAACAACCCAAGTAGGATGTAAAAAATAGCTTTTCAGCGACAGATCATAGTATTCATTAGAACTAATTATTGAAAAATAACAGGCGAACAGCGAGATCTTTATGACGCTTTTATCGAGTACAACAAAAAACAAACTGAATTGAAAAATTGTCCTAAACATAGATCATAAATATCCGAGCCACCAATTACAAGGAATAGGTTAGTCTTTAAATCAGGGCAGCAGAAGATGGGAACTTCAAAAACGTTCATAAAAAATGGGGAAAGGGCAAATGTATTGGTGGACAACGAAATTTCTAAGATTTTGTATACTAAAAGCTACACATACCTTGCCAAACAAATGAGTTGCGAGAGAAACAGTTCTTATCTTGACGTGGAACATAGAATACAGCCAACCTGGAATAAATACTGAAGCCTGCGGGAAATATTCAAAAGCGACTGAGCCTTAGAAACAAGGTCGTAAACCGTGCCTTACAAACAAACGCTTGTCAAACAGGCTACTAACTGTTTTGAGTATAAGAATATTACTAAAACAAGTTAGTTCCACGTTTAGTAGTTCTTAAATAAAGTAGCAGTTTGTCAGAGGGGCATAAAGCGCAGTATTCTAGACGTTAAAGACTTAAAATAATACATAACGTAAAGGTTTATTTTTATATTATTAAATCCTAATAAAAGACTGGAAGCGACTAGAGTAACATAGATGAGACACCGATTGAATGTATCATTTGCTAAATTTCAAAATAGAAATTGGATAAGCGACTCTCTTGATTCTCGCAAAGCCAGCTGTCAGTTAAGTACAACACTAACCTGTCAGTGATAGCGCTGCGAGCGACACCGCGTCCGTCCCGTGATGCGAGCCACTGACAATTAAGGAATAAACGAAATGATTGGCGCCGACGACCTGACAGACGGCTCTTCATGATTTTATTGGCATATTCTGCCGTCATCACGTACCGTTTTAATAGTGCTTAACGCGGTTTGGTGGGCTTAAAGTAACTACTTTTGAAGTTAAGCTTCTAGTGCACCGATTGTTTTGAGTTGTTAATTGACTTACTTTGAAACTCATTCATGGAGTGTTTATTTTATCAATAATATATATTACTTGCTCTGTTTAAGTTTATTCCAATGTCCTTCCTAATCATATTATTAAATTGTTCTTTTGAGGTTGGTTCTTTAGTTTATACTTGATTTTCGGACATTAATATTGGCTTTAAATAAAAACAAACTTCTGATGTCCTAAACGAAATCACGTGTCTTACAAAATACGTTTTCAATACAAAGAAAACACGCGTCAAAGTTAATTTGCGAGCAAGGGTCGTTGATGTCCCAGCGACAATACTAATTGCATTCTAAACATAGCGATTGGAGGGTTATTGTGACGTCACCGCTTTGTCGAAACGAGCGAGCGTCAGCACAGTGACGTTTATCGAAGATAAATTGTGTTCCAAAACAGTTTTATAAGACTATAGATATATGTATGATAAACATATTAAATTACAACTGTTATTAACCATTGTCACTGTATGACGACGTTAAAAAGGCTTTTTCTCTCGGCCTACACCCTATGTCTTCTTTGTTGATGAGTAGGGATTAATAATTTAAGGACGTGGAATAAGTGATACCTATAACTTATGTTCCATAGTAAACATATTTTTTTAATGACGTTAATTCAATTGTATTTGTTGAATGGTAAATACATAACCAAGTATCGGTGACCTACATATGCAGTTTTTTGGAAAACAAAATTAAATTGACTACGATGATCATGGACCACTTTACATATTTTATTTTATCATAAAAACATTGCTTTTGATACTCACTGAAAGCACTGGGCACTATGTAGGAAACTTTATAGTATAAATTTTTGATATTCAACAGAAGGGTATTTTATAGATGTTAATTGACAATATTTTTCATGTTTTTTTATAACTTCGAAATTACAGATAACCGCTTCACGAGAGGAGATAGAAGTGGAACAATTTTTAGACACTAATATATATATTATATATACTGTACTTTAGGGAGGCAAAATTTAATAAAAAAATAAATCAATGGCGCTACAACCTCTTTAGGTCTGGGCCTCAGATGTCTGAATCTGTTTCATGATCATTTTTAAAACTAATAGGCAAGTAGATGATCAGCCTCCGTCGACTTTTTGGGTCTAAGATATGTCGGTTTCCTCACGATGTTTTCCTTCACCGTTCGAGTCCGAGGATCGAACCTACGACCTCACGGATGAGAGTCGCACGTTGAAGCCACAAGGCCAACACTGCTCGGCAATATAAAAAAATACCTAGGAAACGCAATATTAGCCTTTATCTCCTCGAAACATTCCTACTTCGTTTCTCAGCTCTTTAACAGCTATAGCAGTAGATTTTGTAACTAGTGATAAGAATACTAAGGAAAGAAGTAAATATTTGGAACAAAAGCAATCGTTTTTATCGGAAGTATTCACAGAACAATACATTGTTGAGCGCCGATGCAAGCGTACTTAACGGGCAATCGATCGAACAATGTAAAATACTGCAACCCATGGGGAATATTAACGTTTTTAATTGTGAGCCAAATAAGAATTGTTCAAACGTTTTGGCTAGTTTATATACTGTTTATTGTTAAAGATCATACGAATACTCCGGACTGGACCAAATATTTTAAGAGCTGTTGCGCGTTTTGGTACATATTTTCAAAATGACTTAACTCATATACAAATATATGTTATGTGTATAATTTGCCACTCTCATACCTGAGGTCGTATATACGACCCCGGCTGTGCACCAATGGACCGTCTGTCTAGGTGCGCATTCAACTTTCGCTCGATCTGTGAAGGAAAACATCGTAAGGAAACCTGCTTGTCTTAGACCCAAAAAGTCGACGGCGTCTGTCAAGCACAGGAGGCTGATCACCTACTTGCCTATGAGATTGACAAATGATCATGATGATGAAACAGAAACAGAAATCTGAGGCCTTGACCTAAAATGGTCGTATCGCCATTGATTTATTTATTTTTAACATAAAGCTAAGTATTTATTGTAGGTTTTATTATTAAAATTCTTTGAATTGTATACAAATTGAAAAAATGATATTTTTGACTTAAAATTCTGTCTTATATTTATGTCTTTGTTTTGTCGTCTTTTGTAAAATTGACACAATAAAAATACATTATTTAATACACATCTAGAAAATCTTAATTGGAAAAGTGTCAGCAAATTGTGTGATATGAATACCTCAGAGCTGCACGAGCTATACCGTTACATCAGCACAGAATGAAATCCAACTCCAAATGAACATTGAATTTATGTTTTTTTCTCTGTTTCCGACAAAATAAATGTTGTAGTTTTTAATGAAAGCTGAAAATAGCGCTTTCGACGCTATCGTAAGTCAACGCTGACGTGTACATTTCGTTTTGAAACGAATTTTTAAACTGTTTTTTAAATAACACATTAACACTCGTACACAAATGTTGTCCATGTATTAATAAACTCAATAGATATTTAAATTAAATTAGACACATTTTAATTAATTTTATAAAATACGATAAATAGTATAAATAAGCATTACATTGTAAAACCCTCAATCACGAAATTACACGTAGATGACGTTTACTCACTCAGTACCGCGTCCGGGATCCGCCGGATGGCGTAATTACGAAACTCTGTAGGGCCGGACATCACTATACTTGACCTGATAATATTATAATTTTACAAACCTCACCCAAATGGCCCCCGGGAGCCGTTCCGGATAAAATTTAGTTTGTTTCTTACTAAGGACGTGAGGCAGTATCAAAATGTTTATATCTGATTTTGCTGCAAGGGATTTGTTTGTCAATGACTATATACGATAGTCATTACAATAATTTTACTGGTTCGCCTTAAAAATTGCAAAAAAGTGGTAATTTTGTGGCAGTTGTAATAAAACAGAGATTTCCTGTTAAACTTAGTTTATACCTTACGTTTCGAGGACAGCGACAACAATCCCGTAAGATAAATGGCAGATAATATTTTAGAGAATTTAATCTTCCCTTGCACTAAAAGCAAGCTGTCTTCGAAATAAAACCGCATTGTGTGCTTCCTAACTTGTAATGAAAAATAACAATACCTGCATTTTTAGCAGACCTCTACAAAAGACTGCGAACGTAATTCAAAAATAGTAGAAGTGAAAATCTTTTGTAGGAATATAATATTATGTAAAACGAAACATTAAATATTATAAGGTTTTTTCTTGTTTTGTTGAAGGAAGTAGGAATATATTTTATTTATCCGTCCGTCGGTCATAATTAAATGGTTTTATAATGCTTATTGAATTTGGGATATAAATTTAATTACCGGAAATAACATTGACTACATACTTGTTTAGCCCGCGAAGTTTTTAAAAAACCTACACATCATTACTGAAAATTTTCTTTAAATCCATGCAAACAAGCTGTAATCAAGGTGCACTTCACAGAAACGTCACAAAGCGGAGAAAAGCAAGATATGAATGAATGAGTGAAGAGAGCGCAACTGGGGCGCGAACAAGCGCAGCCGGACAAAGGTGCGTTTGATTGAAAGCTCCGTTTGAATTCCGAGATATCGAATTATGCAAACCACTAGCTACTTACCTCACCTATTTTGTAATTATTATTGATACTTAATACCTGAAGAAGGGTTAGACGATCGTTAGGTGTTTATATTTAAATGGGGAGAAACCACCTATTTTCCGTTTTTAACACAAAAATATTATATTCAGATGTTTTTTTTTAATTACAAGCCTATGGTAAAACGCAGGCAGTAATAACAAGTGCAATCATTTTAGGTAGCGAGCGGTACAGAGTATAGGGAGGGAGCATTGAATGAAAATGAATGATGCTCAGAAACAAACTGGGGCGAAAACAAACACGGTCTGAAGAATCATCGAAAACCTGCTGCTATTCGATTAACAGAACAATCCATATATTTTTCCATGGAAAATTCGAAGTATTTTGCCCAAAATATAAACAAAACATATGATATTCTCTGTACTTGCGCACGTGCCAGGTGTTATCTAAAGGTAAAAGAAAATGTCGACGATGTTAAATGGGAATGAATCAATCAATCAATCAATTTTCCCTTAACAGAAGTAAGACAATTATTTATTTATAATAGTATATAACTGTCATTTATTTATGTACTAAGTTTTTGTGAGAAATGAAAAAAGATTATTATTACTCTTTTATATATTTCAATTTAAATTATTTATGCTGTTTTAATAGATTTTGTAGACATTGTCAACAAAAGATAATTCGTGTGTTACTTCACTTTTTATCTAAATTAGATAAGTATCAAACATATATATTACATTTAGCTAAAACGTATTTTGCTTCATACAAAATTTAACATGATTAAAACTAGTAATAATAGATAATTAAATAGACATTTTTGTATTTTGTTTGTTATTCAATAAATACAATAGACATTTAAAAAAAACAATTAATCGATCAAAATTCGTTTATTCAGTTTAGATGCGTCTTGCTTAGCGCATGCTTATGAATGTCGAAAACATTGTGTAGTAACCTTTACACATTAATGTTTATTAAAATGAGTTTTGAATCTGTTTTATTTCACTAGGAATCATGTTATAGAAGCGTATACTTAGGCCCATAAATGAAGTATTTATTTTCTGCAACCTGTAAGATGGCTGGAAAAGTTTTCCCTTATTTCTTCTATTCTGAATGTCACTGTTCTTTAAAAGAGAATTAATATTTCTACGCACAAAAATGATACAGTTGTAGGTATACTGGGAAGGTACCGTCAAAATATCGATTTCCTTGACCAAATTTCTAAGTGAAGTGCCTGGTTTCAAGAATAAATTGACATAATAGCACGTTTTTGTAATGTAAAAATAGATCGTATATCTGCTGCTTTGTAACATAAAAGAATCCCATATCGACATAACGCTGTGAAAGTAACTATAGTATTTTTGCTTTAGCTATTAAATTTTGGAAAGTTTACACAAATACAGTAGTCCGCTGCGTCTGGGGTTGGTCACTAACTTACAACACAGTCAAACTTTAAATTGAACTAATAAAATTTTAACAGTCTGACTAGAGCCGCTGCACAAAAATATTTCCATTTTATTTTATCGTTTCCGGAGCTTTAAATCGTATTTCAGCTAAAAGCCAGTGTTTCACACCGCAATGATTTTTTATATATAAAATACATAAATAATAGTACATATTTGATTAGGAATATGCAGAATTAAAGCGATACCGAAGAAGTCTTCGATATGCTAAATTGTTGTAGTGGTGGTCGTACGCGAGGTGGTTTTGGTCGGTAATGCTTAACCGTATCCTTGAATAAAGCAAAGTGCGTATTTCTAAATTTCATGCTGACAATTATTTGCATTAATGTGAAACATAATTATTGAATAGATAAAAGAACGCCTCGTCCATATTAAATGCATCTCATTTGATATTCCATTATGTGTAAAATTTACTGTTCATTAAAACTTGGACGCAGTCCACTGGGATAACTCGTGCGCTCATTATATAACTGATTCGAATTTGTAAATCGCGATTAATTAAAAGTTTTCTTAAGTATGTTCGACGGTGAGCGGTGAGCATCGTACTTATAGTTTTTGAATAGCAACCTGGCAAACTTCAGCTACAATTCAAACGAAATTTATCGAGAGCAGCTTGTGAGCCCGCCTGCCAACTTGAGACTCTAATGCCCAACTAGAGTAACTCCTTATTTCACCAAACTAGTTCAGAATCTTATAACTTCTCGGCAACTTTTCGGATAATTAGTGATAAATTTTTAAATTCACAATATCATTTAGTGTTTTAATAGGATATAGATAAAAGATTAAATTGTGCGGATGTATTCTTTAATAATCTATTGGTGCCAATTCCACCTTGTCAAATCATTATAATCTCAAGTCCCCCGACGTGAAAGCAATATGATTTAAGTTGTTACGTTTGAGGCACGAGATATCCTTTCAAAGTCGAACTTAATATAACAGAGGTTCCCAAACAAATATCAACTGTGCAAGTCCAACATCAAACTTCAACTGACAAGCGTGACATTGTCTGGGTACTTCAGGGGACTTTACCCCTTATGGTGATGGCTTAAAGGCGATTTCAGACTAAACGATATTGCGTATATGCGTAATTTGCATCAGCGTCGGAATTTGTCAGTGCTGAGCTCGGGATGTCTGCGCCGAAGTGTTTGAGAACCTTTTATCTTATGACATGGTTTCAAATTCGAGAAGTATGGAAGTGGTCTTATGATAACATAATATCAAACAAGACTATAACTGTTATATAATATACAAATTTTAATTGCAGCTTAGTATAAATACGAAAGGAACAATGCCGGTTGGCAGTTGTATGTTTTTAGAAACAACGTTACTTAGAGAGAATCTTCAACCACGTCGTGTATTACAATAACAATATTAAGTATTCCACATTATTCAATAACAAAGTTATTCTGCCGATAAAAGCATAAATTAAAAATAAACTTTTAAAAGGGAAAGAGGTTCTAATATAAAAAAAAACGAGGCACGCGTTTATGTTCGAGCACTTAACAAAAATAATATTGTGAAGGTTAACATTGAAGCGCGAATAATTTAAAAATTCCTAAATGTAGAGAATCTCTGTGTCGAGTTGGCGTAACTGAATTATTTCAAAATGAAAATGGGAGGCGAAATTTAATTAAAAGATAATAAGCTCGCAGATATTGTATATCATGAAGAATTTGCATCTCTTTATGCTTCCGATATAATTAATGAATGCAGGTGTCAGGCAATTCCAAATTATTTATTGACGGCATTACATCGCACCGAATGCGTTCAAATTAATATTAACGATCCTTATCCATTAATCGGGGCATTAAAACATCGCGCCGAATCAATTCCCGTATGTTTTTTCCTCAATATACGCACACTGTAAATACATATATTTACGTACCACGTAATGAGTAACTAGGTGATTTTATGAAAATCACTGTACAGGTACCGTTAGTAGTATTTTACTTCGTTAGAAACTATTAATCTGTACAATTTATTTGAATCTACGATAATTCGTAGCGGCCTACGTCACATGCTACATGCTACGCAGACTGTTTTAGGCCAATTTATTGTGAACCAAATCCCTGTTAAAAGCTTAAATGTGTGCCGAATCGATTCAATAGCTGACATTTAATCGAAATTTATTGGGACTTAACATTAGGTTTGTGAAATACTTGAATCTCGTTGGGAAAACATATTAAAAATTAAAAAGAATGTTATGAATTCAGTTCATAATTGGTTCATGCAGCGCAACAATGTGAAATAATGAGAGGTAATATTCGAGCGAGTTGCGTCGGACATTATACGGCTTAACGGATTAAATATTTCGGTTGCAGTTAAAATTGTGCACGGCGCATACTGAAATGATGTTAATGATTGCAAATATGTATTTTAATTTTTTTTTTATATATAGTAAAAAAAACTTAACGTATGGATTAAATATACATTTTACGTTAATTTATTTCTTAACGGAACGTTATATTTCTTTAATAACTCAAACAATTACAATTTATAACTCTCAAGATCTAGGTTATTTAATTTGATTGGAAAGTGGTTTAGCAGTTTGTTAAATAATATAATGCTGTTTTGGTAGCGTACTTAGTGATAATAATAATAATTTTAAATTTATGTACTCTCCCAAAGGACCTTATGGTGGCCTATGGGTAGCACCAAAACAAGCGGAGTGGTCGCCATTTTAGGAACACTCGACTCGGTAGTTATAATTATAGTATCATGGTTTATATAATTTAGTACTTTGTTTAAAAAAGCGCTGATACCTCATATGAAATACATTACACTAAGCTTGGTTATATAAAGTGTTATTTCAGATCTTACTATTATGTCTATGTCAACACGTTCGTACAGTCTATGTCACATACTTAGAGATTGCACCGCTACCTACCTACCAACCGCGGAGAGCCATTGCTTCTCATTGTTTCCTCGTAATATATCACAAAAATGAAAAGATATGTCGTTTCGGTAAACGTCTTTTACGCGTATTCTATGAGGTATTAAAATAGATCGAACTGTAATCATAGCCTTCTTTTGAAAGAACTGTTCCCGCCCTAATCGAGGGTAAAAGCTTTCACATTATTATTAACGTAACATTCCCCCCTATTTCGTGAATTGTGATTTATAATAGTTAAAATGGCGGAAATGTGTCCAATTTTATCCTTTGAGTATTATAATATGAATTTTTGGGGTGAAATAAAATTATGGCACTTAGTCCTAGAGATTTATAAAGGTAGTTTTTATAAGAGAACTTGAAGGACTTTTGCTTTATCTATTTTATCTTGGTTTTATTTTTCATTCTACGCTTTTGTGTTAAGAAATGAAATGCTCATTACCCTAGATAATCCCTTCATACATATTATGGTGCTTTGTTTTTCATATTATCGTTAATGTACACGTACTCTTAATAGGTCTTGAGTATTTCTACATTGCACAATCTACTAAGACCAACCAAGCCCTGTATATATTGTAAATGCGTAATATAATATAAGTTATTGAAACTTCAGCAAATTCGGTGATATAATATAAATCAAGTCGACATCCGTACGTATGACCACCTCTCATTGGAAACTATTTAGGCCGTTTCCCGGCAATCACACGAAATACTTGAAATATATTTGGTTTCGTGATAATTTATACAATACGAATAATTTGCATACAAATGTTTGTGACATGACTTCATTGTGGAAAACCGTTATTTGTATGCGAACAACCGATGTCATTTATAACGCAATTTACTTTTATTTATGTTACAATAACAAACTAATTTATTTCATTGTTGTAATTGCAAAATATTGTTTTAACTTTAATAAATATTTTTGATAGTATATTTTAATTGTACGAAAGAATACACACTCAGTTTTTTAAATAACTGAAAACCGTTTCCCATTTATAGAATTTTAAAATTTTACATACTGAAATGTTTTACATACATTCTTACACGAGTATACGTACTCGTATTGTGGTCACGCTCGAATTTCGCAAAATGCTCAAATACTTGAAATCAAATGTAAATAAATTAATTCAAATAAATTAGAGACTCCGAGGCTCGAGTAGTGAGTTTCGGTGAAATTTGGTTGAAAACTCGATCGAGCTAGCTGAAAGGATCGATGTCGCTCGCCGATTGCAACCTTTAAAATCTCAGAAATAAATACTATAAGGCAAAGTAAATCTTCTTAAGTGCGCGAGGGTGTATGTGGAGGTGGGGGCCGAAGAGGGAGGGTAAGGTTCAAAGCCGGATTTGCCCCTCGACCCATGCTTGCAAGGTCCAATTGCACTTGCTTTGAAAATAAAAATACCTTCGCACATTTATGTAGGCTTAGTGGTCTTTAGAAAGTCTCGCACTGAACTTATGGCACTTAAGTTTTCTTTGACGGTTGACTTCGGATTTACGTCGTTTATTATAATTTTGCGCTTCGTAAAACTACGTTTTAAATTATAATCATTGCGAATTGTAAAAAAAAATGGGTGATGGGCTTAAAACATTTATTTTTCAAGCTTATTATTTATATGTATTATCTTAATTACAATCAACACTTGGTAAATGTAAAATTACAAGTATATCTTTTGTAAGCAACTTAAACTTGATAACAATTTGAGCAAACTTCGGAATTTATATGAACACTATACGTAATATATAGTTATGTACCGGCCTCGCATTCGCCTGCTACATATTTATGAAAGATGTCGGACAACGTAATTTATCTGCGCTACAGATATACAGAAGGGGTGAATCGATTTTAATTTAAATAAATTGTACGATGAAACATAGGTCGGGCATGGGTCAGTTGATGTTACGGGTATCCGAGAGACTTTGTTTCATTGGTATTCCTAATAAAGCTAAATGTATCTGAACAATTAAGAATAATTTGATTGTATACACAGTTACAATTCCATGTACACGTATGAAAACTAAACAAACTAAATTAATTTTGGCTACAGTTTGGTCAAAGGAAGAAATATTAAAGGCATTTTGGTTTAAATCGATGTCCTGTGGCAAATTAAATTATAGTTCGAACCGCGTTGACTTATTGAATCTCTAGTCAGAGTCGTGACCACGCACAGGAATGTGTTTTAATTAACCTGCAAACATACGATTGCATCCGACAGGTACAAATGAAAACTGTAACAAAAATGTTGGGAACACATTTATGCTATTAGAGCTACAATGGCTATTAAAACTATTGAAATATTCAAATATATTTGGTTATCCTCATCACGCAAGCAACATTTGAAATTACTGAGACAATATTATCTTACTTATTTATGATATAATTGTATAAGAATAAGTTTTGTTTTAAAACAACTATCAGAATTATTTTCCCGTGGATAACATATGAGTTGAGCTGGAGAAAACTCGTAACCCTTCAAGCCCAAAACCATTTCCATTACATCGAAGCATGGGGTGGTCAAGATTTATATCAACATTAGTTTTCCGCACGTCTGTCCACTCGGAAGCATGTTAACTTATTCGCTCCAGGCGACAGCCTCCAGTTACTTACAATTTCCTCCTGCCCTCAACTTTATTTATGTGCCTTACAAAATAAATTTCGTGAAAGTGGTATTTGTGAGCGGGACATTCGGCAAGTTTTATCAGTGCCGCCTAGTGAGTACTATCTGCTTGTTTTCGAGCTCATTAGCTTTTAGTGCTGTAGTCGTGTCCAAATTTATGGAATGATAACGTATAACGCTTGTTGACATTTGTATTTCATATGTAGCATCATCATATTAAGAAACGTATAGGATCTGGTTCTTGTATAAAGTACTTTTGTTTTACGATATAAACACCACATGACAGTAAGCTTTAAAAATACATAAATAGCAAGCAAGGATATCTCATGAAGTAAATATAGATGTGCTGACGTGGCTTCAGGTTCTTATTAAATTGCTTTAGGAGTGCTCTCCTCTCTCAAGCCTTCTCTCAAAATGTCACGTGATTTCCTCCTTAAATATTCAACGGTATAGTTGTTTCTAGATGTGCCTTTATCATGTTTTTAGGTTTATAAATCCTCTTAAAAAAGATGCGGATGAAAGAAGCGTCCAATTTTTTCTTCCATAATTCTTTTGTCCTTTTCTAGCCTAAAAAATCTTCTAACTAAACGATTGGAATAGTCGCGCGAAAGTTATATTAATTCAGCTGGCTTCTCCGTAATGATGCTTTGCTAACAAATATAACAAAATGTTAGACGAGTTATTTTATCGTATAAATATGGAAACATCGTGTCGATGTTTATTGTAATCCTGTGTTTGTTATCCATTAGCGAAATCAGGCGAGCGTGTCCCCTAAACAATGAGTACGTCCCACCGGAGAACGAATGTACTCTTAACGCGAATTTTACGCGTTTTATTGTATCGTGTTATGGGGAGTGAAATTGTGAACAACGTGTCGTAAAAGGAAAGAAAGGTTTTATGTAAAACTGCTGTTTATTCTTTATAACTTTTTCATTTCGTTATTTCATGTACGTTTTTCACATATTATCAGCATACAACTAACGATATTATTTTTTGATCTCACTTTGATAATGAAATTAACTGTAAGATATTCGTTGTCAAAAAGTTATTGAAATAGATTTTGCAACCTGATTGTTCTAAGGCTTGGATGGAATAAATGTCAATTTGTGTCAGCCATTTCATCAGAAATAGGACGCTACGATGAATCGGCCACCGCAACTGTATGCGTTCCAATTAACGTACCGAGGTTGCTCTTCATACGTTGATACGCATCAATCGTTATCCTCGTTTAAAGTAACCTTAATTGTGTATATTTTATTGTGACTAGTAATTGTTTTTTACATTTTTGCACTCCAAAGAGCTAGTTGTTATACCTAGATAAAACATATATGTGTGTAATGTGTATGAAACGTTAATAACTACTGATATTAATGCGTGTAAGACAAACGCGTAAAATATTTTCAGCAATGAAATGAATTTAATTGGAACTTTATAAATTGAAGAGCTGAAATTGTCGCGCAAGTTTCTGTATTGTTAAGAATACAAAGAGTCAGTCAAGCGCAGGGCAACCACCACACATGTGTCCTTCTCACAAATAAAGACTACGAATTATTAAAGTACCTCATGGGGTTTGAAAACGATATTATCAATTAATGAGAGAGAGAACATTTATTACAAAAATCTTTACTCTCTGCAAAGCCGACCATCAAATCAATGCTGTCTTTTGCAATAATGTGTATTCCTGTTTAACATATCAAGATATATAGATTGATGAACACAAATAAGAGCCAATAAAGGCGGTGGCTGTAGCACCCGCGCCGCTTGTACGATGGGCCCGCCCTAATTCCTCCACAATAATTGTGTTTCAATGACCGCGCTACTCGTAGGAGCTATTGTGAGAGGGACAAAGGTAAATCACAAGAATTATCCCAGCTTTTAGATTTTTTCCCATTGTAAAAGGAAATCTGGTCTTCACAATGCTCTATTATTAAAAGCACTCGAGATTAACTTGACTCTCAGATTTTAAAACAGGCATGCTGACGTGAATGCTATCTGAAGCAGAATAACTTACTGTCTTCTTATTATATAAATGTATACACTCGAGAAATCAAAATCCTCTCCAAATCAATTAGTTTGTTTGTTTTGGAGTAAAAATTATTATTCCTTTGCGTCGTACTTTAAACCGGCCTGTTTGACTTGAGGTTCGTTAATTTATCACTCGGGCAAATTTTGCCGTAATTCTGTAAGAAACTTGCTCAAACCAACTTTACCAATTAAACCGGCTTCGATTTATATTACTAGACGATTTTCCGCTCTAACCCTTTGAGAGTTGCAAGAAATTACGTCAGATAATACAAAAGTATATTCGTTTAAAATTCAACGGCAAATGAGGGATAACTTCAAATTATTTCACTGTGCAGACTTAAACCTATTTCAGAAGTTAAGTAATAAAAGTTTTATATACACTAAACCGTTTCAGTAAACATTAAGTTAAAACTAGGAATATGTATGAGGTACGCAAAACAGTTTAAAATAACGATAACACGCCATTCTATACATAATACATGTAGAATAGAGAAATAAAAAAAACTTTAGAAGTGTCAAGGGACACCCGAATGGAACGAAATTCCTTTCGATTAATTTATATGTTAATTGGTATCATAACAGTATGATAGATTTTCTCGACACCAATCTTACGACGAAAAAAAAAAGCCAACATCACGAGGTGTTCCTAGGCGGTCACCCATCCAAGTACTATAGCAAAAAGTGTCGTTACAACTTTTGGTCTTAATTTATTCCGTCTAGCCCCCTTTCGCAACGCTCGATAACTTCGTTCCAACAAGATTAATTTAGTTGTGATTCCAAAAATAATTTTCATTTCTTATCCCTTCAAAAAAAGCCAACATCACGAGGTGTTCTCAGGCGGTCACCCATCCAAGTACTGACCTCGCCCGACGTTGCTTAACTTCGGTGATCGGACGAGAACCGGTGTATTACAATAGCAAATAGCAAAAAAGTGTCGTGACAACTTTTCGTAAGAATTTTTTCCGTCTAGCCCCCTTTCACAACGCGCGATAAGGAACTTCGTTCCAATATACAACATTAACAGTAGGAGCGAGACATGATTTTCAAAAGCACGCTCCAGTTTTAATATTTTTACACTTTCATAAACTATTATATTTAGAACTCAAACACCAATAAATATATTATTCAAGTTCTTTATTTTATATAGTGTAGAAAGTAATACGTTTACATTATCACTTTGCGAATAACTGTTTGCATTTGTAAGAGGAAGCGATAATGTCTCCCGTTCTTTTTCATTATTTTGTATACCGTCACAAAAAAATACGAAAGTGGAAAAAGCATCTAGAAGGTGCGGATTTAGAGCGTAACGGCTAAAAAGAGGATTCCTATGCAAGACAAGGCTTTTCATTTAGTATAGTAGTTGAAATCATCCTTCTATTTACCCAAATTTAAAACAAAGGACAAGACCGGATTATGAAACTGGCCTTCAGATCACCGGTCTAAGGATCGAACCTTGTTTCAATATTGTTTGATGAATTTTTAATCTTTAATTTTTAAATCTGATGAAAGTAAATAATCCCTTGTTTTTCTTTTCTCAAGATTTTATCAATTTTATAAGTGTAAGTATAAGTATTATATAAAACACATCACAAGTATTGTGGAAGAAGCGAATTTTTGTAGGTAATATTGATCTTCTACAGTATATATTGTGATGACATTAGACAATTTCCATTACATTTTATGCATACTACATACGCATCTAAGTGTTTGGACATATTACACAGACATAAATACAGAATATTTCGCTTTACAAAGACGTCGAATACAGTCCTAACTAGCATTAAAGACAAAATAATAAGGCTCGTTGCCATGCAACAGTTAATCTAGCGAGGGCCCTCCAACCTGCCCGTCCTTCACAACTGATGTTTCTATGAATTTTTCATTCATCGCCTCCTCCCATCTTTGCCTTGCCTACTTCAGCTAATGAATGTCGTACTAATTTTGAACGAAGCGGCTTGAATATTAATGTGGAGGTCCTTGTGGAAGGTCGCGTTTGAAGCAAAATAGTTTTATCTGAGTAACGCCTTTCTGAATGCTTATATCTTAACTAGTATTGTACGTGCGTAAAACCGGTATATTATAAGTTTAATTTAACTAATCACATATGTTGGGATTGCAACTCATAAATGAATATAATAATACGCCACAGACTAGAATCTGATGTTACATTATTAAAAAGATAAGCTAAATCCATTTTCCTTGATATATCTATTTGTGTTAAATATAATTCGTCGCCGCTGGCTACTATAAACTATAAATATTGACTAAGTACGTTTAGGAGTATTTAAATAAGACTTATTTAGGCGAATAAATAACGTGATTCCCTTGTTTAGTGTTTGAAACGTTAGACTGATCAACGATTAGATCAATATCTTACTTTCATTTATTCAATTAATCTAAGCCAGTTACAAATAACATTTAAATTAAATGTAAATGTTTAATATTAAAATGTAGAAAATCCGTTGTAACGCGGCGGACAGCACAACGATATTCAAATAGAAGCAATTTTCTCTAGTATAATAATAACTCTTGGATCGCATCTGCAGACCGCACTGTATCTAACATTGCTAATAAATTCACAATCGTGAACACCACTGAATTTAACAGGCAGCCACAACTCATGGATTTAAGAACGCAATCTAAGAATAAAGTAAGGCAAATTTATGCCATATAGTGATAAATGTTAAACTATCTTGAATTGTGAACATTTTGTCGGACATCAGATTCCAGCGAATAAAGCATCAGTCATGCCCTCGGAGTAAAGATAAACCGTGAAAAAAGGTAAGACATATGGTTAACCACGCAATACCTAAACTGTTACGTCTAAGAATTATGTTCACGGCATGTAGGTAAAGATTCAATAGAGCTTAAATTGGTGTTTTTTTAAGAATTGCCACGCACAAAAGCAATATAATTGTATATTATTTGAAGTTTGAGTCGTTCCGGTCCCCTAATGAGATACTGACGAGCCTGCTGCCGGCACAACACTAAATCCTTATTTTTATCTTCAGCGACGTGATTGCGATTTTTCCTCTAGATTCCAATTTAAGATTTTTCAAATTCGCTTGACTGAGGTGATTTTCTTTGATTCCTCCTTAAGTTCTGTTGTTTTCTTTTAACTTTCAAAGTTTTGTTAGAACTTAATAAACATTTTCAATTTAGACTAGTATAGGTTTGATATTGAAACATTTTTCTTAGTCCACACAGATGTAGATAACAAAAAAACGCCTTCGTTGAGTCCTTGAGCTATCTACCTTTTTTTTTGGTAAATTTATTTAATTGTATTTGGTTAAATTCTTTTTTCCCAATAAAACATCAAAATATATCTTGTAGAGTTGATAGCTCTTTTGTATTTTTATTCTACAGTAGGCAGTATTATTATAAATATTATGATCTTTTCAAAATGTTAAAACTTGGGAATTCTAGATTAAATATACTTTAATTGTTAAGGAGACAAATTTTTACAATTCTTCAAATTTTTTAATTATTTCCATTCGCATTAAGATGATTTATTCTAAAAATAGTCCTGTGTTTAAACCCCAGCTGTGCACTTAATTACATTTATTTTTATTTACCCAATTAATTCTGAATTCAAAACGACAACAGCTCACATAAAAATATGACAATAAGGAGAATTGTTACGTCCTTTAGCTAATAAAAACAATTTTGAAGGGACTCGATTCTGTTACGGCATTCCAGAAGAAGGGATTCCAGATTGGCAAATAGAATTCCAATAATGTTCATATAAGTGCAAAATACACAATTACAGAGGCTAAAACCTTTTCAAATAGCTTTACAATAACTCTTAACAAATTAAGTAACCTAAAATACTTTAGTTATAATAATATCACAGTGCTCTGCAAAAGTCTAGCTGCTGTCAATGATCCCTTCCAAATCGCAATCGTTACCTCTTCTCTTCCAAAAAGTGACCTTTTACAAAGTGTGAAGAAATACATTATTGTACGCTTGCTTGAAAGCAATATATGTAGTATATACATATTTATATTTTGTATTAAATAAATATCAGTATTTTTAACAGAAAAGTTGTTTTTCTGACCTCTGATCAACTGCGGTGTAGTTAGGAATCCTAGTAAATACATACAAAACTTATCTAAAGTCCGTGAAGCATCGAGGAGCGTTATAGTTACCGCGAGTTGCCGTACTTTGTAATACTTTCATATCTTTCACCTACTTCGTTGGAAACGTGTTTTGATTCGCAACTACTTCGGGAAATATTGCTATAGTTTAATAAATACTCGTAACATTTTAAACTCTTATCTTATTTGTACGGTTTGTTCTTCTTAACACTTTTAACAGTTTGATGCTGTTTACTGAACCTTAATATATATCATTGCTTGCTTACCCACTTGAATAAAGATATTTTTATTTTGCATTGTGTACTTGGTTACCCACTTGAATAAAGATATTTTGAGTTTGAGTTTTGAGTTTGCTTTGCTTTAGACTTCTGTGGTATTAGCTGAACCTAATAAGCACACAGGCAGTCATAATAGTGTATATTTTATTCAATACAATTATTTAAAGTGACATTTACAAAGGACAATATAAAGTATATCATATAAGTATTGCCTTTTGTATAGCTTGTTTAAGTCGCATAACTTTTAAATAGATTGGAATTTCAATATACCAAAATGTTTAAATCAGGATTTTACATTCGATAAACCGATACTAAACTGTGAGACGATCAAATGAATATTTCAGGCGGCTCGCAGGTTAACGGCACGCGGCCTGACTTCATGTTACCATAGTGCTTGCTCAAGTATTTGGCCAATTCACACGCTTCTTTTTTAAAACATTGACTGTAAAAACTAAAAAATTTCGATGACTATTTATAATATTCGTTTCCGATAAAAACAGTTGTAGTGTGGGTAAATATACCAAGATATATAACATTTATAATATTCGCTGAGAATGCAAATAAAAAGAACATAAATTCGGTTGAAGCACAAACCAGTAAAGTCAACTGTTCATAAAACTATCAGAGTGTGGAGGTCTCATAAAACGCCTTATACCCATGCTTCAGATAAACTTTAAATTGGCCCATCATATTACGCTCAGCGGAATTATTTCCATCAACAAGTTTTGTTTGCTCATTCCGCACGCATCGCGTTAAGTTTTATCTGCATTTGTTCAGCCATTCGATAGTTTAGGGCAAACTCTTTATGGAGGTGTAAAGTTGCTAGTTTAGTCCTTTAGTTGTAAAATTTACATTATTAATGGAATAGAAGTTACGGATTTCATAGACGCGTATATTACTATACTATTTAGATATATTCATAATCCTTAGTCGTACTTATTTATTCCTTTCTTTTATGTATGTTTTTTACTCAATATAAAGTTACAAGAACATTTAATACAAATCGATGGCAAGCTGATATTTCAGCAGCGCGTAATTTTGTTATGTCACGAATTAAGCTCATATTCTCTGTGGCTTCCTTTCGACCTAGATCAAACCAATTTTCATCTAAAATACCACTTGATATAGACATGTTAGAAAGTAATTGTTAATTGTATTAGTATAAAAACCGTAGGCCCTAATCTTCAGTGTAATAAGTTATTAAGAACCATTACTCAATATTAATGTTTTATTAGTGTAACTATGATATTTAGTGTAAAAGGATGTTCATATTGAATACAATATATTATATTTATTTAGACTCGTTACATAAAGCCAATCGTTACGTTAGTAACAAACTATTGACGAGGAAAATTGAATAAAACGCTGTTCAAACGTAAATTATTCACAGTAAAAATAATTTGAACAAAAATTTCAATGTACCTGTATTTCGAAAAGAGTGAAACCGCAACTCGTAACAAAACGAAATATAAATAAAGTGGTAAAGTAAAAAAGTCGGTCTGCGTCAACGACGCATCGTGACGCGGCTCTCACTCAGCACCGATGTTTTTTGCTCCACTTTTAAAACCATATTGTTAAAAGAACCGAAATACTTTTTTCAATATTCCTCTATTTTTATTCTTGAATCTTAATAATGGATTTTCTAACTAAATAGAAAAACATTTAATTAATTAATAAACTCGTAACTGTAGGTATGTAGTGAGTTAAAATAGCTAAAGATAAATATGTTAACAGAAAAGATCGCTGCGTATTCTTCAATTTAACAATTCGATATACAAAGCGTTGGCAAGAATGTAATGTCAGTTTTACAACGCTATTACAAATGATATTTACGAGCTCTATAATGTGCTAGAAATTAGCGATCCTCCCCCCTCTACGCTATAATACACTTTATGAGTGCCTCGTTTATTTTATATTTTAAAAGGGTCCCTTATGTAAGATGCTTTAATTCTCGTAGCTAACTAAATATAAGATTTGCGATGGTTAGTTTAAGACACATCTCAAGAGTTTAATTATATTATGCAATTGTAGCATAATGTAATTGTGTGTGTGTGTGTGTGTTGTGTGTGTAAATACAACATTGCAAGTATTTAACTTTTTCATAATATCATAAGTTGGGTTAAAACCAGTTAAACATAGGATAAATGTAACGTATCTGTGTAAAAAATTCGTCATTTCAGAATTATTGTTTTGACGGACTTAGAGTTTGCAATTAAAATATTATAGTTCCATTTATAATGACTATATGTATGCTTTATACACAAAATGAAAAAAATAAAACGATATATGTAGCATAATTTCTCAAACAATTGAATAATAACACAACAAACAAGTCATTATTATTACCTGACAAAACGAAAATGCATTTTGATTAACAAGATATTAGATATTATATGTAGATGCTCCATCTATAAACGAACAGATCTCTGCGCTCTATGCCATATTACATCAATAATTTATAGCTTTCTAAAAACATACTCGTATTGTCATAACCCTCATAACGTAACAATTTAATTTATTTATTTTTTTAACAATATCTTGTTTTGCAAAGGCGAGTCTTGGCCTTCTAATGGATTGTAATGCTTAGTGTAAAGCCTGGCCACGGGACATTCGCCGACGCGAATATTCGCGCGGTGCGAACGGCGATGCGTCTAACGACTGAAATAAACTCATAGCAATGTACTAATCAAGCCACGCACAACGGCGACCAGCGATGCGACCTGCGAAATGTAGCGAGCGAATCGCGCGGGCGACTGAAGTCGCGACGGGCGAGCGAATTGCGAAACAAATGCATGAATCAGTACGGTGCAAGCCACGGAGTCGAGCGGCAGTCGCGGCGAATAGAGAAGAAAATAAATAAGTTTAGTCGTGGTCGCGGCGAAAAATGAATACAGAGTTTTTTGTTACTGAAATACTGGCTAGACCAGCTATTTGGAAGTCTGGCCATCCACAGCATTAATTTAATATACCTTAATCTCAAAAACAATTTTTCAGCGGCACTTAAAATTCTATTTGCATTAACTTTTTTCTCCAATTCTGGTTGAATATTCATAAGAATATAATTGAAGGTTTCAATACTCATTCTGGTATACTCAAAAAAATAATTCTGGATATATTCGGAATTTCTCATACTTCTTGTGGAATTCTCCACAATTTCTCCAAATATTAGGTCTTGAACCAAAAGCTATTACTTTCCAAGCAATATCGAGATCGAGATTTCGATAAAGACATTTCGCTGTCAAACTTCCTTACTGGTCGCGGCGGCAAACGTGACTGGTCCGTGGCCTGCAAACGGCCCCGCGCGAATGGTCGCCTCGCCTCCCGCATCGCCGTTCGCACCGCCGATCCCCGTGGCCAGGCCGTAATACATTCTCGCTAAAAGGTAATATGGAGTGACAGCCGGCCCGGTCACCTACATTAGCCTCAGATCGAATTGCAAAGGGTTCTCACTACATGTTAAACCTACCGCCTCGCTCAAGATCAAGACACTTTGTAGTTTTGTCAATCTCGATGTATTACATAAAATGCAATAATATTAAATTTAAGCAATAAATAAAATACGTTAATCAAGCACTTTAACCCCAACAAACGTGTTTAATCCTCATTTAGGATAGTTCAACGATCACAAACAATGCCGTATTGTTAAATCGTAGCGTAATAGAACGCCGTCCGAGTACCTACTGCTCGAAAAGCTCACGTCAAGTACAGGTTTGGATATTAATTAAATTTATGTAATTTTACCAATAGGTTTATTATAATACGATGTTTGTGGTATTTTTAATTATACTACAGAATAAAACATATTCCCCAAAGTTGTCAATTACAGAGCGAGGAATCTGAAAACCTCAAAAGTAGGTAGAAACCTAATTAATGTTGCCTTTGAATTTCTGAACACGAAATTCGCTACGTTAAGCTACGTTCGTGACATTTTAATTCTTACAATGCAAAACTTGAACCTAGACATATTATAGTAAATTGACTATTACATATACTTAAACCAGTATGACTAATAACAAACGAACGGATAACCGATTCCTATAAAACGAAATATATGACATAATATTCCTTTCTACAATTATGGTATTTATTTCTATATAATGTACAAATTTGTCGCTGGCCAATTCATCCTGAATTGCGTATAAAGGCTCGATTCTTCGTAATAAAGAGCGCAGATGTCGGCCTCGGCAGATATTCCTGAATAAGTGCCGTCAAATTTGGGTCTGTCCTATTAAAAGTTGCCAAGATTATGGGTATTAGCTTCAGGGGTAAAATTTAACTTTTCCATAATACCTCCGAATATTTTTTTCGCCTATTCATCGGACGTAAGGAGGGTCCAATGAGTTTCTTTGCAATATATTTCACAAATTTCTTGACTCTGTTAACTTTGACATTTTTCTGTCTGAAGACCTTCTAAAGTAAATGTGAACTATATACCTAATACATAAAGAGTGGGTCGTCACTATATAATTGTCTTGGTTTGGTGTTTGTGATAGTAGTGCTCCAACCGACTGGTCCGATTTTTATATATTTTCGTTAGGTATGAGAATAGGTCGTTATGTATATATTATACTGCTTTAGATATAATATTATGCTAAGTCCAAATAAATGCAAGTGAAAGGACCATAACTAGTAAGCATATATAAATATAAAGTATCAGAGTACATGATTAGCTCTTAATTCATGGCTCATCAACCAACACCAGTTTTTGAAATCAATAAAACGCAAGCGCGCATGTTTCACCTATTCTGTATTATTGAAACAGCCCTATTATTATGACTGACCACTATAACTGCTATAAAACTAATTGCATTTGGATTAGTACACAAAACCGCAGCTAAACGAGTGTCGGTTTTCCTCATAATGACCGTTGGCTGGCAATATTAATATTTGAAGTTCTGACTTCCCTCGGGTTGGACCTGGATATAATATATCACTCTGTATATAATACTCTGTTCTTGTAACGTATGAAATAACATTTCAACTTTTTTTATTTTAAAAGAAAAAAAGACGTATCTTGTTGACTTATTTTGGCAAGAGTAATTTTTAATTTGAGGTATAGTGTAATGTTCGATTTGATGTCCTCTACCAAAAACCAATATTAAAGTCAAGCTTGCCCAAAAAGAACCACACATAAATTTGTATGATTTGTTTTCTGGAAAGTTCCCGCTTCATTTTAATATCAGGAATGAGTTTTCTTCGGATCTGTTTACACAACTCGACCCTTTTTAAGGGTTAATTGTGAGTCTGTGTTTGTTCGTGTTTCACTTGTTTAGACTAGGCTCGTGTCTAGACCGGTATCACTGCATTCTCGATTACGTTTTAATTAAGTATTTAATGTATTAAGTTAACACACTCCCAAAGAGTAATAGTCCCTAAGTTAGTTTATCTAATTTGTATCCAACATAAAATATTATTCTTATTATTTTTGTATTTACTTAGTAGAATTAATTATCTAAAACAATAGGTATACATAATATCAAAAATAGTTGTCAGACATGAAGACGCCGCTCCGTAATATGCACAAAACAGAGCATCAAATTGATAATCGTAGCGCTACAGTGACAATAATATCCTCTAAATGCGTCGTAAAAATTGAAATAAAATGTTTATTTGGAAAGTTTGGCGATTACTGCGCAGTCACACGCCGCCGAACAACGACACTGCCCATTCGCGTAGATCTATGGAATACTCAGGACTCCGCAATAAACGTGAATGTACTCGTGATTATCTTTGTTCCCGAATGTAACTTAAGGAATGGAGACGTTATTTTACTTAATTTCATAAATAAATATGTTAATTTGAATTAATTTATTCTATGAATTGTGAGATAATATTACTTTCCGACGGCGAAAAGAAAACGTGAAATTTAAATGCTGCCGTTTTTCCTAATGATACTTACAAAATAATTGCTTTCAAAGAAAAAAACAAATCAGTGTATAACAAGTGCTAACGAGCTACCGTTAAAGTGCAAAACATGAAATTCATCGAAGCGCCTGGAGTTGGCGAAAAAACTTGTCGAAAGTTGTAGTCGGGTAAACTTGACTAATGATTGTTGCATTAACAAGTTTATTGTTAAAAAGATTAAATTTCCGTTTTAGTTCCGTAGTGTGCGTTCCTGAGAGGAACCTGCAAAAAAACATTGTACAATACTACAGTCTACGCTTCCTAATATAAAACAATATGGAATTTTGATTCAGATTTAGTATATTGAATGGTTGTACATTTCAAATTAAGCTCTTAATCTCTAAGCATTTTAGTTAAAAATTATATTATTTTGTGTATTTTTTTTAACGAATATGGAGTTTGGAATAGCCGAGTAATTTCTAAGGAATAATATAAATTAAGTAACAAGTAATAGATTGAGAGCAAAGCCAGGCTTAATCGATTACGACAAGTTTATCTGGCTTAATTTCGGCTCATGAGATCGGCATTATGTTTGCGCTAAGCCTAGCCGTTATTAATTAAGTCTATTATGCTAAACCTCATGACGCATGTACGGCTTTTCGTTGTTTTAATGTCATATAATTTGCTTTGTGATCTCGCGTGCTACGAATTACAATAGCTTTCAAAATTAAAATATCTAAATAAACGAGAAAAATAGTAAAGATTTTGTTGCATACGATATATTTTATCCTTAAAACCTAAACCTTACAAAATAGTGTACTTTTAACGATAATTAGTCCCATTAAAATAAGCCATATTTGAGAATTTTTGTGTTAGTCACCACACTCGCTAGCTATTTCGTAAAATGACGAGCTAATCGCGTCAGAAGCGATAAGTGGCGGCCCATTAGTTGTTAATGGTGCTCAAATTAAGTTACACAACTTCGGAGGGGTGTTTTACTTTCAACTTATTTGAGAAGTGTGTTGCCTCTAATTGCCTGTTTTTTATTTTAATACAATCGAATCTATTGTTTGTTAATCGGATGTTAAGTGAATTCTTCATTCATGGACACATCGCATTGCATTGCTCGAGATTTGATTCGATTGTCGTTCGAGGATCCGAAAGTATTAGTCGGAAATACCTCGACAGGACCGAATAATTAGAGAAATGCTTTATCGTAGACAGCGACGCAGATAGCAATGTATTTTAAGGTTATTGCAAATATGTGATGTATATGTTAGGCCTTCTATAACCGCTATTTGTCTGCTAATTTGAAATCTCTATTTAGACTAAGTTAGACTATCGCTCACCTAAAACTACACCGTAATAATAATAGTTGGCGAAACTTAGACTATGTTTGGTCCCGACCGCACCGGAAACTCCAGAGTCGAGTTTAAATGAACTTGTCGCGAAGTTAATCACACCTCGGCCCCTGTCCGAACTATAAACAAGGGGCATCTTTATGGCCAATAAAGGCCCTAAATGGTTTTTTATCTAGTTATTTTGTTTGTTTCTTGCCGTTTGTCACTCGGATCGTCGGATAAATGACGATACGGCTTGTTAGAGATTAGAGGTATGGATATTATATGTTAAAATTACTTCCTTTGAAATGAATTCTTGGAGATAACAACCGGATGTCATTATTTACCTAATTATACAATGTTTATTATATATTGTTTTAAATGCAGTAAGAGAATAAATAAAAACTCGCGAAGACGACATCATTTCTTTTGTTCGCAAATCCTAACACTAATTGAAAGAATTGAAACCTTCTGAACTTTTAATTTTCTCCTCCCTCATTTGTCGCTTAGAACCTTATGGTGCCAATCCATGCTGTATATTAATTTATATTAAATAAAGACCCGGTCGATATGCTTGTAGTTTTCTCCAACAGCCATAAGAGAAGAGTCTGCGTCGTTTATTGCTTTTACACCAGTGACATAACACGTTTAGGCTGTCAACTTGAAATTAAATTTCAAAGGCTTTACAATAAATCACCGAAGCATAAATATCAGGGGTTGCACTCGAACAGATTAACAGATATGAAATCACTCGATCCTCAATAGCTACCGAAGAGCCATTAGGCAAGATTTATAGTAGTTTAGAGCAAGCCAGGGCCATTGTCCGACTTGAAGACACTTTTGTAAGCACTTCCGTGCGTAATGTACGTTGAAAATTGGCGAAATTATTATTGCTTTAAGAATAATTGCGCCCGATTTAAGGAAACAAGTTTTATTACAGTAAGTGCTGAAAAAGTATTTGTAATAAGGATTTATAGTTATATATATATATATATATATATCTGTTCCGTGGCGCATTGACATCACAACTGTATTCATTACACGCTTCTAATTATTTTCCCTAACCTGAAAAAGGTTCGGAATCCGTGCGGCCAGCCTGATTTTATGTTTTCGACCGAAAACTAGAATAATTACACAAACTTTTAACTTTTGGTACCATGCACGAAGTTAACAAATTTTCTCTTTAAATGATCTGATCAGAGCTCATGTCGTTAACAACATGTTTTGCAGTGGTTTGAATCTTAACAATCTTTGCCACCGAACATCTCTCGCAGTAAGGCCACCGTGTGGTGAATTACGGCCGTAACTCAAGTTATTACTACATAGTTTACGACTCGTCTCGGATCATACTCGGCTTTATTACATAACCTCTATGGATTAATTTGTTGCCTGATTCGAATGAATCTGAGCGCGTTTTAGAGGAGTACTTAATCCTATTACCGGGCTATGAAAATGGAAATAGTTTATCACTGTGAAATGTTATAAGTTTGGCCGAGGTCCTGTTCTATTACGTGTTAGTTGATACAGAGCTCAAAGATAATATACCTAACAAAGTTTCCATAAAATTCCGCTTTTGACATTCGAATTCCTAGAACATAAATATGACGTGTATTTGCGAGTCTTTTTAATGTTAAATATTATTTGGGAGGGTTAAAGTCGTGTGTGATGTAAATCCAGCTCCAAAAAGGCGAACTCTAATTGAATTCCACATATTTTATTTCATAAAAGATACCTGACTCGTGTGGGATTTTTTATGCTACATTTAAATTCCACTTTGACGCAATTACGTTTTAATTTCCCTTTAACCAAATACCATCGCACTCCGAAATAACGTTTCAAATTGATGTAAGCTGACATCACAAATGTTCACATTTTTCATTTATAACTAATTCAAAATGTAATATTAAAATTATTTCTTAAGAACAAATTTTATTTATTCTAGCAATTACAAATGTTAAAGTTTCCAAAGCCAACTTATTAATATAATAAATCACGTAAAATACGTCTATATGCAGATTCGTAGCTCCATCTTCCAGACGCTCAATAAGTTTGGTGTCAAAGTAAACATTCCACTATCGCCACTGAAATTGGTTTTTTCCTCAGAATAATCCGAAGATTGCCCGGGAAAGTAGCTTTATTGCCTCTACACTCACTTCAAGTGCATTATGGTGGGTGGAATGAATTCTTTCCGTCAAATAATATGAGTTTGTTTTTCACTTAGAGACCTCTTTGATAAGTACTCGTAATATCTGCTAATTAAGATTTTTTATCGTAAAAGGGAGTGTAGGAATAATGTTTATTTTCGTAAGTTAATTCTTTTTTGGAATTATTTTTAGTTATGATATATATCAACATAAAATCCTATGTATTTGAATAATAATATGAAAATAAGATCTGAGCCAAATATTCATTTTCTTATTCTGTCACAACAAAAGTTCAAGAAAATGGTAAAAATCCGCGGCACGCGATTCACGCTCGGCGGTGCGGGCGCAGGATGCGGGTCACGTAGCGACGCGGACAACACCGCATATTTATTTATATATTTATTTCTCCTACAATGTGTCGCGTCGCGGCCTGAATTCAGATTAATGCTCCAAAAAGTGCTATTTGCAAATCGTTACAAAACACTAAGCTTTGAGCATTTTAGCTTTTTTACATGAACACAAGTTTTTGTTTATTCTTAAAGAATTTCATTTGATAAATTAAAATACTCCTTTGCCATGTAACCTTTTCGTAGAATATTACAGAAATATATTTTCATTTATACCTCTTAAACACTTTGATACTGCACATATCATACTGCAGTTTTTATGAATATCTTCAATAAACGCCTCTGCGTCGACTTTAAACAAGAAATTTCAAAGTACATACGTCTAAGTCGGATATTTTTTTGGAACGTGGCAACACGCGAGGCTTCGGAAGCCGGAACTGGTGACATTCTGGACAGCTGTACAACTGTATAGTAACATTCTGGAACACGACACGAATGTTTGCACACAAATACCTTAAACAAATATGCTTACAACGGTTTTAAATTGAAGTTTTTTGGCTTAGATCGCGGAAAGGAACCTGTTCTAAATTCTTCAAAGCATGCTTCACTAAATACACGATGAAAACAGTGTCATTATGTAAAACATGAAGTTATAAATTGAAATGGCTACAAATATAAGAGTTTAATAACTTTTGGAACATGATATACTGTCGAATATTGGAAGTAAGTCTTTGTCGTGATGTTTATGAACGTACAAGAGTATGTGGTTTCAAAAGAATCTCTTTATGTTCAAGACATAGACTTATAATTAATTAAAACGCTAATTGCAACGTTTAATAATTGTCAATCGAACAACAAAGGAATTAATGTTGTTTTTTACCCTAAATAAAACCAATCAACCATCAGTTGGAAAACATTTGTTGGTTTACTGCCCGTTTACTATGTGAAAATTATTAAATAGGCTTGGCAATAATAATATGATTATTAACAAGTCTCAGAGATGGGTGGATTTCCTTTTTCCGGTTCGGTGCGACGTCATGTTTCCGGTGACTGATAGCAGTATGAAAATGTCACCTTTTTCTACACAATGCCGTATTGTAAGTCACTTCATTTGTGTAACTTTGGAACTTTCTTAAACGGAATTGTAACAAATTTCTGAAAGCCAAATTCATCACGGAGGAGAAGAAATTATCATTTCCATTCATTGGTATAAAATAAATTTATATATTAAAGTAGTAAATATATACCTCTATAATAATAGTATGTAATGGAGATAAATAAAAATTAACAATCTTATTTACAGGTTAAGATTGGCGCAGTGAACCGAATTTTAATAATGTTTATCATAGATCTCGTTAATATGTATTGGATTGTGTAAACAACCCTATCTGACCTCTTCAATAAACCCTTAACAAGTTCAAGAACGTGTTTGTAAGACATGCTTTCTAATTTTAATAAGGGCTTATAATTTATATTTATTGTTATTATAAATTTAAGCGATAGCTTAGTAATTAAAATATTACTAAAGATTAAAGAATACTCTAATTTTATATATTGTTGTTACTAAGGGGTAAATGCGCCTGGCATTAAAATCGATACAATTGAAGTTCGCGCGGTATGAAAATATCTCTGCTTGACTTTTTTTTACTACCATTTGGGTATGAAAAAAGTATTAATCTTTTTGATGCGCAGAAACAAAGAAAACTGAAAATTTCACAAACCTGTTGGCTTCATTATTGGCTCGATTCATAAATGTCGACGAAACATGGCTTCAAAATTATAACCACAAATATTTTTTGTTATTTTCAATATTTTATTTTATTATAAAAAACAGTCCATACCTTTGAAGAGACCGTCGAACTCCGAAGAAATTTAAGCCAATTCCATCCGCCGGTTATATCTTACGCAATTTTTTCTGGTATAGGCAAGGGGTGGTAATGATCGAATACCTTAATCACGAAGCCAGTATTATTTTTTGCGCAGAAAAAATAAAAAGATAATTCCGTCATACATAATAACTTTAATTGAACACCCCTAGTGTATAGGGAGTCGTAGTTTGTAGCTTAGACAGGTGTCTTCTTAACCTTTGATAATAGAAGATTATATTATTTGTTTGTGAAGTTCCAATACGACAAACCTGATAAATAATAACTGTTGTTCTTTTTCAGGTCTAGGTGTCCTGCCAGCATTGAGCAGCGTAGAGAGAACAGAGAGACCCTACTTTGACGATGTGTCACCGAGGAATGTATCGGCAGTGGTTGGCGAATCGGCGGTGCTACGATGTCGCGCAAAACACATAGGAAATAGAACTGTTAGTACATATATCCAATACAATATAGATTCTAATTCAAATTCCACTCCATATAAGTAATATTATAAATACTATACACTAGTATCCTGTGCTTCTATTTGCATACATGTATTTTTTTTAATATTTCCATAAGTATGTTGCTTTAGTATTGACGCATCTCATTAAGAAAAACTATTTTTTTGTTAGTCTAACAAAAGTAATACAATATGGAAGAAATGTCAATAAAGCAATCTTCTTTCATTTACATTACTTAATGTGGTGAGTTGATGCGGGGCGAGGTGAGGAGATGCCTCGGTTGTCATAGCTAACAACAATTCAAAATTCAAAAATCATTTATTCACGTAGGTAACACAATGTACACTTGTGATTCGTCATTAAAGAAATACATATAAATGCTTCTAATTTTACATTTACTGCCAGTTCTCAAATCAAGGGCGTAGAACGGAAGAGAAGAACTTTTAAGAACGCCATGTTTTTTTTTTTTACACAACGTTTGTAAGGAGCTGCAACCATTACACCATGTTCCACATGACATCTTAAGTAATTAATAATAATAACATAAATTAAAAACAAAGACTTGTCCCCTATCTGCAGGAGGCGTGGTGAAATAGGAGCACGCACTTACATTCTCGTGGGAACAACACGCAAACACATAGTCGAAATAATTAACATCACCGCATACACGAATTCAAGTAGCACCCGTTCACGAGTATGACGCATGGCCAGCCATCGGCCCCCTCGCCATATTTTAGGGAGAGAGACACCCGACGCATGGACGCCGCCACAAGCAATGACATTTAAGCGAGCATGACGATCCGACGAATATTATATCTATTTAGCTAACTTTAAGCGAACATCTCATTTTGACTTAACCACTGGATTCTAGATAAGTTCGTAACGTTTTAAGATCGCTCGTTCATCTCGCTTATCGATTAGGATTATATTCACGTTACAAATATTGGAACTTGTAAAACGTGTCTTCGAAACTTCTGTCAGATAATGATAATGTTGCGAATTCAAATGTTCAATGTTCTCAAGTCACCTTCAGAGTAATTCTAAATGGAAAGCTCTGTTACCGTCTTTGCATCCGAAACTACTTACTTAACAATGTACTCGTACTTCAAGTTTACATCAAATCTGATACAGTCCAACAATTCTCAGAAACCCCTTATATTTCCAAACCAGCTCAAATGTAATATAAATAACAGAATATATCGACACATATACATACAGATATATGATGCAAAATGTTTTATTGTGGAAGGGAAATACTCTTATCTAATAGATCGAGATGCGAGAAAAAAATTACAAATATACACCAATTGTGAAATAATCTCTCGTCTTATGAAAGAAGTGTCTGTATGAAGTAAATAAATATTTGATACATTAATGATCGTCTTGTGGTAAGTTTGACCAATGTTACATCACCTAAGGCCGTTTCGTCTGTAAATGCAATTGTCAGACAGAGGCGGTGATGTATAGCGCCAGTTAATCAAGTGGCCACTGCTGTGGTCGTCTTGCCGATTTTATGTAGCCTGTAATCAATTTAAGACCAACCATAAATTTGGTATTCCATTATACGATAAAAGATGAGATTTCGTCTTTATTTAATTTTAGTATAACGACATTAACGCAAATTTTATTATATCAAATACGTTCTCTTTGTCCAAATTACTTTACAAAGTTTTACTCTTATTTAGAAATTCGTTACTACCTTAAAATAGGTAGTGGCGTTTAATTATTTTCAAAACACCACAAGATTAATAAGAACAAATCATGAAACATAAATTTGAGGCTTAAGGCGCATTTATGTAGAAGGGGATTTTGCAAATATATTTTTTATAGAAATATATAAAAATATGAAAGACCTATCCAAACTTCTAAATAACAACTTCACAAAGTTACAATGAAAATATCAAAACTCCAAAACCTTGACACCTTAAGATAATATTTTCTTGGCCACGAAAACTTTTTGCTACGAACTTAAATTGAAATATAGAATTCAAATCCTCACAAAGCGAAATCAATCTTGATGTAATTTATTTAAAATCCCTATTTTATTTACTTTGTGCATCGCGTGAAAAGTTAAATTATTATTGTAACAAGAAAATCTTGCCAAATAATAATTTTAATGACTTACTTATTTGTAAAAAATATGCTTCTGAGGATATATAACAAAGTTTGATTACTTTTTACCTAAATTTCTAATTAAAAACTGTTTCAAGGGTGAGACTTTTTGATGATTAATAATCAGAATATTTCAGTAATATCACAGACAGTTCTTTCATCTCCGACGGTTTCCGCAAAAAATGTCACAAGAAACCCCGTCAGTCACCAGCATCGCGTCAGAATCCCTTTCAAGAACTCGTCAAGCCCTTTTCTTATCTCCACCTGCAGACTACAATATCATTTTTCACTGTCGATCCTTCCCCGCTCCGCTGACCGCCATATTAATGGCGAAGGGATCAACACCCCTATAATATCACCCTGACGGCTCGAATATTACTATACAGTGTTATAGATTGAACCGTGACGCAAAAGGAAAATAGCCAGTTACACGAAATGGCTAGGAAAGGACAACTATAGTAGATTAAGTTTCACCAGCCTCTAAAGATTGGATCATTTTTTTTAATAAAGCACGACATTGTTCTCTCATTATCTCTTTCTTTTTTCTTTCATGTTCACTAACTATAAAATGAATATACTTTTTATTTTATGAAATGCTCACTGTTTAATCTACTTTACTGTTTAATCTTTGAAACAGATCCAGCATTCATTCTTCAAATGCAACCTCAAAACTAGCTTCGCCCTCAATTTTATTATTTTAAAAGCTGTAAAGTTTCCGTCCCTTTGCTTAGTTACGGCTCAGCCCCCCTAATTACATACAAAACAAAAATCCTAACAAAGGAATAAATTTATTTTCGTAATTTCTCCAAGGCTTCGGATTAAAAATATAATTTGGCGTTTATTGTTGTAATTTTAATCAAAGGGCGCGTCTTAAATCTTTTAAGTGGATTTGTGAGAAATGTTTGATATAATTCCTTATGCTCTAATTAAAAATATCTCTTCAGCTTTTCAGGTCGCGTTAATTAAACTTTTTTTAATTATCCACACTTTATGTGAAATTACGCAAGTTTTAGAAATATTACATTAAGAGTAAAGTATTTTTTAATTTTTTATATTCTTATATATACCTAATTCATAAAGCTGAATTTCATAAAATTATTATATTTGTGTCGATAGGAAAAAAAACGTTTTGATACTATTCTCTCAAAGAAATACTTAAAAAGCATCGAATCAAATTTCTAGTGTCATGTGTCGTTTTCTATTCTTTAAAACATGTATTCATTTTCATTCGTTTTAATATTTTTCGTATTGGTTTCATAAACAATTCCGAGATGTGCCCTTACGATAGAAACGTCTTATTCTATTATACTTATCCTATTCGTATAACGATCGCTAACAACGAAATAATTTTTCTTAGGTCTCATGGATGAGAAAGCGAGACCTGCATATTCTGACCTCTCACATCTTCACCTACACTGGAGATGCAAGGTTCAGTGTCCTACATCCAGAGCCCTCGGACGACTGGGATCTGAAGATTGACTACGTCCAGCCCCGAGATGCGGGCGTCTACGAGTGTCAAATCAACACTGAGCCTAAAATTAATATGGCCGTTATGCTTAGCGTTGAAGGTACCTACTATTTATTTAGATTTTATACTTCTAAATAAAATAATTCATTTCCATGGCATACTTCAAATACATTATTAATATTTTTTTAGAATAGCAATAGTTAAGTTACAAGAAATTTCGATCATTGATTGTACAATTAACACTTCGTTGCATACAGAATATAACAATTATGATAATTAAATGAAAAGAAGGGCAACTGGCGGCCTTATCTCTTTCGAGCGATCTCTTCCAGGCAAACACTACAATATTATATATATAATATAATTTCGTAATAAAATCTGGAGTAAATGATGATATCTGTATAGTCGAGGTAATATATGAAAGTCAAAGATAGGAGAAGTTGGGATGAGCGTATTGGGCACGTAGCGTACGTGATATCGCTTCGAGTTAATGGCCACCGGTAACGGCTATATCCATGCCCTCTCTGTTATATTCACACGTTTATCATATAAATAGAAACTTATATTTAATTATAACTGCTTTTGTCGTCGTTATTAACATGAACTATAAAAAAATATTTGCGCAAGAGTGCGACTAATTCCATAAATACTTTATTTTCCTTGAAAATGCTATACTATGATTACGATGAATTATAAAAATCAGTCATATCAAACTAGATTGCAAGTATCAAAATATAATTAAAAATAATAAGAAATTCTATACATTATACATTGAAAAAAATAACTAACCTTAACAGAAACTAAAATATATAATAGAATAGAATAGAATAGAATTATATTATTATTTGTATAGAATTTCTTATTGCATTAAAGTAATCATATTAAAAGTAATTATTTCATCTGTAATATTCTATGACTAGTATGTCAAAACTTATAATCTAAGAACTTCCTCACATTATAGAAGTACCGTACCTCCCGTCATTAACATAATACATAATACAAATTTGCCATTAAAATAAATGTGGTTTTTTCCTTAACATTTGATGCAAACGATTGCAGTGAGAAATATACTCTAAGATAAAGTTCGGCTGAGAGGAAACTAATCAAAGCGGCTCCACCGATCCAAATCCCGAATGCGAGAGGCCTGCAAGTGAATAATATGAAAAGTGGGATAGATGTAATCTGGCATTCATCTCTCGTCATATTAGGGGGAGGCTAATGCCATGATACAAACTACGAGCCATTACTCTAAGTCCTGTATCATGCTGGGCCCACGCCAACGCGCGTACTCGTGATGTATGACCAAATATGTTGCTCATTCTTTAAATCCTTTGTATCTTGATGTTCTAACGAAACGTACATTTATTATTGAAACAATAAATGACCGCTGGAAACGGCTAAAAGCTTCCGCAAAGCCATTTCTAGAGCGCAGATAGGGAAATGGCATAGAGAATTGAACCGGAATGAATAGGAAATGGACGGATCTAGACTATCACTGAAAAAAGTACAATTCTCAACGGTAACTCAATCGATAAACAAACTGAACTATTAGGTACTGATGAAAAGCAATGATCACAATTGGCTAAATCATATCTTAAACTTCCTTACAGAAGAGCGAGATTTTTTAAACTAAAATATCGGAAATCTTTTGCTCGTTGTCAGAATATAAACACCGACCGAACAGGCTTATTAAGAATGCAACAGTCAGGTCCAGATTTCGATGTCCAGCTTACGTTACGTCATTAATAGTGTAAATACTTGGCATCTTCCTAGATCTGTGGTTCATTCCAACAGTGAAACCTAATATTTTATATTTCACCAAAACCTTATACTACTGTATTGATAACGTGTTTTCTCTAAGAATGTTGATTCTCTTTCGCAATCACTGAGGTGTAATATTTGAATTTTTGATAAAAGCATTTGAAGTCGCAAATAATAATGATCAAAGATCACAGCAGTTTAAAATTAAAGAGAGTCGGCGCGAAGCTTGAGATTGTGCTTGAATAATTAAACGGTCGCTTCGAAGTTGAGAGTAAAAATTAATTGGTCTTTAAAGTGACTAACCTAAAGGGTTTATTTCATCGTTTTATATCAAATACAAAGCGGCAAGTGTCAGATTAGAAATTATATTTATTATATATATTAACATAAACTTTTTTAATTTTCAAATGCAGTACGTAGTAGTGTATAAAGTGGAGCATAACATGCGTCGCTGTACGCGTATCTCTATCACAGACCCACAGGTTCACTAATGGCATTAGAAAGTTGAAAAGCGATCCTTTCCCCCGCATCGGGCGATTGATGATACGCTAAAAGAGTTTTGTTTCAAAATAATTTCACTGAAACGTCGAGGAAATAACATAGTTTTTATATTCGTCATTTGTTACACAACCGCAATTTGTAAACCGAGCCGCACGCCAGCGCTCAACATAATACATCAAGCGCTTCTCAAATTCTGTTCCCGGCCAATTACAGCGCTTGTTACGCTGAAAAATAACCGACCTCGCCTAAATGCGCATATATTTCATACGATATAAAAGTTATGAGTTACATTACATGCCATTATTCTGCTCTTTATCACGTATCATCAAATACGCCGCTTTTACATTACTTCATTAACGTATATTTAATGTAACGATATAGTCCTATAATAAGTCATGCTTGGTAACAACAATTATAATATTTCCGAAATAGCTTTTAATATAGTTAAAATCTAATATAATGTTTCAAGTAAACACAGAACACATTTAAAAGTATAAGGTTTACCTCATGCTTTGTAACTATTATTGCACCGCTTCTTTCCCTGCCTTAAGCTGTTATATTGTGCATTGCAGATGAGTCCTTCATCCCCGCGCCCCAGCCTCCGCCCCGATCCTCAGGTACTCCTCATTCCTATTTACAATACAGAAGTGAATCCCAAATAGACTTATTAACTCATATACATATAGAGAAAGTGTTTCTCAAAACTTTGTAAACGATTTATCGATAATGGATGATTGTGAAAACAATTAATTAAAAAAATAATATAGATTCTTGTTAAATTTAACTACACAGTTAGTCAGTGAATTAATCGAAGTAACAGCAATTTAATTTATCTCTTACAACACTGTTTGGGTTTCGCTTCGTTGCTATTTCGAAGTTGTTAATCAGTTCGATGCATGACTCTCTTGTATTTTAAATCCATTGTTTGTTTTATGAGATAAAATTAATATTCTATCATATTGTGACATACATATTTCGATATGTGTTTGAATTAAATTCAGTTATTCTGTAAAATATGTAATACAAAATGGCTAAACAAAGTCAAAGAACGTAAGACATTTTTAATAATAGTATTACAATTGCGGAACAGCTATCTTTGAAAAGATGATGAGTTTTTTGATGTTTGTTTGAAAGAACACGTTTATAGATTCGTTGCCTTTGAAATTAATATCAAAATAAAATGTATTGATCGAATCTTTTTCTTTATATTTTCTCTATTAAGAGACTCTTAACAGCTTAATATTAATTTATAACACATGAAAGTATCATGTTTAGACAAATCATTACAACTTTTACTCACTTATCAATGTTTTAATTTGAGTGTCTCAATCATCAGCTGCTGCAGCCACTATATGGGGGTCGCAAGACGTGTACGTAAAGAAAGGCAGCACGATATCGCTGACCTGCTCCGTCAATGTTCACTCCTCGCCTCCCTCCAGCGCTTCAGTGCTGTGGTAGGTATACTCTCGCATCGGCAACCTTACTATAAATTCCAAATATTTCTAAATACATTTTAACCAAGATATTAAATTTAACTAACAAAAGAGCCATTAATCACCGTTATTCATAATTATTTTGCTATGATAAAATAAGGTTAATTCAGAATAAGAAAAGCTTTCCTACTTCTGATTAAATTCGATAAGCCACTCCCTGAGGATTGCAAAGATAATTTGTCTAAGCCAATTTGTATTTATAAAGCTCTCTGAAAACCTTCACGACAGGATAATAACCCGGTGAAGTTCTGTTAAAATATTTATGAATTTTCTGATAACATCTGAAAGGGGGCAGACGATTTTTCAAAGACGTTGTCAAGCTCATTTCAGAGGGCTTGGCTCAAGGGACTGGACCGAATATCTACTCACTGTTACAGTTTAAAAACTGAATTATTTTAAATATTTTACACGGCAGACTAACATTAGGACAATGTCTTTAGTTTACGCGAGTAGTACACGTTAAAATAAAACTACTGTTACAGAGAATAACTGTTTATATTCATACATATTTTTGGTAAATTTGTAGGTACCACGGCAATGCTGTGGTGGACTTCGATTCACCTCGAGGAGGAATTAGCTTGGAGACAGAAAAGACGGAAGGCGGTACTACTAGCAAGCTGCTAGTCACTAAGGCTGCGCTAACCGATTCTGGAAACTATACATGTGTTCCCAACAATGCGCACCCGGCTTCGGTGTCCGTTCACGTACTCAACGGTATGTGTCCAAAATAGTTGAGTAGTTGTAAGGGTAAAGTTCTATAGAACCGTTATTAGTCATAGTCTCTTTATCATGTCTCCTATTGGTAGTTGCCTGGAAGAATCCGCTTGCTTTTCGAATTATTTACCTGATACGTATTCAACAAAATTTACAAACACAACTAGTCTCAATCGCCAGAGCTAGGAAATAGGTGATCACAACCTACACAATTTCATATGAAAGTTATAAGAACCAACACCAAAGAAGGAACAGTCAAATTCTTGTATACATTAAAATACAGTTCCATCATAGTGAATAATTAAATGTTTGGTAGAATCTTCAATCAATCAATGTTAATGAGTTGTACTTAACCTAAAAACAAATCATCCACGTAATTAAACAATCTATCATAACGAAAATAGTAATAATTCAGTTCGATACGTTAAGCCCATATTATCATGCGAAATTGTATTGTATCTGTTTTCCATTAACACGTCCATATTTGTTTCGGTATTATTAAAATTGTTATATTACATTTGTATGCGCTAAAGCAATAAAGCTTATTAGTTTAATTACTGTCATTATTTCTGGATAATTAACCTGATATAATTGGTTACGATTATAAATTAAAATATTGTTTCCTTATTTACATTAAATTGTACAACTGTATGTGAAATTCGCTTACTTTTTGCAGAAAAATTAGATTTTACATACCACTTTAATATTTATTTTCTTGTAAAAAATAATACTTCGGTTTATTCTAAAATAATGCTTATAATGTGTGAATAAACGTGAATATCTTTAACAGGCGAGCATCCGGCCGCAATGCAGACGAGTAACAGAGCGACGTACCTAACATCTCAGCTCAGCTGTGCTCTCATCACCTACCTGCTCTCCTCGATGGCCGGCAGATGATCACCCTTCCCACTCATGATTTGAGATGGAAATTTTGTTATTTGAACTTAACTCGTGTTAAGAATACTTTTAAAGTGTGAAATTCTTCATACATTGTTCGCTGTTAAAATAATTTGCATGCAGTGAAAATGCATTTTTTAAATTAATAAATCATCATGAAAATTCATCTAGTATACAAAGAGACGCGTAAAATGACGTAGCAGACAAACTAGAATAAAGTACGCTTTTGCTTCGACTGAATTTATCAGCTGATATTTCCAATTGCCATTGAGAGAACTGATAATTTCGTTAGAAATGCAACCTGTCAAAACTGTTGAAATATTTAAATATCCTAAAATAGATAACAATAATACGTTTATCATTTGATTGGCTTCTATTATTACCGCACATATAATCTAATTTATCTTTGAATAATTTGTTTTCTGCTCATTGAGTCGTGTGATCTTTTGAAACAAACAAAAATTTCGTCTCAAACAACTTAACGTGATTTAATTAGATTAATTAATTGAAATACGTTAGAATAATAATTCTAAGAACTACTTCAAAATATGTATAGCATTGATCTTCTCATAAAGTCTGTATATTGTTTAATAAACAACGAAATTATTCTTAAGCCTGGCATTGCAGGCACAATATTATTAGATTGTTTGTTTGAACTTTTCAATTTGAATGAATTTTTGGCTAATTATGAGAAGATGAAATTGTTATATAAATAGCTTAGTGTTTCACACGTGATTACAAAGAACTTCGATTTCTTTATTAATTCTTTAACATTTAAATTGTTTTTTATTTAGAAAGATTTTTGAAATCACGTTATCAATATAGCTATAATAATATAGCTTATAAAAGCTAAACCGATAAATCAACACATTACAAATGCTTATAAAGTCCTAATTTATTAATTACTCTAAGTACTGAAAATATGTGATATTATTTTACGATATTATCGAAACCAATGTTTGCAGATTATGTAAGACGTTATAACGTAACTACTAAAAGGAAACAGTGAAGTCTAACCATAAATAAGGGCAAACTGCACGACTTAGGTCAAATCTTTACGAAATATATTAAAATTAGACTAATATAATACTAATAGTATTATCGTTTGATGTTATGTACCTAATTGTAAAAACGCCATTTAACGGTTTCAGTGTAAAAATGATATTTCGTAAAGATGGCTTCTTCTTTCCACAATTTACATTCCATTACGAATTTGTAAATGGCCAGAATGTAAATAAAATAAATACGTAAATTAGACTAATGCGTTGTAAATAATTATTGTTGTAAATAAAATTATTATCAGTTAGTAGTTGCAGTTGAGATGTTTACGTTGTTCTTAGAACATAATTTAGTAGGTGAATGTGAGGGAGATCTCTTCTCGACTACTTTAGAGGTAAATTTCAGGTAATTTATCAACTACAATCATGACAGCTTAATAAATACAGTAATTAAATACTGGATAAGTTCGTTCTCATATTCGGAAGTTTAAAACACAAAGTACGAAAGAAAGAAAAAAGTTCCGCGAGTCAAACTGCACTTGCACCGTGACGTCGGCCATTGTTTCTCGTAAATAAAGACAAGAGACAAAAGATCAACAATGTGCCAGATTTGCAAAGATTTCTCATTAATACTGAGGTACAGGTGCGGCTGTTATTAGAGGCTTTTATAAAGAAAAACTACTCCTCGAGGGGTGGCTACTTTTCCTATAAAAAAGGTTACCTATCGGGAACTCAGAATTTAACAAAATTGCTGTTAGTTTCACTTTAAATTTCTAAGAAGAGATCTCCTAATATAATTAGAAAATAAAGACAAATAAATTAAATGGTTATTAAAATTCTATCGACTGTTTTCATAAATTAATCTTTTAACCATTCTGTTAACATAATGTAGTTTTAAATTACGCTTCAATCATTGCAATAGACAGTAACATGAAATGACTTTTAACTGAAGGTAACATTATACAATTCTGAAAATCTTTCTCTCTCTCCAATGGAATAAATAGTTAACTAGTTTTAATATTTATTCGTGTATTTCCAGTAAAATACGCAAATTAAAAGCACTAAGATTTTGACACAAACTGAGCGAAGCGTAATTTTAAACGTCTCTAAACTCCTCTTTCCATAAAATCTTGTAAAGTAAAATAACTAATATAGCTGTAGATGGTCGTAACTAGCTATGTTCCTTAGTAGCAGTTATATACGGGCTCATTTGTACGTATGTACGTTTTTAAGAGAATGTTACTCATTGGAATATTAATTTTCTTTTGTATTTTGTAAATATCGTAATAAGGACAGGAGTATTATTAATAAACATTTTAAATAATTATTTTATCTTTTTTATTCACCTTTAATTCTCTTCAATTCCTACTACTGACTACCAACCTAGGAACCTGGAGAGTAGGTACTCATTAAGAAGCAGGACCGTCAAGAGATTTCTTTTGCGTGTTTCGATTGCACAAATGATCACCCAAATATTTGTACTTACTGTGTATTTTTCTTTACACACACTTAACTCACATTCAATCACTCTCTAGAATAACTTAAAGCACACAAAATTGTTACTACTACAAAATATATTTACGTAATAGAGATTCTATAGACTTTATTATAGTACTAGCAATTTATAAGCCCTGTGACGAAGTTTAATAGCATTCGTAGGGGAAAATTCTATCTGCGTTCAATACGTAATGTACGAGCTATACACCACCGGCAGTTCAAATAAAATAAGAAAAACATTTTCGGTGATGACGTTACATTTTTAACGCGAAAAACGAAAATTGTTTCGTAAATCCGTTGATAGCCCCAAGATAAGCGTTCGCGGGCTGCAGATTTTCGAGGTCATTAACTTGGAATACTGTTTATGGCAACTAGGCTCAACCCGCGACTTTACTTACATTATATTTACATTAACGCCTGTAAGTATTAATTCTTGAAAGATCTTGTTTGTAATAGACAATATGTGTATAAGATGCATCATCTAAGCTCTATTTCAAAATTAACTAAACATGTGGTATTAATTACTAATTTATTTATCCACACCCGTTGCACCTTTATTACTTTTTGTAAGAAATACGTTCATTATTTATTAAGCTAATGAATTATACAATCAAACTTACATTCATATTTATTAGTTATGCGTAATAGTCTATACTTTTTTTTAAAATCTTGTTGCATTACCCATGCATATTTTTTTAAACGGTCGATTCACTTTTTTCCGCATTGGTTTCGATTTAACGCTAGTATAAACGCTCTTGTAATGTTGTTTCGATATTTGACAATTTCGTACGTCTTTTGTGAATGAAGTGAACTATTTCTTGTTATATTTAAAGGCAAAGGCTTGTTTTATTTAAAGGATATATTCCCTTATTCCTACGACTGACAACTGTGACAAGGATATATCGAGGTATGTCATTGGCACAATATAAAACTACGTTTTGGCATGATATATATATATATATGTCGAAGCATTACTGTCAGCTGCCATTGTCATTATATGTCACAGAGCTCATAAATTTACAATGTCAGAGTCTAATCAGTTTATGACCGTTAATACGTGGTTTATTCGATTTGCCAATATTAATAGATCTACAAATTAACTACTATTTAATAGTCAATAGTAGTAGTGACTCCATAGTCATTATTATTGGTAATGGCTGTACTGTCATCTGTCGTTATGCCACCGATCTTTTAAAAACCGTGTTCCTAGATCTATGAATTAGCGACTATTTATCTTCAAACTTATCTTGTAAATAGTAATGTCGGTTATGATTGTCATTCCTTAATCGCTTCTACTAATCACTCCGTAATATATATTACTTATGATATAAGGTACATCCAATAACAATTGACCAGAGCGTATCAATCGTTATTTTCCAAGAGTCTGAATTATATTAAGTCCTAATCAATTATTCGTAGGTGTCTCCCAAGTCACGAATGAAACATTTAAAACTCTATAAAACTGTCATCCACTCAGCGCCTGATCAGGCTGCTATAAAAATGGAATCATCTCTATCGCATAGAGAATAAAGATTAGTATCGCGTGCGATGGATAATGGTCCAATCACGATGCCTTTATCGGAACTATAAGGGGAACATTAAATATGTATGTAACAATACGGCTTTTGTTGATGTTGCTGATCGTAATACGAAATGCCAATAAAAAGTAAAATTAGGTAGAATTTGTTACATTAATTATTAAACTTTGAGCTAAATCATTTACATTCGAGTCTATCTAAGGGGACATCAGCCAATGAGAGTTAGGTCCATGTAATCCATGTGTACTCTTCAGATATAAGTCATGGCCCACACGACCAGTGTCAATATTTATTTCTATTCTTTCATAATTTCTTAATTGTACAGCACATAGGTCATCACGTACCTATCTCGTGTATTTTTTCACAGTCCTGTGATCGTGTCGCAGTTAATAGTTCCGCGACCCGTAAGTGAAATCGAGGAGTAACTTTATATTGGTGTCCTATCGCAATACTTCACGAAACTAAAATTGGATGGGGAGACCACTCAACGTATCGTCCTTACGTCTATTCACTCGCCTGCCATTTCGTACCGCAAGCGATTCAATTTGATGCAAGTTTTAAGTACAATTATTATATTGCAATTTCACGTCTCATATTATGGTGACGCTCGTAAAGTGATTTTTAACCGATAGATCACATCACCCTATATACGATTAATATCAGTAATAAAGTGCAAAAATCTATTTATGTTGCCCTGACCACTTGGTGCGAATTGAACTCAATAATTTTAAGTATATACTTACATATATAGATTGAAACTGTCTATTAATTTATTGATATCATAGCTACAATTTACAGATTTTTTTCCACTGTATTAAATTTTAATTTCATTGCAGGACAATTTGGAATAAATGACACCTCTAATACTTTGTTATTTTGCCTTAACAACTTTGTTTACGAAGTTATTACGTTTATGGGATTTTCGTGTGCTTCAGCACTATTAGACGTGCCGAAATCGTACAATAATCACGGTAATCACTGGTTATTAGGCACATTATCCAACTTCTATCGTTAGCTTTTGTATCTTGCACAAGGTGAATGTAGATTTGTGACCCACGAGCCAACTAGCTGGCTCACGTTTTGAATATTCAGAGGTAGAGTATGTTATTACATCAAGAATGTACGTAAATTACAGCGTAAAATAAGCTGTTTTTTTGTCACAATATATTATATAGCACATATGGAAACAGGACAAACGGGCCAGTTTACTTGACCAGTATTTTAACTAAATATGTGCGATTGTTTAATCAATATTTATAATTTTTTATGGCCGAAAACGAAAGGCCTGAAAAGTCGAATTGCCTGTAATACCTCGCTAAATTATTAGCAAATGTCACCGAAAGCAACGGCCCACTCTTCTATTCTCCTTGATACTCTTGAATGGAAAAAGTCGCAAACATTATTAAAAATTTATCAATTTAACTTTTGGCTGATAGCGTCCGCGCCTCGCCACCCTTTGATGGACCGCTCTTGAATTTCATATCGCTAACTTTATGATGGATCTTTTTGAACTTCATCCCACGAGACTAAGATAAAATACAAAGTATCACTTTAAATAATTACCTCCACACAACATCGTTTTTTTGTTTGTTTGGTTAATAGTGGGTTGGAAGAAAGAAGGAAGCTCTTTTTAATTATAGTTCTTGCAATATTCAATCATGATTTAGATGTTTTTATTCAATGATTATACATAAATCCCGTACAAGTTTTGTTCCATTTCCGGGACCTACGAGTAATGAATATTGTGGCATTTGTCGCGTTTGAGGTGTTAGTTTTAACTCTTCCGCGCATCACGCTCTGATTATCACCACAAACGGAAACTAGGCCGCCACGAGCTGGTTTTGCTGATGAAAATCTTAAATATCTCGACCTAAGAGGTTGGAAAACTAAAACCACACTTTAAATACAAAGTTTTTCTTTATATTTATTATTTCAGATTTAGGTATTATTTTTGAGGGGTTATAAGACCCTGACATATTTATTTACTGCATAATTAAATGATTATTTTCAAACAAGAACGCGAGCTTTGTTAAGGATTCTTGTAAACTTTGTGTTACGTCCAGAGAAAAACAAGTCAAGATAATCAGCAGAGCTTTATTTCTTGAGGATAAAGATTAGATAGAATTCCTATTTTACACGTAAGAACTGGTGCTTTCTATACAAGATAACTTAATATTTTCTACATAAAGTCTTATTTTCTTTTTAAATTTTACATCTAATTTCTCCAAAACATTACTTGTTTTATGAAACCTTGTGTATAAGTACATACTTCCATAGTGAAAAAAATACTACATTTTACGTTACATGCATAACGTCATATTTACGACTGACTATGATAATATGGCTCTCGTGGGGAAATATTAAAATACATTCGCTCGAATATGCCGCTACATTATTATCTAATCCAATCTCCGTATAATAGATTTTATTAGAATAATCTATAATTTTAATAGATTGTTAGTATTAGGTCTTTTTAGGACAATTTGATTGTTTGTTTGTTTATCCCTTTACTGTAGAAGTCTGCCGGATGGGAGACGATGAAGTCAGCGAAAGTGTTTCGTACTACCTCTCAGCTGTTGAATTTTTTCCCACTTGAAAAATTCTCAAAAAAATATAAATCTGTTGTGGCAAGATCCGGTAAGTACGATGGGTGATGGAGTACTTCCAGCTGTAACTCTTGTAGATTTGCGATAGTCGGTCGTGTGCTCACACGTTCCTGTGGATAAGTACCTAATGTGGAAGAGCGATTTACCAGTCATGGTGGTTGAATTACTTCATCATTGTTTTCTTGGTACTAAACTTGGTGCAATTCTTGGTACTAAACATGGCAGATGTTTAGTACCAAGAATTGCATCTCAGTTGTCCTATTCAGTAAGAAGCTGTGATGTAGAAGTCTGGCACTGGACCATCAGACAGTCACCATCCTCTTCATATGCTATGCATGCATCGACGCGTAAGTCACGCTGTTGGTCGCTTAGTTGGTCTGGCACCAACTTATCTAGCTTCTTTATGTTTCCGATTTGACGAAAGTGCTTCAATGTTGTTTTGACTCTAGCTCCCAGGTACGCAGCCAGCTCAGCCGTAGATTTAGTTGGATCCGCTTTCAATTCGTCGTTGTCGACAGTGCTTACAAGCCGACCGCGAGGCTCGTTCTTCAACTCAACCAATAATGGACCGTGTTTATGGAAGCACTGTTAAGCCCATATACGTCGTTACTATTTCGTAACTAACAATAATCTATCTAAAAACAAAAGACTGAAGATGATGGATTAAATTAATAGTTGAATACTTTCGAATTAAATTAATTTGAATTTCGAATTGCGCGTAAACCAATAAATGTTTAAACCTGTAAATGCTGGTTATAGAATCTCCAGTTACAGGTAAAGATATATTATTCTCCACAGTAATCTGGAAAAGCTTGCTCCAACTCGAACACAAAGTTGTCATAATTGACATCACGTCATGGCCTGCAGTAAAATAATAATGGCCATAAACGAATGATGATTTATTAAAGCGTGTCACCGAGTCGTAACAGGCTCGTATGTCGTAAATATTTTATTCAACTCGTACAAAGAGTACGGCTAGTTGTAATAAACTTTTTATCGCTACTACTAATGGAGATTTCAGTAGACGCGACAAAGTGAATCGGACTCGGTTAGGTAACGCTTATTACCTTACTCCTTCGAACCAAAGTTCTTATTGAGTTCATATTATATGCGCGACGTTATACTTTTTAAACCTTGTAGTAATGAGTAACTGTTAGCTACCTTAAGTTAAAAACTAATAGTTTGGCAAAAATCCACCGCAGCGTAAACATTTACACAAGACAGCGAGATTCTAAGTTCAAAGTGATTTTCTGTATAAGAGGTTCGTTCGCGTACTGTAAAAATTTTGTAATAACTATTGGATCACTGACATCCGTAATTCATGGCGTTTAAACAAACGCAGCCATTAATCGCGTGGAGAGCACTCACGTAACAATAAAAGACTAGTTTCTAGTACATAAATCAACTGGTCCATACATCACTGCTTAATGGTTCTGTAATCTTTGTGAAGACGTGTCTCTTTATTTTGCGTTCTATGCTTCCAATGAGGTGGCAGCTCTGTATGGACGCTTCACGTTTATCTACGAAAGCTACACACACATTTCACTGTTTTTTTTTTAAGTTTCTCAATTTTTAATAAAATGTTCCTCACGAGTAGTTTTATGTTTTTTATTTCTTATGATGCGAACCGTAAAAGGGTCAAAGCGGTGAATTACGTTTTAAATTTCCAGTTCCAAATTTAAAAAGTAAATTTGATTTTACCTTTCAGGCATACAGTAAGTGACATTTTAACCAAGTAAGATTTCTAAATGTTAATATCATATTTTATGAATCCTTAAACAATTAATTTGTTCTTGTAAAGCCAAATAAGTTCAAATAAGTTTTACTCTTATAATTAGTCGAAGTTTTAATAAAATACTGAGAAAGTGGATTCATGAAAGACAAATTTACTTAGTAAAGAGAAATTTTGTGTAAGCTAAGTGTTTCTAGGGGCGAGGTCAGTAAATTAAGTGGATTTGAATGAAACGTTACACGTACCGTTAGTTTGTACGAGTATTAAGTTGAGAGGATAACGCTATTTCGCGCTGCTACACCGAATAGCTGAGCTTTGGATCTTAATCACTGATTCACTTGTGATTCACTGAGATCTTTTTGCCATAAGTTTACATTTTGTTAGTTTGTTTTAATTAGTTTTTTTTTAATAATAATAATAACAAGAACAATTGTAATAGAAGATATAACAGAATGGGGCAAATTCGTTTCCGTTTAAGTTCCAAAAGAATAAATATATATGACGGAGTGGGAAGAGACACATACGAGGAACGAGGGCAGCACCTAAATAATGGTGCAGGAAGTTACGAGAGGAGAAAGGAAGGTAGAAAGTAAAGGACGGGTAACTGACAATGAAACATAGAAATATTGTCGCCTATCGACGGGAAGGACGAAGGAGACGGAGACAGGGATTTAAAAAGCAACAAACAATAACCTGAACAATGTCTCGAAAGCTCAACCTGATTTTAACAAAAACAGGACTTGCAGATAAATTATTGAAGATAATTACAGCAATGCTGACGCCATCAATAACTTTGTAGCATCAGCCATTTAATTTTGACATTATAGTCTACTTTTTAAAGGCTTCTGCTTGGTTCGATAAACAAGTTTCGTGACATTTCAGCACCAACGCCACTATTCCACAGAGGCCTACGCTAAAAGTTGATGCGCCCAAATATATTAGATTATTCAATGGTAATTAGTTCAAAATGAATCTTTCTTTAAAATTTTCTCATAAGTAACCCTACGATATAAAGTTAATTCCTATCCTAACGTCTTCGTAGCTCAGTAAGTCGTGTACTTGGAATATTTATTTTATATTCATATATATCTTTCTTAGAAAATTATCAAATAACCGTCAAGATCTTTCAGTTCTCTAGCTGTACCTAACTATGTAAAGAGATCCAGGGCGTCCAGTGTTTAATACACTGAGGGTGTAGAAAAGAAGTTAGTGGAAAAAAATAAAATGGAAAGACAAAGGAAATTAAATAAAGAGACAAAAAGATATGTGCAAATGTGTTTCGGAGGATTATCCTTATCTCTTACTAAGCAAGATTCTAACCAAACGCGACCCTCTAAAACGGTAAGTTCTCTAACTACTGCAAAAAGAGGAAGGAAAGACTTCATCACGCCTAAGTTTTATGCTTTATGTAGAAGCGCTAGATCTTAGCTGTGTTGATTTTTCGATAAACAAATCGTCCTTGCAACGCATTCACACACAGAGTCGAAAAGACAGAGCGGAATCTATAAAACCAGATTTTCAGAATAACATGGCTGAAATGGTGACCCGTTCATTGGGAATGGAAATTATTACCTAGACTTGTAGTGAAAAGTTTTTCAGAAGAACGCTGCCAATTTTGCCAATTCTAATTTCATTTAGATATTAGAAAAGCAACAACTTCTGGTTTTATCCAAACTAAATAGGATTAAGCAAAGCTATGTTGAATGCAGTTTATGACCGGTACCTCATGGAAACAACGCAAATACTAGTCATCCTCATGCCATTGAATATATAATACAACATATCCCCCCACGACATTTTTGTAATACAACAATAGAAAATTTGTGTGAACCAAGAACTGCAAAAAACCATCGTACCGTTTATCGGGAACTGGTTCAACAGGCTTTAAAAAAATTAAACCTCTGGATGATGGTGATGAGGATGGATAGAGCTCTTTCAAGGTATGTTCGTGGCAATCCCAGTTCATAATTAGCGCCATGGATAAAGTGCAGTAAGCACTTCAAGACATCTGTTTATCCACTGTTATATAGCTTGGAGTATGTCGGTGAAAGCACTAAATCTATGAAACTATCGACAAATATATATATATCCAAAGCAGCCCTGAGTAAGTTTACTCAACATCTTTGATACTTGTCAGAAGATATTACCCTTTTATAACTCTTTCATGATGAAGATAACGAAAAAACCAAGACGAACATCGTAGTATACTTAGAAAGAGAGAGTTTGTATCATTCAGGGAATAGAACCATTCCATCTAAAGAAAATAAGATCTGATTATTTGTATGGTAAGAAGGAATACAATACCTACTATTTTAATACTGTATTCAATGCATTGAAAAAAATACTGTCTTATTGTTGCAGGAATGATTGAGTAATCTTGTGCCTTTCACGAGCACAATCTATTTTCTCAATTAAATATTGATAATCATTTCCTTCAAACATTTCTACGTGGACATAATGTTTATGAAGATGATGCATATTCAGAGGCAAGAACAATAATGGTTTCTTTAAAGACCGTTAATGATACAGCTGAAAGAGCTGTAAAGCCTTCGCAAGTTTTTATGGTTCGATCACTGCAAAGGAAGAGCAAAAGCATCATTTGCTGCGTTCAGGAGCATAGAACTCTGTATCCATACTGTAAAAAAGAAACCATCAAAAGAAAATATCCTACCTGATCTGTAATTTTATCTTCTTTTAATAAATATTTTATATAATTTAAATATTTCAATTGACGGCTCACACGGACGCTACATAACGGAAACGAAAACATTAACAACGCTAATTTACGAAAATTTCAGAGTTCAGTCGGCAGGAGTTAATGATGACGTAGAAAATAAAATTGTATAATTAAGTAAGTCTGGATAGTTTAAAGAGCATATGAGGTATGCATTTCGATTACTGAAAAAATAAATTACCCATATAAGGGACACCGCATTACTTATTTATTTATATATTAGATATAGATATAATCCCATAAGATACGTATATAAAGCGAAGAAAAGAGATAATTAGAACTGCTTTATCTGATAACAATCTTTTCTTGTCTTAGCAAAACCACTTAGTTTGCGCAAAAAGTGGTCTGCTCCGCGAGGTTATTGGACCTCGGTTTCCTGACAACGGTGAAGCTTAAAGACGTCCAATGAACCTTCTTTATTTTTATTATCGCATGCAGGTGCAGTTAAATTGCATTTGGTCTTACTTTATTTTATCTTTCAAGGGCTAAAAGCTTTTCATAATTTAAGTTCTCTTTATATAAGCCACATTAAAATTATTCTGGATAGAAAGGTTGACTTGAGGGAAAAGTTGTGTAAACTTTGGTACAAAATCTACATGGAATCTAGCCTCGTTTGGTAAAACGAGGCTAGATTTAAATTATTTTTCTACAAAAGTTTAATCAACATTAGTTTTCGCATTCAAAAGTGAGGCCAAATAAATTGAATGTAAAATTTTCTATCTTAAAACTTCAGTAAAACTGTTTTTAGTGAATATATACAAATAGATAGATATATTGCTACGAAACCAAAACTAAAGATACAATTCGAGGTATTCGCTTTACGAGGCCTGAGGATGCGATGAAAGCGTACGAAAATGCCATAGAAGAGAGCCCTAAGGAAGAATGGGCCCACTGCTTTTCTCAGTGCTTCCATCAAATGCGAGGATGTGTAGAGAGGATCGGAGATTACTTCGAAAAACAATAAAAGTATTAGCAACTCTGCACATTAAGCCGTTTTTAATTTTCTAATAATTTTCAGTGTTACCCACGTATCACGTGACAATGACAACAAAGGTAACCTCCACAGATTATAACACACCTTCATAGATTTGTCATTCAGTAAAACAACACGTCTCAATGATCACAGTAACTCCGATACGGGTCGGTCGTGAATGCCAAGAAACCTGTTTGTCTAGTTATCTTACTGAATCAAACAGTGAAAGCAAATCTCCACAGATACCAAGTTATAAGCTTAAGCTTTCAAAAGTTACCCCATAAAAAATATCAGCTAAAGGAGCTAAATAATTTTTCGTCTCATTCTGTCAAATTGTGTAAAGCCTGTGATAAAAAGAGTCAGACACGGTAACTTATCGTGCAAATAGACTGAATTATGTTTTAAATACGAAGGAAATTATATAATATACAATAGAATGCAACAGATTAAGAACTAGCAATTAATTTATATACTGTGGTAATTTTGTACAAATACAATGGAATATTGCCAATTTCAACATACGGAAAAAGATCGGCTGTTTTTCGCCAACCACGACTGGTGTAATGCACTCAAAGCATGGAGTAATATAAATATTATAATTTATTCATTGAACATTTACTTTTTCTATCGAACTCGCGCAAGCTTAAAAGACTCTTGGATAATTTTAGGTTTCGAATACCTGTTCGTTTAACAGTTGCTGTTAAACAAATTTGACTTCTCCGCTTCAGCTTGTTGCTCTAACCTACAATATCGTTAGCTAGATTCTGCTCGAAACGGTAGACGCCACCATTTAAACCTTCATTTGTTGCATAGATACTGTTGCATTTAACTTTAACAGATTAGATTTATTACGGTCGTTGATCTTGGTTCCATTAAAATTTGCTCTTACTGTTTTAAAATGTCCTTAATGTCCTATATTCTTAAGGAGGAAATTAAACTATCTTCGCTATATTCACACATTAGTAGGTTCATGATGTACTTTCATAAATATTCCAGTAACTTACCTCTCCAGCCCAAGGAATAAAACGTGAAGACTGCGTCTTACTAAAAGCCCTGGTCTGATAGAAAAAAGTAACAGAAACACTAAGGTATTTCTTGAAAAGTCTAAGCGTAAAACAAGAAGTAACCCAAGGCCCAAGTCAGGGGTAAATTTTAACACAGGAATGCCGTGAACGATGACGTAATGCGACTTAGCAACGTCTGAGGGCTGGATACGAGCCAGATGGGAACTGGAATAGACCAAGAGGCACAAGAGCCTTCCATTTTAAAATAGCAAACGTTCTGGATTTAAAGTAAACTTTGAATAGACAAATAAATCGCCATAAACAAAATGAAAACTAATTTAAATGGTTGTGTTGAATCTGATAATGATAAAAATATGTTATGATATGCCAAATTAATCTTTAGATTAAAAGTAAATTCAAACTTGTTATAATATATAAATACGAGTTCCTTTATCGAATCATAAAATAGTTTTGGTTCAATGTAGCTCTCTGACTATGCCGGTAGCAGACAGGCGCTCAGTCAACGTCTCACTACTAGAATTTAATAACATTCCTGTTTCCCGCGCAAACTGAGAAAACTTTATTAACTGTTTTAAGTGCTCCTATGCACAAAAGTGTATTTATTTAAAACCTCGCGTATGTAGCACATGAAGAAGGCTCGTGGAAATTTTTAAAATTTGCTTTATCATTATTGCATAATGAGTAAATAAAGTGATCTTTAATTAATATAAAAATTTCTAATGAAAAGGGAGCTTTTTGTGTGAAAGCAGGTAAGTTTAATGCGACGCGAAGTATATTTTTTTGTACTGTGTGAGTAAAAATTGTGACCAAAATTTTATACATACATATACATTCTTGTTTAATTAAAATAATATATAGCAAAATATATAAAAAAAACACTTCACTACTCCAGATATTTATTTTTGAGACAAGAAATCATAAAACACTAGTAGAGAAATGTTATTGTTGTACAAACATTTCCCGACGATAAAGTGAATAATATTAAAATCTAAATAGCATGCAAACAAGAGTAATTCAAGTACACGATTCTTACATTACAAGAATAATTCACAATTTTAAAACAAAAGCACGAAACTCCGCCAAGAAAGCCTTTGCGACATCTTTCAAATCGTTCCTTGGAGAGTTCCCGCTCTTAGCATTACAATTTCACCCTTGGGCCGATACGATACGGTTTAAATTTGATAAAAATCAAATAAAATAACCTGCAAGTTATAAAACGACCCTAAGTAATAAAGAAAAAGGTTTGATTTTCAGTAGCCACTCTTTGGTCTCAGATGTGGGATTCCAGAGGCAGTACACGTCATAGAGTCGACATTTTTATAGATAATAGTTCGAAGCACTGAAATTCTTTACTACATAGTAAGCTATTGTACATCACATAAGAATGTTGTCCTATATGTTTTGTAGATAATTATTAGGAAAATGAATAGCATCACATTCGCCGCGAATATTTTGGAACTATACGTATATGGACAGCATCTGAAAATGTAATTCTCTAAATGCAAAGTGCAACCGTTAGGTCGGCAATTTTTCGTCCATAACTCAGCGCTAAACGATCATTTCAGAGTATCCCATCTCTTGAAAGCTCTAAAATGTTATACGATACAGGCCGGTAATATCGAGGTGCGCTATTTTTAATAGGCTATTCACAGCGGACGGCTAAGCTTTATAGGCTTTGGCATCGGTTTTATTAAAGCAAAATGTTGCCTAGGAGCGATTGATCCAGAGTACACAAAGATGTCTTTATATTAAAAAAAATAATATTATATTTCGGGAGCAATTTTATAAATATTATCAAAATTTTACGTTTAATTAAAAGTTAATACTGTATTTTTACTGATTCCTTATAGGTTTTTAGCCTTTGAACCTTAACCTAAGGACAGCTAAGTCTGCAACATATGTATTTAAAAACCTTAATAATAGATTATTCCAAGGAAGTGGTGACTATGCTGACTAGTTTTGTGTTTTTTTTTTAATAATTATAATAATAATTCTTTATTTTCTCCCATATAACATTTGAAAGTACATATATGAGTAAGCAACAAAATTTAAAGTTTCTAAAAAAGGAAAAGTCAGTTTTAAGTTAGTACAGTCCGGTAAATAATAAAAGCTTTAAAATTCCACCTTCAGCGCTTTGGATAAAACATCGTAAAATTTAGTTGATGCAAGAGAATATGTATTTAAAAAACTGGCAACATGATTAACTTAGTTTTAATTGGCTGTATTTAGGGTTTGTATGTCTTTAATGATTTAACATATTTTCTAATTAATTAATATTAGTTACATTATTCTAAAAACTCAGGTACGTATCACAAATATAACAGAGAAATACTTAATAATATGTTCCCAAGTGAATGATAATAGGGAATCTATAACCAACCGGAATGCGAGATAAAAAGAGAAAAATTTGTGAATATCTGTAGCAATATATTCCGCGCACGGACTTGTAATGTTCTCTATTTATATCTAGCGATATAGGTTTGGGCTCTCGCCACATTTACGTTTTAATATTATCTATTTATTTGATAGAACTGGGCTAAGTCCGAGATTGGTACATCTTATCTTACTCCTGCAATGTAGTTCACATTGAATTTGAACGTCCGTCCTATATAGCTTCTGGATACCATGCAATTAGTGAGAATACTTAAGTGAAAAAACGTTTGAGTTAGCGTAATAGTGCCTGTTTGAATTAATGTCAATAGCCAAAATAGTAATATAGCAAATAAAACAAGAATGCACGAACAAAGTAGCGACGCTTCAACAGATTATATAATAAATATTACTAAATGAGTCAGTTCTAAATCACTTTTACTTTACGCTAGATGCTAATGTTCTTCTAATTTAAAAAATTCGCATAGAAAATTGCCTGCAGGATATTACCGGACCAAATTTCTTAATTCAGAATTGTTCTAAAAAATAGAGAGGGAAATAGAGTAATGCTTATAAAATCGATCTATCCCGGGTATCATTGTCAGTTCAGAGTTGCGGCCTGTCAGATGTCTGTCACAAGGGGACTGCTGCGTTTGAAATGTTGAAGATATTATTTCTCTCACCCGTGTTTAGTACAAAATTCATAACGTGAGCAAAAATCATTGTTTGCTTTTATATTAAAGTCACCGTGAACTTTGACACGGCGTTGCACATGTAAAGACCACACCTATTTGATGGTTAGATTCAAGAACTTAATATATAATAAGTATTATGTTTTTATTAAATTATTTTTAAGGCCATAAATATTGCGTCAGTAAATTTGCAATAATACAGAAACAGTTGGAGCGTGTTAATATGGAAAACTAAAAGTAATATTTTTAGCATATTACTTTTCGTTTTCCATTACATTCTATATTGATAAATAATAAAAGGCAAATAGATAGGATACAGGGCAAGGGCAAAAAGAATTGATCGGGCAAGCTGTTTTCTTTTTCAATCAGTAGCAGTCCCTTGAGGGTATAACGGACATCGCTGCCTATACCCTAGTACCGTGTATTCACAGCTTAATTCATATGCTGTATAGGGGCATTAAATAGAAACATCATATTGAGGGTTGAATCGGATTATTCTTGATACATAGAAAATGGAATAACTTGTATTTTTATGTAATATTCTACCATGTAAAAACTTTGTTATATAGATTCTGTGTTAAAATCTCAATACAATCAAAACACATCTCTGCAATACAAAATTTGCGAACAAATACAAAATTGTTTCCAATTAAGCGTGAATTTATTCTAAGTAATAACTTGATAGTTTTCTGAATTGTAGTTGCCACGTGTGGTCGTGTTGTGAAGTCACGGTAGTTAGAAAATAAATTGAATATCGGCCGGTGTCGGGGTCGCCAGATTGAGTTATATTTTAGCAACATCGTAAATTTAACCGCAAGATTGCGGGTAGTTTCAATTTATCTTTCACGATTTTTGTCCATAAAATTCTAAATTTTAATGCTGATCAGAAATTAAAAATGTCAAGCACCGAGCCTTAAGTATTGTGCATTGGATTTAAAGTATTAATTATTCCTAGACAGAAACTATGTGCTCTAAGTCCCATTCGGAGGTTTTTCAAAACCACCGTTGACGCTTTCAGATCACGTGAATGGAATGCTTTGTAAGAATAGAGGTTTTGTGGTATTTATTGGCGACCTGAATCATAAAAGGTAGTCTTAAAAGTTTTCCAGGATTGCGTCTCAACGACTCAGCTAACTTTGACATCGAACCATTACATAAGTTGCAGGCCCATTCCAGTCGAAATTGACGCGAATTCATTTTATTTATCACCGCCGCAAACATCCGCGGCTTTATGCCTCCTACGGCTATAGTAAAGAAAGACGAGTATGAAAACATATATGTCGTGTATGCTTTTGACCTGGTTTCGTATATTTTAAAACATAAGTGCTCTTGTAGTAAATTTGTATCAGTTTAAATGTAAAGCATATGTTAATAAAAAGTGTGTGAGTTTTTAGTACAAATTATAATATACTCATATTATAAGTTGTTAATTACTACACAGAATCATTTTAATGTGAACTGTGCTAGCTTTGGAAATAAAAATTCGAGTTTCGCATAGAAATTAGCTTTGTTTATTTATGAATCATTACTTATTAAGTAACTTATGTATAATGAAAATTAAAGGAATATCAAACTTATACCTAGCTGCGCAGTAGTTTACCTAAAAAGTTTCCTCATTTCCTGTTAGTAAGTACTATTTATTTTCGGTTTTCTCATTTTTACAATTTGTACTATGCTACTGCGGAGAAAGTGAATTTTGATGCGGCGTTTTTATGTGTTTTGGAACGTTTACAGCCCCCCCTCGATCCCTCCTTCTTTGTCTCCAAATGATATCGTCTATTCCGATTTTGCTTAGTTTAAGATACGTTTCAACATCGATTCTAGTTTGCTCAATATATTGCCAAACAGAATTTTCAATTTGCTAAATATTTCTACAGAATTCGTAGTTTCAAGCGTCGTGCATACGCGTGATTGTCAAGCAACAAAAAAAATATGATTCGGTACATAATACGTCTCCAACGTCTAGTTAACGTTAGAATTGACAATTGATAATTGTAACGTTATTAATTTTTTATCTTATGAATAAATATGGTTTGAAACAACTAGACTTGTAGAAAGCAAAATACTTTTTTCGAAATATTCATCACTTTTTGACGTAACCTTTAAACCAAATATGTACGTAATTCTGCTTCTCTTTCATTGTACATTTTTGCGGCAATTAGGTGGTATTCTGTGCCTGACATAGGTCGGAGACATCACCGTACGAACAAGCGTTACTCCCGCCCACAAACAAACATCTAATCATCCACAGTCGTTAATAATTGTCGCGGGACGAATCGCACGCGCCTAGCATCACTGCTTCTAATTAACGCATGCATGTTCTCAAAAATGCAACATTTATTTGGTATTATCTTATAGTTATTTGCCAAAATTCTAAACTTTAGTAAACCTAATATTAAAGGACAATGTGTCTTGAAAGTATGTTGCAAACAATATTCATGGTAACACCGACTGCTCTAAGCGTCCACCAACTTTTCTGGCAACATTTCAATATTCTCCACTATACTATGACAAATTTAGACAAACACCCATTCAACACATGTAGAAAGCTTAACGCATATATCGGATACACGAACCATACTAATGTATTAAGGCTTTATTCCTAAATTGTATGATCGGCATAAGCTGATAGACATAGGCACTATTGACAAAAACTACTAACAAAAAGGAAACCTTTTTGTAGATTAAGTACAATACTTAAAAACTTAATAGAAAAGTATCAAAGTAACCGGTACGCTGTATACAAAGGCATTACGTAATTTGCCTACAATTCCTTATAAAAGTAGGTGAAATGCGCACAAGGCACGAGCTCATATAAATTAGTTCCCACTTGCATAGATAAACCGATAATACTGTAGCTTAAACCTTAAAACGATAATTACTGACGTAAAAGAGCACTAAACACTTGCCGGCACTATCTGATTCTAACGAGATGGTATTCAAACACGCGATGTTATGCAACCTAATACCTTGCTACGTAACATCATATCATAACATCCATTGCTCCGCAAACAAGAGATCCGGGACCTTCGTATCATACAGATTTAAATGTACGAGGCAATGTACAGATATAATTTATTTATTTCCAGATTGAATAGAGGTATTAAGTCAGAACGTTTCGCTTGTGGTGAATTAGAAAGAGGCTCGCTTTTTCAGCTAAAACTACTTTAACTTGTAAATGAGAGTATTTTGATCTTTATATTATATTATTTATTTGTGCTGATCATTGTTAATCAAATAGATTAATTGCATCACATATTACTAACAGATAGACTTAGAATGTTGGTACCAGTACATTTATATTTGATATATAATATCAATAAATTCAAGGATTTAAATAGAGTTTCCGTTCTGAAATGCCATAATTTTCATGTTGGTCAACTCATTACTTATATATATATCAATATTAAAGAGAGCCAGAAAGACTTGTACCGCTCTCTGCACCATCTAGGGGTCATTAAGTCAAGTAAATAACAAAAATCGAATTCGGATAGGAGGATTCCTTTTTAGCAAATTCTTTCGCGTTTTACTAGGGAATTCAATCTCGAATGGAGATTGTTAATTCGAGATCTCGTGGGATCAACAATTACAATCTCGCGAGATCTCGGTATTTTCGAGATCTCGGATAGTTCCCGAAAACCAATTGTTTAAATCAAAAAACTGAAACACGATGAAAACTGTTAACATGTGTTTGAAATGTTAATTAAGATACGACATTATTATTAAGAAAAATCTTTAGATTTCTTTAAAACATAGTTATTATTTTATTTATTCACACTTGGTTGCAATAAAAATAAAAGAAACACAAATAACACAATTCATAACGAGATTGCATTCAACATCAGGAAAACTTATTTGTTAATTTATTTTCTAATTTTGACTTAACTTATTTTTTAATTTTGAAATTTGCATTTTCTTAAGTCTAATTATATTACTTTATCAAAAAGAAATATTTTTAAGCCGTGTAAGATGATAGCAAATCAGAGTTGTTTGATGTCAAAATGTAAACAAGCTGTGTTTACTTTCACACAATTTCCCCAAATTGAAATTAATGTTTACCTCAACGTTCGAGAATTTCATAATTTACCCTATATGTGCCTCACTCACCTTGTCTTTCAAGGTAATTAGGTAAGGCAGTTTATCAAGCACGGGCAGATTTAACATAATATCAATTACCTGAGATATTACCAAATTTGTATAATGTTTTAATAAGCCAACGGGGAACTAAACGTAGGCCAAAATGAAAATAATATTTTCCAAAGATTGTATTAATCATTTCAAAAATGACCTTCATTCTTCTCCCGTGCGTGTAGAATAATGTTCGAATTAAAGAAAGTATTATGTTTCTAAAATTACGTTGCCTTGAAGTTGGAAATAACTTTAACTTAGCTAAGCTTAGCTCTAACATAGTTCACATAATTTAGTTAGCTCACTCGGTTTAGTTTTGTTGTTAGCTGTTGAGATTCTATATTGAAGAATTATTTTCATACCACCTATAATTTATATTTTTCTCTTATATTCTATCGTGTTCAATCCCAAAACTACTTCCTATCTCAAAAACGATTTCTAATTTTTGGGAGCCCTAGGCTCTACAAAAACTATATACTCTCTTCCCGGCGAATAATTTAAGGACTCTGCAGTGAAGCTATGGAATTCACTTCCCGTCCCTATTCACTTAGCTCCTTCTCTATCTTTCATTATTTTTATCTCTACTGTACAAGCATTATCTGTCTACATCGTATTCCTAACTTTTTTTATTATTGTCCTTTTCACTGTTTACATATGTTTTAATTGCTATGTTTTGTTCCATTAGTTTTGTCTAAAAACTATATGTCTAATGTATTTTTGCACTTCTTGCGCTCACCTTATGTAATTTAAAAAAAATCTCACAGCGGTTGCCCGGAAGAGATCACTCGAAAGCGATACGGCCGATTGTTGCCCTCCTTTTTAATTTTAATTTATTTATTTACACTTCATTGCCATAATTATACATATAGAAAAAAAAACAAAAAGTAAGTAGGTTACATGAGTTATTAGGCAACGGGCGGCCTTGTCGCTAACAAGCGATTTTTTCCAGGTCTTTTAATTATGGTACTTCTACTATATTTATGTATACTTGCAACGAAATGTTAATAAATAAAGTAAAAATATATAAATTTAATAAGAAATTAACAACCGTAAATTGTAGTATAAACTTAAGAATGCACTGTATCATAAGCCAAGTATCGCAGCTCAAACTTTCATGTAAGTCAAAACGCTTATAGGCATGGTATAACAAGCGATTTCATGAATAAATATTGAGGTGATCTAACTATTGTGAGTTGAAGCGATGCATCTAATCGCATATTTTTCGATCAATAAGCATGGTTCGTCCCAATAACCGGCAGCACGCAATCAGATTCCATTGTGATGCAAATCGACGCTAAATTGCAAACCAGCGCCGCTTCCTTTACGCGCCGAAACAATTGCAGCGCTCCAATATTTTACTGTAATCGATTTTCGGGATTGTGGCTTATACTCGTATAAGCACTAACCTTCATGTTTTGCTTATTTGCACTAAAGTGCACATTTTACTTTCCTTCCTTTACTTTGCTAAGGTGCCTTAGGTTAGCTTTTTTGCAATTGAAGGTAAAATTAATTATAGAAGTTCAAAGTCAGAAAGTGCACACCTGAAACGTCTAGTTGAATTTCACAGTCGTTTCAATATAAAGTTCTCTCCAAAGTCTCTGCGTAAAAGTTGCAAACCAGTGGTTTAGTCTAAAAGGAGACCACTTAAGCCCTTCCAAGTTGTGGCCGCTCGTGGTCCAAGTTCCCAATAAATCGTTTAAAATCGCGGCAACTATCGCGCCACAAGACAAGGCTCCGCTTCGTTAAACTGAGTTACACAACTTTCTTCAGAGGTTATCGCGTTTTCACGAACAATTTAATAATGAAATAAACTGTTGAATTATACTTACTCCTCCTTTCGAGTTTGTTCTGACGTTTTCTTTGTTATGACGTCACCGTTTAATGTGCGCCAATTATTTTCGTGTCTGAAATAAGTGTGCTCATAAATTTTTCCGCTACAATTGAAGGTACTAGGTGCAATTTATTTAGGAAAAGAAAGATAAATATTAAGAACGTTTTGATATACAGGAAAACTTACTAACCACGATTCATTCTATATTGATTTATGTCACGCCTTAAGCGAATGGGTAATGAATCCTCTTCGGCTCTCTGGGAGTTTTGCTAATAGTTTAGACAACCGTATGGGCAAATTACACAATTATTTCTACAATCCTACTTTGAATTCACCGAAATTTTAACAATGAGTCCGGACATTAATGAAAAAATAACATTACCCTGAACCAAAAAGGTCTTATTTTAAAATTCGTCCAATTTTCGAGTCCATGAATATATTTGGGAGTGAATTCGGTGGAGTTCTGTAATGTCTTTGTTGTTAAAAACTACGACATGGCACGGAAGCGAGCGCATTGCTCTGTATTTAAATAGATGCTGTACGTGCAGTGTGTGTGATCGCTAGACGGGACTAAATAAAATATTGCCATAGGGTTTAGGTTTTGGTAAGAATAAGATACAAATAAATTGATCTTTTAAATAATCCACGTGACATTTCACTCTTAGTAATCGAGTAAAGCATACGAGTAAAGGGTCACATCAATCGGTTGTTTGAAGTTGAGTTAAACGTAATAATCAAGATCTTAACGAGCACAAACTCAGTTTGTTAACTAATTAGGTCAATGAAGGGTTAAATAAGGGTTAAAGAGTTACCGATGACGTCATCATTATTCAGTGAACACACTCAAGACATTTGTTTTCGAAGCCACCACATATTATTTATTAGTTTGTTGCCTGAGTTCATAAATTTGAATATTTTTTTTTTTAATAATTTATGAAAAATATTAAATACTTACCGACTGTTTTAAATTATATACTGCCTAATTTATTTATACTTACTATACCAATATCGAACAAAGTGTGTGATGTGTTATGTGTACTTTAATAGACCATTTACATGTACATACGAATGTAAGAAAAAAATTATAAAAGCGCAAAAAAGCAGTTCACCTATAGTGTCGAGACCAAACAAGGCGAAAGCCTGTTGAGTTGGCAGTTTTGCAATTTGAATCAACGCTTATTAAGTCGCCGCCGCTGCACTTCTCGCCGCTAATTAATGGGACGTGGAATTTACTATTCTCTTTTATGTACAAAAGCTACGGTTATATCTCTTTAACCCGCCAACTGGGGCGTGTACCTCATTCACTTAACGTTCTACTTACTCTCTGCCGTTAGCTTTTTGACTTGTAGAATACTGAACCTGAATGAGTTATGTTACGAGTAAGGAATCACACGTAGCAATGGTTCTACTTCACACATCCATCCGATTTTAATGAGATTTCCGTAAACATTAACACAGAAACTTGTTTATTGAATTTAGTCATAAAATTGCTGATAGGATTATGATAATTAATCAGTACAAAAATATAATATATTCGTAGCGAATCGCCATGCGGTGTTAATGTGCTAGATACGTGCTCAATTTATCGCAATTGTTGTGTTCCCTTCCACACTGTTCTTTCATAAACTAAATATTATAAATTCAACGCATCCATATGAAATAACTTTTTACCTTAAAAATGGAAATCAATGTAACTTTACGGTTATTATTAACATAAAGGAGAATTCGATCGAGACGAACGATTGCCCACATTGAGTGTGTGACCGTAGGATTTGACTGCTTATTTAGTAATAGTAACGCTTTTAATCAATTATAAAAAAAGAAAACATAAAATTGGCCCCAGACGGAAGTAAGCGCGGCAGGTTGAGATAAGGTGCGGTACATAACTCATCGAAGCCATATTTGGGGAGCGACGCTCCGAGCTGCCCTCAGACGAGCTCAGATTGGCCACGATTTATTGCTCACACGTCGCGCTATAAACGTCTCACCTTACCACTATCTACACTACTTCTTATCTTATTCGCAGCCGATTATTACTAACAATGAGTAGTAGAGTAGAGTCTTCAGAATAAAATTCGCCTTGCCATAAAGCTTTATTTCATAAATTTGGAAACCTTGTCCAATATGCGAATTTGATTTTTTTTACGGTCGATAGTTGACTTTAATTCAAGTATATGATTGGTACTACATTAAATAATAAAAACATTTATATATACAGTATTTAGAATTTTCTTAACTAAAAACAATAACTAATCTTACAATATAATAACTTAAATATATTATTAAAAGGAGTCCCTTTTCTCTTACATTAAAAATGCCATCAACTACACTAATTAATCCATGAATTATTTGCATATAGTTCCTCAAAATATGTTAGGACCGTAGAAGTGTGAGTCGACATGTGCCGGCCACTTGCTCTGCCAACGTAATCATATTTTGGCTCTCCGCCCGCGATCTAAACTGATTCTTTTATTTGCACCCCGATGTAGTTACGTTTTTATTTCTTTACTCGAATCAGGATTCGTGAAAATATATATATTTTAGATAAAAGCTACAAAAGTTCAGAATTTCAAAAAGCTTTGACGCTGAAAGCGTTAAAAGGTTTTAAAGGATCATTGTTTTAATCTTTAATGCTGTTATATTTCAACTCTATTAACATTTTAGTTCATTTTAATGTTTTCACTTACAAAAAGATGATTCGGTTTGATTTCACATTAATTATTTTAGTACATATAAAAAAGGCACATGGTAAACTACGGAGAAGAAGTAAGATCACTTTTTAAAAAAACCTTTTATTTTTTTTTACCTGATGCTATCAAAATATCTCTTCATGAAATATTATTGAAGACACTCTCATGAATGGCGGGCCTTGTGTGCATACTGTTGTGAGAGAGACAATGCCTGCCCTTGCACTGCCTAGTAGCCTCTTACCCTATTCTTACATCAAATAAATAGAGGCTTTTGTTTCTATAGTGTTAGACTTTTTAAATAAAAACGTAAACTTCTAACTCTATTTATGCAATTAGCGAAGGACAAAATAAACTCTCTAATTGATTTCCTTCATTAAAAGTTTTCTGATTTCACAGTTCACTGTTAACAATAACACATACATAGATTCATCGTGGCAGCTATCAACTACTATGAATTATGAACAAATACAATGATAGCTTTTAAAGTCTTCATTTATTGTCAATTGATATAAAGTTGGTGCTTAATATTAAAGCGTCTCGATTCAATTAACAAAAAAATAAAAAATTAAATATGTTTATTATGGAACATAAGATACATGTATCACTTTTTCCACGTCATTAAATTTGAGTTTGTAGGCATCCCTACTCATCGGCAAAGAAGACAGAGGGTGTAGGCCGAGAGAAAAAGCCGGCGTAAAAAACTCTCGGTACTCTTTTAAAACAGCAAATCATCAAACAACACTTATTTAAAACAAATATCGCAAATTAATTAGAAGTAGCCTGTCTAGCACTAGTCGCAGGCCCTTTTATCAACTAGATAATCGTTAACTTTATAGTAAGCCTTTTTTACACAGCTTTTCTTTAATACATTTCTTAAATTTATTGAAAGGCAGAGATAAAAGAGCCTCAAAGAGATATTTCTTCACTCGTTAGTGCGTTTTCAATTCATGGATATTTAATAAACATTTAAAATACAGGTAGCAGCACTGAAACACCGCCCCCACTTTTTATCCATTATTCGAACGTGAAATGTGTATTATTGCCTGAGCCGCAGTCAAATATTTTTCAATAAAAATTGGTTGAATGTGCCGCGTGCACTCAATATATAGAGTGACTGCGGTGAATTTTATTATGACACGAAAAAATCCAACCTAAACCGATCAACTACTCAATCAAATAATATGTTCGTTTATTGTTTTATTACTTCATATTCTACGTTAGTAGTTATTGAATCCCTAAAATATGGCGAGGGGGCCGATGGCTGTCCATGCGCCATGCTCGTGAACGGGTGCTGCTTGTCGGTGACTGGTCGTGCTTGAATGTATGCGGTGATTTTGGTTATTTCGACTATGTGTTTGCGTGTTGTTCCCACGAGAATGTAAGTGCGTTCTCCTATTTTACCATGCCTCCTGCTGATAGAGGACAAATCTTTGTTTTTAATTTATGATATTATTATTAATTACTTAAAATGTCAGATAGGACATGGGTGTAATGGTTGCAGCTCCTTACAAACATTTTGTAAAACAAAAAAATGGCCATTAAAAAGAGTGGCGGAGAGTTTATTGCCAATTCTTCTCTCCCGTTCTACGCCCTGAATTTGAGAACTGGCAGTAAATGTAAAATTAGAAGTATTTATATGTATTTCTTTACTGACATGTCATAAGTGTACATTATGTTACCTATGTGATTAAATGATTTTTTACTTTACTTTACTTTAAAAATTATCTTACCATCTTGGTGATTGATTGTTTTTTAAAAATGCCGGCAACGCACTCGTGAGCCTTCTAGCACTAGGAGTGTTAATGGGCGGCGGTATCACTTCACATCAGGCAAGCCTCCTGCCTCTTTGCGATATGTTCTATAAAAAAGTCATCCATTCGCAGCACTGCACTAGTCAATATAACATTTAACTTATTTCGTGCAATTGAATACGAGTACAAATACAAAACTGAATTAAAACGGTGTCCTTGTATTTTTTTCAGTAATCCTTAATACCATACAATTAAATAAATATTTTTTACAAGATGTTGATATATGCAAAGAGCAAAAAGCGCTTGTAAACTGAAGTTCCTAAACATAAAGTGGGGTATTTAAAGTGACGTTGGTGACACGTTTTCCTCGCGTCGTCCGCACATTTTTCCTAACTGAAGCAAAGTTTCGCAGTAAATCGAGCGATGCGCAGAAAGTTGCTTTTAACTAACGGACCAGAATCATGAAAAATGCTTAAAGCTGTCTCGAAAACTCTTATCTCATTTTAGTTAGTTACCTTTGCGCTAGAAGTTTCAACCTGACTTGGAAGATTTTCGACGCTTCGCTTACAAATATAGATTAACAAAGAATATAATAATATCATTACTCTAATTCGAACCAGCAAATGGTTCGAGATTTCGTATCCTTTGAGAACGTAAAGGTTATAAAATATATGTATTCTATTGTCTAGTCCGATGAAGAGTATATTTTTCTGAACAACAAACTATGTATATCTAAAAACAAGGTCGAAAGTTCGCAGTCGCATTTTAAACCAATCTTTCGCTTTAACGTAGTTTATTGCAAAAATTGAGATACCTTCGAAGCGAGCGTTCAATAAAAATAGGAAATGTGTCGACAAGGTTCATGAGATTTAAAGTCTCGCTCGAGCGCGGACATAGTTACACGCCCGTCCTGTCACCTTGGGAAATTTTACAGTCTACAACATATTCTCACCTGCGAGGACCCGACACTATTTCATACAGCCACCTTCGGAGATGGCCCAACTTAGAGACCGTACATAAATTAATATTAAATAAACATTTTAGGTACAAAAATGTTATAACAGAGAAGTAAGCTCAAATAAGTTAGTATCACTTGTTCAATAAGACTAGGAGTAACGCAATAATACTTAATATAACGCAATTTTATAGTATTTCGATGTCAATAAAAATACAATTTTTTTCCTTTTAATTAGACTACTTCTACGAAATCCCAAAATTCCGAATTGTATACTTTATAGTCCAATATGATTTGTATCTTGATAAATTTAATATTTAAAAATCGTCTTGTCTTGTACTACGTACCACAAGTTCTCACGTTCACACGAGCGAGCGTTTTATACTAGATTCTGATACGCGAATCCCCCGCGGCCTTTTGCAAAATAACTTCAAGTGAGGAATTTTTATTAACCACCCACGCTTTGACTACCGAACTGCATGTGTATTATTATTGACCTGAATAACGTATTATCGCATCCAGTACTGTATCCACAATCATTTTATTCAACCTTTTGCTTCAGCCTCAAATACGTACAACATTACCATACTAATATACTGTGTTGACGGGTTTAAAAAATCATTAATTGACGATAGTCGTTAAAGTTTTTTATATAATTTGTGTGTCGTAAGTCTACGTTTGATCATTAAGGGATCTTTCTTATCTTTACCAAATGAGAACAGTTGTTGGGTAAAAGTAATTTCAAATTTAAATTCCTAAATTATTTCTTTCATCTTGGCCGCTCTCAAGTGCCGAATAATATATACGTACCATGGAGCGTAAGACACTTATTTATATTTGTTTGTTTTACGTCTAACACGTCTAAAACGTCTTACAAAAATAAAAGGTAAAATGTCCTGTTTGATATTGATATTGTTACTGTATTAGTTTGGTAAAGCCAAAAGATTTAAAAACACGATATTTATTTTCAGGACGCAAGCTTCCCTTGATAATGCTTCAATGCATCGTACGAAGGAGAGTAAGGAATATTGGAACATGGTCCAGGTACGCTGAGAGTCTGCGGAGATAGGCGAAGTAAGCTGAAGTAAGTCGGATAATGAACTCCGAAGATTTAACTTCGTTTGAAAGTGGATTGAACGTCTTTGTTTTTGAGACAAAGCCAACATTCTCTACGGAGTGATTCATCAAACATTTCGATTTTATTCAATTTTGTTGTGGCTTATTTTTCTTAATAACCAAGTATATTAAGCAGGTCAAAAATATTATATAAAATAAAGTTTTCATTCATGACTCCATCGTACGTATTCCGTTTTGAATATACTATGCTATATAGCAACTGGTCCGGGTTTTTACATTAATTGTTTAAAATATTTTGTAAGCAATGCTACATTATCGCACATATATTATAATAAACATGTAGTCAATATTATACAAGGATCATGTAGAATTCTAATAGTGAAATACTTGTACAGTCCAGTTTTTGTTTTATTTATTCGTCACGAACACACAGAGATACAAATCTTTACTCTCTATAATTTTAGGTCCTTACATATGAAATTGGAGTATTTCGTACTGGCCACTTTAATCACAGTAAGGAATTCCAAATTCAAATTTGTACAGCTATTTACTCATGTATTTGTGCTTCGATGACCGTCGTTCATTTGTGTTTTTCTGTTTGCGTCACTCATTTTACAAAAAGGAAAACTTAAAGTATCGCATTATTTACGAGTACGAGTTCCGCCGTGGCACTAGTGCTGCGGAAACAACTCGAATGGTGAATGATGTGTATGGCGGTCATGTTGCAAAAGAAAACACAGTTCGTTTTTGGTTCCAACGTTTTCGTTCTGGAAATTTCGACCTGCAGAACAAGCCCCGTGGACGGCCTGAGACCCAAGTTGATAATGATTATTGAAGGCTATTGTGGAAGCAGATCCATCGCAAACCACGTCCGATGTTAGTGGTGTTAGTGGTGTTAGTGATAAAACTATTTTAATTCACTTGAAGCAAATTAGGAAGATTAAAAAGCTTGAAAGAGTGGTGAGGTACCCACGAATTGACTGAAGCAAACCGGCAAACGTGCGTCGACTGCTGCGTTACATTACTGAACCGGCACAATAATGAAGGTATTTTAAACCGAATCATTACCTGTGATGAAAAATGGATTCTTTACCATAATCGGACGCGCTCAGCGCAATGGTTGGAACCTGGCCAGCCAGCCAAATCCTGCCCCAAAATTAACCCCAAAAAAGTTACTTATAAGCGTTTGGTGGACTAGTGCCGGTATTGTTCATTAAAGTTTTCTCAAATCTGGCCAGACTATTACGGCTGATGTCTATTGTCAGCAATTGCAAACCGTGATGGAAAAGCTAGCGACAACCTTGCTGGTCAATCGGTCCACGCCACTGCTACTTCACGACAACGCTAGACCACACACTGCACAACAGACGGCTACCAAATTAGAAGAGCTTCAATTGGAATGTCTAAGACCTCCGTACTCCTCGGACCTTGCTCCAACAGATTACCATTCTTTTCGAAATTTTGACAACTTCTTGCAAGGGAAAAAATTTAACTCTAATGGGGCAGTCCAAATCACCTTCACAGTTTTTATTGATTCCCGTCCGACTGGTTTTTTCAGTAAAGGGATGAATGAACTACCTATGAGATGAGTGCAATGAGAGCAAAAGTGCATATAAAACAAAGGTTCATACTTGATTTTTTGATTAATTAAATATATTATATTTAAAAATATTCGACTTTTTGTTCCTCCCACACAAAACGCCAATTTCATATGTATAGGACCTAATTAGTGTAGACTATAGTACTGAAATTAATACCACAATTATACCACAACATTCAAGAGGCGGGAGGTGAAATCACCAATTCCCTGGTCCCACCATTAAACGCCAAAAATTAATCAAGCCAAGATCCGTGCTTGAAGTTAACAATAGGTTTTATTGTTTTCGATATGATGTTCAATTATAGTCATGTATCAGTAATTAAATTAAATATAAATGCATCCTGATGATTTGTAACTTTTCTACGAAATAAGTAAAATAGGTCACTAAAATGTACATACCATAGAATTCCTATATATGCCGACCAATTATTAAATAATCATTGCTGTTATCTATTAAAGCAACTGTGTACTAATTAATTTCCATGATTCCATGAAAAAATATCTCTTGTCCACGTTTTATAATATGACGTGTGCTTTTTGTATACAAAAATGCAAAAAAGATGTATGTTCTCTACACTACGCTGGAATTCATAAACCGTTGATTCAAATGCAATTAAATATAATTGGTTTAACATTGCGATGAAAATGACATTTATTACATGTCTTGTAATTAATGAAACATGAATGGCATATTATACAATAATTACTGTAGCAACGTCAAACATATTATACCTAAATAGCAATGACAACAATCAGCTATGTATTAATTGACGCAGAGTTAATGTGAGCACTCGGGCGAAACTGTTAATACAATGCTAACCATCTCGTTAGCTAACAGTTCTGGTTTTAATCCTTAAAATGTTATACAAAATTAACTCAAAAGTCAAAAAGTTAACAGTCAAAATCATTTATTATATAGGTAGCACAGTGTACACTTATGAACGGCAAAAAGAAATATACATTAAATGCTCCTAATTTACATTTACTGTCAGTTCTCAAATCAAGGGCGTAGAACGGAAGAGAACAACTGGCAATAAACTCTTCGCTACTCTTTTTAATCGCCAAGTTTTTTGTTTTACACAACATTTGTAAGGAGCTGCAACCATTACACCATGGTCAACATGACATCTGAAGTAATAAATAATAATAAAATAAATTAAAAACAAAAATTTGCCCTCTATCAGCAGGAGGCATGGTGAAATAGGAGCACTCACTTAAAAATTGCACTAAGTCCTCAGTGGATATCAAATTATAGTAGTTAAATACTTATATATTTAATTAAAACATTTTTGTTTTCAAAAATAAAAGTGACAATTTTCTATTACTATTTAATATATATCTCCATTTTTACTTGCTATAAATTTGTCATTTATGTACAATAACCTAAAAGTAATATTGTTATGAGTTAGAGTTTGCACAACAGTGACTTATCCCAGTTCGTTGGGGCAAGAGCAAATATGATATTAGCATTGCAAATGTCCGCTGTCGCCGACGCGTGGCCGGCGGACTTTGTTAAGTGTCGGTGTAGCCTCGTCCTCCCGTGATTGCCTTTGACATACGTTATTTTACTCAATTTTACTGCACTTGCTATATACTGACATATGATTATACGAGTATGTATACAGAGTTATCATACAACTAGAAATTAAGACCATCTTTTTATGGAAACTATGTTGATAACATGCTCGCATAAACAAGTAAACATTGTGTTAACTAAATGATTGTACGCTGGGTATAAAATATATCTACACTTATTAACGTCAATTAAAGACAGAAAAGATATAAATTTGCATTTAATACCAGTTCCCAAAACAAGGGCGTAGAGCCGGCGAGAAGAACTGGTAAAAACATTCCACTTTTTTCCACTTTCTTCCACTTTTTTCCACTTTCTTCCACTTTCTTCCACTTTCTTTAATACCCAAGCCCTAGTTGTGGTTTAAGGGGATTTCATAAAATAAGTACGAATGTAGAAAAGAGAAACACTTAGAAAACACTGTTATATTTTCTCAAACCATGTAACTCAATTAAAATTAACAAACACATAATATCATACTATCGTCCGTAAACTTTGTCGATTAATATTCACAAAAACTAAGAGGATCTCTGTAGACAATGTGCACAAAAAGCGATATTTGTGTAGAGCGGTTATATTGCGAGCTTCCTGAATTATAAAGTTATGTTCATTAAATGGAAACATTCACTTTAAGATATACTTACAATGCATTGTAAATAATAATATTTTTGCGATTCAAGAAATCAATAATATGATAAGCATTTTATTTTGGACCTCTCACAGCTATTGCTTATTAATATGAGAGGAAAATTATATAAATATACAGACTAATTATAATATTATATATACAGGAAAATTATGACCAAAATAAATTATACTGTTAATAAACTCATATCCATTATCCTTCCGAAGAGAGTTATGAAACTATTTGGTTAACACCAACTAGTTTTTAGATTAACTAATAACTATACTTTTGATTACTCCAAATTATGTCCCGTTAAATTATTATAAGTTATATATATACTCAACAATATGGTGTATATTGTGGAGTTACTAATTAACAATTTAATAATTATAATAAATATAGACAGGTATACCCCAAACATATAATAATAATAAAACAATCGATGACTTCTATTTGGTTTTTTGAGAATAGAAGTCATTTCTTAGCGTAGTGCCGGAACTAGTTAAACTTGCTAAAATTGAGTTTTCGATGGAATATCTGTTTAAAATGTTATTATCATACCATTTTTCAATCAGATATTTATCACCATAAGGGGTTAAGTCTCCTCCATATTAATACGTTTGCTCGTTGGTGTGCTTCGTTCAAGCGGGGAAGAACTACCAATAACGACGACCCTCGCACGGGACGTCCTACGTTGGAAGTCGTAGAACTAATGATTACAAAAACTTGAGACTTTTTCTTAGCGATTGACGTGTTACTGTTTGTTTCATAGCTGAAGAATTTAAGATTTCTATAGGAAGTGTCCAGCACAACTATTAGGTTATGAAAAACAAGTCATGTTGTCAACGCGCCGGGCGCCCGAAGAAGGCTTTCTGACAGGAACAAAAGAGTCTGAGAATTTCATGATGCTGTTTGGGTTTGTTGCAACAAGATTTCGACCGATTGTTGGCTCGATTCATAAGTATAGACGACAAAATGCCTATAACTTTAACTAATACAACTATTTCTTCAAAATCCTCTATCAACAATGGATACCTACGTAGAGGTAGGTATTGTCGAAAGAGTTTAATATTTAAGAGGTGGTAAATAGAACCATACACAAAATACTGTTCTAAACTTTTTATCAAAGTATCTTTTTAAAGTATCTCAATAATCCACTACGCTTTAAATCAGTCAGACACTGACATTATTTAGACTTGCTTTAATACAAAAGTATAGCAAATCTGACGATATATATTAAGATAATGGAATAAAGTACGATTTATAGCTACTGTGAGAGCATTTAGCCCTACATCTTGCGTAATCGCCGCCGACGGCCACAGTGCAACATTAGGACAATCCAACTAAATGTTTATCGCAGGTAACGCCCCAGTAACGGGCCGGCTATCTTGAGCCACGTCACCTGAGTTTCGGCACAACGACACAATTCTGGCTGTAGCCTAACCGCACTCGCTCCTACATTTGCATCTCATTGGCCAAGCGGAAGGAGTTACGAATATTCTCTATGCGAATTCCTATTTAAAGCGACGTCTAATAAACTTCGCATTAATTAATACAGTAGGTATATATAATGATCATCATATGTCTAATGTGTTGACGACGGCACCTATTGAGGCTAGTTGAGGGATTCAATTTTGGTGGAACTTGATTGTGATGAAACTTTCATTTTAAAATATTTTAATTATTAATAAATATGAAACTGGATTAATAATAATAATGGTTAAAAATGTTAAAATATATTTTATTAAAATAGTGTACAATTTTAACATAGTTCAAAGACCATTATGAAAATGCTTTTTAACTACACTGTACCGAACTGTTGCTGTTGTTACGTGCCATATGTGAGGAAAAATATGTTCGTAGCTGCACACCGTAGCAATGCAAAAGCAGAGTTCCATATTATAAGACAATTTAAAATGCACAATTGCACATGCATAAAATAAAATGCCTCCTCCATTACTACAATGGCTCGTTAAAAGCACATTAATGTTGAGATTTTGCAAGCAATTTCCGCCTTAGCGGCAAATGCAAATACGAACGAAATGTGCTATTTATCGCATGAATTAGAAATCTCAACCGCACCGAGAAGGAATGCTTTATTAATAGCAAAACATTCAGAACTACACAATGGCACTTTCATAAAATATAAGTGGTGGTAAAAACGTATATACGATTTAAAAAACATCTTTTGTCGTCATTCGGAGATTCGGAGACGTTTGCGTCTTCGTTTATACCTATTAAAAATTCCAATTCCTAACTCGTATTTAAGACATCCGTTTAAGAACCCTACTGGGTTTAAACGAGGTATCTCAAAGTGTCCGAAGGGTCTGGGACGGTCCCGGTTGACCTAATTAGGGCAAGCGGTCTGGAAAATTACGACACGCTGGGCCCAACTAATTGCTGACTTGTGATCGACGCGCGATGAGCAAACTTTCCTAACCCTGAATCAAAATCAGTTAAACTTTAAGGATTTCTTAGAGGACTTAATCAAGGTTCTGTATGTATACCACCAATTGCAAAATTGAGAATCAAAACTGACACGAGTCAGTGTGAAACTAGAGTTTCGTGCGAGTTGCATTCCTTTCTTATATTATATCTCAATATTTAAATTTTTTTTTATTATAAATGCCAGGCGTTTATTTAGTGTTTTTATTTAGGCCTCGCTAAAATATTTATTGCAGTGAAAATAAAGACACACTTTCAATTGTTTTAAGACAAGGTTAAATTCTATAGAAGTCTTCAAACATAAACGAAGAACGGTGAGCACATTTGATAGTTGATAGACAAATAAAAAGCGTCAATACCTTAAGGAACCATATACATTGTACAAACAAATTAATTATCAATAAATTTATCTTCGTATTTTTTGCTATTTAAAACAATTTTAAAGGAGTTTATTAAAATTGTGACAAAATTTACAAAAAGTAGGTGAAGAAATGGTAAAGAGAAGAGAAAAGGTCTTACTTACTAGGCCAGCACTGCTTTCACTAGTCACACATATTGTTAAATACTCGTAATCTATTTACTTTTCCTTTTCATAATAATAGTGTAAAAGGGGCGTTAGCATAATGTAAGTGTTTGTGAAATAAATGGACGCTTATGAGTGAGACGGCGTAGGTCTAACAGTTCAGAGATGTCTCGATACATAATGCATGATTCTCAACTATTTACCCTTAAATGTTTTCAGATTACGTTTTTCTTTTCAGATTTTACGGTGTGTACCATTTGATAAATATAAAATAGACAACCTAATATAAATATATCTAATTATTATAAAATATAAGTACGCTTTCCAAGATGCTTATTTTTTACACAATATACTAATTATATCTAATATTCTTATTTTACTAAGTTATATTTTAAGTTACTATTAGCTCGCTTAAGTAGATGTGAACACACTCTGAATTATATGTTAGACAGAAATAAATTTGAGACTTAATTTGTTATTTAACCTCACGTGGTCACCAAACTATTAAAAAGATAAACTTCGGACAGTGAACTTATAAAGGGACGAAAAACAAAAACGTCCAAAAGCTATTACAGATATCAACCGCAGGAATCGAAAAACATATCATTTGTGAGGCGAAACGCGTCCCTTATATCTTACAATAAAAATATACATACATAACGTGGAAGGTCTCACATAATATCTGATTATAGGATCGGGCCGCCATCGCATTATGATAATGGTCGCTCGGGCGAAGCTACCAAATAGAAATAGATTGATTCACAATTTTTCTCGCACTCTGTAACGGCAGGGGCTGATTGATTCTGGCGTTATGTCGCTTATATTATTAGCGCCGTGTTTTCTTAATCAATATTTTCATTACTGGCCTGAGGAACTACTAAAAGGAAAGGAACTCAGTGTAACTGTCGCATGCTCAGAGTAAACTTTTTACTTCAATGATTAATGAAACTAAATGTCGCAAAGATCTCACTACTCTTGAAAAGGAGAGACCTTTTGTGGGTGCAAATAAATATTATAAAGTGGATCGTTATCTTAGCCTAACCAAAACGCCTATTAATTATATTGTGTCCTACAATATGACACAATGTTTAATGTGTTAAAGCAATTTTTGTATAGTAAAGCAGACGTCAATTATGTGCGGAATCAGTGGTTGAGCTAAGTACACACATTGAGTATTCATTTGTTTTCGGACAAAGCCTGCCGCGTGTTATTAATATTAAAAAGTTCATTCAACTTCTCTCATCATGAAAGATTAGCGAATTTCAGCAACATTATACATTCAAAGCCCATTGTTCTACTTTCACGAAAAAAAGATAGACGAAACGGTGAAGTAATGTATCATATTTATTATGTACGCGCTCTTTTTCACCTGCGCTATACAAATAATTCTTTACAAATATGAGAATCAGGTTTAATCGTTTTTATTGTAGGCGTAAATAATACTATTTCTATCGAAGTATGGATAAAATATGTACAGTTGTACACATTGTCAAGCTGAAAGGAAGATAATAGGATGCAAGTTTATCGGAACAGTGAGCTGCGCAGCTGCAGCGCGTGATTAGTGCCAAGGGGAGGGGTCTTCTCTAAGATTGTACTTGTATTATGTTGCCGACAGTTGGCGGACAAAACCGCCCGTTTTTGCAAGACATGACGGGCTGAAGGTACTTCTTATATGGCACAGATTAAAAACGTCCATTAACAATTGAAGTACCCAATGGTAATTTATGGACCAGCTATTAACTCTACACAATTAATACTTGATTGTAATTGAAATAACGTTATTTTTAATAATGCTACTGTTGCCTGTATTCTGTGCTAATCCAGTGTATCGAAGGCTTCTTTCTCGTAAAGTAATTTTCCTTTTATATAGTTCTGTTATCGATATTCTCGTTTGCATGAAGTTTTGTTGTTGTCTTAATCCGATTAATGTAAGAAACAGATGTTTTCATTACAAAATAAATCCAAGTAACAAACTTACAATAGTTTAAAAATACAATGGATTGAAACTGCCCAAAACAGCATCTAATTTAGCATAGCTGGCCACTTGTGCTGAGGAAATTCGTCACATCCGGTCCCGGAGGCTTTCACGAGCGCCTTGAGGCACTAATTTCCGCTTAACAAAAGCGTACTCGACTCTTTTGTTGCTCAAATAATTGCGTTTTTCGACTCACTTCAAATCATTTGCCTTAATATTACATGAATCTGAGGGCAAGGCGTAAGCTTGCGACGATCTCATAAGAACCTGGTAATGCACTTCGTCGTCGTCACGGTCGTCAAAAAGGCACTTATCACCCTCTAATAATGTGTGTTGTAATGTAAATGCGTGTACATAAAACGTGGAAATAAAATAAATAAATCAGTGGCACTATAACCTTTTTAGGTCTAGGCCTCAGATTTCTGTATCTGTTTCATGATCATTTGTCAATCTAATAGGCAAGGAGGTGATCAGCCTCCTCTGTCTGACACACGCTGTCTACTGTTTGGTCGAAGGCAAGCCCGTTCTCACAATGTTTTCCTTCACCGTTCAAGCGAATGTTAAATACGCGCATAGAAAGAAAGCATCTATTGGTGCACAGCCGAAGATTGAAGCTCCGACCTCAGGGATGAGAGACGCACACAGAAGGCAACACTGCTCAACAAACGTGGAAATAGTTACCCTATCTCGGTGCTACCTTTAAAAACCGTGTCACCAAGTGCTCTGTTGTGTGTTAAGCCAAGCCTGTTTAAGTAAGTAGTCAATAAAAGTATCTAATTTTTAAAAAGTATTAAGTTTGTTTTAATGTTTATACTACTCTAGTGTTTATAATTAATACTATATTTCATTATTATTTTTTTACGTCGCATTTAATCAACGACATGTTTTATATAATATTAATACATTTTCGATAAATCTATTAAATAAATGTTGTATAAATCTACATCAAAAGAATCAGCCTGTCTAGACTTTAATTAAAAGAATAGTCAATTGCTATACATACATATTCTTAAAATGTTTTATTTAATGAAAATTTACTTTATTTTATTTGATATAAACCGTTATTATCACTATACCATAAAGGCTTACCATAATAATAATTCCCAATAGGCTTTATTCACCAACAATTACCTCGTAATGTTGGAGGGAGGTAATAATTAAAATTCCATTTGCGGCGAGAAACATCGAAATAAATTAACGAAACTACTGAATTGACCTGTTTTATCTCATTCCTTTCGCACGATTTACCTCATTAATGCGATAATAATACGGCTCCTTTTTAAGTACATCCGTATAAACAGAGAGAATATTATGGTGAGTAGGAACTTTCACAAAATCAGATTATCTAAGTATGTAACTAAATTGTGTAATTTGTATTGGTTATGTTAAATAAAACAAGATTAATAATATAGGTGTAAATATACCGTAGTTATAAATGTTTAATTTACTTTATAAACAAAAAAGGAACAACTATATATTTCCTAAAATTCACGCTTGAAATAATAAGATAGTAATTATATTTGTGAAAAACATCGCCGATTCTTCCACGTAAGTGAAGCAACGAGCAAAGGTAAGAAATAAATTGCGTTCCATTTCATTGATAGCGAAATATATTTTTGTACGAATGGCGAAACTAATTGATCGCAACACCTTCAAAGATTTCCTCGGGGGAGCCGTCAACAGGGCCATCGAGCGGAAATTAGAGAGTGCGGCTTCGCAGGAGTGCCTTCGTGTGAAGATCGCGATTGTTAGTTTACGGAACCAATTTATATAAGCATTATTTATAGTTTTAAATGTAACAAATTAAATAAGGCTGTTAAACATGAAATATAAATTTTGTTATTGTTAGTTTTTTAAATTATACGTTGTATTAATTCGGTACTAGGTCGTACGTTCGAGCACCAGCCACACTTCCTTGTTGTTTTCCACAGCGAAGAAAACAATCGAATTGTAAATCTAAGTATATGTGACAGAAGGCTTATCAAAGAAACAAACAGATAAATTGGTCAGCTTCGTGTTCCTTTGGAGTTCCCAAACTTTCGTAGCATTATTAGAAAACGGAAAATATTAGCATAGTATAGGAGATATTTTATATTTATAACTGAATGAACAAATGTAATCTGTGTTAGTAATATTTGGTTTCAAAAATTCGTTATTCCTCAATAATAGCAACATTTCAATAACTTTCATTTTTCAATACATTACGTACTAGTGAAGCTTCAGCGAGTTTTTGCTCGAATATTAAAATTCAGATGGTTTCAAATATTGGCCATACTGATTGAAAGTACTTTTGAATAATTTATTATGTTTATGACAAGGCTTTTGATGCACGAGATTATTTAATTACATAAACAACTCGTGAAATTACTAAACCAAAATGGAAATATTATATATAAATCAAAATCAGTTAACTTTATTTATAATGGTAACCGTGGTATTAATTAAAAATACCTTTAAAATAACTACTGAGTACAAACAATATGTGGAAAAGATATTTTTCCTTTGTATTTTTATTTACTAATCAAATTAGAAGACCCCTTTCTTCTAAATATGGCAAAGAGGGCCCTAAATATTGGATGAACGAATTATACATTCTGTTTGCGTCCAGGAAAAAATGTTGTGAATTCATTTTTGCTTATTCAAAACATTTAAAACTAGGATTCGCTTTAAAATTATTTTTTACGTATTGTATTACTTTTTATTCCACCTTCCTTTTAATAAAAATTAACATATATTCTTGTAAATAAAAACATTGGTACAAATTAATAAAATATAAAATTAAATGATTTTATTACTAAATAATACAAAGTTATTTTGGTACATATAATATTATATAGATTATATTTAGTAGTGTAATGCACAGTTTCACGTAAGTCAGCCAACTAATTAATGCTTCCGACGATAACTCATCATCAATCATAGACTGTGGCTTGTCCTTTGTGGACACCACTTTGGTTAAGGCAAAGAAATATAACGATTATTTAACTTTTAATAAATTTGATAAAGTTATACAATATTTAATATAAAAACATCGACAATAAATAAATGGTGTAAGGGATTGGAATGATTAATACGTCTACATTGGCCAAATAATCTCACCTTCAGATTTCACCACGAAGGAAATTGATAAATAAAGAAACAGTATTGAAGCCTAAAGGAACTTATGAAAAATATAAAATCTCTGTAGTGGTTATTATAAACCTTTGAAACGCTCCGTCCATTGATGATAACTGCATTAAAATCCATGTCGTAGCTCAAAAAATCTAAGCGAATGGCAGGAAGCGACCTCGTTGTAATTCGTATTGAATTTACCGGCAGTGGATATCGGTTATTAATTAAGCGCAAATATTCAAATGTACTATTTCCCGTCAAGGAGTACGTATAGAACTAAACTGTTAGAAACATAACAAGCAGCAATCATTGGGGTTATGACAGCATAAAGTCGTAGCATGAAATTTGGGGAACAATAATGCCCCGGGGACGACCCGGGTGCCGCGTGAAAGCGCTGTTATCCCGGATGACCGCTGGACCCCAATATACTCCACGCTTGCCTTAAATTAGGAGCGATTGTGAGTAGCACTACACATATGCATTTACTTTCGTTATACTAAATTATGATAATATGTTGTTGTACAAATTGACAGGATAATATATAATAGAACTTATCTAGATAAACAAAATTAGTTTATAAGACTTTATTGCTTCACAAGAATATTGTAAAATACGTAAAACCTTTTGTCTTCAGTCACCGTGACCACGCACGCTGTAAAGCACGCGAAACGTCGGAAAAATTTAAAATTATGTAAAATAATTGTAAATTCATAATAATACATTTAACTTCAATCCGGTAAAAAAGTGTTTTCTTTAAATGTGTAAAAGTTATGTCAATAATATAAATGAAATTTTACTTACGCCAACTACTTATAACTTAAGGGCTACTGTAGTTTTCTGATTAGCATCACGCCTACGCTCCTGACGACCACCTACGGCCGTAGCCGATCTGATATCCGATTATCAATTTTATTGACAGTTAATTTGTACTCTGTATTATATTAAACCATCCTCAAGAAAAACTAATTTAAACGCGCGAAATAAAACTAAATTTGTAAATTAATCTAACCAGCCTCAAAAGGTCATAATCCTGAAAATGGAAATGTTACTATAAGGGACACATAATACTTCAAAGCTCAACAATAATTGTAGAATATTTTAGATGTACATTATTTTAGAATTACGTATAATCGTTTCCATGTTTTAACAAATGAAAACGGGTAATGGAGTTCAATTATAATTTGGCTTGTACAACGCAACAACATACAAGCTAGAGAAGTTCTCTATTTGTAATTTGGGGGTTTGAAATCAAACTTTGAATATGTATTTGCGCAATAACGTGTTTAATCTCTCGAATGAATTGCGCTGCGCACGGCGAGCCAATTCGCAAAACCGCACCTGTGCCTACTCAACGGTGTTAGTGCACAAGCGCGGCCCATTAAGCTTTCTTAGAATAATAACAATATGATGGCTTACGAGAGGCTTGATAGGAGTTTTTATGTAAAATAAGCTGCAGTTTATAAAAACCTTTAACGTTACCTAGAGTTTACGTGTGGCACACAAACATCCGAATTTAAATCGATGTATCAGTAGAGACAAAAACAGTGGTATATATCCACCAAGGGAGGGTCTGTGATAAGCAACCGTTTCGGCGAGGTCCTTTGGTGGAATTTATAGCCTTGCCGTGCTATTGACCTGAGAAATACGACGTACACTGACAAAAATTTACACTTGATTTAAAAATATAGGACTCGATAACAGTATTTATTTTCACCGGAAATATCTTGTATGAACCATAACGTATGACACCGAGTAACTGAAGCAGTTTTTTTATTGATTTTATTATCATATTTTAAATTTATGGCAATACTGTATACAGTATATATAATACAATAATAATCTACTAATTTACTTTAAAAATATTTTCAATGAACAATAGTGATTTATAAGCGATATTCGGTGATAGCTCTACATTTACCTTAACCTGTCTCTGAGTGATAAGTAAACTTCTTTTGTCACAACGTATTAAGAACTAATAAAGTGCAATTTTAACGTCCAAAAACTTTAGTGTATATCAAGCATTATTCCCAGATTAGGGTTCCCGGAGGAGCTCGCTTTATAGCATTGTCTAAACTAGCCGGCGATATTCCCAGCGACGCCGATTGCTGAAACTACGTATTGATTCCTGAACAACTTTACGATTACCAGTGGTATCATTTAAAATTTAACTACACACATCGCTTATAGTTACTTTGAACTAAAAATTCGGACCGACTTATTGACAGTATCAATTTAATTGTATCCGGAATACAAAAAACGAGACATAAATTGCATTGTTTTCAACAACTTCATTATAACTATTGCAGTCGTTACAAAAAGGCTTTGAAGTATTAAAAGTTATTTGCATGAAAAACTTCAATGCAATAATTTAAATGAATGTTCAATAAAAATGACAGTGTGTATGACGCAATCACCTTTCATTAAATGTTATTTAATTTTTCGACGAAGTCTCCTTTATTTAGAGCTAAAATTGTCTTTTTTTTTAATCTTCTTTCTAATCTGGTTTTGAATAACAGCAAAACTACTTTAGCGAGTTTGTCGCTGATTTTATTATTTGTCCTGCGTACACAACATGTAAACGCGTTTAAAAGTTTGAAGTGTAAAATAAAATTTATGTTCATGTTAACATTACCTTTTTAAGCCACAATGTCCAAAGAGAACAGACTGGTCGTTTAATACAACAAAATATAATTAATTATACCCAGTTAAGTGGCACATAATATTTCAATGTAGTTTACCCAAAGGGACAATAAATTGTTCAAAATTATAATTATTTTTCTTCGGTGGTCAATATCGAGCTTTCCTGTTGTTCAAAATGTCACGGTTAAGATGTAAGTAACTCCTTACTCGGTTCATCTTCCTCTCTCACTACGTCATATATAAAAAACTATTTTAACATATTTCTTTTAATTGGGGCCAATGCGGTATTTTCATAGTCATAACTAATAAAAAGTTAATAAGACCTATTGAAGTTTCACTTTGCTTTCATAACTCATCAAATAAATGAGATATCATCGTAAACACTTTGAATTAATTTAGTTTAACGAGTGCGACGCTATATTGGTAGTTTCGTCAATGACTCTCCTTGCGAACTTCGTAAAAGCAGAGAGTTGATGTCGGTAATAAAGTAAAATTTAAACAAATTGTTATTGAAGTTTTTATTAATAGCGAATGTAGTTAAGGTAATATTAGCAAGTTTATTAAAATTGAATCAAGATGTCAATAAACTCGTAGTCTAAACAAAAATTATTGTACCGCAAAAAACGGTTCGGTGGCCGTCGATACACAATTTATACCAAAATAAGAAGTACCTCGTTACGATGTATCCTTACCAAGAAGAAAGACACATTAGGATTTGGAGAAATTGTATTAGTTTGGGAACCAAGAGCGGTTAGACTGATACAGATACCTTGCCTCACAATAGTTCACAAAAAACGCACAAAACACTAACTATAAAATTATAAATTGAGGACGTAACTACCTCGGTAACACTCAAAATGTTTAGAAAATGAAAAAACGGTTTAATGTAGAAAGTTGCCAATACTTTTATTGTTTTTCTAAGTAATCTCCATTCCTCTCTACGCATCGTTGCATTTGATGGAACCACTGAGAAAAGCAGTGGGCCGATTCTTCCTTAGGTGTCTCTACTATGGCATTTTCACCGCATCTTCAGGGCTCGTAAAGCGAATACTTCGAATTATATCTTTAGTTCTTGGGAATGAATGAAAGTCGCAGGGCGCCAGGTCAGGACTGTAAGGCGGATGACTCATCATCTCGAACCTATCTGCCAGAGGCAAATATTCAACAGTCCGTGGTGTGGAGTGCGCTGAAGCATTGTCGTGGTGATGGAGGATCCTGCTTCAAGGGCGCTGCTGTCGATTTGTTTCCAAGACAACAGGCAAAAAGCGATTGACATACCAGTCTGCAGTAACTGTCCTTCCATCTTCTAGCACAACTGTCGCGAAATGACCTTTCGGACCAATGACTGAGGCAATCATCTTTTTTCCTTAACTTTAAGGAAACACCCACTGAGCTGATTGTCTTTTTGTTTCGGGTTCGTAGCAATATATCCAGCTTTCATCACCTTTGACGATGTTAATTTGATTTGAGTCACCGCCGTTGAACTTATCTAACATTCGGCGACACCATTCCATACGAAGGTGTTTCTGGTCGTCGGTTAAAATATGGGGAATCCATCTGGTACAATGCTTCCTGACACCTAAATGTTCGTGAAATATTTTTTGTACTTGACTCATACCAATGCCTAGGCTTGCCCGTATCTGCTGATAGGTCACTCTCTTATTTTCCTCTAATTATAGACGTCGCACAGCACTGATGTTATCTTCAGTAGGTGCTGTTAAAGGACGTCCCTCACGCGGATCATCATTGAGATTGCTACGTCCACGCTTAAACTCGTCAAACTAGTGGCAAAAGATGGGGCTTCATTAAGAAATGATCCTATCATAGCTAGCCTATCCTATCTAGCCTATCATAGCTTTGTTGTTGAGTAAGCCCACAACGAAAGTCATAATAAATCATTGACCGACAATTTTCACGCGTTAGGTTCATTTTCACATGTAACAAGAGTTTTAGATTTGCCGCCAATTCCCTAAAACAAATGACAAACTAATGCAATATACATAGGTTACCAAAGAGTTCTAAAATTTAAATTCAAAAAAGTTTTCATTAGCAATGTTTCTAACTGGCCAGTTCTAAACATTTTCAGTTTTACCCACGTTTTAACAAATATAAATATCAAATAGGTTTAAATAAAAAAAAATATGCGTTTAACATAACACGAGTAAAACTAAGCAATGGCTACTCAAAAAATTGTGACGATCGGCCGACTAAAAAAATTATGGATCACCCTCATACTATATTTGATCTAAAAGTATTTTTGCAGTTCTGGCTAACCTTATTTTTTTCACAGTGGTTGTATGGAAGAGATCGCAATAAATAAATAAAATAAATAAATAAACATCGTTCAAAAATTTATAAAATAAAATCAAGTAAGACAGATATATTAAATCAAAACAAGTCTGGCAATAAAAAAGATAACGGACAGGTCCTGAGGGAGACAGAGAGGCTTTGGCAGGAGCATCATAATGGAGCCTTGAATCTTTGACGTGACGCCTATTCACAAATTGAATAAACAAAATAACACGCAATTTGTTATTTTCAGTTTAACATTTCTAACATGTTATGGCTGATCTAACTGGATTTTAGCTACTTAATTTTAACTACCAACCAAGTTCCTTCTGTGCACGCATATTTCATCTTTAAATTCTCTTTTCTCTATTGTGCGTTCTCAACACTAGAAGTGATTTGTGAAGTGGTTGCACTTGCATCGTAGCACTTTAGGTACACTATATCCGTCATATACTCGTATACTTGTACCATCTGTGCTGCTTATTACATAATAAAGTAATAACAATTTAAATTATGGAGATCATGACTACATTCAGATTCCGCAAGAGGCGTAGTATGACACGTGCGGAACCTTTTGACTTTACAGCTGGTGTTTTAACTTGTAAAATAAAATCAACTGAAAAACATAAAAAATATTCACTTTAAACCGAGTGTTGAAAGTCAAATAAAACCTGATAGCTTGTTTTTTCAGACACTTAGTATAACTGAAGCTCGAAGTTGCTCAAATTTCCCGTTTGTTGTTTATTTACGCGAAAACTTTTTAACTGCGTAAAATAACAATCTTCTTTCGGCCTATTTGATTTGTTGAATTATTGAAACTTTTCTCGGGCCCACTCAATTGTTAGTAATATGAGTTTTCTACGTAATCTCTATCGTAATTACTTTCAATGTAAGAATATAAGACTTCTTCTACTTATTAAGTAGTAAACGCACAAACATTTTAATTAAAAGATATGAAAAATATTTCAAGGTTACCGAAGGATTTCCATTTTATCCTTATCGTAATACCAAGGCATCATATAAAAGGGGCGACCAAAAATCAAGGCCAATGTAAGTATAATACATAGCCAGTTCAATAAGGATTTAAAAAGTGGCTCGCCCCTAAATCCGAGTGGATGTGGGTAAATTCAAACAAATGAGGGGTGGGTGTTACTTACGACGTATTTATTCTTATATATCGGCTTCACTTCGCGTTAAAGAGAGACTTTACGGTCTTTTTACTAATGTTGTAACGTTATAGCCACGTTATTGCTGTTTTAGACCCGCCAACTGTTCTGCCCAGATGAAATAAAAAGGAATCGTTGTATCGCTATGTAAGCAAACACGGCGGTGTATTATACTTTGAGGTGCGAGAAGAGTATATTTATTTGGTTCTTTAAAAGTCTTCGGAATGTTCCTCATTATAAAGATATTTACAACAGGTTGTACAAAATAACCGCGTCTACCTGAAAACCGACAAGCTGACATCTCAAAATAGAGCAAAAGCTCGTCAGGTGTCCAGAGCCACCCGGAAGTCAGTTAATATTTGCCTAATGCCCCTGATGGGTGGATGCACTCGATTACAGCCAGGAAATAGACTCCGCTGTCCCTACAGTACTAACGAGAACTCAATTTTGTCCACTCAAAATTAAGGATTAGATTGAATTGGGCACTGATTAAGCTGTGCTTAACGAACTTTATTTAATATTTTTTACAAAGTTTACACTTACCATTACGTAAGTTGAATAAACAACAACAAAAAACTTTTGCAGAAATATCTTTGCAATGTTTCTATCGTCTGGCTTTAAATGGACGTAAAGTACAAAATTTGATTTGCCAAAGTGCTAAAACACAGTACAATAGTTGTTTATTATGGCGTGAACGTATTTTTGTAGAAAATGAGTTTTATCTACTATCATGTTAAAATTTTTAACCAAAGCGAAGGCTACTTTTAATAAATTTGCCAAATATAATAACATGTAGATAATAACGCTTCATGAGTTCATGCCCAGTTTTTCATTTAAAAAATCTGTTTTAAACGGATAAACGCTTGCGAAGAGCAAATTATTCTTGATTACATTATGAATTCAGATTACTTTTATGTTTTCTCTCGCATCATCAGAATGGCGCTTTAATCATAATTCATTTCATACAAAAACTTATGTGCACTTTGCATTCCAGATAGTGCATCGGGAAAATTGTTTATACACATTTTTATATTGCTAAATATAAAAACTGGGATTTCTGAAAAGTCTAGCCGTCTCTAGGAGTTTCAACCGGCTGGGTTATTTCTAAAAATTAAACACCAATACTATCCTACAAGCCATAAAACTAAAAATGAAACCATTGAAACGTGTACCTTGGAGAAATCAGGTTGAAACATTCCCGGAAAATTGAGAATTTTATGAATTTTTCACCGGGAAAGGGTTAGTGGCCTGTGAGGATGCAATCGTGAATGTGGTTGGCTAAATATTTAACTACATTCCCTCGTCCTTTTACCGCCGACAGATGGTTATATATACAATATGTACAACAAAGCATAGTTTCACTTATAAATAATGAAATAAACATATTCGCAAAATTTTAAGAGACACTTTGGCGAATTTACAAACTCGTCAGTAAAAATGCTATCGCGTCAATATTCTGGTCGTGATGGATATCCTGATACAATTTGATACAACCCCTTATAACCTTGTCATTTGACGTAGCTCCTCCCACGCACTTAGCAATTGAGCCTACGGGTAATATTAGTATATAGTATGGCAGGTCAATAAACCTTGTGTCAAAAAGACTCGCATATCATATATTATATTTTTACTCAAGTATTAAATATCAACTGAGTGTACATGAAATCAACGATCAACTTATAAACCTCAAAGTGATTTTTTTATCTGAACTAACGACACAAACTACCCGTGAAAGAATGAATACCTTTGAGTGGCAAATAATTTTAATATAGAATCTAATTCGATCCAGACTGAAACTTATTATCTCGAACGGACTAACTTTCAGATTTATTAACCTCGCAAAATTTATGATAAGGATATTTCCACAAAACCAATAGACTTTTTAACGTATGAAACGACAAAGAGCCAACGCAAAGCAAAGTCATTAATTCTTTTCAGAAGAAATTAAAACCCGATACGACACAAATTCTCCCCCATACCTCACTCGCTTAACCAACATATCGCATTGGCCTTATGTTACTTCGATTTTTATTGCTGTTCAATAAAGTTCAAAATCGATTGTTAGAATATCGACACATAGGACTCTTTTCAGGGTAGTAGTGGACTTTTCAATTTAATTTGCCGAACACTTCTTATCTTTTTTCTTAGCATTTATCTCCATTTCATTACATTAAACTGTAATGTTTTTCCACCGTTATTTGTGGACATAGTTACCCTCTTAACTTATTTTCCTCTACTCTATATTGCTTTTGTCCACGTACGTATTTAATCTTGTAACTTTATGGAACGAACGATTATTAAATACGAAACCTTGTATTTCGGCATTTTATAAATACTAACTTGAATCCCCCATATTGTATCACTTGGCATCACTAACGACACCTAAGAATCATTTTATGCCAGAATTTTTCAAGTGATTTTCCGCCAACTCTGGCCCCCAGCCAACCCCCCATTTACCTTAACTATTTCCTAAAGCGCAAGTTACATTGCAAACAGCCTATCTCTTAACAAAATCTTCGGTTCTATGCAAAACTTTTTCCACGCCACATTTAGTTGTATTGCCCTGGAATACATTGCTGGGCCAAATTGAACTTTACGTCGTAGTAATAAGGTTAATTTTAAATTAATTGGACGCGCGTAATGTAATAAAATTTGTCTAGTATGCAACATTTGCCTCGTCACTCCCGAGGGACGGTGAAATGCGTTGCTGAAGTATAAATGTGGAGATTTTTTGTAGAATAACCGGAAAGGGTACTTTTATGACTCGATTAGGCTAAATTATATGCTTGACTATTTTTATTGCGCCAATTTATTGGCTGTTTATATCCCCTCGAGCTCAAAGATGTGGAAGATATTGAGCCGATGGTTAACGATAGGGTAATTGTTTGAATAATTTTGCGGCTACTTTAATAGATAAATTTGGATATAAGATACAAAATGGTAATGGAGATGAACCCAACCAAATATTATGTGTTTATTACAAAAGTATTCAACTGTGCACTTAATGTAGTCATTCCTTTCCTTTTACGGAACTCCCGTTCATTTAATTTTAGTAAACAATTATTTTAAGTTCTACAATGAAACAATTAACCAAACTAGTTGCAAATAAGATTAAAAAGCAACTAAGAGAGCAATGTCTGGCCAAATTCCGCTGGCAGCCGAGAGCCAGCCGACGCGCCAAAATGGATTCCATTCAGACCACAACATCTCTCTGCTCCGTCACAGTTCAGGCCAGTGGTTTCTATTGCAAATTTGAGACTAAAGTATAGAAAATGTTATTTTATGGTAGAAATAACCATTCAAAAATTTAGACCTCCCCACGGTATTAAAGGGACCTTTAACCTTTCTCCCGTAAAAAATGTATTCTGCTCACCGTTCATGGGGTGTCTAACTATTTCTACCATTTTATAATCTATCCTCCATTTTACAGAATCTATTTAACGTAAAACTACATGTTTTACTTGATATATAAATGATATAATATCAAGTGACATAAAAAGTAAATACAATTCATTTGAATTAAGCTTTTCCCTGCTTACGTGAATAGGCTAATAAAATTCACTGACATTCGATTCCTTAATAGTCTTCCGGTGGCTCAAAATACCATAATCAGACTGATTGTGCAATCACTGAATAATTGATTGTACCAACGAATAAATGTTCAGGAATTACCCATGTGGAGATATCGCTTAGCCTGTGTGCACACACGCATTTAGTAATATTTTTTTATGGCGATTGTGGCAAAACCAAAAAAAAATTATAATAGTTATCATAGAAAATTAATATATCACCAACATTTTATGTTCAACTCAGCATGTGCTTCACAAATAACTTACTACATATTCGCAACGTTACATGAACCTATATATAGTGATTGTCTAGTTTCATCACAGTTCCCTACATATTTCACGCAATCTCTAAATAACATTGAGTGTAATCTCCAATCAGGCCACAGCCTTAAATTTCCGGCTACGCTTAAGCGACAAGCAATAGGGTGTCAACGATTGCAAATGGCTGGCTTATCTTTCCAATTTAAATACATTTGAATAACGCTCATCGTATCGGAGAAGGATTTTTACACTTATTGGCGAATATTCGGTTTCACCTCTCTGCAAACTGCGTTAGAAATTCATTTGGGGTTTATTTATTTTTCTATCGCATGTATGAAATTGTTAAACCGCTAATTTATTTTTGAAAATGTTTGAAATGTGCCGTGTTATGTATGTGCATACAAACAATGCATTAAGTGAGGTTGGAATCGTACCTTCGTGCTGTATTTAAATACTATAAATTTGTATTATAATAATAGTAGAGATCAACATCAGAATGAAATGTTGTAAAGTTGTGCAGTAAATTGCACAGATAAGCTCGTGGGAAGTTCGCGGATCTCTTATATTGGACACTAAAATTTATTCGATCGCAATTCCTGAAGACAAACTTTGTTGCTTTAACACTTTTAGAGGATATTATAAAGTATATGGTTGCAATTTCGTTCGTAAATACTACAATCATTGTTCAAATATATAGATATAGATAATAGATAGAACTTTCTGGCGCTTTTAATTGATTTAGTTTATTTTTATACTGAAATGAGTAGACTAGACGAATGACCACAAAAAAAGAAATACATACATACCCATAATATGTATTGAGTAGGTCATCTCACACATTTTATAATCTAACAATTTTGACCTTGCTCTCTCAGCAAACAGTTATTGCCTTAAAACAAAACAGTATATGAATCGTAAGTTAATAATTGCGTCACGAGGACAATGGCGACCCTTCTCACTCGCTTCCCTTTTTTAATCCGAAACTTATGACCGTGTGAATACAACGAGGGTTAATGTCGTATTTTATTGAACCCGTTTTGTTTCTGAACGCTGATTTCACTCGCATCGCCACAGAAGGCGATTCTAAGATCTAACAAGTGTCTTTACATACAAAACCTTTACAAGTTTTTTTTCAAATCTAAACGTACGGGTATATTCGAATAAAGTAATAACGTAGCAAAGAAAAAGCCAATCAAAATATGTTATCAGTCGGTTCTCTCAAAACGTCGCAAAGTTTTAAAATAAATATAAGGATGACACGAACCGTAAAATTTTTGTTTGTTCTTACAGTCGAGAGAAACTTTATTATTTTAATTGAAATTTAATTAAAGGGGCCTCCCGCGGTTTCTGGAAACTGCGAAGAACGCTATTTTCTTTGAAACTTGATAATTGCTTCGGAAAAGATTCCTATGTTTCGTTCGACGTTTAACATTTTAATTTCAATACCCTTACAAATTTTCCACTGCGTGAAAATTTAATTTACGATCATTCAACTAACAGTCATTACTTTGTGTTGATGCATGAAAATCTATTCAATATAGATTGCAAAAAAATAAACAATATCAACATAATATACATTGTACACAAAACCGGAAGATGTCAATCTTTGAAGTGATTCATCAAGTGGAGTGAGTGGCTCATCAAATGAAACGTTCAGTAATAACGTCCCTAATTGACACGAGAATGAATGTTTGTAGCGTCTGTTCGCATATTCATTGCCTCCGGAGCTACCCATGCAAGGTTACAGTCTCATATTTACGAATTCTTGAGTCTAGCCGTATCATGATAGAAAAGTAAGATTATTGAAATGGAAGGTTTATTTAGGGTGCTTACTAACGAGCAGTTGAACCAACTTCGCTAATTTTTATTAGCAATTTTTTTTTGTTATCGCTTTAAAATCATTTAATGATAATCCTACCGTGATGTAGGTCTATACAGGCTTAATAAGAACATTTGTTTAATTGTCTTTGGCAACAATCATTAAAAGCACGTCTAAACGCTTAGGCGAACGACAACAAATACTGAGAAATATTCATAGATTTCGAAACACTGCAGTGTTTAAAAAATAAAAGAGAGACAATCGAGTCTCGCAAAACAAAACGTATTCCTCGACAAACGTTTGAAAATATTCGCAAACAAGTCGAGCAAGATAGACTAGAACTATTTAAACAAACATGCACTTTATATTTATATGTGCTTTCGTTTCATGTTTTCTGTGCTTAGATTATTATTGAGATTTGAGTAATTACTAAAGTAAACGTATAATAATACGTATATATACGTATAATAATATAATTATTACATTAAACGCTTATTCAAACGTTGTAAACGCAGAAACTTTGTAGTAATAATCTGTATTATGCCTTTGTACCAAATAACTCAGCATCTTATTGATAATATAATATACGCGAACAAAGGCATATCTTAATATTTACCTAGCAAAAGAAGGTAGTACTGGATTCAATAATTTTGAAGTAAGCGTTTTTCTTGTAAGTAAAGTTTTATTAATGGCTTTGCGCAATTAACACTTGCTCCCATGTAGAAGTTAAACATGTTGAGGAAGCTGTGTTTGGCTCCAATTAAATTAAAAACATTATCGGTTTCTATTAAGAAAAGTGCCATATCTTTTGCCTGAATTCCCCTGTTACATTCACAATTTATTCGTAACACTTCCATTGAAGCTTTCTATTAGAGATACAATACAATATTCATACAAGTATAGAGACAAATCACGGCAGAGCCAATATCTTTATGTCAACCGTGAAATCGCTTACAGAACCAAATACAACTATTGAGTATCAGGGGAGGCCAACTGTTGGCGATATGTAAAATTCTGCTTACTGCTATGAATCAAAGATCATTCATATATAGTGACGTTGAATTGCTCTATATCTGCCCCTATATAAGAAGTCAATCTGATTTTTTTTATTACAAAAAAACATTTTAACAACATCTTCTAGTTTAAATAACTTACGTAATGTACTACAAGTACAAGTACTAATGTTGCTCGCCTAAACTTAGTATTTTTTAATACTTGCATGTGGTTAGAACTAAAATGTTGAGAACGTCTGTAATGTCGATCGACACTGGTATCGAACCCAAACTATGGGCACGTCAAAAAGCAATCACTGCACTAACGCGGAATCACTCTACGCCGCGGCGCCATCCGGAACAAAAGCGGACTTCGATGTGCTGCTGCGATCCATAGGGATTTTATTTTGGCGGGATATGTCGCACTTTAATGTACTCGGCGCTAGATTGAGCTCCTTATGATATAATATATCTGTTGCTCTATATAATAAATTAATAGAACAATAAAAAATATTACTTACAATTAATTCAGTTTTATAGAACTTGATGATTTACTCCGTATCCTTTTTTAAGACTCCAAAAACACTTTTTATTTAATTTAAAAGCTGCTTGAGTAGGACAGTCAAAGCGTTGTGGTCGACACATCGTCATTTCTTTGAACGCGGCGATGCTATTTTATCTAATTTGTAATAATATCTTCTATTAAAAATACTGAAGTATTTCAAAACTGAGTGTAACCCTACATTGAGCGAACACACAGTCGCTAGATAGATTCAAACAATGAAATGAAATGTTCACGATATGTCTGCGCCGGCGGTCGACTGCGGCTCCGTATCATGATATTATTCACCACTAATATTCATAATATATTAGCCACATTTCGTATAAGACATGCAATGTGTTTAAGATGTTCTGTCAAGCCTGTCAAAATGGCCGTCAAGGATGGATCTAGGCATTCCACCTAAGGGAAACCCCTTTCATGAAACTGGTAATGCTGGCCGACTGAGGTTTTATGTAAGAGAATTAATAATTCGGTTGAGTCCTCAGAACGTACACGCTGAATATTTCATAATAATTTATTATAATGATTGAGAATCAAATTATACACCGGTTTATTAAATATAACTTCGGTAACGTTTCTCTATTACCTACACATGTAATGTTTTTTAAATGACAAAAGCAAATGTATTGATCAGTAGAGAGGCCTACGCGAATTGATTTTTTAAAGTTATTGAAAGAAATGAATCAGGTTGATTTTGTGCCAGAACGTTCGAAGCGGGCTAGAGTAAAGAGGTTTGGACAAACAGAGAGCTATCGAATTTGCTTGAACAAACTCACGTACCCGACATGTAGTGACACAATACTTACCGTGTCTCGTAGGATCTCTTTGCGTAAGCTTTTAACGTATAAACAGCCTGAATTTTGATATCGCGAACGAAATACACGTGTTCTAGGTTTCACTAAGCCCTAACGTGAGTTTAATCTAATGCCGGCCATACACACTACGGTCTACCGGAGAGGTAATCTGTGCAGGTATACCTGCGCAGGTCAACCGAACAATGGTAGCGTGTATGGGGACGTTCCGGTGTATCGGAGCGGTCTTCAGTTCTCTTTGCGATGGCATCGAATGTGGACGATGACACGGTGGCGTTGCTAGGTCTTGCTTTAATTTTGAAGAAAAATGATACGAAAAACAAGCGAAGAAAGTGTTGCAAGCATTGGTTATTGAAAAGGAAAACATATTATAGTCATGTTAATTTATTAAATGAATTGAAATTTGAACCAGAAGATTATAAAAACTATCTTCGAATGGACGAGAAAACATACCTTGAATTATTGAATTACATAACAAATCAAACTTAAAACAAAAGTAATAAATGTAGATACATTGCCGTTTACTATCTTAACAACCTGCGCAGGCGACCGGAGTACACGCACACACGCACAGGTACACCGTACGGTGTCACTCGAAAGAATCGATTTTCGATCTTGCGCCGGTCGCCTGCCCAGGTTCAGAAACCTGCACAGGTCTATTCCCACACACATTCCGGTCTACCTGCGCAGGCATACCTGTACAAGTGGACCTCTCCGGTAGACCGTAGTGTGTATGGCCGGCATAATTAACAAATCACACTTCAAATTTGACTATCAAAATTAAATATCAACTATTTATTGTAAAAAAAGAGCAGTGTTGGCCAAGTGGCTTCAGCGTACGACTCTCTTATGAGGTAGTAGGTTCGATACCCGGCTGTGCACCAATGGGCTTTCTTTCTATGTGCGCATTTAATATTCGGTCGAAGGGTGAAGGAAACATCGTGAGGAAACCGACATCTCTTAGACCCAAAAAGTCGACGGCGTGTGTCAGGCACTGGAAGCTGATCACCTACTTGCCTATAAGATTGACAAATGATCATGAAACAGATTCAGAAATCTGAGGCCCAGACCTATAAAAGTTTGTGGTGCCACTGATTTTTTTTCATTAAGAGGTCTTGTTAATCCTTAGCTAAGTAAACTCTTGTGATTATGCACTAATAGTACTACACTGTAGCTACGATACCCAATTCTAGTATATATATTTCCTTTAAGAAAAAACAAATGTGAGCTGCAACTGATCGATACAATAATATTATCACATATATTAGTACGCTCGCCATCTTACTAGACCCAAGAACTTGTAGGATGTTAACATATCAGACAGTTCCCTCCACGTTAGCCGACTTACTTCTATATTTACCAAGCATGCGTTCGTCCATGGAGAAGGCACTGACAATCTATGATTTATTCAATATCTTGTATCGTATTATAATATTGCTTTAAAACTGTTAAAAAGTTAAAAAAAAATTGCATCCTTCAGTGTTCGACTCATAAACGAAAGTTTGAATTTATTACCCCTATGTGTATATTCCTTCCTTGCAAAACAAATATAGTAATTATATTACGTTGCTGATAGTAATTACGTTATGTTACGTATTTTGTAAATTAACGTGTTATTGAACAAATTAAATTATATATTGATTGCAATATATTATAATTTCATCTGCGCAGAATTTGCAATGAAAACACACGTAAGGTTTCATTAAGCTTAATTTTTAACATTCAATTCAACAATATAATGTTTTAATGCCTGCATACTTCAAGTATTGAGTATGCAAGTAATTTCATTTACACATCACTCTGTTCAAACCATCCTCTGAGTATAGAGTACTCATCCAAAGTTCGCGACTCGCGTAATCTCGGCCAAGTAGATCGGTAAGTGAATAGTTGTGGACTAAGTTGTTACTAAGTCCAGAGTAAACCAGGCCGCGACAACTTTGCCCTCAGGCTTCGACCGCAGTGAGCGTCATTATGTGCTCACCAATCATGCATCGGGTCATTGAACTTATCACAACTACTGTCGGAAGTTCCAGACATCACTTTGAAAACAAACAGACGCACTGAATTCTAATACACGCTCCGCTCATAGAAGCGCTACTAAGCTATCTATGGACTTTTTTTATTAATTCCAAGTTTATGATACTGTTACCTATTTAAACTAAGTAATATACTAGTCTGACAATAACCAAATGTTATGCTACGCCTGTGAATAGATTAGTATACATTTGATTAAATATAGGAAAACAATGCAGCGGTTTGATCAAGAAGTGCATATAGCGGAGGCAAAGAACCCAATCAATAACGTTCTGTTTCAATGGAATCGGTTTCAATCATCAAAACAATCGAATGCGAATCGTGGAGCAGCTTCGGTGCACACATGACGCGTTTCGCCAAACAAATGGAAAACTAATCTCTCTTTGCAATGAGCCTCTACGCACTGTACTATACAATACATCAATTTTTGAGTGTAATTTTCCAAGTAATCATATATTAGGTTTTACGTTTCCTTTATTATATTTACTCATAGTAAGCCACGGGCGGATCTAGTTAAGGGTTTTTTGGGCTGCAGCCCAAGGCTCCGTGGATACAAAGGGCCCCCAGTCTTCACTGTTAATGATAGGAGATATTTTGAATTTAAAAATATATCTAAAATTTTAAAAAATTCAATTATATAATTGGATTTTATAAATAGAAAATATTAAGTTTGAGTTCGAGTAATATGTTGACGTTAGGCTTGTGGCCTAAATAGCTAAATAATGATTTTATTAATAATCATCCTCTCAAATGAAATGACTGACTTGCAAAATAAAGATCCTAAAAATATATATTCAGCTTCAATAAAGAAATACAAAGAACATTTTCCAATAGGTATTTTATGAAGAAATTGAAAAATTATTACGATGCTGTTTTAGGTGAAAGATGGGTATCATTCATTAAAATTAGTTGTCATACCGGTTCACATTTATTTAATATACTATAAGACTTTTTAGAAACAATTATTGTACTACTACTGTATAATTGTAGGGGACAAACTTATGAAAACGCTGCTAATAGTCACTACAATGGTGAAGAAGCACTACTTAAACAAAAATATAAATCCGTGTATTATGAGCCATATGCTGCGCATTCCCTTAACCTAGTTGGTGGAGAAACAATCTGTTAAGGTTGTTTTCTTTTCTTCCCACAGGTGGCAACTGTTAAATCATGAAACAAAACAAAAATTTACGTTAAAAAGTGTAAGTCAGACCAGATTGTCTTGTCACTATGATGATTAAAAATAATTATAACATTATGAAATTTGAGTCCTGGTTTAGATATTTGTGAAGGCAACAAGTTAATTGTGACAGATGACTTAGGCGAACATTTAGTGTGAGTGCATTCAATTAAAATCTTACTAAGCTATAGTCTTACACTTATGCAGTGAAGTTTTTATGCTAATTTACCGAAAACAGTGTTTTGATAAAATTAGTTGAGTAATTGGGTAATAGCCCAGGGCCCCACAACTTCGAGATCCGCCTATGTGTATAACATTTCCTAATTATAAATATTGGAACACTAATAGTTGTGCCCTAGTTTACATACTCATGCCTAGTTTTTGTTTACATTATATACTCATCTTATATATTAATCATATGGAACAAAAGATTTAAAAATTTAAAACAAGATTTTTTTTTCTATTTAAAAGTTTACATTTTTTATTTTACGTTAACACGGTGACTATAAATCATTCTATAGCATTGGAAATAGCAGTGGGTGTTACATACAATGCAAATTACAGCTAATTAACATAACATAATCCTAAATACATTTAGAGTTTGGCAATCTCAGCTAAATTGTTACTCTTCTTCCCTTTTAAACGAAAATCGAATTTGGTTGTGATTGCGTAATGCATAATGATTACCTTTGCATTGTCAACATGCGGATGCGTTAAGTAGAAGTAGGTAGATGCCACACGTCAAGGTATACCATGAGAACAGGCTGCGAGTGGCCTTAATTTGAATAACAAAGACGCGGCATGCGACTGAATAATTGCTTGCCGGAATTAGCTCGCGCTTTGACACACGACATGAGCAAAATAGTTTCAATATATTGTATTATTTATTTAATATTTATTAAGCGATAGTTTGGGAATAAAATTTAATATAACTATATAAAATAAAGAATAATATGACTCCAATTTAAATTAGTGTTTTAAAAAGCCAATCAGTTAAAATAAGCAAGCTTTTATTTGTTAAATTTTAAATGTTTTCTAATAAAAATCATAGTCTTATACAATGCTAAACCAGAGAGAACAAATATTATTAAATATTATATTAAATTAAATGAATACCCTTAAATTTTACAGGGAGAGCTCTCGAGATTTGAGAGAATAACAAGATTTAAAAATCGTCACGAAAATGAGCGGAATAATAATTTTTATCTGTCGATACACGTTTAGAATAGGCGAGCGGTAATGAAAGAATTGTCGGGGAGGTATTAAGCAGGCGAGTCGCCTCTTCGGCACGTAAGGCCCTTCCATTTGTTTTCATTTCCTTTTAACATCAGATATTTAATTTATAAAATAGATTTTTATTTTGGAAATCACGTTCGACTTTACGTTAAATGTCAAAGATAAATTTGAACAGTCTGCTTTTTTTGTAGCGTTATTACAAAGAGACTTTGTCTGCAATTTAGGTTTGATAAATAGCATACATCTATTTATATTACAACAATATACATTGTATAATCTGCATTAATGAACATATTACCCTAGATCAATCAGACCTTTGTGATGCAGAAATTACGACCAATAATTAACGTTAAATTAGTTGAATAACACACTCTAGACATAATGAATAAAATATTTTCATATAGTAATATAATTCGTATTAATTTAATCTATGAGTAATGGTGAAACTCGCTCTGTTATTTCAGTAGAAAAATATCAGAAGTGTTAAAAATAGCAGCTTTTTGTTAAGCATTAAAATCAGTACAAATAAAAAGTACATCTATTAAGTTGGCTACTATTACGAGCAAAATTATACAACTACTCAGAGAACGTTTCCGTTCGAATAACTGAAATTGGATTAAAACTTTGAAACTTTTTATTCGGAATTAAATTGAAAACTTCATCTTTCTATAACAAAAGCGTCTAGAGCTCTCACAATTTATATCTGAGATAATTCAATTTGCTAATTGTTTGATCTTGTGGGAAAAGACATTTATCAATTTCTTGTACGGTTCGACCGTTAACTTTGACTGTGCTGCGGACAAAACGCGCAAACTGGATTTATGGGACATGTTAAAATATGGTTCTGGAGTAGGTGAGCTGGCTTAGCTTATGGAGATTGTGATACCTCGATGGCATCCATGAAGGTACCATTGAGACTTGAGAGGGTCTTTTAAAATATTATGCTTACATAAATATACATATTTCCATTATATAAATTAAATTAAATTATCATTTTATTTAAAATTAAGTTTATTTCAAGATTGTTTTCAAAACGCCTCTTTTTCAATATCATCCTCAACAGATCCACTTATAAAATTTAATTTTCTCGCGTCTCCCAACTGGACGTACCTTCGCGTAATCAAATTGTACTTACATTTTGACACTGACTGATTTATACCCGGAGTTTGGGGATGTAACTTTATCCTCATTACTATACATTTTTAGAATACTTTGAATTTGATTGAAAATATTTAAACTTATTATAATTACGAATTAATAATTAATAAGTTCGGAACTAAACAATAAAGTAGACAGCCAGAAACTAATTTGGCTATCTAATGAGCAGACAGAAAACTAGTAAACTTCACAATGGACCGAACTTTGAGGCTTTAAATTTACTTTTTTTAATTAAAAACTGCTCGTTTCATTACTAAAACTTAAACTAACTTTATAATTTGAATAAAGCCCTTAAAATACCGAAGCGAGCTAAGTAAAGCATAAATTACGTGCTCTGTAAAAACATATTAAGACAACGTTCAGGTGAAGAGTAATTAAGAGGAGATCTCGAGAGGGACAGGACAGGAGGGCCTTAAGAGCTCATTCACTGAAATTACGCAAGGAACTGTGTCTAAGACGTAGGCTTTAACATTCTGATCACAAGTGATACGCCGTAGCGATCTGACTCTTTATCGAAATACAATAATGTATTTGGTTTTTCTCTCCAATACTCTTAAATTGATGATTTTATTCTAGACCATGGACTAAAATAATAGCGTTACTGTAACCCTAATAAATTAATAAAAGGTAGGAATTGTATGAACCCTTGCCTTAATGTTAAAATAATGGCTCGGTGATCGTGCTTTTGAATTAATTGTATTTAATGAATAATAAAGGTGACTTTAGTCTAAAAACAATCTCTTGAAACGGCTTCACCGCTGACTTGTGGTGGAGCGAGACAAATAAAGTCTTAAGCTCTCCACCCGTCCACCAAGTGTTTATATAATCTTCGTTGTTTCTACAGAAATCTGATTTAACCAGTTCTAACTGGTTAAGAATCTTAGCATAAGTCCTTAAGCGGAGTAATCTAATAATAATTTCAATAGTATTATCGATTTAACCTAAGTGAATAGATATATCTTTGCCAATATTAAAAAGCTAAACGTATTGTTTCTTAGTTTGTAAAAATAATCTCAACAATAAATCTAAAGAATAGTTTCTCTTAGGACGTTTTTGGTCTCATTCTGGACTTCAACGCATGAAATATTAAATGCGACCCGTTGGTATTGATTTAATTATGTTTGCTCACGTATTCATATTGTATAAGAACAATATATTTTCTTCTGCTTCTTCTGCCGAGGAAAAAGGAACCTTCGTCGTCCGATGTCGTCTAATATTTACGGTTCATACCTACGCACGTATCAAGCAGAGATAATTTATTACCGCACGAACATCAATTTCCTGAATCCATTTTAAAAACACACGACGCAGACAAATATAATCTATATCTAAAGAAGTCAGTATTATCACTATTTTATTGTGAATATATTATTGAACACCCCTAGTAAATAAACAATGCATATTGATATTTCCCGTCTAAACTAACAGTATAGTCAGAATATATATGTTTTGCAATTAAATAAATAAGTCAGTGAATCCGTGAGGTATTAAACTGTGTCTCTGAATAATAGTATAAAGTATCAAAGCACGTGCCAGTACTAGCACAAAGTAAGTGGTTCTTGAGAGAAATCAGAAAAAAATTGTATCACAAAAAGTTAAATTAATCGGAGCGTTCTCACTTTGGCGAAGTTTTAATAAAAATGTTTGCCAACACGCAAACACCAATACAAATGAAATGAATACAAGTAAATAATGGAAGTATAAATGTGTTGCTGCCTTTTGAAGTATTTCTTAATGTTTTGGTTTTGAATTTCTGAAATTGTTATTGGACGCAAAGATTTTTTTTATAAAGTTACCTATATTAAGATAAATATTAATAATAATAAAAACTTTATTAATGACAGAAGGGTTTGTGACAGAAATCATAAATCGCTAGTCCCCACACTAGGGAGGCCCTATGTTGTTACTAGAAAACAATTATTTCGTGGTACATGTTAAAATTATTTTAAAAAAGAAGATGATAATAAAAAAGAAAAAGTACTAATAATAGTTATAAATTTAGTGTTACAAATGAAGTGAATGAGTGAGTGTGTGAATAGGTGAGTATGCGCATGTGTATGAGAATGTAGCTGAAAGTTGTTACGAGTATGATCGTGCACTGTGTCTGTGTCTGTGTTAGTTTATGAAACCTCAAAGTCATACCAAGATATGTAGTAATGCCTCTGTAGATTCGAAATCCAATTTGGCTAGTGTAGTTTCTATGTGACTTGCTAATTTATATCTGGATAGTTTTACGATCTCAGAATCCATATATTTAAAAATTTTGTTATAAAGGAAGGGGCCCCTAATAATAAAACAATTAATCAGTAAAGAAAGAACAAAGCATTTGTATTATCCGTTCCTCTTAAATGTATTAACAATTATCGCCCATACGCTCTATTTAAAGATTTAAATATGTTTATATCTAGCCCCCGAAGCCCTTAATAATATTATTTGGATATTCGAAAGACTGAAAATTAAAGACATTTTCCAGTCGTTGGCTTGAGTAATAACAAATTCCATCTTATATCAAGATGACTACAAGCCGTACTCAATAAATTAGTCTGTAAGTGGATCAAAGGCTTACTGGGAAACTAATTGAACTTAACAGGCTAAGGGAAATGACCTTAGAATATACATTCTAAGCTAATAATTAAGAACCCTTCGTACAAATATACCAAGTGTATACAGATATTTAAATTTGTGTTTATTTTCAGGAGGAAGACTTATAAGAAATGGGGTCTATGCTACAAGATACAATCAATAGAAATAACAATAATTATTAACCTAGACTAATGTATGTAATAACAAAACTAAAACCCATGTGATCTGTAAATTTTACTGTATAGTACGGAATCAAAGTAGAATTATTATTTTTGGTGAGTGTTTACTTTATCTCAGGATCGATTCAGGCTCCTAGTTTTTTTATCTTGTAGGAATTTCCGCGTTATTCTTGCAGTATTTAATATTACTGCTATTGTACGGGATGTAAATGGATTTTGGTAGGTCTAACAATTTGATAGTGTAACTGGTTTGGAATTATGCCGCTACTGGACGAAATGATACTTTGTTTAGCTTCCGCATCCTTTTTAATTAAATTTTTAAGATCTGTATATTGTGTAAATGTGCTGTTTTATTGACTTTTGTCTATAAGCATATAATATCAGGTCTATTGTAGTGTATTGTTTTGTCTGCTAATATTGCTCTATCAAAGTACAACTTATGAGTATGACTTTCTAGAATGGAGTCTTTGGATATATTTATAAGACGGGGTTCAGAGCTTTTAAACTTATATTTCATTGCAAGTTTTTGGTGCAACCTGATGACGGTGTATATAATGGGTTATTGATCTGCAAGCTCCTGTAATGTATACTGTATAGTTTCAGAAGAATGGTAGCATGTTCCACATTTATCCTGCGTATTTGGTATTCAATAGTTTCACGTCTCTATTATTGGATCTTGTATTGTGATCATGAATCCTTCCGTTTCCGGGAACAATTCGCCGCATCTAAGCCACTCGTTTGACAAAATTTTGTCTATGTGCTGTCTTTAAGATGGTTATTCTGATGGAAATATTTTCTAAGATTTGTTATTTGTTTGTTATGTAAGTAAGTGACATCGATGATTCCTGTCCCACCTTTTGGCAAGGTCATCTTTTGTATATATGACCTTGGACCACTCATGGTTGGTGACCTCATCCCTTCGAAAGGGTTTATAGTGGTGTTTTTGAAAGTGCTTAATGTTTGTAGCTTTTTCGGCTATCATTCGGCTCGTGTGGATGTTGATATTTCCCTTATTATTATTTAATAATAAGCTGGTAGTATTTCATTCGTTCCTTCTTATATTCCTTCAAAGAGCTTTTCTTTATTGGCTTTGGCTTTCCGTCTGATTATGTTTACAATTCTATGAATTTTATCTACTTCGAATTTTCTACGTAAATCTCAATTCTTCCAATCCTCTTCTGGTGTTTATTAATAACACTTATTTATAAACATACAATCCTTCTCGAATAGCTATTGAATGGTTTGCCCGTACCACTTGAACGATATAAATAAAAACGGCAAAATAATATTTTGGTAATTAGAACCTATTTTACGATACATATTTATTAATAACTAGCTGGCCTGGCGAACATCGTACCGCCTAACAGTCGATTCTTTATTTTTTTTAAATACTTATTCTGCTATTCTGGACACCGGTCTAGCAAGTAAGATAAAAAAAGAAAGTTGATAAGACAACAAATACATTATATCAAAAAATAAAAAAGGTACCTTCCCGGAACCCATCCACTAACACTTGAACTTTATGACATGGTATTAAAGTTCAAATTGACTTTTAAGTATGGGAATATAGAAAAGTGATGTTTTTAGACTTTTTCACTCAATTTTTTTAAATTTGTCTCGCATTAAGAATCATCCTCGTACTTCAAGGAATGTTATTTAAAAAAATTGGCCAAATTGGTCCAGGCGTTGTTGAGTTATGCGCTTACCAACACATTTTGCGATTCATTTTTATATTATAGATATCTAAAGTAAGCATACATTATGGCGGTTATTTAACTAATAATTGTTTAGAGTTAGAAGAAAAATAATAATTGCTACTTGCTACTGATACTTGATCTGTAATGTAACAGGCGTAGAATTGTGTCCGTCACATTGCCCTCCGGAGATTATATTATAAATCGTTCATGAGCTGAATAAAATAGTAAAACATATAACTTATAATAGCCGTATTTCTCTGTAGCAAGCTCATATTTTACGCGAGAATAAAATAAATTACAAAGTAATTAGTAATGCAGCCAGTATAATGCAGCACGTCACAGTGGCAGCGATGTGCCAAGTCGTAAGTCGGAATCCCACCAGTGTACATTAGCATTGCTAATCAAATTATACTCCTCAGAGAATCGCTCGTGAAATAACTTAGCGCGGCTGACGTTGTGCTGTGCGAACCTGAACTCACTTATGAGATTACACAACTTCACTATTGTTCCACACACGTACAAATTGACCAATTAGTTCTGGAATTATAAGTCGTTTTAAAATTCAATTGTTAACATTTGGTAATTCAACTTAAACACTGTTATTCAACGCGTGTGCCTATATTTTTATATAAACTCAACATAACGAAATCAATACAAACCATAGAAGATAGATTATCCGATGACGATGAAGGTAGATAACACGTTTGTGGTAATAAAATCTACCCTTAAATCATTTTCAAAATGAACTCTCAACACAAACAGACATAATGTAATTGGTTTCTTAAATGTTTTACTGATTTCGAAATACGATAAAATAAAAAGATTACCGCAAGACAGCATATATATTCATATTGACAAGTTAATATTTACTGAAATCGTCGATTTGCTCGAAGTCCCGGTAATATTGTATCGGCCCTTTATATTCATACCCAATCCTCGCAGGAAAACACGTTAAGGGGCGGCGCATTCACGATATCTCTGCTTGACTTTAATAGATGTCAGCTTTTTGAATATTTTATATACGTACAAATTTATGTTACTTTTTAGAAAACAGAACAAGTGTCCTTTTAAATTTTTTGTTCCATTATTCTTCTTTTTTTTCACATTCTTCCTTTATTGCATTTAACGATGACACAACTATTCACGTTTCGTGTTATTTATTGACATTAATGTATAATGCTACTACTTGCAAAGTATTTCTCTCAGTTAATCCTAAAAAAGTTAAGAACTTCGCCTTAAGTCAGGTTTGAGCGTAACTCAATACCGAACATTATTAGCTCCTCTACAAACAGTATTGTAAGAACATTGCTATCGGTTACCGACCCCTCATATACAAAATATATCTTTTATTTAGACTTACTCCAACAGCAAAATTATTATGTTACCTCGAAACAACGAGATCGCATGACCAGCTTTTGTTTTATGATAATTAATATGTATTTACAATACATAATGTTTATATTGTGCTATGAGGAACCACTTTGGAGAACAATGCCTAACTCAATGTTTACTTTTAAGATTTGAATATACTTAAATGTAGATTTAAAACCCTACGGGATTAAGGAAATAGAACTCAGTGTATTCAGACTTGTAGAGCCTGAAGAGTGAATAGTGTAGCCTAGTCTTATAAGCGAACTTTATAATAGAGAAACTTAAATACAGAAAAACTTTCAATAATATATTAAAACCCAGCTAATATAAAAGGTAAATATAAAATATTAATAATGAAGGAAATGCCGATAAAAATACACGTACCTACCCATATATAGTATAAGAGATTGTCGCGGAAAGTTGCAGCTTTGTAAAATTGAGCGCATAATCTTGTCGATCCTGACTTACGTTGACTTTTACGTTATTTTATTTCAGTGTATTTCCTTTTCTCTTGGGTCTAGGATTTGTTTTACATATACATAATTTAAGTAGCCCCCAAAATTAGTATAAACAGTACTTTACGTTCTAACATTTTTAAGGTCACTTAGTTAAAACCGTAGTAGCATCAAAGTGTCTCGTTGTACTTGAGTAACGTTCTTGACGTTTAAAGTAAAAGTTCTAAGTAGTTCTTAGTAGTTTTTCTTTAAAGGTGTCTGATAAATTTATTGCACCATTTAATATGGCCCAAATGGCATTTCGCTAGACATCGGAACCACCCCAGGGTTACGTTTGTATTGCCTCGGAGACCATATTTATGCTCCACTTAAACCTGTAGTTGTAGTTATTTTAATTGTTTGTTAACAATTTTATCAACGAACTAAGCATTTGGACGTTAAAGCAGCAAAATTCTTCAGTGACTCTCCGCTTATAATTTTCTCAACTGATTTTCGATTTGTGAAGTTTAAAATTGCGCTAACTGCTCGTCGAAGCGCGGAACGGTTTAATATTTTGTTTCCAACGAGCTCCCGCCATGTTACTTCCTTTCAGTTCGACTACGACACAGGTGCTTTCAGACATTTTAAATTTCTTTAATCTGAGCTTTACAAAAACTTTTATACTTACTTCAATGCCGTTCGATTAAGTTGGACTGCACATGAGCTTTATTTTTATTCGCTAACAAATTTTGTAAATATAAAATCGTTACTGGATAAACATCCGCATTGAGATTCGTGGATTGAAATTGGTATTGATTGATTTCGAGATTAACCACTAATGCCAGTTATGCCGTATTGCGTTTCTGACTAAGCTTTTACCCACCCTAAAAATACCCAAAAAAGGTGGAATTGAAAATAATAAGAAGTCAAGAGGGCCGGCACGCGAGCTTCGTTCGACAAGCAATAATTGCGCCGATATTGGGTTTTTCATTACGCCCTGTTGGCCCCACACCGCCATTCATATTGTAGATTAGATGTCGTGTGAATACCCAAAAACCCCTCTGATTTACATATGCTTTGTATCGGTAATGTTCATGGTGTATTTATGAGTTTTAAACTTGTAGAGAGAGATTATTTTTAACTGTTATGTAACCTTTTTATAAAGTATTCTATGGAGAGAGTTATCACTTTATTCTGATTTAAAAAGTACCAGTTGTAACGAAAAATATTTATGTTGCAATACATTATAATTGAATAAGATATGTTTGTAATTAATTCCTTTTGGATTTATAAACTAGCAATATAATATGTCGGATCAATGGCGCTGATCACCTACGATAATCCGGAATCAAAGTATCATCGGCAATCAAAATATTTCACAGCCAATTTTGACCACAGCAGCTAATTCGGGTTAATGTAAACTGGCGGTCGCGATCAGCTGACATGTCACTTTGACCCGTTGGCTCACGAGTTAATTTCCTGACCGATATAAAATATGTGGGAATTTGTTAATCATCGGTGGGTACAATGGCATCTGATTGATGAACCGAATACGGTGTACGAAAACTGATTAATAGGGAAACTACGCTTAAACGACGCAGTTACAAGGATGACGTCATGTTGATGAACGCATTGTTACTCACAGTTACACACGCAATTTGTTTTTACATTTTATTCAAAACGATTTCAGCGTATTGCATCCTACACTAATAATACATTTGTTTATATATGATACCTTTGGGTACAAAATAATCTCATATAGGGTACTAATAACTTGATAGAAAGTGATTTAGTAAGTTTTCCACGATTTTCGCATATCCCATAGCTATGAATCCACAAATTTTGCTCATATTTCCTTAAAGCGTTCCCGGTATTTCGAATCCCATTTTAAGGCCGGCCTCGATATAGAGTTGAAAAGTATTTTAGAGAGATTAAAAAAGAAGTATTTTCCTTTGTCAAAATAGTGCTCTATTCAGTTCGGTGAGGTTGTAAATTTGATTTGGTGCCGGCAAAACGTGAGAACGAAGTTACTGACACAAAACCCTGGCATTTCGTGACGTTCCCGTTGGCCCCGCTTCCTCCGCAGCCTCCGCCGTCAAGCGACGCCAACTCCTAAACCTTATTTGTCTTCTTTTAATACGAAATGAGATTTGAACCGATCAAGATTAATACGTGTTTTATGTTGATAAAATACAAATATTTTGTATATTTATTCATTTAACCAAGAACACAGGTATGTGTTGGCCACGCTTGTTCAGGTTGCAAAAAGTAATAATAGAGAAAGCTCTGTCTGTCCGATCATTAATCATGGTGAAGGTGGAACATTTGTCTTTATTAGCTTGGTTTTAGCCGCACACTGATTCACTATAATACAATCTTTTATTTTCTAGACGCGCTATACCTGAGATAAATATTTTCTCTACTATGCTACTACAGAAAAAATATATTTTTACGTTTTTTGGATTGTGACAAATTTGTTTTAGTGCTTGTTGGCAGAAATCACCTGCAAACTAACTCCAATTCTCATTCATAATAATAGAAAAGTATAAATCTTTAAAACAAGCACAAATAATATGTGCTGAATTATGCGTTCAATTTTATATTTTGTAAAATAACTTTTTGATTATATGTTTCGGTAACAAAGGAAAACGAATGCCTATTACGCGGATCTGAAATTGTTCTTCGCAGTTTTTATGAATATCATCTTGAAGGGCCAGGCAAAGAGGCTGTCATAAAACTTATAATCAGAGTTTCTAATAAAAGAGTGTCCTTGTATAACTAGTGACATCCCACATGGCTCCCTGCGATAATACGCGGGAAAACGAATAGAATTTTAACAAGGGTCTCTGATGCGGCAATGAATAAACGATTTCGGACGTTTTATGACGTCACCGGACGGATTATGGCGTCCCGTGGCGATGTTGACATGGGTGCTCTTTTTATACATCCTCCGCGCTGAAAATTTAATTTTAATCATGGTGGGATCAGGTGTGAAGATTTTGAGCTCATTCCGCTGAGATTACTGGTATTTGTGTAAACGTTTCAAATTGTAATGAATAAAAGGCACATTTGGTCACAAATCGGTACGTTCCGCGTATCGCTATGACAGCGGTATAACATATAATGCAATAAGAAGCGCCACACCAGCGCAGGAAACAATGTCTTTCATAAAATAGGTTATGTAAATGTGAAGAATATAAAGTTCATATCAACATTGGCGATGCGAATGCGAATGCGGCCAGGTTGTGTGAAAACATACGGGACTCTTTTGGATCATTTTCAACCCAGCGTATTCATTTTGTAATAAAACATTTTTCGATTTGATTGCATTAAATATGTTAAAATACGTTTTTTTTAATTATTTTTTTAATATACACCCAAACAGTTATGTAAACAGTATGTTCTGAAGATTTTTTATTTAACTTCTACAAAAACATTTCACTGAAATTCGGCCTACCTTACTTTTTACCTTACCTTAGCTTAAAGGCCATTTTTTTTTCGTCAGGAAATGCTTTAACGCATATCCCTGCGGTATTTTACTCCAGCAGAGATTTAGCTTAAAGGCCAAGCTTAACCCCAGTATTACTTTATTAATAAAACACCTGATAACTGCCGACTCTAGACCATGAGGGTCGGCTCAAAAGTTCTATTCGTATGTGTGGTAATATGAAAACACTCAACTCGCGACGTTCTTGGCAGAGCACCGCCATAGTTCTTTCAAATTGTGATTTATTCGCGACAAATGTCGAAATAAAGCGTCGCTTGTTTTATATTGCTTCAGACTCGATGCCCTAGACTGAAGAAACTGGAATATACGCGCAATTACTTTATAACGCCGCCTTTATGTTACGAATTCGTAATATATAAGATTTGTATTTTTAAGAATTATATGACCAAAATAAACAGAAATGTTTAATATTATTAGGATAGACCGTGCAAGTGGAATTATTCCGAAATCAAACTCATATTTATTTCAGTATTTGCTTGCGGTGAACAAAGGTTGATTTCCCTCAAATATAGCCAATAATACCCAAGTATTGGAAAGTGGTACCAATCACGGGATTTGAGCGACTTTTTTTGTATTTCGAACTAACCATCGGATAAAAACAAAACATTTTTTTTCAGTAACTTAATATGGTTGATGGTTTAGTTTAGTTTTATTCCTATTTACATTATCACAAAAAACAATAAAAAAAATTTACTAATATTTTGTAGTAAATCTATAATAATAGAATTTATTGAGACACTCGCAAGATGTCGAATAAAGAGTTTCTTGTGTTTTTACCGTTCCACGTTTTTTAGATTCACTGCTTTTGCTTTAACCCACACGCATACTCAATACAGACTAAACGCTGCCCGCGGCAAGGATTCTACTAACTACGACAAACACAATTACCTACACACAGACGCATTTGGCTTTTGTCTGAAACTTGTATTCGGGTCTTCTAATCCTTTTGAAGAAGTAAATTAATATTAGTTTTACTATTCGACCAAGTTATCAAAATCGTATAGACGATATGGTACAAAATAAAACAAGTATATTTCGAAATAGTCATATTGGAACATCTGGCGTCGTACAATATCTTAGGAACTCGGAAGGTACATGTTTTTCCCTTTTGCAATTTCTCCTTGCTCCGTGTTGTATTTATTATTATTTGTTTTCAATTGCAAAGTAATCTTTGTTTGCAGCTGCTAAGCCACTCCTTGCTCGCGACGCAAAATATTAAACGCGAGGCCAAATCGATCATGTCCATTGCCATTGATTAAATCTGTGCAATTTTGTCTCACAATATTCGAGCAAATTTAATTATTGTACCGATGTGTATTGTATTGAAATCTTGATATTTCAATCAAATAAAAAAGGATCCCAATTGAAAATTCCGTTATCATAGGCAGAAAGAGTAGATCTTCGTCGCACATCGAATCAGATTTACGGGCCTCGTAAAACCGAACTCGTAATGAAACGCACGCATCGTCAGCTTTCTACTTCGCTGATTTTTCTATAGATACAACTGATAACAATGTTCCGACTTTTCCTAACTCTTACGTTTATTTTTTCACTCGATTTACTTGTAACCATAAGTGCTCGAGGTATACATAGAAATTTTATTCTAATTCAAACACTTTTTAGAGGTGCTATTTATTTACGGCACAGATACCAAACGATATCATATTATGTATTAAAATTACTCATGAAAATAGCAGTACATATTTGATTTCAAATTTCAGTAATTTGCTATCTCGTAAGAAAGATATAAATTACAGTCAAAATCAATTGTATAGGGTAAAAATCCGAGCTACGGTTTGTCACGGGTACATAAATGTAAGTCATAAAAACTTAACATTCGAAACCCACAACTTAAATTTTCATTGAAATAGCGCAAACGACGCGCGCCGCCTGAGTTAGTTGCAGTCATAATCTAATTCAGGATAACTTCATTGTAACCATTCCTTTATTAGCAATTGGGCGGTTTTCCAAATTGGCTCGTGTGCTTTATCATGCTCAGATCGACGCCATTTTCTCCTTTTCCCTTACTTGTTTGAGTGGCGCGACACTTTATTGCATGTCATAAGTTCTTTGAAACAACTCAACGTAATTGCCAGTTTCATAAAGGAACTATAAATAAATTGCTTTTACTGGAAAATTTAGTACGTACCACTTATAAAGCTTGAGAAAAAACATCGTGAGGAAACTGACATCGTCTATTCTTCTAAAAGACAATGATCTACATGCAATAGACGGTGAAATATTTGCTCTGCTCCGTGCCCCATCATGGATTATGGGACCTTGTTCTGATTTGCTACGGCGTAGAAGGAACAGTATGCTTCATCACAAAGCCCGCTTATTAAATAACAAAAACATTAGGCGGATAGTCCTCATAAACAATTTGCTCTTTTGACCATAGCCATCTATTACTGTCTGTTAATTACATCTATTGTAATTACACTAAAAGCCTGGCGCTGTTCAGTTTACCTTCTAATCAAACATAAAAGCAAACACCTGATTTAATTTAGAATATTACTATCTGAACGTTACTCCTCTTGTTAGAATCAAACTGTCAGCTGTTTAATCAAGGACAGACTTAATACTAAATCTTCATTAAAACTATTTAGCTTGAGTTTAAATTTTAATACGAATTAGAAAAAAAACTGGTATTATAGATCGCTAATGTATTTGATTTAAAATAGCATTATCCAAAATAGGGAAGTAATAAAATTTATCTTAAGTAGGAGATTGTGAAACCTCTGGGCTCGGTAATCCGAAGCTACGCTATCAACTTTCCAATAAATAAGAATTTGCAAAAAACTCTACGAAGAAAATATACCTCACTGATATCATCTGCTTATTTTTCTTGTAAATAATTGACTTTTGATATTATGATAATCTGTTTACTAGCTGATGTGAAATTTGAATATATATTTAAAGTTTAGTATTAAAAACCAATGCCATTGAATAATATGAATAAGTAAGATATGTAAAACTCTGACGATAGTGGAAATTAAAGAAAAGCAGCCCTTATCAATTTGGTAAAAATGCTAACATCTTAATTTTTTCTTGGCAAAGTGGTTTATATTACCTTCAAAGGTTCTAAGGTTTCCAAGAACCTAACTCCGGTTTAATGAAAGAACTTTTGCCTTTTTTTTTTCAATCTTGCTTCGAATTATTTAGAAATTTCTTGTTGAAATAACTGACAGCCCGTAGCGTAATCTTGACTCCGAACGAAAAGTTAATATTTTATTTCAAAATTTCGTTTTGATGTAAAAAATATTGATTTTGTGAGCCGTACCTACACAATTGAGTAGACTCGTATAAGTTGTAAAAACCGTTTTTGATATGTAAGTAAGAAGTTATTTAGCTTCATTGTATTCCAGGCCTGAACTACGACAATTGCGTCTCCAAAAATCGAGAAGCCACCACGTATTCACCTTTTTTTGGAATAGCAGGGTGTGAGGGTAGGCCACGATTCAAAAATTATCAATTTGTTTTAGCCGGTGTTCCACGGAACGGGTGCCATCAATCATGGCGCTCTCGGCTTACTAAAGCATTAATTATTATTACACCAATTTCCTACCTTGTATAATTTCTGTTTTTCGTGTTTGCTTGAGGTTTATAGACTAAAAATATTTTTTTCTAAATCTGTAGAACTGTATTATGTCTTTACAGATTATAATCATTAATCATATTTTGGATTTAGTGTGGATTACCGTAACCTTTTTGGCAAGTAAGTGAGACCATCTGTGCCTTACACGCATTGTCGAAATTTAATTGCTGGAACGCACAATTTCAATGAATCACATGCTTAACCAGTGACTATTTTTCCTTTATAGCTGTTTGCTCTTCAATAATCACACTTAACAATTATCTGTGGTTGATTATCCTTTCATTTGATATTGTATTTTCTAATAAATAGTTAAAAAGCTCACGAAATACTTGAAAGTTTAATTTTTATAGTCAATATCAATTGATATTTAATAAAATACATTTCTTTTTACTCTATAAAATTTAACAGCTTCAGTATAATTTGATAATGAACTAAATTGTAATAAACTATGCCTTGTCTTTTACCTCGCGGCACATATCTAAAGCAGATTGCAAAAATACAATTTCATTTGGAAATTACGTATGAAATAATTTGATAGTATATTATTATATAAGATTCATATGAGTTCTAATTTCCAACAATTTTATAATATAATACTGGATATAATAAAAAAAATGTTTTTTTTTAATTCAGGGGTTTCAAAAAATAGTTATGGTTTAAGTAGTTTCAGCATATTCCGACACTTCATTACTGTTTGTATTCTCCTGAAGCTCCGGGGCTAATGAAATTCCAATAGACTTATAAATATGGGTCGAAGTATTTTTATGGGCTCCTTAATGGGTTCCAGGGTCGCCGTGAGCCTATTTATTATAACAAAGATACTATCTTTAATGAAAGGCCTATCAGCCCGCTACACTCGTTTTTCTTAAAATCGTTTTCCAATGGGTTTGACCTTTGGTTTACCATAGAATAATATTTAGTGTATTATTCTTAAAGTACCATTCATACATATATAGACAGTTTACATTTTCAAGCTATTTCACAACTCACCGAAATGCATAATGCTCTACAGTACATTTATGTTAAAAAGTAATAACAGAAATAAAAACCTAATTTAAAATTGTAATATTCTTCTGCCGTGTTGTCGACAATGCTTCATTACTAGAACAAAAATTTAAGATTATTTTTAAGCAAAATAAGATTAAACGTAAGAAAAGCGAAAGATATTAAATAAGATTGCGAGCACAACAAGTAAAGCGAAGTGGTCGTTTGCTGCGAACCGGATATACACAGCGATACAACGTGCTGCGTTCCAATCTTAACAGCTATTTCCGCTACTTTCGAAGATATGGGACGTTTTTCATACCTTTCAATTTCCAACCACACTGTCTTACGATTTAGACATACTTTTAAATTATAGTGTTTTCCTTTTAATATTGATATATAGTTTGCTACGCCGCTTCTACGCGGCTGCTACGACGGATATATATATTTAACGTAGCTGCGGGTGAAATAATTAAATAAAATTGTATACCAACAATAGTATTTTTAAAATTACTTAATTTAATAGTTTCTCAACAAGCAACACTGTGTTTTATTAATTAAACGTGTCAACTATACCTAAATAAACAGAGGTCACTGAAATATAAAAATAAGGCATATAAGATTGTGGATGTTATTTATAATAGTAACCAAATACCATGTAGATAATTTATAGTTGTATTTAAGTATTGTTTGTAACCAAAACCTATAAACAACATGTTTTTCTCATAAAGCATAGAACAAAACTGAAAATAATTTCCACAATGCCGAAAGAACTGAGACACAACAGAGTAAATCAGAAACAAACATTTCGGGGGATCCACAGTCCCACTGTAAAGGTTCAAGAACAAAAGCACAAAATTGAATGAGAACAAAGCGCGGGCGAGTTCACACGACGCGCGATTTGCAGAACACTCCCGACGTATTATAATCCCGAATGAAACAAGTGTGAAGACGTGCTGAATGTGAAGAAGGGTTTCAGGGCTGGGAAAAAGAAAAAACCAAATTCGCTATATCGAGATACCAATGGAATCGATAAAGAAATCCTCTCCACTGAAGTTGTGTGTTAGTTGTAGAAATTTTTGTCAATTTTAACTTTATTGCTCCAGGTGTCGATACTATTATAAGATATATTGGTGGTTATTTTGAAAATTTGTTTACAATTTTACTTCTGGGTCAATTTAAATAGTCGTAGTAATTGCATCCTGAAATAGTGCAAAAGTTCTAGCAACTAATAAATGAATGAATTTATAATCTATTCGCAACTGTGACAGCCCTGTAACAAAATGCTGGTGCACTTTTACGTCCGTTAAAAGGTTCTGTGATATTCCGTATTCACTAGTTACAGCGAACTGACAATTTTATTGCGAAAGCCCAGTAATGGCTTTTCACTCGACTGACATAAAGATTCTTCAAAATATTAATACTTTATTCTGATTTACTCGTAATTATGAAGATATTACTTCTTCAACTAAATGGAAATGCTCGTCAATAGTTTGGCATGTCTTTTGTTGGTTCACCTAATTAAATTGCGATAGTGCTGTTGAAATAAAGTTTTATTAAAGTTTTATTATTTTAGGATTTATATTATGCTCTTTTATGCTTGTGAATGTTGCATTATATTTAATGAATAACTATAACATATTATATTAAATTGTTATTATCAAATATAAATATTTTTGATACATCGGAGTCTCGGGACTAAAACTTCACAGGAGTTATAAGTTATGACAAGACAATTTTATTAGTCTATGTAATGATTCTACATGACAAACTAGCCTCTGTTATATTTGAAATTTGAATTTAAAGATTAGAACATTTAAACTTCAATTTATAAAACTTTTATCATTGCGAATTTCATTTAAATGAGAATTGTATGAAAACTTTACATAATATCATTCATAATGGACTTTAATCACAAAATGTCTATGGTAAACTTTCACTTGAGAAAGATAAACTGCTTAAAAATGCAAACATAATTGGTTAATACTGTTATAACGTATAATTACAGAAACATTTTATAATAACTACAATTTTCTGATCATTATTTACATTTAATTAGAGCGAACTAAAGACGTAAACTATTCCACTTTGATTTGATTAATGACTCTATTTGAATTGAATAAATTATATTCGTTTCAACTTGAGACGGGCTTAATGTATTTAGAATACATTACTTCGCTTCAATTGTACGGACTTGTACTTTATTGAAACGGAATAAAGTTAAATATTGCTACATATACACGTGTTGTTGTTCGATTTTCTTGAATGCAACAAAATAGAAGGCTGCTTTTAGGCTTTCTATACTAAACGTATTTTCAATGTTTAATAATATGATGCTTTCCTGTCATCATCTAATTTCTAGTAAAATATTGTGTTATACTTTACTTTTAAATTATAGTAGAGAGAAAAAGAGACCGCATTTAAGCATTATGACCGTTCATTTCCATACTTATTACTTAACTTTCGTAATTACTTTGTATCATAACGAAGTATAATAACAAAAATTACCGCTTGAATTAGTTGAATTTTCTTTCGTTTATTTACATATTATATTTATAAAGTAAATTAGAAATTAAGTAGTAAAATTCTATTACTTCATTTTATGAAGTTTTTGCTAAATATTTTATTATTATTATGAGGAAAGATTCGTTCATATCTTCCCTTAAAGTAATAGCGAGTCTAAGATGTTTAGATTTAAAGTGTGTAAAGGAGTTTTAGTTCTAGTAACAGGCCATAAATTGCGTCTGGACTGCAGTTATACCGTGAACTTACCTAATGACTGCTGCCGTAAAACGTGATTAGTTTGCTGATTATAATTAATCTAATTCAGTTGTATATTATACGTATTGTCAATGTTATTTAAAAGATGTGACGAATCGAGCAAATTAAATATTCATATTGTTTAACACTGTTATTTATTGTTATTATTATACTTTACTATGGGTGTAGTAATGAAAAAATTTAATGTGGAACCGAAGAAAATATTGTGCTTGAGTTCTCTAAAATATGTATGTTTTTTTTAATCAGTATTTGTGGAAGTAGGAATTGCGTAGTGGCCGAAACAACAACAGTAAGACGGGTGAGCTGTCAGGTCGCCGGACCACAGCTATTCTAAATTAAATCCTGTCCAGAAACTACCTGCCTTCCTAGATTAAACTTTGAATATCACCTTCACTAACAACGATGCGTATCAATTAATAGTATACGATAGGCTATTTTAATTTTATAAATTTATATTTCCACCCATATATCCTTCGTTCCATAACTGTTCAATTTTTACGACATTGCTTATCATTCACCACCTGTGAAAGTCAGGCATTGTAAAAGATTAGTTTCTCAAGAAAAATAGCGATACAGTCCACCTGTAATTACTCCTAAGCATTCGGGCTCTATGAGGTGAGCCTCTGGTCCTTTAAGCCCTTAATAAGTAGGTTATTAACGGCAAATAACAAAAATAAAAGTTACGTACGATTTTGTTAATAAGTAGGTACGAATTATGAATATTATCTTCTATGCCTTTGTTTCTTTTAGATATTTTATTATTAACACAATGCACTGATTACAGCATGGTTTGAGAGGCGGAAGAGTTAAATCGTCTCTTTAGGTTGGCACCGGGTACTCCTCATCACTTCAGATTTAATCAAAGCGCCCGTTGTTTTACGAGGGACGCCCAGGACGTTGTATCTATACCTAGTTATATATTCGTCGATTCAATCGATACAATTATTATGATTTAATCAATGTAATCTATGTCAAACGAACAAAAATTAAAATAAATAAATCAGTGGCGCTACAACCTCTTTAGCTCTGGGCCTCAGATTTCTGAATCTGTTTCATGATCATTTTACTTATACAAATGAGACATCATTAAAGATGTCCACCATTTAAAGAGAATACATAAACTTTATAACTTGTTTTGCAAAGCTTAAAAGAGAAATATTATTGGAAAAGAAATTTAAGCCCCTGAAAGCTAGAACTTGAATATCTTTTGTACATTACTATTAAATGCAGGATTATGGTAGTTCTGTTGCTCCAACTCATCTTTCCATCTACGGTATTTGTATTTACATTTATTTATTTTATTATGTGCTATTTACGTTTTATTGTTACAAAAAGATTACTTGATCAAAAACAACATTCAAAGCGACCGGCTTTTGTGTATAAAATCGAATAAATCTGCTTCTGAAATTATGTTAGCCTCATTCAATAATTCACGCAAAACGCAAAGTCAATTTACTAATTATATCATTACATCCTATCTTTAAATGTAGATAATCTCAAGTAGTTGGATGCGTTCGCTAAATACAACTCTATCGCTCAAATTATACAGTTCAAAGTTAGTTTGGCGTAATAAATGAAGATAAATGAATTTCGACTCATTGACGATCAATCGGGTTATCCCGTATCGGCCTTTGGTAATAGTTGGAGAGCTTGTCAAGTGCTTTGTCTTTCGTTGTTAGGGGAGTATTTTTGCTTTTCAATTGTATAAATATATATTTGAGGTAGTATTCAATAATAAGGTAGTATTAATTAATATATAGCAAATATTTTGAGGCGTAGAAGAGAAGGCATGGACCTGCTTTATGCTTTATTTTTTTGTACGTGCCTGTAAAGTATTTCAAAGCGCGGATGCACTAGTAGTTTAAGGTAGTATGTACGTAGTATATATATATATATTCAATGTTAATTCGAATAGTTTGGAACAAAATTTAGACGTAGGGCCTACGTTAGAATTGTTAAACGTCTCGAAAATCTCGAAAGTTTTAGCATTCATAATAATTTTTCATTATAGGCAAGTTATTGATCAAATGATCACCTTCCGTCTGCCTGTCACACCTTTTCCATTTTAGGGCCGAATTCCTTGTCCACTTCAGGGTTAGGTGTCGCAAGCTCAATCACTTTGCTCAGTTAGCTTATTAGAAATAAACTGAATACAATAGGCCTCAACCCAACTGTTCAAACCAATACAAACATACCCACTACAGAACCTCAGAAAGACTAATAGCAACCTGAATGTGGTTGTACTGAATCGGTGACCGTTTAACACTGGATAATGTAATTTAGTGTTAGAAAATAGCAGAGATGACGGGTTAGGTAAATTTGGTTAAAACAATACGTTAATAAAACTTGTCTGTATTAATTAATAATTACCTAATGTATTATTTTTCATGTATTCTATCTCATTTACTTTTTGCATATAAATACAAGCTTATTTAATATAATAAAGAAGTAAGGCTTGGAAAAGATTTACTCCGGTTACAATGAATAATATTTGTTGTACAATATAGGTATATTCTTCCTGTGAATATTCTCGGAAAATATATAATTTCTGTATTTCTTAAATGATCAGAAGATTTATACCTGGCCTTATCCTTGAATAGTATAGATTCGGGCTTAAGTGGTCATAAAGGCGGCGTGACGCGATGTGTCGAAAAACACATACAGGTCTCTTCTGTATCTTGTACATACAGAACCACCACTACCAGACCACCTTATTGTATGTACTGAGGCATTCCGTTATTATTTATCCACATCAGCAACAAGAAAGCGTATAGTTGATATTATTGTAAATTTCCAATTTACATGAAAGATCTAAAATTTCGTGTTTGTAAAAAATGAGTATAGGACGAGGACGGACCGTCGATCGGCTGAATATTTCTCGCTTACTCAAATAGCGGCGTTGTGTGCCCATTTCGTAAATTAATTATCGACTTTTACGGTTTCCTTCCATTGTGGCAATTAATTACGACCACTAGGTACATAATCTGGTTACACAGCCTCGCTGCTGCATCGACTACATTAAACTTACGGAACATTTTCAGACATTTAGACGATAATTTCGGAACTTTCATAATTTCGGGAGCCTAATTTACAGTTGTTTAAGCGCATTAAAATATTAATGCTTTTTTTAATTTAAAAAGTAACAGTTATCTTTCTATAAATACGATAAAAAACTGTATTAATTTAAATATATTTAAATAAAAATCAAATGTAGGTAGCTTAAAATTTATTTTAATTTTACTAACATAGTTATAAGTAGTACTATAGTAACAATATATGGACTTATAATGGTTAAATGATTTTTATTTTATTTTTTAAAAAACATGCAAAATAATTTCTACTTGTGTATAAAAAAAACAAAATATATAAATTATTCGATTAAAATTATGTTGTTTTCAAATAAGAAAGCAAGTAAGGCGAATGTAATGGCCCAACATAGTATAAATTAATTAAACATTCTCATCTGTGTCAGTGCAGCGAGTCAGGCATCTCGCTAATAAATCCTTTAGACTTACAACAATTGTTGCCTCCACGTTGAAATATTTACATGTAAGCGAACTCCCTTGATACACAGCTTCGTGGATTTAAGTTAATAAGCAATTTTATCAGTATTTTGGGAGATAGTACGGAATTGTAACTAATATAAAGCAAACTTTGTGATTTATATTGAAAGAACTACAACTGAAAAGAACGGCTATCAGTCATTTTAAAATAATATTTTACTTACAATTATGATTTTACTTTGACTTTTGAACTCTTCCAAAGTAGGATGTATTTTTTAAATTCATTGGAGAGTGCAGATGTTATGAAATCGTTATGGTGACTCGCTTGCCAAAATCCTATCACAATTGATTTAACGGGAGCGGCTCAAAACACTACAATAAAATAACACGTAAAAATAGAAAGTGGTAAGATTTAGTGCTTTTTTATCGGCGAATATATTCAGCGAGCGAAAAAGCGGAAATAACTTAGTGAATGCCGACCGTTTCGGCGGCCGCGGAGTGCCGACATCGCGATTTTACAAATATATGACAACGAAATATTTATACGTTGTTTTACCGCAGTTCGTTTAAATATTAAACGATGATAGCATTTTTAGGAACAGTAAGTGATCATATAAGAACAATTAAAATAGATTTTCTACATCTATAAGAATTTATAAATAATGAATTTTAATTTGAATCGCGAATTTTAGCCCAATCAAAAGTTTTGCTTCGTTATCGCGTGAATGTTGCAAAGTTTATGATTTCATTCATAATACTTCATTTGAATTGTTGATTTCATCGTACCGCGTACAATCATAATTTGATCATTTCATTAATATCGCGGAATTTAAAAAGCAATTTGTAAATTATATTGGCCATCCTCGTTAAGAATTATACTTTTTATTTCCGAATGGAAATAGAAGTTAGTCTTAGCGACAGCAAAATTTAATTGGCATATATATTACAAAGAGTTAAAAGTTTTATAACAAAACTAACTTTATCGTTAAATAAAAATTTTCGACGGCAAGTGATCTTTTTTTATAATTAGATTCTATATAAAATAAAGGACCTAATAAATTTATAAATATATATACATATTAAAGGATTTATTTTATATGTATTTAAACTATGTGAAGTGGTCAATGACTGTATTGCATTTGTGTATCCTCCTTAGTCCGTAGTAACTTTATCCAAGAAGTTTGATTATGTATTCGAGTACTGCCGAGAAAAGATTGTGTAATAATTGGTTATTTTCCAGCTCGTTCCTTGCGTATTTTTGGAGTCATAGCCTAAAATATATAATCCTGCTTATCTGTAATATATAAATATATTTATATATATATATATATATATATATTCACTCACGCTTCTTTTTGCAATAAGGCATCCCATATTTGTAAGTGTTTTAAGGACAGGTTTATGATATAATCGACAAATGCTAAAAAGTAAGTTACATAGCAATAGCTACATATCTTTAAATGGTCTAAGATCCCGCTATACAACGACCTTCACCGAGATGCTTATTTAATGAAACTTATTTTATATATAATTTAATATGTCAATAAATATAATCCATATGGGTTGCCTAGCAAATTTCAGTCCAGAGTATGTTTAATTAATTAAAAAAATTGACGAAATGCCACTTATTGAAGTGTGAGATCGACTTGATATTTGTATTATACTACGAGAACACTTTCACCACTGTTAACGCTTTTACAGTCGTAACCGGAATATACGCTCATCACTACATACTATAAAACAAAGTCGCTTTCTCTGTCCCTATGTATGCTTAAATCTTTAAAACTACGCAACGGATTTTGCGGTTTTTTTAATAGATAGAGTGATGGAAGAGGAAGGTTACGCAAGTTCGGCTCTATACATCGAGAGCAAACAACGTATACCTACGGAGAGAGAACGTTAAGGTATTTGCTACCGCGGCTAATAAATGGTCTACCAAATCATATATTAGATTGCCTAACGCCAACCAACATAAACAGCAAATTAAAAAACTACTTTTATATGCATTTGTCGCGCTCCTAAACAAGACTGCTATGGTTACATTAATACAAACCACAGTGATTTTCTAATGTAACTTATTATGATTGTATTATATTTATTTGTAAAATAAAGAAATTTAAAAAAAAAGTATAATAACATCCATTAAATATGGATGGAGAAATACTGTTATTTTTGAGGTTTCTAATGTGATGTCGTAAATAATTAAATTTCTTCCGCTTTCATTGCGAACACTACGAGATTTATCTAAATAATGTACTAAGTATTGTACACATTGAAGAGGTCTACAGAAAACTCCGCGATGGTATATATGTCTATCTCTTATGGATATCCCACAATATTATGTTATTGTGCGATATCCATAAGAGATATATATACATATTTTTTGTCATTTACTTTTTACGACAAATAATGGCTAATTTTAGAAGCGATTTTAACCAATACAGCATTTATCCTTATCCAATTAAATACCTTAAATACATTGTTGATTTAATATAGATCTATATGGCCCTTTACAGCATATGATTTAAATGAATATTTTCAAAGATATTACAAATTTAAAAATTGCGGGACGCAGCGCGTTGGAGGCCGCGGTTCTCCCTATATTCTATAGCACTTTGAATTTAGTATCAGCATTGCATCCGTGCGAAGCCGGGGCGGGTCGCTAGTATATATTAATTTAGTGTTCGTTTTAGGAAAGAAAAGACCTATAAAATTGTAAATATAGATTAGAATTTTGTAACAAGACCAACATAGTATTGTCTTTGATTAACATAACCTTTACACATTTAAAGAAAAAACTTGCTAACCGGATTAAAGTTATGTATTATTATAAATTTACAATTATTTAACATAATTTTAAATTTAACTTCAAACTACTATAACTCTAATCCGGTTAAAAAGTTTTTTCTTTAAAATACAAACATAATAAAGTTGATGGCAAATGGACCGCGCTGTTTCATCGTTCAAAAACCGTAATAAAGCTAGGACGCAGTGGATGTGGCGAATTAAGTAAGATCTTACAGGTTGATTGATGGTAAAATCGGAGCATAATGCATTTATAGCTTATATCAAAAATAATAAAATCGAGTCCATTCTTTTGAAAATATATTTACTGTTTATTATATAAAACATCAACATAAAAATGGCAATAAAATTATTTAACAAATTTAAATTCATTTCACACAATATATTCGGTATCGCTCCGCGGGTCCTGTTCAGCCCGTCCCAAATTCATATTAAACTTTTCAAATATAAGTAGGTACTTTATTTACTCTGTCCCGTGAGGAAATTTTCAAAATATTTCAATACCGTTGATATTTATAAAAGATTTTTTTTTTTCTCTCTATTTACTTTATTTGCTGATTTCTTCCGGGTTCTTCACAAATTATCCTATTACCAAATATCATTCTAATGTTTAGTTCTAATAGACTACTTTAATAATTTGTTGCCCAATAATTTCTTTTAATAAGTATTAACAAATATATTACTTAAGATCTAATTAAAATGAATAAACTTACTTTAATTTTAAACAGACTATTGCAATTAAAATGTCAAAGAGTTGCTCTGTCGATATTGAACAAACAACAGTACAAAAACTCATTTCATCTGCACCTTGAAATGACGTTCAGAACACTTTTTCATTCAACAACAAAGAGTGTCTTTGAACAAAACGATCGATGCCATTCTCTGTGAAAACAATGAGGATGTATATCCAGCGAAACATCAGCCCTGTCTTGAAATCGAAGTACGTTTAACTAATAAATTAAACAATAAAAACTTTAAAAAAGTTGCCCGTGTGACTTAAGAAAGACATTAGTTTCTTCTCGTACTAATTATTGTAACAATATATGAGCACAGACCACAGTGCGGCTTATAATAAATATAGGTTTACTTCTCATAATTCATTTCATTTGCACTTGAATCTATTCATTGACAACAATTCGATTGGGTCAACACTTTAGATTTTTAATAATAAAACTCATATGAACTTCGTCGAACTAAAAGCGCTCGCTACAAAATTATCAACAACAAGAACTTGATACTTCAGCTAGAATATTCAAATAAAATACTTTAATTTCGCATAACGTAACTTTTTACGAGGAATTTTTAATTTTTCGCGAACGTTTCGTAACTTTCACATTTGGCCGCCGAATGCCACAGCCTCCGGCCCGCTTTGCGTTTTTATTAATATGCTTTATTGCTTATAAATGAATATGCACCTGTTATAACGAAGTGGAAAAATGATTTTAAATTTGATTTTACTTATTTTAAATTAAATACAATATCTAAATCATTATAATATAATAAAAAAGTCTAAAGATGATTAACGATAGTCCTTGTGAATTTCATAAGCATTTTATACTTGAACACGTTTCAACAAAGTTGAAGCAATAATAAAATAAGATGTAAGTGTAAGGCCGGAAGGGAGACCGGGGAGGCGAAGGGGATATATAATACGTTGACACTGCCCAGTGCCCACTGCCCCGTCTGTCCGGGATCAATCATATCAATGGCCTGAAATCTGATGAAATCCTTTGTCCTTCTCATAGAAGCTTTAACTACGAAATTTACTTACTCTATATTATAACGAATTAAACGAAACGTTAATAATTATGTTTCGTTTTTTGTGTTTTAAAAGGTGAACGTGCTATTTCGTAACCTCATTTTTATCTTCAGAGTAATTACCTACTCTCATATGTACCATGCAAAATTGCTTTGTAAAAAATTCAATTTCACACTTGAATTCCTTTAAAAGGTCCAATCTCTTGAGTAATTCGTTAGAATCTTTGCCTTAGGGCTGCCATCTTATATTTCTCGCGACCACGTCTGCCGGTTTATGTATATTTTTTGTCAAGGTTCTGTGTTAATTATTTCAAATATAGCGGTAGATGTTTGAAGTACTGGAAAAAGTCTAATCCGTCGAGGACTGTGCGAAGCGTGCTTGCGTGGGCTAGTGCAGAACAAACTATTCATGGTTGTCTAACTATATTATAATTGAGAATTGTGATTGGTTGAATTGTTAAACACAAATTCACCTAATCACAACTGTGCATTTAGCACAATGCAATTTTCTGTACCTCTATATCAGTATATATATTACTTTTAAAGTTGTTCAAGTTTTACATAGCTTGCTTAGTAAATTTCAATTACATTTGGCTAGTTAAATTTTAATATTAAAAAAACTAATAAACTAGCTAATTTTATGTTTCAAGATTAATATTTGGTTCGGTTTCGATATTTGTAAATATGTGAGGAACATGTATACTAACTTTTTTAGTATAGTAGTTTATTCTAAGAGTACATTGTCTTCACATATAATTATTTAACAAATGTAACAAAATATTGTAAACCTATTTTAAAAGAGTAAGTGTGGAGTTTCTTGCCCATTCTTCTCCACACGAAACTACCTTTTGGAAGGGGCAACTAGAATCTTCTTTGCATTTTTTTTTAAGTTCAAAAGTGCCATTTTAGATGGTCTAATTGAAATAAATGATTTGACTTTGACTTCGACTTTAATAAGTAGTATCGCTATAAGGCCAATCAATGACAGTATTTTGAGGTATTAAAAATATTTTTTATAGACAACAAACGAACCTACGCCCAACTAGGGCGGTCATCGCCGCCTATGCGCAACCATTTTGAGTGGGTTACTCAAACTCTCACTTTGAAAAATTGGAGTACGTACCACTCAGACAAAACCTCCATTGGCACTCGATTCCGCTAGTTCGCAACAAAAGTGTCTTGTGAAGCGGACTGTGGAAGACTTCTGACCATCAAGGTGATGCTGATGATACGGCTGGTACTGGGATCAATCCCAACAACTTCAGAACATCCTCATAGTAAACTTTGTAGAATACACATAGAGACGCAATATCTCTGCGTAGAGAAAGAGAATCAAGCCTATCGTTGGAGATTGTCAGACAAGCCCTTTGCTGAATTTCGTCAAAACTCAAAAGGAAGACGCTGGTATTTCGAGCCGGCCCAGAGATGTATGGAGTATTCCATATGAGGCCTTGTACCCTTGCAAGCGTTGAACCTCCGTGAAATATAGCCCTACCGAAAACACCCAGCTTTTTTGGAACCCAGTTTGGCATACTTACTGACGCTGTGTGAAGTACTAAGGCGCTCTGCCTTCAAATTGAGGACACACGACAAAAGGATGTTTCTATATTTCTTGATAATAAACGTTATATTATCTTCCTATGACACGTTGACAACCCTATCCCAGTGCCGTATAACCGCAGAGCTATGTAGGAAGTACAATGATATTTGCCGTGATGTCATTGAACAATTACTAAATGGGTACCAACTGAAGTTTACTGAAAAACTAGTGCTTACTTTAAAAAGGCTCCGTAAAGTAAAATCGAGACTCGACGAAAAAGAAAAAAAAATGCTTTCATCAATAAATAACAAAAAAATTCCAAATGAAATATTGGCATATTCTGTACTTGGAAAATAAGTATTGTGGGTGACCCCTAGAGATTTTGAGCGGGTATAAAATGAACTAAATTCGCAAATATAACCAAAGCTCGGTCGAAAGCTCTATGCGCTCGATCGTTAGAGTTTTTAACCGTTCCTAGTTAGTAGTTAGTCGAGCGGAAACAAGTTATCGTTTTGGTTATCTGAAATCAACCGTATGCGGCTGTTAGCTCTTACGAATATACAGTTTGTATATTTCGATAAAATTTAAGTCGTATTTTGACTTTAGTCCAACAATTTTATTTCGATTTAACTATTTCCGGGGGCTTCTATTTCTGTTATGTTTACTTCTATTTACTAGAAACATTAAACCTTAGATAGGTAACATAATCTGGCCGTATTGGCCTGTCCTTCAGACGAGCGTTGGCAGCACATGTCTAGTCTACCAGTAAGTACTCGTAGATGCTATTATGTAAACAGGAAATATATGTTTAAATTCAAAGTATTTTTGAAGTTATACTTCTTTTGGCGCGTTAGAAAAAAATGATGAGAGTAAATTTTTACGATGCGCGCGCATACCGTCACAAAAAAACGACACTCGCACACCATCACAAAAAACCGACACCCTGAATATCTATTCAAACGTCGAAAAAACAGTCAGGGCCGCTAGTTGGCGCTTGTTCTGTTTTATCGACAAGTTGCATTGTCTGCCATGGCGTAGTGTTTTTCTGAGTCGTGTTTATTTACACCAAAATGATGATTTTTATACGAGAAAATGTGATAAAAAACACAAGTGACCATTAAAATGGACAAGAAAATTGCAATTTGTAAAGGGACACGCCCCTCTAAAGTGCTCGAAGAAAATGATTACGCCAAAAAAGTATAGCTTCTAACGCGTGTACATAAGCACACACACGTTTTTTTATAATGATTTAATTTGTAACTGCGCTATATTTCTAGGATTTGCAGTATTCTGTAAAGATGTTTTCGTAGACAATGGTGCAATGGTGTGTGTAACGAGACGCCTGTCTGTTCGCCACTCGCACAACAAGCACTGTCCACTGAGTTGCTGTTTCATTACACTTTGCTCGCTCTAGGGTTGCTAACTGCTCGGTTTCGTACTACTAAGAAAAACAAACGTTTTAAATTCTGAACGACAAAGAACGGTTCGGTTCGTCGATACACAATTTTTTACTAAAATAATAAATCCTGAGCACACAGCTCGTTTCGATATATATAGTCGTAAGGATATAGAGAAATTATATTAGTTGGGAACAATAAGAGAGGTTGGACTGATAACATACTGTTACCTTGTTTTGTGCCTTAATATGTATTTCTTTACTGATGAGTCATAGTGTACAATGTGTTACCTATATGATTAAATGATTTTTGAATTTGAAACTTGAAATAGTTCACAAAATGCACAAAATACTCTACTACGTAACTATTAACAAATACAATTATCAAAAAGGTATAAAAAAAATAAAAATGCGTCTAACATAAAAAATGTGACGATCATAACAAAAGTTATATATTTCGAACAGTATTGTATAAAAGGTATCTTTTATTTCTTTTTTTTTTCATATCTACTACTTACTTTCCACTTTTCGCAGATAAAATGGATAATAACTGAAAATAAAACATTTTCATTGGAAATAGGTGTAATACATTTTTGCATGCGAATGCGTTCAGTTATTTAATATCTTCTTTAAAAAAAATTAAGTACAATTGATAGCTCACGTGGCACAAATAAATTATCTTCAAGACTAATAAAATAATATTTATCAATAACACCCTTGTCTTTATTGACTGGTTCTTAAAGCACCTTCAGCCCTGGCACATGTTGTTAGACAATTCCGTTCCCATTGTGTGTGGAGGGTGACATCCCTATACAACTCGATGCGTCTCCGAATTCACCCAATACATGAATTGTATTGGTTAATGAACATTTCATAAACAACCCTGCTTAATTGGCTTAATACAGCTCCACAGTTTTTTAATTAACGCTAATCCAACTTAACTTTATTTAAAGAAAATTTTCAGAGATTTAATTATACACCATAAATCTCTAGTTTTATTTACTTTATTTAACATTAACTTAGCAATTAACTACTATAAAACTAGTTTTTAAATAAAACGCTTTATTGATAATATTGTAAAACAAATTAATTTCCAATACGTATAATCTGTAAAGATTAATAATAAAACTGCTATATTTGATTATTCCAAGCATGACATTACAATATCGTTTATACTTTCAAAATAAGCACAATTTTCTTGAATGAACTTTTTATAGTATGAGGATAACTGGAAAAGTTGCAATCATTTTCGCGGGGTGAGTCGCCGCGAGTTGCCGGCGACCGCAGGCAGCCGCGATAACTACACCGAAACTGAATCAAGACTACAACTTTGACCCGCTAGCGGTTTATTTTCCGCGAAACCAAGTAATTGTCTAACTACTTGCTCGTGGTTGTTTGGAGCTAATGCGATTTCGTTAACAACATAAACAGGATGCACGAATTACCTTGAAACGAGCAAAAATTGAAATGTTGAGTACCACATGCCACAATCGCTCAACGATGGAAAAATTCAAATTGAATAGTTGACTGATTTCCCAAATTCAAAAATTTTAATACTTTAAAATTGCAAAATGTTTGTATTTTAATATAAATATATTCTAACCATAATAATTATGGATGGCAATACCAAGAGATGTTTGCCAAGTTTTAGACAAGCGAGGTGATTTTTATTCCTTATTTTTATTTCCTTTTCCACTTTACTATTAAATAGAAGCTTATATAATAATTAAACATGTGAAACTCCATCAGCAACTACGTACTTCATTCATTCTAATACCAAGAATCGTTACTCATGACAAAGAAATAATTAAATTCCCTATTTGTATCGTCCTCTGTACTCGTAGTGTACACACCAACACATACACATTCACCCTAAACCGTTTTAGTAGGGCTGGCAACTTCCGCACAAATAAAATTGATAAACACACAAGTGTTTTTCAATTTATTATACATAGAAGTCAGCTGCAATAAAGTTACGGAATACATTTTGAAAGTATTGTCAATATATGTCCATTTAAGAAAATATAATATGGTTTAATTCTGAACTAATAGAGATTCTCTAATGGAAGTTACTAAATTAAAATAAGTGTGGTTGTACATTATTACCTGCTTTAAACATGATCAGACTTAAAATAATAATTAAGACCAACCCTACTGGTAGTCAACATCGTATTGTCTGAATCTTTAATTACGGGCCACAAACAGAGTGATTAAAGAGGTAGGAAGCAATTAAGTTGCCTTGGAGGCTGTTATTATTGCTCGGATGGCACGATGTTCGGATAAATCCCCATATTATTGTTATTGCGTCCCCGGATAGCCGACGTTACGTTCAAATGAAAAACCACAATCATATTTTGTTTACACATCAAGTATTGAAATATAAATTCCATGAATTTAGATTCCTCAATCCTTTATCTACGTTGCAATAAATTATTTTGCAATATTTATTTATTACATTTAAACGTATACTATACATATTTTTTTATTGAATTTTTAGGTGCTCACTATAGATACTATACTTAAACTTCTCGTAAGCCAAAACCCTTGGTTACAAAATGTATATATTTATTTTACATCAAAACATTCCACCACACATCATTTTCAACTACCGGATACATCTTGCATATAAACTTATTTTCCTTGCAATTTTTTTCTTAGGGACTCAGGCATTCCTGCGGGAGGCGGGCGCGGCATTCCCGTGTACACCTTGAAGCCATCGTATACGAACCATTGCAAACCGGTCAGGGTACCTATCATCACGATACGCGCGACAAGCCCACGCCATATGCCGAACATACCCACTTCCGAGAGAATTCCACCGATGCTGGCACTCGGGTCCTTGTTCAGCTTCGACACGATGGTATCGGATGGATGGGACACAATGGCGCAGAGCACCCCAGCTATATATCCTGCCGTGAATGTCAAAACCAGCTGCTCCGTCTTCGTACACTCCTCTCTCGGTTTCGGAACCACGTTCGTATACAAATACTCCAAAACCTTTTCAAAAGATGAAAATTTCATCATCGTGTAAGGAACCTGACGTCCCCATAGCGGGACTAGGCCTTTGAAGAAAATTCCGAAACCCTCCGTGGAGAGCATGTGAGGCATCGCTTTCATCATTTGTGAAGTGTACCCTGGAGTCGTTTGCATTCTTACCTTGGTGGCTTCGAAAGGCGACAAGAAACAATCGGCGACCAGCTCGGCGGACGCGGCGGCAGCTAGATACATGTAAGTTCTGTACAAGTACGCCGTCTCTTCGTCGACGAAAGTGGCGAATTTATATTTAAAATATTCATAACCGGAAAATTTCGCAGCCCCTTGCAAAGAGTATCCTATGAACGTCGGCGCCCAACCTTTCACGAGATTGGCGGGGCCGCCCTCTCGATAAGATATCCCGAATCCTTTAAAAATCGATTTGTATTTTCCTGGATCGACTTGTAAACGGCACTTTACGAGGTCTAGAGGTGTCACGAACGTGTGCGTGGTGCCACAGGCCACGGCGCCTCCCGCGGCACACAACATGAAGAATTTGTTGCTGAACATCTCACACGAAAACTCTTCTTTTTTGGACATTTTTTGGACTCTCGTGACACTCCTAGTGTAGATCTGGCGTTATTTAAAGATTGGGGTAAATTTACGGCGTAAGATATTTGTGAAATTTGTATAAATTCATTACTTCAAAGCATATTGACAGGATACACATTCGACTGAGACAATTTCGGATTTATTATTTTTAACGACAGAGTTTTCTCTATAGGCCATAGAGAAGTTCCGGCGGAGCTTCGACGTCAGAGGAAGCGAGCGACGGGTGACCCCTCGAAGGCCGTTTCCCTGACCCAAATAATAAAACATCAATATTATATTATTAAAAATGTTTAATTATATTTCTTAACTTAATTTAAAATATAACACATTTCAACGTATGCACATATTTACAAAATAAACCTAGTCTATCGAATCGCGCATCGACTGCGTGCCGACGAGGGTAAACGTACAAACCTATAAAAATCCTTCCTAAGCAAAGCGAATAGAAGTGACGTCATCACCCGAAATGGCCAAAGTTAGATTTCGCTCGTGATAATCGCCATTTAAATAATAAATTAAATACATTAAAACGTAGCATCTTTTTACAAATGTATCAAATATTAAAGAAAATAAATAATCGTCACTTAACAGCTAGACTGGCACAAAGACAGCGGATGAGGTCAGCGTCAATTCAACCTTCGACCTCACACCGCTATCGCTTATCATTAATACTGCCGACGTCGTCTTCCGCTGCCTCGACGACGACTTTAACAGCTTTCGCACAATACGCTCCTCTTAAAGCGTCTCACACAGTATTCAGATATTTCGACCCATCCTTAAACGGCAGTGCTCCCCGATCGACCGGTTTGGACCGGTTCAAATGGCAGTGATTTAATGTGATCGGAGATCTTCGTCGGGCGAAACGCGTGAAATAAACATTAGTAAAAAATTAATTCGAGTCGATGTCGCGTCGCGTAAACGTCGATCGAGGCGCGATCCGGACGGACACGTAGAGTCGCAAGGGCGCCGGCGCCTCCGACTCGCGGACGTGTCGGCGGCCTCTTCGTCGGGAACCGGCCGACACGAAGCGGCCCTCCAGCTCCAGCTGCCTCTCCAACACCTGTCGAAAACCTCGATTTTAGATCCGATTCCGCTCCCCGAGACGATTCGGCCGAGAGAGTCTCACCGCGTTCGCCTTGAGGTGCCTCCTGAGCCGCAGCGCCCAGGTGCCGTCCTTCTTGTTAAGAACGAAGTCGCGGTCGTCGTCCCCGTAGGCGATACGGTAGTGGGGTCGTCCGTCGGCCTCCGCCCCCACCAGCCTCAGCAGGGGCACCCGGCCCCGAGTCTGCTTCGCGTCGGCGCTCACCACGATCAGCTCGGCTTCCGGCTCCAGCAACGACCGACGACCTGAAGCGTGAGGGACGAATGAAAGACTCTCTCGCGTCGGGCGACACGAGGCACGAGAGAAAGACCGGTGAACTCACGTCGGCTACGTCGCCGCAGTCTCCTGACGAGCGTGGTGCCGTTGGCGAACACGATTCCCTCCTCCGGCGCTCGACGGTGACGACCGTTGACCTGAAGGCGGAAACGACGGATGAGATTTGGGCGTTTCCCGAATTCGAGATTGGCGGGGCGCGACGCGAAGCCCCACCTTGCAGCTGAAGCATCCCTCGGTGGAAATCAGATCGTTGTCTCCTCCGACCTTGTACTGATGCGAGAGAGGGAAGACGGGTGCGTCTCCGATGTCGTCCGGCGGCAGAGCTCCGTCCAGGGCGGACAGGCAGTGGCCGGCGCCGACCAGTCGGTAGCCCGCCGGACAACCGCACTGGTACGAGGAACCAAGCGCCGTGCATCCGAAGAGACACGACGCGCCCGCGCATCCGCCCGCCATCTGCGGGACACACTCGACGTTACAATAGTCCTAGCGCGCTTCTACTTCACGAGAGAGACAGAGCGAGCGACGGTACCTGGAGGCAGACGGCGTGTCCGGCGTCCCAGCCGTAGCCGGCGGGACATCCGCAGCGGTACGAGCCGCCCAGAGGGAAGCACGGCGACGACCCGCACGGCCCGCTCGCGCACGAGTCCCGCGGCACGCAGACGCCGCTCGCCGACCGGATGGAATCTGAGGCAGACTCACGTGTCAGTACGAGCCGCGGACTGTTACAACTCCTCAATGCATCCTATATTGCTGACATATCCTGGTCATCATTTCTTCGCACGCATCAACAACCCCACATTCCCCTTGGGTCATTCGATCTCCTAACTCTTATCCGAGCAGACGTGCTTTTATTTTGCTTTATTTTCTTTGCGAATTATAATCTCATATAATATACTTATATTGTAATTATATTATTTTTTTAAATAAATCCCAAATAATTTCCGCGTAACAGGACGCAGAGGAGACGAGGGAGCGCTCACCGGGCGGACACTCGCAGCGATAGCCCCCGGCGTAGTTGCGGCAGGGCGACTGGCAGCGGCCGTCCTCGCACTCGTCGCGGTCAAGGCAGCGCGATCCCGCCAGGTCGAGGCGGAAACCGCGAGGGCACACGCAGCGATACGAGCCCAGCAGGTTTACGCACTTTCCCGGGGACGGGCATATTCCCTCCTCGTGGCACTCGTTTATATCTGGAAGAGGGACAGCCGATTAGCGGGACTCCGACCGACACTTGCCAATTTTGTCACGATTCGGAGCGATCCGTTCGACGCACCGATGCAAGCGTCGCCACGCTGCTCGTATCCCTCTTCGCAGGAGCACTCGAAGGAGCCGTCCGTGTTGGTGCAAGTCTGATGGCAGGTGTGGGTACCCCTCTCGCACTCGTCGACGTCCCGGCAGTTGGCCCCGTCCTCGTCCACCTCGTAGCCGGAGCGGCAGAGGCACTCGTAGGAGCCCTCCGTGTTGCGGCACAGCTGCTCGCAAGGAGACCTCCGAGACGCACACTCGTCGACGTCGGCGCACACGTCGCCCGCCGCTTTGTAGCCCAGGCCGCACACGCAGCGGAAGCTGGAAACGGAGGACGAAGATTGTCTCTAAGGCCTCAAAAATAATTCTCATCGCGCATCAGCACCGGCATCGTCGGCGTTTTACCTTCCGATAGTGTTGACGCACCGTCCCGGCGCGCAGAGGCCGGGAATGGCGGCGCATTCGTCGATGTCCCCGTACACGTCGGGGACGAGGCCCGTCGAGCCGTCGCTCCCCAGTCCGCCGCCACCGATGCCGCCCTTGGGGATCAGGTTGCTGCGGGAACACAGCTCCATTCTCTCGGGAGTGCCCGGGACGGGACACAGCTCGCATTCCGGTCCCCAGGCCACGCCCAACGTGCAGCAACATTGCGCTCTGGAATTCGTTTTAATTACTTGCGTGAAAAGCCATCGGCTGTTCGTCGTCGTCCTCGATAAACCGACGAGTGCTCACTTGGTGACTTGCGTGGCCGGCGCGGGCGTGGAGGCCGCGGAGCGAGGCCAAGGTTCCGGCACGCACCTGCCCGACACCAAGGATCTGTGACACGCTCCCGTTCGGTGATCTAAACGGGATGCGAGATTTTCGCTCATTACTATGGTCACGATCCGTCTAAACCTTTCGGACGTCGGAACGAGGAGATACCGATGCAGGAGCGTCCGTCTTCACTGGGCTCGTACCCGGCGTCGCAGTCGCAGGAGAAGCCTCCGTCCGTGTTGATGCAGACTCCGGGCGCACAGCGGTCTCCCTCCTCCGCACACTCGTCCACGTCTTCGCACGCGTCCTCCGCGTCGTGTGGAGCCGCCGTGCGTCTGTAACCTGCGGAACACGTGTGTTCGGGGAAACATTACAAAATAAAAATTTCATATCATTCAGTGACAATTTAAATAAAAATCGCAAAATTCGGAGTTGCTATTAAAACATATTAACGTTGCTGACAAAATGGCGAGAGCTTCGTTCGTAAAAGTTACCTAACCGCGACTAACCTTCGGGACACTTGCAGATATAAGATCCCACCACATTCTCACAAGCGTGAGGGCACACGTGGCGGTCCGAGGCGCACTCGTCGACGTCCCGGCAGTGGATCCCGTCGGCCGCCAACGTGAACCCGAAAGGACACGTGCACCGAAACGAGCCCGCCGTGTTGTGGCAGCGGAACGAACACGCCGCGCGACCCTCCGCGCACTCGTCGACGTCCACGCACGTCTGCAAAGATTGGTCAACGATAGTCTTCGCCTATTTCATTCGACGCGGCGCGGAGAAATCGACCGAACGCCGACCTGCTGCGGGCCCTGCGTGAAGCCGTAGTTGCAGCGGCACTCGTAGCCCCCCGGGGTGTTGGTGCAAGTGCCGTTGCCGCAGATCCTGGGGTCGGCGGCGCACTCGTCGGCGTCCACGCAGCTCAGGCCGCCCGCGTCGAGCGCGTACCCGGGCCCGCACTCGCACCGGAAGGAGCCGTCCGTGTTGACGCACCGTCCGCCTTTGCACACGTCCGGACGCACCTTGCACTCGTCCAAGTCCTGCGTCGTTCGAAACCAAACGTTGAATTGAATCGGTGTCGATGGTAGACGTCCTTTCGTTAAACGATATTTCCCGATCTTCGCTCACCTGAGTCAAATTGGGCCTCCCCATTCCTCCTTGACAGATTCGCAAGAACTCGGCGGAGTCGGGAGTCGGACAGCGTTCGCAGTATCTTCCCCAAGCGGCACCTGCAAATACAATTTAGCGAGTCAGCTAAGCCGGTGAACTAAGGAAATAGAGGTGAAAAGCGTTAAAGTCAAATACCTTCAGAGCAGCAGCACTCGGGTCTGCTGAGCTGCAGGGGCCTCGCGCGATGGCAGCGTCCGGCCGACCACTCGTCGTAGCAAAGCTCTTTGCGCTCGTCCACGCAGAGAGCGGCCGCTGCGTCGAAGCGCCACCCGGTGGGGCAGTCGCAGCGGTATCTACGTGCATATAGGATATTATGACAACTTCCATTAAGTTTTCAGAAAACCCACTCTAAGGATGGATCGTACCCTTTGGTGAGAGAAAAGTCTGGAGTGACTTTTCTAGAACAGAACGATGCGCGATAGAGTAATAAGACACGTTTTTCTTAGATTCGTAAGCACCACCACATTTTTATAGAAGTGTAATTTTAACTTTCACTGAACTGGTGATAATTGTTGGCATGTTTCAAAAATATCGGTTTCACTAACCCGCCGTTGAAGTTGTGACAGTCCCCTCCGGCGCAGACGTACTGCAACTCGCGGCACTCGTCGCGGTCCACGCAACGCCGACCCGTCAGCCGCCATCCGGCCCCGCAGGAGCACTCGTACCCGCCGTTGGTGTTGGTGCACGAGGGCGAGCCGTCTCGGCCGCAAGGGGCCGGCAGCTCCGTGCACTCGTCGACGTCCCGGCAATGGCGTCCGTCAGCCGTCAGAGTGTATCCGGCCGCGCACTCGCAGCGGAAGGACCCCGGCGTGTTGCGACAGCGCCCGTTGCGACACACCATTCCGCCTTCGCGACACTCGTTCACGTCTGAGAGCGACACCGTTCGTTTAGCTTTTCGTGTCCGACGAGCGTTCGAGAGGTGTTTTTAAAAAAAAACACGTAACGATAACGAAAGACTGTTTAGTGTTTACAGTTCAGGTAAAACGTTTCGATTAAAGCGAAACGCGTACACTAAGTCATTAAAGGTACCGAGCCGGACGTACCGATGCAATCGTTGTTGGCGCCGGGCTTGAAGCCCTCGTCGCAGTGGCAGACGTAGGAGCCGGGTCTGTTCTCGCAGGTGCCGTTGCGGCAAAGCGGCCGAGGCCGAGCGCACTCGTCCACGTCGCGGCATGCGTTTTCCCGCAGGGTGTAGCCGGGCTTGCATTCACACCTGGATACACATGATCAAAACATTCATTCGACACAGGCATTTATCGGGATCGATTTAAACTAAATACACAGTAAAACGAATTGTATTTCATAAAACTACTTATCGGAGATAAAATTAATTACCGACAAAACACAATATCATAATTATTATACACAAATGTATCATGAATACCAATAAACGGTTAACCTTTCAAAGCATATCAATATAACAATCAGCATAGAGTGAAATGCCATTGGGCTCAGAGAAATCGCGCGAACCAGGGAAGTCTAAGCGATTCACACCTGGGCAAACACATCGGTCACTCGCACAAGTTCAGAACAGTTCAAGTGGGTCAAAATAGGCGATAACACATTTCCGCTATTTGGTAATCCTGTTCACCTCGGAGATAACTTGTGTCACTGATTAGGAATTACTTTCAGTTCAATGAAGGGTCAGATAGGATGATCACCTATATCGAGGTAGTCCGTTTATGTTTATAGTTCACAACTCCGTTTAGTTAGTCTAAATAATATTTTATACCAATGACTCGATATTATATGCATCTTTCGAGAGGATATTTAATAAAATATGACATTTAATAATCTAATAAATTTGACTAGGCTCTTGCAATCTTACAAAAACATATACCTAACAAACCAGACGACCAAGTGCATCTCACGATTTTTTTGAAGAAAAGTTGGAGGAAATTTTGTGTAAAGTTAGTTTTAAGAACAATAAGTATATTATTGTATGTGGTGACTTCAATATAAATTTATTAGAAAATACCTCCATTAGTAAAAAATTCAATCTGTTATTTAAACCTTACAATCTTGTTAACTTGATTCTTGAGCCCACTAGAATTAGAATTACATCTGTAAATACATAATGTATTTACAGATGCAGAGGCAATGCAAACCTCAATTACAACTGATCTTAGCTCAGATCATTGTGGACAGTTAGTGGCGCTAAAATGTAAAGTGATGAAACAAGTAAATAAGAGCAGTGTGTTTGTTCCAATACATAAAAAGCGAATGGTGAGATTTAGACATAATATAACACCTACCTTTATTACCGGTAGGTACTACCGTTGATATACAATACAACAATCTAAGTGATTGTATTAATAAAGAGTTCAACACCATCTTTAATAAAATCCCAGAGGCTCTTTTATCTCTGTCTTTCAATAAATTTAATAAATGTATTAAAGAAAAGCTGTGTAAAAAGGCTACTTTATAGTCAACTAGATAATCGTTGACTATAAAGACGGGCCTGGGACTAGTGAGTAGTGCTAGACATTCTACTTCTAATTAATTTGCGATATTTGTTTTAAAATAAGTGTTGTTTGATGATTTGCTATTTTAAAAGAGTACCGAGAGTTTTTTACGCCGGCTTTTTCTCTCGGCCTACCCCCTTTGTCTTCTTTGCCGATGAGTAGGGATGCCTACAAATTCAAACTTAATGACGTGGAATAAGTGATACATGTATCTTATGTTCCTTAAAAAACATATTTTATTTGTATTTTATTTTTAACTTTTTTCTTCTTCTTTAGGCGCGTTGTGAAAAATTTATGAGAGTGAAATTTTACGATGCGCGCGCACCGTGACACAAAATTAACAGAATGAAGTTGCCCACTAGGCACTAACGAATTTTTTTTAAACTTGCCGGCGAATTCTTTTTAAACCAGCGAGCGAGATGGGAATAAGACAATCTACAAGTAAAAAGAAATAGAATATGCGTGAAGTTAGCAGCTATGCCAAGAATTTGGAATGACCATAATGATATTTACCTTTTAAACAAATAAAGGAGTTTTAATTATTTTTTCAAAGAAATTTAGCAAAGCTTTTTCACAAAGACCTATTGTTACTTAGTTAAAAGGTTATGAAACATACCTAGTTATTTAATTGAATGAATAATATAATAAATAAAGAAAGCCAAAGAAGTATAACTTCTTACGCGCGTACATAAGTACACGCACCCTTTTTTTTATGTTACAGGAGGCAGACGGGCGGGAGGCTCACCTGATGTTAAGTGATACCGCCGCTCATGGACACTCGCTCTGCCAGAAGGCTCGCAAGCGCGCTGCCGGCCTTTTAAGAAATGGTACGCTGTGTGGTATGGAAACGGTGCTCGGGACTAATTTTAACATTTTCTAATATTCACTCACGATGAATATCCGAGGACTTTAGAATTAATTCGTACTCAATAATTTATTGCGAACGGCGAGAATGTGTCGGAAAGTATTAAGTCTTATTTCAAATACCTGTAGGATCCGACCGTGTTGCGACACTCCCCGTGTTCGCACAGTCGCTCGTCGTCGCACTCGTCGACGTCCTCGCACTCGTCCAGAGAATCGGTGAGCCGGTAGCCCGCCGGGCACTGCGAGAGAAAGGACACGTGACAGACGCGGGGAACCACCTCGTCCACTCTTCGTTTGGTGTATCACTTCCGTGATGATTACCTTGCACTCGTAGGCTCCCGGGAGATTGACGCACTGAGCGAGCCCCCGACAGGGCGACCGATGCGACGTGCACTCGTCGACGTCGCGGCACAAGTGAGAGGTGTTGTCGTGCTCGTATCTGAAACACGAGAAGTCGTTCGAGGATTATTATTATTGTCTAGATGGCTCTTGTGGTAATTCAGGCCGATGTTCGCCTCACCCGTGGTCGCAGCCGCATTGGAAGCCTGTGGGCGTGTCGTGGCAAGTGCCGGGCTTGCAGAGCTGGGGCATGATGTCGCACTCGTTGATGGGGCGCGTCTCGTTGGTCATGGGGTTGATATACTCGCCGGGCTTCTCCCCGCAGAGGGCCACGTGGTCGGGCGATCCCCTCTCGGGGCAAGCCTCGCAGGGGCTTCCCCAGGCCTTGCCCACCGAGCAGCAGCACAGGTACTTGGTCTGCGGCACGCCCACCGGCGACGAGCACCGTTCGCGTTCGAGCTCCCAGTCCATGTAGCATTGACGCTGGCGGACGTCCACGCACTCCTCTGTGGGCCGACGAAAGGATGAGTTGTAGGCGGGCAGGCGATCGAGGAAGCTCTCGGAACACGTCTCGAGACGACACTGACTTCCGTTAGGCATAGAGACGTATCCCTCGGGGCAGAGGCAGACGTAGGAGCCGGGCATGTCGCGGCAGACGCCGGGGCCGCAGACGTCGGGCACGGCGCACTCGTCGATGTCCTCGCAGCGCAGCTCGTCGGCCGCCAACCGCCAGCCTTCGCCGCACGTGCACACGAAAGACCCGAACGTGTTCGTGCACGTGCCGTGCTGGCACAGCGACGGATGCTGCGAGCATTCGTCGATGTCGGCCAGGGTCACAACGTACGACGGCTGAGGGGAAAACAACACATGAATACTGTCGACTGAAAGGCACAAGATCGGGTGTCGCGTAAATACTTACGGGTTCCAAAACGGGTTGATATCCGGGTCCACCCGGACATAGCTGTCTGTACGCTTCCGAGCCGGGCTCGGGACATAGGTCGCAGTAGTTGCCCCACGCGGCACCTAGCAGCGAAAAGTGTCAATGAAATCACTTACGGTTAGCTAATTAAAAATTACTATCGAACAGGCATATATAAAACAAAAAAGACTAACCGACGGAACAGCAGCAGGCGGCCATCGTGCCGTCTTCAGACAATTCGTCGCTGTCCCGGCACTGCTCGGTTCCCGAGCGAAGGTCCACTTTGCCGTAGCACCGGGCTTTGCGGGAGTCTGCATTACGATAATCATTTCAAAACGCGAAATGTTTATACGAACACGAGACATCGATACGAAGACGGAGAGACATTGAACGTACCGAAACAGGCCGTGCCGTCGGAGACCAGGTCGTAGTTGGGAGGGCAGCGGCAGAGGTAGGAGCCTTGCGTGTTGACGCACTCGCCGTACTGACACGACTGCGGGGACTTGCACTCGTCCACGTCCGTGCAGTTGAACCCGGGCATCACTGGGGAGAGATTTTTTTTTCTAAATTCTGAATTTCATACTCTTAAACGGTGATGCTGCGAGTCCACGAGGTGCACTCACGGTCGTCTATGCTGTCCGACTGGTAGCCTTTATCGCAGATGCACTTGAACATGCCGAAAGTGTTGACGCAGCGTCCGAACACGCAAACGTTATCGAACGTTCCGCACTCGTCCATATCTGGAATCGTTAAATATTATTAACTAGAAAACATCTCGCGTACCTAAGTGACAAAATGTCTCATTTGAATCCAAAACGACTCACCGAGACAAGACTTGCCGTCGTCGGCCTTGGTGAATCCGACGTCGCAGTCGCACTCGTAGCCTCCGGGTACGTTCGTGCAGTGACCGTTCTCGCACAGGGTGGGGTCGTTGGCGCATTCGTCGATGTCCACGCACGAGTATCTAAAGGCGAGGCCAGAGTCAACGGAGGCGAATCTACTCTCCGCTCGGGTCGTTCCGTTCGCCTCGCGGCTGATCGGAGCCGTCGACGCGATATCGGCACTCACCCGTCTCCCTTGTATCCCGTGTCGCAGAGGCACACGAAGGAGCCATCGGTGTTGCGGCAAGTGGCCCTGGGATGGCATCCGCCATTGTTTGTCAAGCACTCGTCCACGTCCTCGCACTCGGCACCGTCTCCGCGCCAACCGTCCCGACAGCGGCACTGGAAGGAGCCCTGAGAAAGACATACGCAAATGTCAAAGGCGAACGTCCCTCGAAGTCGCGTGCCGTATGTATAAATCTTACGGGCAGGTTGATGCAGTCGGCGGCGGGGTGACAGTCGCAGGTGCCGAGTTCGCACTCGTCGTCGTCGGTGCAGGCGGGGCCCTGCTCGGGCTTGACGCTGTACCCGTCGGGGCAGCGGCACACGAAGCTGCCGATAGTGTTGCGACACTCGCCGGCGCCGCATAGGTCCGCTATCTGTGCGAGCAGACGGTCACGGTTAGATCGAGCCGGAGGGCGGAGGCGTCGTCGTATCTCTCGCGGGTCGCCCGCAGACTCACGTCAGCGCACTCGTCTACGTCGAGGCAGGTGGGCTTGGAGTCGGCCGGGGCGGGCAGCAGACCCTCCGCGCAGGTACAGCGGTAGGAGCCGGGCGTGTTGCGGCACTCGCCTCCGCCGCACACTCGTCCGCCGCTCGCGCACTCGTCCACGTCGCGACACGACCGACCGTCCGCGCGCAGGTGCCAGCCTTCCCTGTATCACGTCACACTCGTTACTGAGCTGTCCTAGCCGACACCGCATTACACCGAAAGAGACCGTCAATAAATACCTGCAAACGCAGTGGTAAGAGCCGGGCGTGTTGATGCAGTCGTGTTGACAGCGGGTGGGATCCTCCGAGCACTCGTCGATGTCCTCGCAGTGGGACTTGACGGTGGACTGCGCGTATCCTTCGTCGCACACGCACTGGTACGTTCCCATCTGGTTTTCGCACGCACCGTTGCTGCATATGCCTGCGACGAACAAGCGAATAGGTGTCGCCACTTAACCGTTTCCTGAGCTCTGCCCCAGAACGGGGTATATTTAATATATAAATTGCCGCCTGTCAATATAATAAATAAATAGATCCTCGGATGACTCACCAGAAGTGATAGAGCATTCGTCGATGTCCTTGCAAGAGAGGCGGTCGGGCGCCAGCTCCATGCCGGCGCCGCACTCGCAACGGAAGGAGCCCGGCGTGTTCAGGCAGCGCCCTCCGCGGCACAACGCCCGGTTCTCTGCGCACTCGTTGACGTCTGCGTATGATTATTCCAAATGTATTATTCAATAAATGATTATTTGCGTGAGACACTGTAGTTGATACAAATTTAATAACGTATGATATGATATGGACGATACAAATTATATAAGAACTGACCAATACATATGACTAATAATGTAAAATGTTAAATTCCATTAAAGCCAAATTTGCGCGCCATTGTGTGTATTGGGCAGAATATGCCAACTTACGATTGTACCACCTTACACATTTTTGTACCATATACACGGTAGAACCCAGAAGGTTGAAGTGGTAAGAGGTCCTTTGGGTCGGTAGTAGATATGGGGGTACCGCAGGGTTCAATTCTTGGCCCTTTTCTCTTTCTTGTTTATATAAATGATGTACCTTTCATGCTAAGAGGGCTATTCGTGCAATCTATAACTTAAAATGTAGGGAATCTCTGAGAGATAAATTCAAGGAAATTAATATACTTACCTTCCTTCGCAATATATTTATGAAAATATTATTTTATATACATACATAAATAGTGATAAGTTTACTAGAGGAGAGCACAATCTTAATACTCGGAACAAACGCAGGCTGCAATTTCCCCGTTCCAAATAAAGAATTACTATCTAAAGTTAGTAATTATTTATTGGGAAAAGGGAAAAGAAAATGCCTACCGATTCAAATTTAATGACGTGGAATAAGTGATACCTGTATCTTATATTCCATAATAAACATATCTTATTATAAAAAAGATGTCCACTCACCGACGCAGACTTTGGAAAGGTCGTCGGTGCGGTATCCGTCGCGGCAGACGCAGCTGAAGCCGCCCTCGGAGTTGCGACACTCTCCCGCCCCGCACACGTTTTCCACGATCTCGCACTCGTTCACGTCCACGCAAGTGTGGTTTTTCGAATCCTGCAATTTCGCATAACTAACTCGAAACGCAGTCTTAATACGAATGTTCAAAGACGAGAAGAAAGCGGCCTCATCACTGAATCGCCTACTTAACGCCGTGACCTGTGTTTATTATTCTCACCTGTTCGTAGCCCGGGAAGCAGTCGCAAGTGAAGGAACCGACCATGTTCCGGCACCTGCCGTGCCCGCAGAGGCCGGGGAAGGCCGCGCACTCGTTGATCTCCATCTGACTCGGCGTGACTCCGGGCCTGTCCGGGCCCCAGCCGACCCCGGTTCCGTTGCCCCACGCGTTGGTGTGCTCGTCGTCCCAGCCCGTGCCGAAACCGCCTCCGTTTCCGTCTCCGGTTTGGCTCCAGATATCGGTCCCGTTAGGGGCACCCGGCCCGCCGGGCCCGGTCCAGACGTTCGGAGGGCCGCTCGCGTCGGCTATGCAGAGGTTCCGATGCGCGTCCGTTCCTTGAAATACCGTTCAGTGGAATCAAGGATGTGATCCTCAGTATAAGCAAGTGCTTTCATATTAAATACACGAGAGAAAAAACGGCTGGTTACTGTATATGAGCTTCACGGCGCCCCATTGAAGAAGGTTCAGGAGATTCGTGACTAGGGTGATTCGTGAATTGAGAGAAAATTATCGTTTATATCTCAATTCTTTTTTAATTCTTATAACAATAATGGTAAACATATATTCATTTGTCTTTGAAAAGATATCTTGAAACATATACTGGAGATATAGCATTATGTGAGATGTGAACTTCAATAAATTAATCAAATTCGCCACGAAACTCACCTTTCTTGGGACAAGGCTCGCAGCGCGAGTCTCCCCAGGCCTTGCCCAGCGAAGAGCAGCAGCAGACGGCTCGGTGCACTTCCAGCCGAAGCGGTCCCGAGCAACGTCCCCCGACCCAGTCCGTGTAGCACATCTCGCGGCGCGTGTCCACGCATCGGTTGCCTGACGAGTCCCAGAGCATAATTGTAATTACGTAATGAAATGAATATATATTTTATTTTGAACTCTGTCTCACCCGAGGCGTCGAGGGCGAGGCCGGCGGGGCACTCGCAGCGGTAGGAGCCGTCCGTGTTGACGCACCGTCCGCCGGCGCACAGGTCGGGGTCCAGCATACACTCGTCCACGTCGCGACAGTTCACGCCGTCCAGCTGCACAGTTTCAATCTTAAATATCGGAGCCTCACTATCGCTCCTCTCGTATCGCAATATCTCGACGGCTGACCTTGGCGAATCCCTTGGGGCACGGGCAGTCGTCGGGCTCGCAGGGCTCGCACGGGGAGCCCCAGGCCAGTCCTACGCTGCAGCAGCACTCCTGTCTGAGAAGGGGCGCGGGGGCGGCGCCCTCGCACTGCCCGTCCACGACGCGGCGCCAACACGACCCGCGACGGTTGTCTGCATTGCGTTCGCATCAATTTTAACAACCGAAGACTTTCAATATCTCAACGCGAGACGAAAGAAAGAGAGACTTCGCGTGACATACCGAGACAGTGCTGCGCAGACGCATCCAGGACGAAGCCGTGTTCGCACTCGCACTCGTAGCTGCCGTGAGTGTTGATACACCGTCCGTTGTCGCAGGGGTTCGATTGTTCTGTAAGGTTTTGATAATAATAACCACTTTCGTCTAACATGAATTGCCAAACTACTGTGAATGTAGTCGTCTGATGAAGCGGTGCCCTGAATCTGATGATAGCGTGCAAATGAGTCATAGCTTCAATCTCAACTAGACGTTTGAATGAGAATGCCGATTCAAGCCGATGCCGTCGATCCCTTCATGCCCGGGTGAGATGCCGAAAACGGAAGTCGACGACCCGAGATGGCCCCGGCCTCATTCATGGTCATGCTCGGTTAGATGTCCGCGTGTTAGGCGTGGGACGCGGGGCGAGAGTCGGCGGGCGGAGAGTAACCTGCGGGGAGGGCGCGGGGCGGGATGTCCCCGCGCTGGGGAAGGTCCGACGGGGGCTCACCCTCGCACTCGTCGATGTCTCGGCAGAGCTGCTCGTCTGGCTCGTAGCGAGTGCCGCTTGGGCACACGCACGCGAAGCTGCCCAACGTGTTTCGGCACTGCCCGCCCGTGCAGTACTGCGGAGGAAGCGTTTCTTCGAATAAAACGGAGACGGGCCAGAGATAGATAAACTCAAACTCAAAATATCTTTATTCAAGTGGGTAACCAAGTACACTTTTGAATTGTCAAGTTAAATTAGTTGTAAATTTACATTTACTACCAGTTCGCAAGTCAAGGGCGTAGAGCGGGTAAGAAGAACTGGCAAGAAACTTTCCGCCACTCTTTTTAATCGCCAAGTATTGTCATACAAATTATTTGAACTGGAGCAAATAGATGTCCTGACCGATGATATACTGACCGACTGGTGCATGTCGCACTCGTCGACGTCTCGGCAGATGCCATCCTTGTCGGGATGGTATCCGGGGTCGCAGATGCATTTGTATCCGGGCTCCAAGTTCTCGCAGGTGCCGTGGGGGCAGACGCCGGGGATCATGGTGCACTCGTTGATGTCCGTGCCGGCGTTGTCCTTGCTGGAGCCCTCGGGACATAGAATCTCGTAGTCCTGGCTACCGCGAGGAGGACAGGCCTTGCAGGATACGCCCCAGCCCAGGTGCAGACCTGTAGGAGTCACTCGTTGTAACGAAGCTTTATTCCATTTTTCCCAACATATCGGCATTCACTTCAATTGAACAACAACCTTTGCTGGCACTGCAACAGCACTGCGAGCGAGTGACGGGCGTGGTTCCGGGTCCGGTGCATTGGCCGTCTTCGTATTTCTCGTAGCACAGGTCTTGGACCTCATCTGGAATCGCACGTCATTCGATTAACGAGGAGACACAACCGATACGTCAGACCGACGAGGAAAGCGTAGTCGGGGACGTTACCTAGGCAAGTGCGTCCGTCGTTGCTGAGCGTGAACCCGGGCAGGCACTCGCAGCGGAAGGAGCCGGGCGAGTTGTGGCACTTCCCGTTCCGACACACCCGTAGCTCGGAACACTCGTCCACGTCCACGCAGGCGGCTCGGTCGGGCGTCGGACGGTAGCCCGCCTCGCACACGCATTGGAACGAACCCTCGCCGTTGACGCAGCGACCTCCCTGCGGGCGGGACGTCGAGTTCAGCGGACACGTCGAAGGCGAACGGTCTCAGGGAGAACGTACTAAAGAAAGTCTTCATTACCTGGCACAGCGACCTGTCGGCGCATTCGTCGACGTCGGCGCAGTACCCGGCGGCGGATCTCGCGAAACCCGGCTCGCAGACGCACTCGTATCCGCCGGGCGTGTTCCGACAGCGACCCCGACGACACACTCGCGGGTTGTCGGCGCATTCGTCGACGTCGCGACACGCGTGACCCGTCTCCGTCGACTCGTAGCCCGGGTTGCAAGTGCACTCGTAGCTGCGCAGCAGCAAAATCAATCATAACAACCAAGCAAATTATGTATTTACTAGCTGCCCCCGCGAACTTTGTTGCGCCTTAATATTTTTTTTTTATTTAACCCACCTTTAAGTAGCTATACATGGAACATTTTTCTATGCCCCATAGAGAATGTTCACTTTAACGGAATATTTTTTTTTATTTATATTCTCAGAGTTCAAGGAATAAATAATAAAAAATACTCGTAGTAAAGTCGAAGCTTGCAGTTAGTACCATATTTATTTACAAATAAAAAATAAGGGTTGATCGTAGAGGGGTGAAAATTTAGGTTTAAACATATATAAAAATATAAAAATGTATCTAAAAAATTTAAAAAAAAAATGTTTCTCGGGTGGACACCCCTTTTCACTTAGGGGTTTGAAAGATAAATAGTAGCCGATTCTCGAAGACTTACTGAATATGAATAAAAAATTTCATCAAAATCGGTCGAGCCGTTTCGGAGGAAAGGAGGTATGGGAACGAACATTGTGACACGAGAAATTTATAGAATAACATAAAGATAATTTATGTTTAATACTTACCCGCCGTCTACGTTCGTGCAAACGCCGTTAGTGCACATCCCTCCGTTCGTCATTTCACATTCGTTTTTGTCACTGCATCGCTGGCCATTTTCTACGGGATCGAAACCGGGCGGACATCTAAAAGATCATAAAAGTTATTAATAAATAATGAATCGAAAGCGCCACGAGGGGGCGTGAGCCCATACCTGCAGGTGAAGCTGCCGGGCGTGTTGACGCAAGAGCCGCCCTTGCAGTACTCGAGGGCGCACTCGTCGATGTCGATGCACGTGGGGTTCCCGTCTTGTAGCGTGCTCTCTGCGCCCTCCCAGCACGAGCAGGAGTACCTGGGTGACGTTGGATATGATCGTTAACGTTATAAACTTTTCGTAACGCTTCGTAGAACAGTTGGGTGGAGAAGGATGTCGAAGGACATATATAGGTGCATATATCGCGACCGGAACTCACCCGACATCTTTGTCGATGCAGTCACCGAGGCCGCAGATGCCGTTCCTGAGCATGCACTCGTTGATCTTGGCGATGGGGTGAGGGACGTCGCTTCCGTCCCCGAAGCCCATAGTCGTGTCGTTGCGTCTCCAGTCGGGAGGGACCGCGCCTCCGCCGCACAGGTGCGTCCACTCCACTGCAAATTAACGCTTCGTTAAGCACACGGATCGACGGAGCGATAGCGTTCGGTCCCCCGGTCCGGAACGGACACCTCACCCGATCCCCGCGGCGGGCAAGGCGCGCAGAGGTCGCCCCAGGCCCTGCCCATGTTGTATCCGCAGCAGCAGTCTCTGTTGGACAGAGACATGGGCAGACGGTCTCCGCATTCGCCCGTCTCGCCCAGATACGTGAAGCAGTTGCCCACGCGACCGTCTGCAAAGAAATTTCTTTTAGACACTCGTTATGTTTAAATAATGGATAAAACCATTTCAGTATCGCTCACCGATGCAAAACTTCTTATCGGGACTCGGAATGAAGTGAGGATTGCACAGGCAGTAGTAGTCACCCTCCGTGTTCACACATTTTCCATTCTGTAAGAGAGCGGTATAGAGTTAATTTTTAATAGTTAAAAAGGTCGAAAAACTGATAAAAACCGACGAATGGCGACAGACCGGACAAATATCGGGGTCCTCGCACTCGTCGACATCCTCGCAGTTGTTGGTGACGCGATGCCTCCGCTGGCCCGGAGGACACTCGCACGCGAAGGACCCGACGGAGTTGATGCACTTGCCGCCCTCGCAAAGCCCGGGCACCGCCGCGCACTCGTCGATGTCCTGATCATTAACGGTTATGAGAATAGAAGAGGCCGCGCTAGACTTGTTTTGTCGAGTAAATTCATGAGACTAGCCTGGCACTCCTTGGTGGCCAGATTCCGCAGGTGTCCCGTGGGGCAGTCGAGGTCCCCGCAGCGTTCGCAGGGATGGCCCCAGGCCACGCCCACGGTGGCACAGCACAGCTGCTTGGTGCACACCACGCCCTCCAACGCGCCCGTGCACAGCGCGCCACGAGTGTCCGTATAGCACGGCCCTACGATGATGATGATGATCATAAAACAAGAGTACTGATTTTTGTAGTCCTCCCTTTAGGTCGGAGCAAGAGTACATTAACATTACCTTTACATAAGTATGTAACAGCCTAGTCAATAAAATGTAGCTTAATGTTTTGATACTTCTATATTCATCAATAAAAGAGTTAATCACTGCAACAAACAAATTTAGATATCCTCAAATGTAGCGAAATGCGTCAGTCAGATGACATCATTTTGATCGGGATCGTGTGAAACTGTAAACACTGAAACTACTGTGCACAGGCCAATGCCCAATGCGCGAAAATTATGATCAATCTTTTAATTACTAAACCATTGATAATGGCTATAATTTTTCGCTGAACTTTAGACTGAGCTGAATTAGATTAATTAGTAAATAGGTTGTGTGAATGAGAAATGGCTGCATGTAGCCTACATGTCTTGTCTGTCTAATTTATTCGGCGCCTTACATTTTTGAATTGATTTTACTGCACTTTTAAAGAATTCCGTATACAGACTATGGCCCGTATTGCAGCAGTAAGTCGCAACTTTCTGTAAAAACATTATCTGCCGTCTAACAGTCAAATTTAATATGCCAAATGAAAGTTATTCGGATGTGGCTACATTATTAGACAAACATTCATTCAGCTAGAACAATCCACTCCGAAAAAAAATGTTTTTAAAAGAAAATTAAGTTTTTATCGGTTTTTCTTCTTTTTTTTTCACCTATGAAGTACTTGCAAACTGAACTTTTTGAACAAAAAATAGTTGGATACCTTATGTTATTTCAAGAGCAAAACAATGATCTACCTGTTCGTCGATCGATTTCGCAGCGTGTTCCAGATAGGCCGTGGAAGCAAACACAACGGTCTGGGGCTATACATCGCCCACCGTGGAGGCATGGCTCTCGACATATTGCTGAAATTCATTACTTCTCTTACAAGTGTGGAAATAACTACTGCTATGATAGTCTTTCAATCATCAAAGAGTTAAAATCAAACATCCACAAAAAATATTGGAAATAGTAATTTATAATTTATTTCGAGTTGAAAAACATGTACAAGAATTTAAAATATATGTGACTCACGTTCAGTACAAAATTCCCCGGACCAGCCGGGTGCGCAAGCGCATGTTCCATTAGTGCACGTTCCTCCATTCATGCAGATTCGACGGCAGCCACCGCGTGGTCGTGCTGGAATTGTCTCAATAATTTATAACCACGGTCAACAAGTTCCCATTTTATTTTAATTAAAATCCTAATAAGCTTAAAGTTATTGTGGCGCCGAGAGCAAACTCACTGCGTTTACTATGACATGTTAAATATAGTTTCCTAAAATAAAGTATAAAAATCTTGACATATTACGTGGGTAGGAGTATAGCGCTCCGCCTGCGCCACAAGATGGCGCCTCGAGGCCTCCAGGACACCGGCACATGTTCGGCGCTATGCACGAACCGGGCGAACCGCAATCCGGCCGGCACAAAGCTGAAACAAGCGTCAGTTGAACTTCCCAGGGTAACGAAAGTTAATGACGTCAATTGGGCGGTTTTTAAACTGTAAATTACAACTTACGGACTACACAAAGTAAAGAATTAGGTCTCGACGTCCATCCTGGACAGCAATGCGTGCTGTTCCTGCTGCGGCACACGTGAGGTCTGCAAATAAATATAACTTTAAAATATAATATATTTATGAGGTGCAGGAAGTTCTAAATCATGTTGTTCAACCCAAGACTACTCGTTTTAAAACTTCTTTAGTTTTATTTGTGAAGTAAATAAAAATAATGTGTCTTCAGTTTAATTGCACATTTTGTTAGCAGATAAAGCGGACCGGCGACATAATGAGCGGTCCGAATGTCGTAATTAAGACGGGACGAGGGTAAGTGGCGCGGCGCTAATGCCCAGAGGTCGCCCTGACCGCACGTGCTCAACTGTCGCAAACTATCACCACCACGGCACAAAGCTTGTTATGACCGTACTCACACGATGTATATTAACTAATTAGGGTGCCAAATAAGGCCAATATTTTCTAAAACCATATGCAACAACAAGCTACCATATCCACTAAATAACGTTACAAGTAATAAATGAGTTTAGTAGCTGTTCGAGCCAAGGCTGTACATTTAACACACTCAGGCATTCTTAGTTTTATAAAGGTGGCAATTTCCTAAATCGTTAGAGTTACGCCCCGAGAGTAGCCGAACGTAGGCACTCTCTTCAACTGTTACATTGCATTCATTCGTTTCGTAGCAATTAACATTTCATTATTTCATTTATATTATATTGTTGTACGCGGTGGTTAATATAAAGTAAAATTATAATCCTCTATTTAAACCACCTCGATGACCCAGGAACCGTACAGTAGCGAAGCAATATTTTGGCTGCCAAAAAGGAAAACAAATTGAAAAGTCTTTTATCTCTTAAACCGATAAAAATCCAACGATATCTTTAAAATTCTACCTTAATTGCAGTAACGGTGTTAAACTAATGAGGTCTAGAGGAATTAATAATGTTATGTCCTATTACTGCTGACCGTCTGACCTAATATCTCAACAAGTGTGAAAATACAAATGATCAGTACAGCCTTGTGAGTGCCGGTCTCACGTTGATATCAGAGGCGCATCATTTGCTATGCCTGTTGATTATTTAGCTAATTGCATTTGGGTCAAAGGGTCACACATCCTATTATTTAATGCTTCGTAATTATTATATACGTCAATGGAATCTTTTTGCTCGGTTAACAGTCAGCTATGATTAGGGCATATTTATGTATATAAGTGAGCTTTGAATTTATCTATACAAAAGTTTTAGTATTGTAATTATACAAGGGTAAGAATATTGATTGTTGTTACAGCAAAAATATTTAGTCATAAACCCAGTTTTCTTGCCCTAAGTCTTATTTATAGTAACAATTGCCCTTTTTGGGTACACATACATTTACTTTACGCGGCGGGAATGAGCCCTTTCTAGTGAAACCGTGGATCGTATCGTGTAAGTCAAGAACGGTCTCAGACAAATCATAATTTCTCAGAATTATGGTCCTAATATTTGGATCAGAAAAAGTCACATAAAGCTAAGGTAAAAAGCTTAAATCCACAAACCAATCCAATTTTTCAAAACAACCTCGTCTGTCGAATAGAAACATAATACCTATAGCCAAAATCCAATAAAATTTAACGACACGTATTATTTCCTTACAGAAACCTTGCAAAAGTGTCATAAAAGTGGGTTTACATTAATTATAATATTCCTGAGCGGACATGAATGACGTCTTGATGACCGCTTACAAGATTAGCACAAAATATTAATATTGCTGAACTAGTTCTTTTGCGTAACCAAAACTATTTACTAATGGAATTATAGATTATATGAAATGTACGTGTGTGGGCTGGTATCACATATGTAAATGAAAAAGACTAAATCAAGAATTCAATCGGGTTTATACCGAACAAAAGTTAATTAAAAATAAATCAGTGGCACTACAAGCTTTTTAGGTCTGGCCCTCAGATTTCTGTATCTGTTTCATCATCATTTGTCAATCTAATAGGCAAGTAGGTGATCAGCCTTCTGTGCTACACGCCGTCGACTTTTTGGGTCTAAGGCAAGCCGGTTACCTCCCGATGTTTCCCTTCATCATTCGAGCGAATGTTAAATGCGTACATAGAAATAAAGCCCATTAGTGCACAGCCGGGAATCGATCCTACGACCTCAGGGATGAGAGTCGCACGCTGAAGCCACTAGGCCAAAACTGCTCTGAACAAACGTGAAAATAAACAATACGTTTTTGAATAAGCACTGATGTATTTCCATGATGCGTATATAAAATCAGATAATGCACATAAAGTGCATTCCACGCGAACACACGTAAACAAGGAAAGCGATTCCATCGCGCGCGTGTCAATATGCCGACACAAGGCGGTTTTAGCTTAAAGCTTACCTTTTAAACAAATTCAGTCATGTCAGCTGATATCACCATTTGGTAGGGTATCTGGTTGACGAATAGCTAATGAATATAGACCAGGATTTTTTAATATACAGGATATACCTGTTATTTCAATAAGCTTAGCCATTTCGTAACAATTTTACTTAAATTTTATAAAATGATTACTGCGATATATTTTGATAACTAAAGTAAGAAATTTTGGTGACTAAACCAAAATTTCAAATTTAAAATTAAATCTACGGAGAGGCAAAAAGATTGAGTAGGTATATCGAAGAGATAAATACCAATGAAAATTATTGACAGGGACAAGATATATAGGAAACTAGAAGAGGCCTTCGCCCGGATGGGTCCTTCCTATATTTATCCCGTTCTATCTAAACTAGTAAAATAGTAATAACCAATCTGTAGTAGTCCATCCAGAATGTTATTGAAATTTATGATTTCGTTTCGTTGTTTTTTTCTATGAAAAGTTCATTATACACATTTATAACAGATACGTTTTTAGTATACATATATCTAACGTGAAATAAGCCCGAGACAACCCTAGATGAATGTTAGTGATTTAAGCTCGCATTGCGGACATTCCTCAACTCATTGAGTGAGTCATGATTTGTTTCGCGGCAGATGGCTTTGTTTTTGTGCACTTGCAAATAGATAATTCCATAAAGCAATCCCGAGAATGTCAAAGGAAAACCTATCAATTTCAATATCTCAACTGATGGCGAGTATTATTTAGAGTTAGTCAAAGTCAAATCATTTACAGTAGAACCTCGTTAAGTCGAACCTCGATAAGTCAAAAACCTCCAAATCTCGAAAAAATGTTTTGTTCCCTTCCCTTAAAACACCAAAACCTCCATTACTTGAAATCTTGACCCTCTGTTAATCGAAATAATCACCGAGTCCCTCCAAGCCATTTTGGTATATATTTATAACTATACATTTTGGTATATATATAACTCGAGAAATTATATTTGACCTCTGTATCTCGAACATTTTATTTTACAACCTTTACAATTTGATCATTTGGAATTTATTATCTCTATTGTTCGAACAAAAATAAGTTACCGACTTTAAGAACTTGCCGACAATGTGAGTACACTATTGTTTCTTAGAAAACATTTTAGGAGTATACAATAATAAATTTATGACTCATGGAAACACGTGTTTGCTTGCTTTGTGTCAGGTGTTCAATTTTGAATACTTAAAATTTATAAGAATAAACCTCAAACTCTTTATGTCGAATCAAAATCCGCCTAAGTCGAAATCCTCCATAAGTTGAAAACTCTATAACTCGAATTTTTTGGCGTATCCCTTGATGTTCGACTTATAGAGGTTCTACTGTATTTCAATTAGACCACCTGAAATGGCTAAAACCTTTGAACGTCAAATAAAATATAAAGAAGATTCTAGTTGCCCCTTTCAAAAGGTAGTTTCGTGTGGAGAAGAATGGGCAAGAAACTCCACACTTACTCTTTTAAAATAGGTTTACAATATTTTGTTTACATTAGTTAAATAATTATATGTGAAGACAATGTACTCTTAGAATAAAACTACTATACCTACTAAAAAAAATAGTATACATGTTCCTCACAGATTTACAAATATCGAAACCGTAGAGTATTATACATTAAAGAGTAATAAAAATGATATAAAAAAACACAAGTTAGAGTGGAGTTACTGTTACAACACGAAAGGCAAATCAGTCCCTTCTTGAAGCAGACTCATGCAGAGCAGCTCCATTGAATACTTATACATAGGTATATTTTATTCGTACCTTTCTTAATAGGCAAGTAGGTTGTATCCCTAGGAACTGAACTTCCGGATTAGGAAAAAGAATTACTGTTATTTAAAAAAACATGTGTGTGTACTTACGAACGCGTTAGAAGTTATACTGCTTTGAACTAACAAGATAAATTTTTTTTTTTCAAAAATTTGAATTTTTGCCTTATTCTACGTAGAAAAAACGACACTAAGGATAGAAAAAAGGTTTTTAATACGTTGAAAGTTTTATTATAAGGCATTATCTAGTTAAGTAAAGTTTATTTAAATAGGTATCACAAAAATAATATTTCTACATATTTAAAGAAATAAACATTTTTTTATTTTAAAATGATGCTATGAAGTTAGCAGGTCAGGGTGTCGGGTTTCTGTGACGGTGTGCGCGCGCATCGTAAAAAATTTACTCTAGTAATTTTTTTGAGGTGAAATTAAAATAACCGAATAAATTAGTTTCAATAAAAGTCAAGAAGTTGTCATAGTCTACTTAAAGCCACTCTAGAAAAGATGCCTTTCTAAATGGAGCAACATAAGACAAACCCAATTGACAGCCACGCGTTACAATCAAGCTGTTCGGACCGCTCCTTTGATCTATTACATCTTATTATTGATTACCTATCCAATACATGTGAACATTATACATACTTATTATTTAGGTACTATAATCGTTACAAATAATTATGACTTGTTGAAATGCATATATATTTTCTGCATTGCATAAATAATGACAAATAGCAGTTTAACTATTCATAATATTGGTAAATAAAATGTGAAAAAAAGTAATAAGAGATATTATGAAACTCACCCTACAAATTGCGTTGTTGATCTATCAGCTAGTGTTCTTGCCCCGCGTTGCCAATGCCTCGGGCGCGGCGTGTTCTGCCGGGGGTCGGCGGCCGCCGCTGCAACCACCAGCGCCAAAGCCACCAATCGGAGTTTCATTGTGACACCATCACCCTGGGAACAACAATGTTAATTTATAAAACGAAAGAAGTTTATTCAACTTGCTTATTATAACGCATTGATATTAACGATTTCAATTGCAACATAAATTCAACTTAAACCCTCAATTAAACCACTTAAGTGGCCAAAACAAGTTAATCTCCGACACAAGAGGGGTACAACAAATAATAGTTGAAACAATGAGAGACAGATGGCTAGAAGCCGCGGGGGGAGAAACCGTGCCGAAATGATAACGACGGCCGACGACCCGGCCAATACGATACACACATTCTATATTTAGTAAACAATCTCATTTTTACGACAATCCTGCAGATGGCATCTTACTAACACGGAAGCGCTTAGACATTTTTATATCTACCACGATTAATTTATATCAGATATACTGCAACTTAGGGTTTTTAACATAGACTGCAACTTCATATTGGACTATGTTTTTTTTTAATGTAACAGGAGGCCAATGGGCAGGAGGCTCATGTGATGTTCAGTGAGTTCACCGCCACCCGTAGACACTCAGATTGCCAGACGGCTCGCAAGAGCGTTGTCGGCCTTTTAAGAATTGTACGCTCTTTTCTTGAAGAACCCTAAGTCGTTTGTAACTACGTATTGGTTTGCAAATACTTAATTGCTTAAATTAAATAATATAAAAATAGTAAATTAGTTCGACTATAGTTTTCCTGCGTATTACTTGCTAGAAGTTAAGGTGTAGGCTAAGATCATGCCTGCCTAAACGATGCTCAATTGCTCTTCTTTTCATAATTATTCGCCTATCTTAATTACGTTTCTAAAATCTAAATAACTTTTATATTTGAAATATGTATAGGGACAAGGTCGCATCTTTGGTAGGTACTGCGACACGAGTAGAGTAAGGAAGGCATCGTGGGCGGGCTGACTCATGCGCTGCAATCACTGATCACTGTTCACCGACATGCTCTAGTATGTGATTCCATATCAATAACCACACTGGTCAGTACTAAGTGCCGGTTGTGAGATTAAAAGGCAAATTGGGCTTTAAAACATACATCATAGTAGAAAATAAGTACATGTATGTACTACTAAATAACTATATGACCTTTGATATCACTACATAGTATAAAACAAAGTCGCTTTCGCTGTCCCTATGTATGCTTAAATCTTTAAATCTACTAGTAATAGTATAATATGTCTACCTCTTATGGATATCCCACAATAACATTTTTTTGTCATTTTGTCACTTTATACGACAAATAATGGCTAATTTTCGAAGCGATTCTAACCAATAAAGCATTCATCCTTATCCAATTAAATACCTTAAATACATTTTTGATTTAATATAAATCTATATGGCCCTTTACAGCATATGATTTAAATGAATATTTTCAAAGATATTACAAATTTAAAAATTGCGGGACGCAGCGCGTTGGATGCCGCGGTTCTCCCTGTACTCTATAGCACTTTGAATTTAGTATCAGCATTGCATCCGTGCGAAACCGGGGCGGATCGCTAGTGCTTGTATAAAAGAAATCAAACGCTGCCTTATGTTAAAAGAGTGCTGATGAACTGGACGCACGGCAGTAGGTTATTGTTATCAGACACGATTACCAATGTTGCTTTTAATTTATATTTATTAAAATAAATTGCTTCATATTTCTATGAATTCATATTTTAAGATTATAAATTAAATTGAAAACATGCGAACAGATAGAAAACACACTGTTAAAATTTAATAGTGAAACGTCAAAGGTTTAAAGAATATAAAAAAGATCAAAGATCTTAAAAAAGGGGATAAATATTTAGCTAACAAATACCGTTACTCAAGGTTAATTTTCAACATGGACGAGACTCTGGGGCAAGTTCATTACGGTCTATTCATTTGAGGCAGGACTCTGTTTACGTTCGACCATCTCTCGATATGAGTGTTTTGGTTTGGGAGAAATAATAACCCTATATTTTGGAATAAGAATAAATTGTGATTAAAGTCAATGTATTACATAATTTATCACAAGTGCGTTTAACCGTGTACTTTCGCATTAAAAATAGTCCGCCAATCGCGGGTCAAGCATTAATTTCAATAAAAATGATAAAACAACAATAAAGTAGATATATCAGTGACAAAGTCTCGTAACACTGACCTTAGATAAGATTTACGTTCTTAACTTTTGTGCATTGAATGTGGGCCACTCCACACGCTTGAGATCGCATCTATATTAAATCTGTTGGACAGTTTAGATCTTGTTATTAAGGCAGTCGGGGGCCTGGACTGCATTTTAATTTTTTAAGGACACACGCACCCTTTAGCGGTGATATGGGAACAATTCGATGGCCAGAAATTGAAGTATTGTAGTGCGCGTGCAATGCTTACGAGCGGTCATTTGCGACAATACACGCACTTCGGATATGCTCCGTTAAACTAGATCGTGCCCACACAAGTTGCACTCCGTTTTTATTGTCAAGTTGTTTCAAATACCCCACATACTGTAGAGAAATTTGTAAACCCTTAGTGTAAAAATATATTAAATTGGATATTTATGTTAATAGAATGTTTCAAGTCTAAGTATAAGACTTTACAACTATAAACTATTTTCTTTAAGTCTAATATAAAATACAAGAAGGAATTGATTATCTTGAAAGATCAATTAATAAATATCTCGATAAGCCAGTAGATGAAACTAGAAGTAATTCAAGCGCAATGATCCTCAATTGATCGGTTAATAAAGATGCGCGCGCGCCGCGCGAGGACTAGTCATTTGTTACAACTCCACCCCGACTTGTAGCGCAGTGTTGTACTTATTATTGGTCCTTATTTTATATTCATAGCATTAAGGCCACGTATAACGTTACCAACTTACACCTGTTCATACGAAAATGTACTTACATCTGTTTTACATGCGTGTATTATTAATATTGACGAGATTTAAAAAACAGTATGGAAAGAAGTACAACAAGAGGAAAAAAGAAAGATAAAATTAGGCGATTTTAAAATAAAACCAATTACCAGGAGATGGACGAGGTATGATGAGAGAAAAGAAGCAAATAGTTTGGAAAATCCAAAAGTGCACGCCTCATAGCGGTCATTCAGATTTTAAAAAACAATTCTAAAACAAAAACTTAAATTTTTTAAAACAATATAACAAATAAATTATTATCTTTAAGTCTCACGCTACGAAGAATATTTAAACATACATATTTAGTGGTGCCATAGGTGAGGAACAGTCGTATTTTAGTTTTTTACAAATTATAATTAAACGACAGTACTTAGAACGCTAATAATAACTAGGAATCAGCCCAGGGTAGAACTTTGTATAATAAGAAAAAAAGTATTCTGGTTCGATAAATTTTTCGACCAATTTCTCTGCCACATACATGGATCCATGAACACAGACTGACGGACGTCCAAGAATGATTGATTCTAATGTTATTATTTACTATGTTAAACAAAATAATTGTTCATAAAAAATACCATATGTGTTTGATAGATTATTTAACTCGATTTTAGTGCACTCATATTATCCTGTAAGTGTTATATTAGTGAGAATAAAGTCATTCATGTTTCGAAAGACTGGGTTTTTTGACATGTCGAGAGTAGAGCACTGCGAGGCGTGCAAAATGGAACAGAATTGTAACGAAGTGGGAAACGAAAGAGAGGTAGGCAGATAAGAAGATGGGAGGAAGATATAAAAAAGGTAGCGGGTCTAATGTGGATTCGAACCGCAAGAGAACGTCACGATTGGAAAAAATAGTTGAGACTTTGTCGAAGGTCAAGCTGTAAAGGAATAGATAGGAATGAAGGGAGAAATATTACATTACTTTATATTTAGCATGCAAGCTAATCGAGCAAACAGCGCTAAAGGATTTTTATTTTATTAATTTTATATTGCCATATTTATATTTTTTTTCATTTATATAGAATAATTAATTTTAATAAATAAAAATATAGAAATGTAGTTGTTATTAAATTATTAAAAACAGTATCATGTTTTTATTATATTAATAGAAATGGTATACAGACAATAATTTACACAGTATGTATCAAGCAGCAAAAGTTGACAAGTTGACCACCTATGTCATATGGTACCCAAAAATAGTTAAAAAGCAAGTTTAACCTTCCCCTTAACGGGATTTCGAAAGCCAAACGCCACAGGACTCAAAGCTCTTAATTAAATTCACTACGAACACAATTTATAAGAGTATTTTTTTGGAGCTCTCGTGAGAGTTGTCCAAGTATCGATTTATTATTGTTAGAAAATTTATCGACGCCCATTTGTTAGAACTGTAATTGCTATGTTAATTTGATCGGCTTTATCAAACACCGTTGTTTAAATACAAATGCATTCAGTAAATTAGTATCGAGGGAGCAGCAGATTACGTAACCGTTGCTTTATCAGGTAACAGATATATTGCATTCTGTAGGTGTTTTTGCTAATTAAATATTATGGGTAATTAATATGTAGCCATTGATTTTAATCAATGGTGATATATGGCTCGGCAACTCACTCGAGCCCTCTGGGATTGAGAGTGTCCATGGGCGGCTGTATCACTTAACAACAGATGAGCCTCTTGCACGTTCTATAAAAAAAACATATTTTATTTCTAGGATCTAGACTTGGTAGACTAGGAAATTATTATGTGGTTAATAGAACACTTCACATCTCTTTATTCCAGAAATTTATATACAATTCTTTAATTTTATTATCTACATACAATTACTAATTGTTGACAATTTAGATTCTAGATGATTTGAATAAGCATAAACCTTGTCCGTCTTTCACCTCAAATTTCGCATTTAATAGATAAAAATAATGAGTCAGCGTTTCATTTCTCCGAAACTCTCACAGCCAGTTCAAATGTCATCGAACTCGTGCGCAGACAGTGCGGCGCCGGCGCAGTGGTCAAGGCAGAGCTAATGATTGATGCACAGATAATCCGATCATCTCCCAGATAAACTTTTGTGGCATTGCTATTGTGTAACTACAAGCTTTTGAGCTTTAGCATGTTATGTATGGCTAATTGGTGGTATTTGGGTAGCTGTTAATAGAATTAAAGATGAAATGGATGGCTGAACTATGAAATGTGTAATTATAAAAAGAAGTAACAAATATGTTGTAAAATACTGCATTATACGCGTTGTTGGACTATTGGATATACAATTATTCCTCGCTAAAGGGACTTCCTGCAATTTCTGCTTTGATGAAGCAAAAAGATAACATTACAAAAACGATAAGGGCTGCGAGCGCCTGAGTAGGTGCCCATTAAGTGTAAGATCGCGAAATTAAAAAATAACCTAGCGCATCAATCAAGATGATTGATAACCCTTATCATAGACAAACAGACGTACAACGACCCCGATTCTCATTATAGGTTAGGATGTGACGCTAATCTATTACTAGGACAAGGTGATTAAGATAGATTTTTAACTATTCGATAGTCAATCGAATTTATTAAACAGAAAGAAAAAGGCAAATTGTGAATTCTAAAAATGCCTAGGTATAATTCGATTCTCTTCAGATCTATTTAATCGTCATTGTTCTCATGAAGTCCTGTCAAAGGCAAAAGTACGTCGATTCTCCGCTGATGCAACATGGCCGTGACATAATTGTGCATTTATTTTGATAATAATTAATATCTAGACCGAATTCAGTTTAATATTTGCCAGCAGATAACCGAAATGAGTTGTTTTATCACATTATTCTAGATTTCTGATATTTAAGGGACGTTATACTAAAATAGTGATTAATAATTGAAATTTTGTACGTTTCAATTAAAATATATCTTTAATTTTTTTCTATTAAATCTTGACAAAATAGTTTAACACATATTTAACATAGTAGTCAAATTTATAGATTACTAGCCCTCCTAGCAACATAAATAGATAATTTGAAACTTACATTAGAATAGCGAGCACGACACATAACCGAATAATTCCAATTAGAAGGTTCGGACCCAATTTGTAGGGATTCACCAACGGTCGCGTCGCCGACCGAAATACAACTAACTCCTAGAGGACGATGTACTTCACATTGTTTAATTAGTTTTACTTCACAAACTATTCCGTAGAAAACCCTCGCCTAAAACATCTGTATATTAACCAAATTCCTGTGCCTCTCTCAATAAACGTCGCAATAAAAAGTAATGAAAATTATATTTAAGTGAAATAGCAAATATTAAAATCACGAAACTACTCTGAGATCTTGAACAAATATTTGTACTGCCAGATATAACAAATTACCGACTTGACAGTTTGCGTGTACACTCTATTTAGGCTGTTTATCGCTGCAAAGTAGCTCTATCATGAATATGAGTCAAAGATTTTACGCGAAAAACCAACATGTTTTCATACAAAATTTACTGTTGCTTTGATATTTCGTGTTAAAGATATTGGACCAAAAATAGATTTTAACGCCGTACGTAAAAATGAATATGGATACAAGTGCTGTACGATTTCCAAAAAGAAAACTTTTATAGAAGCAAGGATCAACTTAATCAACCGATGTTAAATTTAAATTCACACATGAGTACAATAAGAAAACAGAGCCAGTACCTAAACTGAATAAATAGTTTAATATTTACATTTAAAGAGCAGTGTTGGCCTAGTGGCTTCAGCGTGCGACTCTAATACCTGAGGTCGTAGGTTCGATCCCCGGCTGTGCACCAATGGACATTCTTTCTAAGAGCGCATTTAACATTTGCTCGAACGGCTAAGGAAAAGATCGTGAGGAAACAGACAGTCGACTTTTTGGGTCTAAGACATGTACAGGCACTGGAGGCTGATCATCTACATGCCTAAAGATTTAAAAACGATCATGAAACAGATTCAGAAAACTGAGGCCAAGACCTAAAGAGGTTGTAGCGCCACTGATTTATTTTAATTTATTATTTACACTTAAAGCAAAAACTACCAGTCTGGATATAGTGCAACCAAAGCTCAAACCATAAAAGACTTTTTTCCCTCTAGTCTAGTTAAATTTACGAAAATATATCCAACCAATTTCGGCCGTACACACAAACATACCAGTAAATAACGGTGCATTGCCCATACGATATTAGATATGATGGCGATGATAGAAGCCATTGATAGCGAGTAGGAAGTGCAAGCGGTTGAGTTTCACTGATCAAAGGCCTACTTAGCGTGATTTGAGATGCACGCGAACCCGGCGCTATGCTGCGGCAGAAACATATTGATGTTCCAAAAGCTTATATGCTACCTTGAGTATATTAAGCACTTCGTTGTTAAATTGCAAGCGATACAATTTGCTAGCTCTATCTTTTGTATCTGTGTGTAAGGTGATTATTAAACATGGTTGTCGATCTAAATGTGTACTTAAGCTTTTAATAATATACGTACATGATTTATTAAAACGATATTACAAAGTAGTGAGTCTTATCCGCATTAGGCTACCGATCCTATACAAGCTCTCGTTAGTGGTTATGAAGTGCTTTGTTTATTGATGTATGGCGCCTCACCAAGTTCTCAGTTCGCAGCATCAGTAACAGCTGTACTTAAAATACATCTCCTTTATTCCCTCTTCCGTTAATAAATCTTTTTATGTTCTGGATAAAATATAACTGATACATGTTTTACTTTTAAGAGAAATAAGTTTAATAGGACTATTTTTATCCTACCAAAAAATTGAAAGAATTTCCTCTTTATTGCTTTTTTAGGTGACAAGAAGCAAACGGGCATAAGGCTCACCTGATTTTAAATAATACCATGGACTCACATGGTCAGAAGGCTTGCAAATGCGTTGCCAGCCTTTTAAGAATTGGTACGCTCTTTTATTGAAAGACCCTAAGTCGAATTGGCTCGGAAATACTTCAATGGGCATCTGGTTCCACAAAGTGGTGGTACGCCGCAAAAACAGCCTTCAAAAACGCTCATTTGTGGTACACCGAACAACGGACGTGAAGGTGACGGATGGTATTTTGTATTTTGCGTTGACGTCCGATGATAAAACTCAGCAGATAAACGAAACTATTCATCTTTACAAAAAATAATAGTTTCGATAATATGCGCAAATTGGATGTAACAATAATGTAGTTACAATACAAGCACACATGCACTTAAGCAAATAGAGCAGGAATGTGGAGGACGCAGGTAAAACAGCAGTTTCAAATGATCGTACAAACAGCGATAGCACAATTATCTTACTTGTTTGTCTAGTTATTAGATGCGCAGACGCACCTCTAACTAGAACGGACAGATAAAAAGGCAAGAAGAAGAGTAAATGAAAAATTAAATAACATCCGGTCTACATTTTCTGAACTGAGTTCATTCATCAATTAAAATTGTTACCAACCTATGTACCTACCTACTATACCTTTAGTGCTAATATTGCTATCAAAAGAAAAGAAAATTAATTGGTGCATTACAAATAATTTAAGAGCACAGAATACCAACTAACAAATGATAAAACTTAACACAAATTACTGTTGTACACAATTACAACATTGAGCAATCCCTAACATTTTATATCACTCTTACAATAGACAAAATTACATGTTAACTTGTAATTCATAACGACTAACTTAAAACGCTGAAAATTTGAGAGCACACGAGAATAAGCTCTGTCACAAAAGGGTAAATACCATTGTACGAGTGCATACGAAGGCTCTGACGTTCTTTAGGTAATAGCAGAGGTAATAAAATCATGCATACAATAGCGAATTATGTTTGAAAAGGTGTTAAGGGCCAATGACAACAACTTAATCACAACAATACAAACAACTTACGCATTACAAAATAAAGCTGTGTTTTAATATCAGTGTGTGACTATATATTTTATTATTACAGAGATGTTAATGCCATTTGTACGAGTTTGCAAAAATAGAGTTTTACAAGTTTTGTAATTAACATGTGATAATGCCATGAATCATTTAGATAGAACATCACAATTATACAGGAAGCTGATAGAAAAATTAAATAATAATTATTACAGCATAAATCACTGATACAGATTAGCTAATAATATAGAACTTAGTTTTTATGATAAGCATTTTTAGCTGTATGTGATAAAATATTGTTAAATTTATAAAGTAGACAATAATAAAGTAAGTAATATAATAAAGAAGAATTGCCACGGCCATAAATAATTACATATACATACATAGTACTTACGTAAGTATTAAACTTGATTTTTCTTTGGTTAGAAAGGGCGAAGTCATGAATTATAATAATATATACAAAGGCCACAGTATAAAAAAGTGTTTTTGTTGATTTACAATGGATAGTTCAGTTCAAGAACTTTACTATGATATCATTTTCATTCCTTTTATAACATCATTTTACCTCATAAAGCTAAAATTGATCATCATAAAAATCTTTAAAACATAAATCGTTAATTTGATCATGCAATAAATTATATCCATTCCAAATACTTTTTGTAACTTCGCGAATATAAATGAACCCGTCTATCCTCTTATTCCACTCTGAACAATGGATGTTTTGTTTTCTAAACAAATAAGCCTCCAAACTTACTGATTTTACATGTGTTAAGTTTGGATAAAGGGTTTCTGCTTTATTACAGAACATTCAATTGTAAGAAAATTGCCAGCAAATATTGTAAGAGCATTGCATAACAGGAATTACGGCTACAATTTAGAACCCAAAGTGTTCTAATTAATTCAACAATATAAAGCTGCAAGATTCCCACACAATCAAATTTAGCGGACGCGACATGTGTGATTGCGCAAATCATTAGCCTTCTGCTGTTCCTCCTGATAAGATGCCCAGTCAAACATAACCCTGGCCCTATTAATTGAGGATGCTTAAAATATAAAGTAGAGAAAAAAATTGCTGTTAAAATTCAACCTATAATGTTATATATGAAGGCTAGTTTCAATATAAACTACGAAACTAGTTTTAATTTTGCAAAAGCTATGGGAGATAAGAACAAATAGTTTACTTGTCAAACACGGCTCGTGTCATAAGTTCAAACATTGCTTTTGTTTAATTTATTTCTAACTTAATAGATAAAAAGTATTATCGTATAATAGAAACATAATTATGTAACAAAATTATCACGTTATTTCAGTATTAAAAAAAACAGTTTAAGTTTCTAAACAAAACTTGTAAAAAAATATGAAGTAATACGATACCGCATCTAAGTCCAAAATTGTAATATAAACACAATTTACCATGCCATACAGTAGTAATGTCGATCCAGGGATAAAATCGTGCACGAAAAATGAGGGTAAACCGCGACTAGACGCGGAATGTACGCGAGATGAGCGTTTACGGCCGCGGCTCGCTCTCGACTGGCAGAAATTGCGAGCTTTATCAATGGAATGGACAAACAGCGGCGCGCGCGCACGTATGCCTATCCACTTAGATCTTGTGCTTCCGTTACGCTATTACAGTTTACCTCATGCTTGTTTATTGCGATCGATCTTCATGAGATCGATGCGTTTTCTTCGAATATTATGTTGCTACATATATTAGCTACTTTACAAATAAATGGCCAAGAAGTTTTTGGCAAGTTTAAGGCCTCAACCACACAATTGAATTACCTTATTATTATTTATTTCAACTTTCCTCTGTAATATATGCATGTCTAACTAGACAGAGAAAATCTAACTAGATTTTAAATTAAAACTGTAATAATATAATAAATTGTTGCATATTAAATTTCATGTCTCTTAACAAAGTTATTGATTAAGTAAACACAGTGAAAATATTTCAGTCTTCAGCAAATTTAAATAATAAATGCACATGTAGGTGTGTAAACTCAAACGACCCTGAAACGGCCTTAAACATTTTTATATATGTACCTATTACGTCAATGTTTCAAATACATATTTATACTTCGTCGTGTTCGACACTGAATATAAAAAAAAAAATATAGACATATACGCCATAAAGTAAGTATAATATACAAACACTCTATGTGCCTATAGAATTTTACCATTACATGTCTTACTTTGGCAAACTGAAGTTAACATTAAAAGACCCTTTCTACGCACAGCCACAGTCAGTCGATTTTAAAACACACTAACTTTATCCATATATTTTCCCTTTTTAATTAAAATATGAGCAACAATATTGAATATTACTAATATAAATAATTACTCTGACCTAAATTTAGATAATTGACGATTCGTCTCACGGACACCTGAACAACTGTCAATACATTTTTTGAATCGTTAATACGCATTTTATTGGGTCTTATTTAAATTTTTCACAAACTATATTTCATAATTACCTATGCTATAAGCTCAAATTAAGCCCGGCAGAATAAAGTGTAAATATAATATTGATAAATATTTTTATACCCTAAACACCAAAGACAGAATACCACTTCTTCCAAAATTCGCTAACAAAAACAAGAGATAGAGCTATGTAAACACAATAAGATTCCAAAAGAATTTTAATTCCATACAATTCTCTGGTTTCGCAGCTCACAAAAATTCGCACCTCAGAGATTACAAAGATAAGATTACAATTATTTGTTGCTATGTGAGGTATGTTTCGGCACCGTTTGGGCACGAGCATCGAACTCTATCTATGGTAAACAAATTCGTTTCATATTACCGACTAAGCAAACACTTTTCTAAAACTGTGGCTTCAGTAGGATTTCATTGTAAAAAGTTATTAGTATTGTCATAATTCCCAACTTTGAAGCTTACTAACCAACGAAAATGTTTCACGTTTCTACTGCGTATCTACGAGTACCTATCCAGCCATAAGTTCTGTTCTGTTCTGAAGTACAGTAATTATTTTTATTAAAGTCTCAGCAAAAAATATTCTATTCGAAATGGCCACCTTTGGTTTTTATTTATTTAATTTAACGGCCTTTAAGGCCACGAATCTATGGATTTACGGACGGGATGCCAAGGGAAATTTCGCCACTGCTTACTCCAAAGATTGAAGTGTCTGAAATATGACCGACGGCTGCATACCCACTTTGTGCAATGCGATCACTGCCACCTTATTTTCTTTAACACCCCATCCATATTGTTATTTGATAATGAACACGAAAAAATATGTGAAATATAACGTGTTCCAAATTCAAAATAATTAAAAAGTTGAAAAAAATAAAAGTCTTTATGTAACAGTATTATCCATCTATAAATATTTTTTTTATAAGTATGATTTTGTAGATGGTAACGAAATGTAAACAAATAAATATATGAATATATCGATGGGATGAATGATGACGGTATATTCAAGCAAATATTTCGCGGATAAAATCTATTGTGAAATAGAAGAAACTTGGTGAAATCAAATTAATTCTATTTATGGTGATTCGCGGCGCGGGCGCTGTTTAAACATTATCACACAGGCTGTTTGCGTGAGATATCTAATCTCTGTTTGCAGCCTCCTTCTAGCGCGACCCAATTAGTTTTACCTAGCTATCGTCTCTACACAACACTAATTGTGTCTATTAAGATTTATTACTCGAAAACTAAGAGTTTGATGTTCTTAGTGCTTAATCTAGATTTAACTGACTATTGTCTACGCTACCATACTTTCATAATGCTCATATGATTTCTCAATTAAAAAATGTAATATTCAACTTCTAAATGTTACGTCCCGAGTGGGAATAGTTAAAACGCATCCAAGGTTTTGAGATAAGCCAATCACCGTTACGAACCATTGATTCAGCGTACAATTGAGATATAAATCCAATTTGATTAATTATCCAGCATTTACATTACGTAACCTAACCTAAATTTACCACTATCTTTGGCCATTATTAACTATCCGTTATTAACAAAACAATTAACTACAACCCCTTTTTTATTAATGCTCTGACGCACGCACTGTTATGCACATACAGTTCTAGACTGTTTGTAATGGAATACCTACACGGGTACGAGTAACGTTGTCCAAAAATTATAACAATAGTCATTATTTTGAAGATGTCGCGATAAAATTTATTGATGAAGTTTACTTGGACTCATAAAACCGCTGCCTTAAGACCAAAAATAGGTAGTATGACGACATTATAAAAAATAGATAGACGAATACCGTTACTGTTAACAGCACGAGTTCTTTTCAGATTTAATTCCTCATGCATTTTTTGTACAGCAAATTCAAATTTAAAATAATTCAATCATTTAGGTAACACAATGTACACTTATGAACGTCAATAAAGAAATACATATTACACGCTTCTAATTTTACATTTACTGCCAACTGGCAGTTTGAGAACTCTCAAATCAAGGGCGTAGAACGTCGAGAACTGGCAATAAACTCTCCGCCACTCTTTTTATCAACAATAGTCATTGGATCAACCACTCAAACCTCTAAATCGTTGAGCCGAGAGGTTTTCCATATTAAGATTCTTTAGCTCAAGGCCGTGATGGTGCACTGAGCCGAGATGCAACGGAGAGCAAAAATAAATGTTTGTTCGTGCGACACATCTTGTCTATAACCTGGTTTAATATTTTTAAGTAGGATACCTAGATAAAGCTTTTTCTATTTTATACTCGGTACATATTGCATCCGTTAATATTTTCCTTCAAGTTGGCTTGTGGCTAGTTGTTTCAAATAAGCAAATCTAAGTAGGTTTTACCTCTTAAGTCAACAATATTCTTCGCTTGAATAGAAACAAAGTATTACGATATAGGTACTATAAGTACAAGTGTCATATAAATATATGTCGTCAAAATACACAAAAAACTTATATATAGGTAAATCTATTTGTCAGTAGTATGTATCGTATTCACTTTTTATCGATTTAATTTTACAAAGGGTATCAACGATAAAGTCAAACGAAACTAAATGATTTTCCATAATAATAATAATTTATTTGCAACAATATGGTAAACTTCGCATATTCTGCCACACATAATGGCGTGCAAATTTGTCATTAAAGGAATTTTACATATTACATTCAAAATCAAAGTCAAAATCATTTATTCATATAGGTAACACAATGTACACTTATGAACGTCAAAAAAATATATATATGAAATGCTTCTAATTTTACATTAATAACTGCCAGTTCTCAAATCAATTATGAATTATAGAGTTACGTTGTTTTTATACTATATCATCACATTATTAAAATATATTATTACATTTTCAAATTCATATTAGTTATAATGTTTCACTGGAGTAATCATTAATAGAAAAATATTCTTTTTCCAAAAGTACATTACGATTTTTAAAAACTAGTAGGAAGATCTTTGAATGTTTTAGGTAAATTATTATAAACCTTGATTGCCATACTTCTCTACAGTCTTAAAATTGTCTGTAATTATGTAATTGAAATAATCCCACCGTGATATAATATTGACACAGCGCGAGCCGCGACTGTTATATATTCATTTTGTTGGCGATGAGATCACCAGTTCATTTGCTGTAACGCATCCTATATAATTTAATTAATACTAATATAGGGCTATTTCTGAATTTTCCTTTTTGACCAAATGTTTCTTTCTTTGGTGATGAAATAATTTATTTGTCTTAAATTACAATTTTTACACGCAAAAAACGTATAAAAGTTGCTTTGATAACCTTTATCTCTATTAACTTATTCTACTCTAGTAGCATATTAATTGTTCTTAGGGGGAAAATCAAAAGTTTGAAAGTGGTTTTGAAACTTATACATCAAACAAAGAGTAATTGAAGCTTTACTTAAAGTCAGGTGTTTATAGATCATTGACTCTAGGATACGTTTGCATTATAAGCGAAATTTAATAGGAATTATAAATGTAATGTGTTGTTTTTCGCATTAACAGCCGAACGAGGTTACATTCCAAATACATGATTCTCTTATTTCCTTAGCACGTGTTTATCCACATTGGCTACTTGTACATTCACTGACTTGTACTATACTGTACTGACAATCTTTATTAACCTAAAGTATTTAAGAAAACGTTGTTTATAATGTTCATATCATTTTAAGATTACGTATTGCAAATCTTACTTCATTAAGAATTTCAAAAAAACATGTCACTAACCACGAATGCTGTAAAACACTCGAATCGTCGAGTTTTAAGTCGTAATTTTAAAACAATAATAAGGTGAAAAACAATGTATAAATCAATGTTATGTAACTATTTACAGCACATAATATTGAGACATTTTAACGTGTATCTTATATATCAGAGAATGTTAATAAATTTTATTAAGCTTCAATCTTCCATCCCTACGGAAATAGTTCAACACGAACCTTCAAGAAGAACAGCAAAACAGCAGTAATTCTAATATAGCACACGAACGCTAACCCGGTCACATCACAATTTGAGGCTGTGTTGATTTCGTACGATGTTGAAACTGAAGATAACAGATGCAGACACTCCAAACCTTAGAGTTGTTTACAAGTAACGATTAAAGAATTTTATTGAGTAACTACATATATGTATCGCGACTGACATGTTTTTTTTTATTTAACAGGGGCAAACGGACAGGACGCTTACCAGATGTTAAGTGATACCTCCGCCCATAGACACTCCCATTGCCAGAAGGCTTGCAAGTGCGTTGCCGAATTAGTACACTATTTTCTTGAAGGACCCTACGTCGAATTTGTTCGGATATGCTTCAGTCGGTAGCTGGTTCCACATCGAGAGTGCGCGCGGCAAAAACTGCCTTAAAAAACGCTCTGTTATGGAACGCCTCAACGCCCGAGCAACTCCTCTGAACTGGTACTGGAACACTCGGTACTGGGGTAATGGGGTAGAGGTTGCAGAGAGGACCCTCATCTCTACACAACGCCATGGGATTAAACCGCTCGGAAAGTGACGGGTCGTCGACGATTTGAATTGCTGAATGGTGAGTGTGACAACGTTTTTGGGAAAAAAAACTTCTTATTAACCAATTGTCTATTACACATTGTATTGTAACGCGATGCATCGCGCCAAAGCCCCATCAGGGGACGCATATCACTTTACCCAATCAAAGGTTCGAATGAGGAAAGCAATTATCCACGTGCAAACACGTGCCGCGCAGGAAGCGCCCGCCCTCGCGGAAGACCACCTGCTTCATGTTATCTCAATTCCACAATTGACACTATTTCTGTCGGTTGCATATACAACGTTACTGATGCAATATTAATTAAACAAGAATCCTAATAACTTTATAAAAGTGTAAAATAATAGAAGGCATATCACAGAATACATATATATATGTTGTCACACGTTACTCTGTTCATTATATACTAGTTTTAACATACAGTTAACAGTTTGTGTCGGATTTACAATAAAACTGTGATAAAAATGGACTCGAGTCGGTGGACATTTTCAGCAACTCCATGAAGACCTTCCGCCGAGTCGTTTTAGCAACCTTGCGTTGCGTATTCGTTATTTGCTATTATTATTATTATTATTTCCCTTATTCCTAGATAATTATGTATTATACGGTATATATCCGCGGATGCTTGAGACCTATGCGACTTCTTCAAAACAAAGAGTCCCCTCGTGAGTTGTGTGCTGCGATATTGCGGGCTACTCGATTGTGAGGAAGTTGCATGATCTGGTAAACTCTGCGCCTCCTTTAATTCTAATGTCATTTTCAAACATGTATATCGTTTCTATAACATATTTTCATAGATATCTGATTGTCCATTGGATTTCAACATGTGTTTTGTTGTACAAAGTACACATGTGAGAAGTGAAACTTCTTTGGCAAACTAATTTTTAAATCTTGTTCATATTTCTAGAAATCTAAAACTTAAGATTTCCGAGACTTAGAGGGAGGGAAAAAGGAAGATATGTTAGGAATTTTATGAATTTAATTGTCATTAAAATATTAAGTGTCGAAAATTAATACAAATTATAAATTTATTTCTTCGGTAATAAAAACACGTGGCATTTTAATTTACAATTCTCTACTAATTCCGTAGAATTCTGACATTTCATAAGTATTACTACTAAAAAAGTTCTCCACCGAAAAAGGGACATTGACGTATTTGAGGGCACTAAAAAAATGCTAGATAGGTACTAATGCTATTTTTATGTTTTACCTACAAAAAGTTAAATCTAAATATTTACTTAGTCAAGTGACCTAATACAATATCACGAATTATATCTAATTAACTTTAAATACTTCATTTTATTCTTTAGCTGGCATCACTGCCTACAAATTCCAGGTTTAGTAAACCTTTTTAAAAAATAAAATGTTATCTTCACTTGTGCGTTTTTTACTGTTTGCGATGAAGAGGGACGTAACTACCACTCGCCGTTAAACCACTTTTAATGTTGAGCACTTATTAATGCACTTAATAAAATGGGTACATTAACTAACAATAAAATGTATGTCAATACGAGTCAGATGTTCTGACTCGTATTGAAATTGAAAAATGTGCCCGGCCATATAGGTTTGCCATCACTGACATGTCAAAAAATGATAGCTGTCAGAATTCTACGGAATAAAAAAGCAGAGTATAATATTTCATAAATTGTCTTTACGAAATTTTAATTTTAAAAATAGAATTCTATAAGGTAATTCGCCCTTCTCACTCCCTCGTTACCTTAAAAAAATCTTGTAAATAATTTTATTTAGCAAGATAGGACAATAAAGAAAAACAAATGTTATTTTTTTTAATTTGATAGCGCCGTCATAAAAAAACAAAGCAAACACCACGGATGCACGCTGTCTAAAATATTTGAGATGATTGATATAAAAAGCCAGCATTTTTAATTCGTATCGAATATTAAGAACATACTAAGTTGCAGCATTCATCATTTTAAATTTTGAGACATAGATGATGAAAATGTAAAACAAATCGATCTCGTGTCGCTCTTGGCTGTGATTGGTCAAATGGAAATATAGATAAATGTATGTAAACGGTCCAAGATCCTCCCACATAACAAACAATTATACCCATTGTAGACTACATCAAAAAGTCATCAGGAGATCGGTATCATAATCTCGACCTGTACCAAGTCTTTTGACCTAAATTGCAATAAACGCACATAAATGACTTACCCGAGCCATAATCCGTGTGCCCAAGGGCCAAGGCTGACCCCAAACTTGTCAGCTCGGCCCATCCTAATCACTATTTCCAACGACACCTCACTGTTAATAAAAATAGGGATATCGTTTATACTTCTATTGAGGGTCTCAACGATTTTAATGGTATCGTTACATAATGAAAATAGGAAGACAAATCGGAATGGCGTTTTTGAGAAGTTTGAACGAGATCAATGCATCTCTTTAGCTAGATTTTGTACTAGCAATCGTATGGTTCAATTCTCATATCATATCGAAGGAATAGTCCTTCCATTCTTTTGAAGCGACGCGGACCCTTTGCAACAAATCAATTTTCAATCATTTGTAAGAACACAATATCTATAAATATCTCTATTATTTTGGAGCCTTATGGAAATGCTGACGGAATTATGAGGAAAAATAATTAGTGGAACACAAGTTATCGGTAATCACAGTTTATTTATTAAATCTAACGTATTTTAAATATCCGCTTAGAATACAATTTTGATTTAAAACACGGTTCCTCAGTGTGTCGAGACAAGTTCGCCCGAACGCTCACTTTCCGTCGTAGCAGCTTCGATTACGTCGATGAGACACGGTCTCATTAGTTTTTTTTGGGTTTAACTTACAGCTATAACCAGCGGCACGTAAGTCTAGCACTGGCCGATACGCGGAGGGGATTGCTGTGCATGTGTGTCGCGCGGGGGACAAAATGCGACTGGAGAGCCAATCGACGCTCTTCATTCCGCTAGCCCCCCTCAGGTACCTTATTTTTTACTTCTGCGCAATAACGATCAGCGCTAGAGTTTCGTGCCGCTACTTATACGATGTGTATTACGAAGAGTGGCGGTCGGACGGATGAGCCCACACCTACGTCGGGGCTTAATTAGTTCATTACTAATAAAGTCCAGTTAACGAGTAGGCTTTTGAGGAGGTGGGGAAAGTCTTAAGGAATGAAAGGAACCTTACGATAATTGCCTGGGCTTCAAGACGCTCCTCTCGTTCCCTTTGTACACGTAAGCCTTGAAGGGACACACCTTCTTCCCGTCCTTGTACAGGTAGAGGCGGAAGCAGGTGTCGCAGAAGTACGTGGGGTCGAAGGGGACAATGTCGCAGTGCTTGACGACCCACTTGGTGCTGTGCTCCGAGCATATGCTGCAGTAGTTGACCTGGCTCAGGCCCACCTGGCTCACGAACGGGAACATCCGTCGCAGAGGGTCGCGGGGGTGCGCCAGCCGCGCCTCCGAGAAGGTGAACGGGTGCTCGCAGTCGCCCAGGTGCACGTAGACCTGACGGAGGACACGCGACCGCGAGTAAGGAGTGACAGTTCAAAAATAACCGATGCATCAAATAAGGCAACATACGTCGGGATGTCCGAGCCTGATCCTGACGTCTTCCAGCTTGACGTCCATGGAGTGAACGGGAAAGGTGCCCATGTTCCGGGCGGCCGCCCACTCCCGCAACTCCAGAGTGATGTCGGAGCAGCCTTTGCGTTCGTCCACGTAGAACACGTTGTTGATAAACATGAAACTAGACGGAAATAGTTCCTGAAAAAGGATATTACAATTTCATCAGATTTAAAATACCATCAAATAATTTTTTCCAAAAATGTATTAATCCATTGCAAGGTAACGAGCTGTTATTTTAGAAATTAACAGATATGTCTATTGGTTTTAGGGTCAAAGGTGTCACGCTTCCAACGAGGCTAAAGGTGGAAACATACTACTAAAACGCCACGCGACGCAACGTGTCGACACCCGATGTCCATCGTGCACATTGCGAAGAAATTCCACACAGTATGCATTTTCAGTAAGAAACAAATTTAAGGAATATTTTGGTGGTGAAGGCAAAATTAAACACTTGCAACTCGTACAAAAGGCTTTTAATATTATATTTTAATAAAACTTTCCGCTTGTATTATTTCTCACAGTATGGTCGCTGTGTTGAGCTAACCTTATGTCTTATAGAACAGAATATTGTTTCACCAACTCAGTTAATTGTTGGTCGTTTATTTAATAAATAAATCCAAAAATATGTAAGTATATAAATTGACATTTGTGCCAAAAACTCGAACGTTTGACGCTTGGCGTCAACAACACGACAACACGCTGATCCAAATCGATTGGATGTTACCGCGTGTTGTATATGTGCACCTGACCATATTAAATATATGGGATTGATAAGTACTGAACTAGAATTATGGTGAGTGAAAAAACAGGTTTTGGAACACCTCAAACAATGTGTCCGCATTGCTTTGTTATTGAGACACAGTTGATGCAATACCTTAGGTGAGGTTGAGGGTACGGCATCTGGGTTCTCTGAGACATCAATGCCTGTAGAGATGTCATTGAGACAGTAAATGTGATCTCTCAGAACCCAAAGGGGCTGTCGCCCCAGCACCACGATTTCTGACACCAAGAGCGAATGACGGACAGCCTGTAAGCAATGAGAAACATATTTTAAATATTCTTCAAAACCGAAAAATGTTGATTCACTTTAATAAGAGCCATATCAACTTTATATTTTGCAATATTATAAGCTTGTCCAGAATATGTAAAGCCCCTTTAAGTATTAGTGTTTAGAAATTTGTTGGCCAACAGATGTCAACAGAATACCCGACCTAGTGGACTTTTTTGTGGTGAAGGGACTGTCTGATGTGTATTTTGACGTGGCATCATCGTCTGATGGTGGGTCTGACCACACCCCTATCATAGCAACAATTAGCGTTTCCGCTATACACAGAGCACAGAGACTGGCGCTATATAATCATAAAACAGACTGGGACGCATTTGCTGAATACTTAGAAGATGAAATTGAACTAAAGGTTAAGCTCAAGACAGAAGAAGATATAGATGAGGCAACATTCTACATCACGAATCTCATACAAGTAGCTACGTGGCGTGCCACCCCGACACTGAGCTCTTCCAATCAGTTAGGTAACATACCACTGAAAATACGCAACAAGCTGGAAGAAAAACGGAGACAAAGAAGGCGATTACACACTAGCAGATCAGATGGAGACAGGTCGGAATTCAATAGAATGTCTAGAGAACTAAAAGAGTTAACTAAGAACTTTAAAAGACCACATTACCATATACCACCTATAAGGATATCTACAAACGATCCGTGGGCTAGGAGCGGCAGTGAAAAAGCTGAACTTTTCGCTAGACACCTAAACGAAGTCTTCAAACCAAACCAATCATCCATGACTGAGTTTGAAGAGGAAGTGGATAGAATGATCAATAGTGATAACCAGCAGTTATCACTACCGCTAAAACTCGTCACTCCACAAGAATTAATGCGCACAATAAGCTATCTGGAAAACAAAAAGGCTCCTGGTTTCGACCTAATAACGGGTGAAATCCTTAAAAAACTACCTAGAAAGCAATAGTTTTAACAATGTTATTCAATGCCATTATTAGAATACAGTACTACCCAAAGCTATGGGAGATATCACAAATAATTATGATTGTAAAGCCAGGGAAACCCCCAACAGAACCTAGCTCATACAGGCCTATAAGTCTTTTCCCAACTATATCTAAGGTTTTTGAAAAACTTTTCTTTGGAGACTAAAACCAGTCCTGGACCAAAACAAAATTAAACCCGATCACCAATTTGGTTTCCGGGAAAAACATCCTACTGTAGAACAAGTACACCGAGTGGTTCACTAGAGAAAAAGGAATATTGTTCAGCAGTATTCATAGATATTCAGCAGGCATTCAATAGAGTTTGGCACAAAGGATTGTTGTACAAGCTGAAAACCCTCCTACCAAACTCATTCTATATGATCCTAAAATCTTATCTAGATCAAAGAAGAACTTTCAAGGCTCTATTAATTACATCACTGCCTCAGTTCCACAAGGATCAGTGCTTGGCCCAGTCTTTTATTCAATATATACGGCAGACTAGCCTGAAACAGAAAATGTCGTAACAGCAACATACGCAGATGACACTGCATGCCTTGCAAGCGATGTGAACGCGAATAACGCTTCACTGAAACTACAGGAACAGCTCAATAAGGTGAACGTGTGGCTGCAGAGGTGGAGAATCAAGCCTAGCATAACTAAATCAATACAAGTAACATTTACACTGCGAAAGGGCGACTGTCCACCTATGCATATAGAAGACAAACCGTTACCAAGCAAAAACAGCGTGAAATATCTCGGACTACATCTGAACAGAAGACTGACCTGGGCTAAGAAAACAGAAGCCTCCTTGAAATTCAATTCAGCTATCTGGCATCTAGCTGGCTTCTAGGCCAGCAATCTAGGCTGACCCTGAGTAACAAATTGCTTGTTTACAAGGCCATCATACAACCAGTGTGGACATATGGAATAGAACCCTGGGGCTGTGCAATTCCAACATCGAAATCCTCCAAAGATTTCAAAACATTGCACTGAGAACTATTTCAAGTGCACACTGGTTTGTGAGAAACACGGAAATACACGAATATCTGGAGATGCCAACCGTAAAGGAAGTAATCCGCAAAAACAGTAGTAGATACAGGGAAAGGTTAACCAAACATACAAATGAACTGGCTAAGAATCTGTTAACCCCAGGAGATGATGTAACTCGCCTAAAAAGATGGCAAATACTAGACCTAGACCAGAGAAACTGACCTAAAATAAAAATCCAGTTTCTACCAACACATACGGTGCCTTTCAATGGAATCGCACCCAACCAAAATTAACCTCAGAAAATATCTGATTATGGCTGATAGCCGATTGCAGATGAACAAGAACACAAAAAAAAAATTGTTGGAATAATAGATTAGAGGCCAAAAGAATGCTAATGGCAATCCTGCGGTCAAAAATAAATTTCTCAACGCTATCTATACAAGAAATTATCAATTTTATGCAATGATTAGATTGGTGTCGAGATGATTTAGAAGTTTAAAGCGAAATACCAACAAGTTTTGAATGTGAATAGGGGAATGGCCGATATATTCTAACTCTGTAGATGAGATCTTTCCCTGATTGCAGCAACTCATTGTCAGATTCATCATCCTGAAAAAAAGACCAACATAAGAATTGTTATTTTTCACATTTCTTTCTTATAAATGCTAAATCTGACAAGTATGTGAACACCCTTTTTAAACCAATATATTATGTATTAAATATTGGTTAGAGCTAACCACATACAATAGAACTAAATTAAATGGATATAATATTTTATAGAATGATGTTTACTATAATTATATATAATAATAATTGATTTTAATTTTCAAAAAAGGTATTAATTTAAAATAAAACTATGTAAGATTTTACTGTTTTTTCTAAATTGCAAAAAAAGACAGATATTATGGCTCCAAAACCACTCAAATTTATATGAGCCAATGGATTGCATTATTATATCCTACTAATATAAAAATGCTTTAAGTTTTAATTTTATTATTGGAGTGCAGAAAGTGTTAGTTTTAATATAAATTACTTACGTCTTCAGGTGGTGGTATAAGGCATACTGTTCTATATTTTAACTTCCGGGAATAGCAATTCTTTTTATCAATTTCTTTTCGGAACATTAGATTCTTGCAGATATGTAGAGAACTGGAAGCTTGAGGATTATAGCAACTGTTCAGAGCAGAAGCCTTGCTAGTAGGTAGTGACATTGACATCTTTAATTCATGACCAGTTTCCAAATGTTTTGGGCTAAATGAAATAATTATTAATTACTTTAATCGATCGAGTAATAATACTTTATTTTTAATTTACAACTTACTCGCAAAATTCCACAAGTTTATCATATTCCTCATCGTCTATGTTACCGACAAATGAAACAATTTGTTGTTCCAGTTCCAGCTCCACGTCCCCCCTCGACGTAGACTGCGTATGTATTGGTAAATCCTGAAAGACCTTCGGTAAATTTTTTGTAATCAACGACTTTGTAACACCACTACCGGTGACTTTACGCCAATGGGGCCCTTCATCTTTTGCATATAAGTTACTGATTTTTGCTTCTTCATTTTCACAAAAGTCTGGCTTCAAAAACTTATTTAAGTTATTCTGTATGCTCTCTTGATCCCTTTTTAATGTTTCCTCTAATTTATCGTCGTATGGCATTGAGGCCATAATTTAAAGAAACTATTATATTTAATCACAATTTAACTCTACTAAACTTTAATAACAGAAAATCATTTAATATCACAAACTATGAAACTATTTAAAATTAAGTTTACAATTTACATTTTATATACAAGTTTTTGTAACAAGAAAACAGACTAAAAATTATTAAATGTGCCACAGAGCCAGAGAGTGATACCACAAACAATGACATAACTGGTGACCCTTTTCGGAAAAAAACAGTTTTATTTTTTTATTCATAAAAATAAATACACTATACTTACAGTAATAAGTCAGTACGATAATGTTAAAATTATAATAAAGGAAATTATATTAAATACCTAGAATAATATACCATATCACTACTGTGAAAGTGTGAACTCACTCTGCGAACATATTATTGTAAAGATGTATTTGGCAAGGGGTACCAGGGGGCTTAGTCAATATGCCTTAACAGTAGTGTATGTAGGAAGTCGTAAACTAAATTTCTATTAAAATAACATTATGTATATCGATCTTTAATTAACTGTCATGAGATTCAATTAACACTCTGAATTCTGATTTAACTACTTTACTGCGACATATCCACGATCTCAAACGCCTTCCTGTAATCATAGCATTATATATAAAGCATCTTTCAATCCAGCATGCAGAATAGGGTTTAGGTACATAATTAATAGCGTTCAGTAAGTTGCTGCTTGTACTACGCAAGGGTCTAAACCCATGCTGGCAATACTCGGGTGCAAAGCTTCTTTGAATATTTCAGTGGGAGTCAATAATATAGCCACCGAAAGTATAGTCCTTTTCATGAAAGAAGTCCCCCATACGCAGCGCTGTAATAGCATGACGCAATGTTTCCATTTATGAGTAAAAAATTTACCTATTTTACTTAGCATATTTAATTTATCAAATAATACTATTTTCTGCATACTTCGATGAAACAATATTTTTGTAATGTAAAAAGTATATTTTTATTTATTTATATAAGCGGTGTTCTACATACTTCCAGGGATAAGATGAGAAAATAGGGTAAAGAAAAGCATAACATTTTTTTATTGTTTTATTGAATAATTTTAGATCAGCGGTCATAGGAACATCACTGTCTGAAGAGTGGATGGAAACATAATCAGATTCTGTTTCAGTGTCACTAGTCGTACATATAATTGTTCTTTTTTATATTGATACTATTTCGGATGCGGGCGACTCTTCCACGGGGTGACAATTTTTTTCGAAGTACTCGCCGCTCTTATACCTTCATTTGTAATTCTTGTTACAGTTCTCTCTAACACACCTACTTTAAATAATGAACAATTAAAAATTATAATATCATTAAGTTTATAATGCTTATGTACTATGTAATATATGTTTTAATTTCAGTTACCTAGTTTCATTCGCTATGTATTTGGTCAAATTTTGTCGCAAAAATGAATTTATATCGTAAAAGTCCCATCAATACAGCAAAAAATATTATGTGGCAACTCTAAAAACTACCTGTTATGGCGGCGACTCTCTTCCGAACATTGGTTAGTGGTATTAAAACACCTTGATTCTTTTGTTCCGCTTCACAGAACTCTTTCATCTTCAATATAATTTCTCAAGCCGAACTTATTACAGCTTTTGGCATTGTAAACAATCTATAAAATGCACTAAGCAAGTTAAAAACTCACAAAAATCTACCACAACAAACGAACTTGATAACATCGACGAACGACAACATGGCCCACCTGTCAAATTTAGTTCCAAAAATCTCCGCGGGACTTCTTTCGTGAAAAGGACTTTTCTATCACCATTGGGTATCACTCTCGTGATTTTCACTCACAACGAATCTCGTGATTTTCCAGCAATCTGTAAAGTAACAGTTATCCAGACATAGATTATATAAATAGGCAAGAGGCTCAGCAAGTACACATCAGGGTACTCCGCTTAATATATAATTAAACTTCAATTATGAATAAACATTTCTCAAAGAGCTGACAAAAAACAAATGGTACTTTTATACACAAACTTAATTATTCTGCTATGAAATATAATGCACAGATCGCTTATCACTATGCAATATGCATTTTAACCATCTTTAAAAACAGGTAGTACAATTCGATGCGTAGGCCTAATTTTTATTATGCGTTTAAACCCGATGGGCGATGGCTGGTTGCGGCTTCTAAGCGAACTGTAAAATTTTAATGTAAAATTCTCGCTGATTCAAAGAACAACATCACGAACAGCGAAATCAGCGGTCAGGAAATTTCCCTCGCCCTAATCGAACTACTCGTACTCGAGTACTAGAAAATAGTGAACCAAGTTTAAGGATTACTTAATTCCTACTTTATATTATAATATGTATTCTATTAGGGTAACATTGTCACATTAAAATATCAATTAATTATATTCGTAGTGAAAGAAAGTACTCTGAATTGATGTTTAAATGTATCGAAGTATATTAACTTAAATAGTCTTGCAGTCTATAAATAGGGTTAAAACGTAAGTAGCCATCGACAGCAATGAAACAACAAATAATAAAAACATAAATATAGCCTGTATTCGAATACTACATAGTCAGGATTACATTAAGTTCATTATGTTTAAGTTATTAGTGCACGACCTCCAGTTTGAAGGCTTGTCTCTGATCCTCGCTATCATTTTCCAATCCTTCCTCGCTATCCGTTTTATTACAATATCTTCCCAGGTTGTTAGTGCGCCCCCTCCCCCATTTTTCTTTCCACTGACCCATTCCAAGTAAGGTCTGTGTGACCAGCCCATTTCCAGACATGGCGGACCTGTTCGACATCGAACCTTATATATTAACTCGTAGTTATAATTTTATTAAAGAGCTCTAAGCAGAAGAAAGGTTTCTATTTGTTTATTGTTTTAACGTTTAAAATTATTATAAGTAAATTAGATTTATCTATGATTTAGTCCTCACTTACCTGCAAATTACTGATTCTAAGATATTACACATTCAGTAATAAAGAACGCATGGAATACCACGTATAACTATTAAAAATAAAAATGGAATTTATACCTCAAGATAAACTTTTAAAAATTAAGCCGGACACTCTGGAAGTTATCCGGGATGAGATCAACCTGGGTAAACCAGGAGAGATGAATACCGCTGTCAAGATCCTTAAGGAGTGGATACAGCAACAACCGCATTTTAAAAAGAAGGATTTTGGTAAGTAGATCATTAATTTTTTTTCTAATCAAATTTTTTTTTTACATACTTTTCGAGTTTCGTTTTACTTTAATTGTACTCGTATTTACGTTTACCTAATGTACATAATATATACCTACATGTACCTAATACATAAATATAACGAACAAAAGTGTAATATTTTATAGGACGAAGGTCGTTTGGTTAGCCTTTAAAACTATAGATAGACATGCATTACTATATTGAGACATATTAAGTTACCTTATTTCTAATTTTTTATAGGTGAGCATTTTCTAGAAACGACCATTCTTTCGGGAAAAGGATCCATTGAACGAGCGAAGAAACAGATAGATAGAGTTTGCACGTTGAGGTCATTATGGCCACGATTTTTTGGGGTTCGTGATATTAGAAAAGAGTTTGCAGATATATTTGCAATCGGGTAAGCATATTCGTGTCTCATTTCTGAAATCGATTACACAAAACCGGAGTGAGGATGCGTTTTAATGTTATATTATTTTAGTGTTCTTATATATATATGGATATTTGAAAGGTTGATTTAAATCTTCACAACGTACACGGGGGTGTTGAGACCCTCCAGATAAAAAGTATTCACGTCCCAATATAAATATTTATAAAGTTCTATGCATTGGTCGTTTCCTGTACTGTAGTGGTGCGATGTAGGAATACTGAATTTCCAAACACTTTATTGGTTATGGTTGAGGTGTTAATGGCAGCCTGTTTTTGGAGAATGGTAATGTCTATAGAGGCAACTGTGAAATTTATTATTAATACTATTGTTGTTGCGCCTTTTTAACGATCAGTATGAAACACGTTTGGGTATTCCATAAACATGTAAGTTCTATTTTAAATGGATGATATTTGCTAAGTTTTTTTTATTCTTTAGCTCCTATGTTGTAGTCCGTTGGAACTGTAATATCTTTTGGGTTTTATTATTTATTTCCTTAATGTAAATTATATCTGTCTGCGTGTTATGTAGATACTGGTATTTCCCATAAAATTTTTGCTGTTTCAGTTTCTTATATGTATTTAAAATATATGTATACTATGGTTTATAACTATAATATTATTTTAGACATTTCGGAGTACTGCCTGAAGTAAATGAAAATAACCACAGAGTGTTTGTCGCTCAAGTGAATGGAAACATTTTAAAGTCATCACAATTATTCAATTATTATAGATATGCAATATGTGTAAGTATTATTTCTTTATATGTAGATAATAATTTATGCCATTTAAAATTATCGACCAAAATGATCACAGAAATTTAAAAATTTGCGCCTGAAAATAATTTATTATGATTGAATATTTAAACAAAAAATATATCGCGAAACATAGAATTTGTATTTCTTTCAGACACTGTAGTATTCTAGAATTAATAAATATGTCATATAGATTATTAACAACGCCGCGATATACATAGGTCTATGCTATATAAATTTCAGTTTGGAGAGTACATGAAAACGCACGATTACTATGTCAGCTATCAATACATCGTGGATCTGAGACAAACCGATATGACGGCGTTCTTAGCTGCCTGTAACCCCATTGAGATGAAACAAGCACTAACTATATTAATAGTAAGGTTTATAACAGGTCCTTAATAATTGGGTAATGTCTCCTCAGGACATTTACTACACTAATAATATAATTTAGCATCCTGTGGTATAATTAAAAATTACTTAGAAATTAGCAAGCTTTTTTTAGTATTATTTACTATCGGTATAAAATATTAAGTAAACCTTTTTTTAGAGTTTAATTAACAGTTTTTTTTATTAATAACAGTTTTTTTAATTAATTAAAAGTTTAATTAGACAGTCAATAACTACATAACTTAACAAAAATTACATACATAGCTGACTAAAGCTTTAATAAATTTAAAGCGCTAACTTAATATGTACTGATATCGGGATTTAAAGCTAGCAGTTATAACTTATAGATGTGTTTATTCTATTAATTAACCGGTTTCAGGAATGTTACGGAATCCGATTTAAAGGGCTGCATTTTATTACCAACTCAAAACACTTTATAGATATGTTGATCACATTATTAAAACAAATATTGAAGCCGAAGATAATTCAGCGGCTACACCACCATGCTACTTGCGACAGCTTGGCAAATTTAATCGGGAATGACTATTTACCCGTGGAACTGGGCGGGACGGCGGCCTCCATGCAGGATATACATAGTATGATGCCATGTTTGCTTAATTTGACGGACCTATTTATTTACTCAATACTTTATTTTTGTAGTGAAACTTCTTTAGGCGCATGAGGGTAAAATTTGATTTTGTCGAAGAAAAGGGAGAGAGCGATTATGTCTTGAACACCGATGATGTTTTTAATATACATATATCAATATCATTATTATTTTATTAAGTAACTAAATTACCATTTTTTTTGGTTTTGTATTTTGATAAGGGCACAGAACCAAGACCAACCTTACTTATTATATTAAGTGGATATAAGTTACCAATTAATATTATAAGTATTATAATGAATTTGTTATATTATTTGGTAATTATTGTTACCATATTTATATTCTATATACTATTTATAGTTCTGGTTTTTAATAGCCTTAGCCATTATTCATTAATATAGAAATACTGGCAAAATTAAATATTACACATTGTAGTTTGTACGCACGCACTTTTTTTTATTTATTGCTATTATTTTTTTATACGTATGACGATAACAATATTTATTAATTTACTCTAGTTTAAAAATATCCATTTTTAATAATAGAAGAAGCGGACCGAACAAAAACCGGTAGAAGCATAAAACAATGACTTAAAAAAAACTTGTTTCAGATAAATGGGTAGAAGTTCTGTCTTCGAAGGAGAACATGGAGTATTTGCGTGCAATGGACGATGTCGGTACTAATGAAGAACTCAGACCTAATGTTCGGTTTAACGAAGAATATGCAGGTGTCACTGGCACTTTCAGATTTTTAAGCGTTGATTGATTTCGTCAATAATTTTGACGCTCTTTATTTTCTTGAATATGGTGATAAATTAAAAATAAGTAATAATTTTATTTTTCTACATTATGTCTAAACATATTCTTAAATTGGTTTATATAAAATAGTCCAGCGTGCCTCCTGGCATTGGCCTCCTCTCAAAGTTTCCAACGTCTTCTGCTACGCGCTCTTCTCCAGTGTTAGCCGTTAGCCTCTCTAGCAGTTAATTAAACGTCCCCTTTCATATAATTTATAGGTTTCCATAAATCTGGATAACTAATAGTAGGTATACTAAACTGGGATCTCATTCCAACTACCTTTTACAAAACTCGTATATTTGTTTAGTAGTTAACCTTAGCAGTAATAAAATTCTGTTTTGCATACAGGACGTAAATAATTACTAAGAGTCATTATTGTGGCACTTGACCTCGGGTTCAAAGAGATAAAAACGTAATTAATTGTAAGGTATAAGAGATAAATATAGTAATGTTTTATTCAGCCGTGTAAAGAAATAAGATCAAGGATCAAGAGCTATTAAGTATATGTATTTTGTATTTATATTATATACTCATGGTTTTTGTATATGGTTTAAAATTTAGCTCGGAACTTTTCTTACGTACAAAACACGGGTCGGTTTTGGGTAAGCTGTTACGAAAAGAGACTGTGACGTTTAGGGTATTCGAGTTTGATTCCCGATCACAGCATAAATTTAAATAAAGTTCTACTATTCACACTGGTGCCGTTAACTTGCCTTCCTTATAATTCATTATAATATCCATAAGTTACTGCACACTGTGAAATAGTTAAGTTATATTTACAACGGATCTTACTCTTGAAACGACAATATTGGGATAAGAACACTATTGCGCACTATTTCGATTTCAAGAATATAAGGCATGAGTTTGAAGCAATTTTTGAGGCTGAGTAAGCTGACTTGACTTTCTATTGTAATTTCCATGAGATGACTGACGATAAACAGATGGAGATGCTTTCCCAAGCAGCTAGGATCTTCCAGGGCGTAGGAACTTATGTTGAAAATATGGCCAAGTCGCTTCGGTTGAGTGCCTTTGGCGAAATACATGAGCCTATTAGGAATATTAATAAAATGGATACATTCACTCACAAATAAAATGTATATACATATATATATATATATATGATTTATATATATATATATATATATATATATATATATATATTATTTGGACAGCTCCGGCGCCACGGGAAATGCAGCCCGACACCCTTGCGTGAGGCTGCACTTTGTTACAGCGGGTGGGGGCTGCTCTTCCTGCGCGCCTCCTTGTTTTATTTACACTCTAGGGGTAGGGTAGACAAGACCACGAGGTGACGAGGATAGTGGGGTGCTCTGATTCGGTTTTGGGTACCTTTTGAATATTAAAGTAAACACTTTATTCTAGTAAGAATTAAATAATACAGAAAGTTGCAAACAATGAAACACAAGTACTAATTAGGAAATACAAACGAGTAGGTATCGATAATTTCCAAATTTTCGGAACCCTATAATCTATCAACACGAAATTAGAACTTTCCGGACGAATAACTATTACATACATAAACAGGACTTTTCATACGGATATCCGTATGTATAGTCACTGCGCTGAATTAATATCATCTAATGAATTAAAACCATTCCAATCCAAATCCAATTATACAATCTGGCAGCTCTGACCATAGATGATTATCTAACTTGTGCCATGTTTAATTAGATATGAGATGAACAAGCTCATGATAATATATAGACAGTCATCTATGGCCACCGATTAACGCACGGTTTAATAAAATAAATAACATTATGAGATTACTCATTAATTAGTAATTAATATCTTTTACTCGTTTATTTGTAAGATTTAATTCGAAGCTTGATGAACTGCTAATCGGCCAAGAGCTCACTAGAGTAATGTTTTATATGTATAAGTAGAATTTAAGATGTTGTAGGTATTTAAAACAATAAATCACATGTGAATATTGCTCTGTCTTATTTATTTCTCGCTTCCTCTCAAGCTGTACAGTGCATGTCGTTAATGTTGCTGGTATAGCGACACTTACATTGTACATTCACGCTTAGTGTGTCATGGCTGTCGCATTGATTTTGTCTCAAGCGACATAGTCACGTGAGATAGCGTGAGCTAGATAGCTAAGTGTAGTGTGTAGTGCGTTTTCTAATTACAGAGCATTATGCGACTCAGTGCCGCACCATGCCGAATAATGCTGAAGCTTAATTGGAACGTGAATTAGTTATCAAATGCATCAGCAGAGTGCGCTAAGTCAGTATTGAAAAAAAATGTTCTGAATTGAGTTAGCAACCTCATTAATGTATAAATAATGTGGTAAGCAATAATAATTGGTTGAAAACTTTTTACGCTTATTTTAATAATCAAATTATTTCATTAACATTTTTTTTACTGAAATAAGAGAAAACCTTTAAAGAATATAAGGTTTTAACAAGCTAAATTAACAGTAAAATATTTAGTTTCATGTAAGAATTCATTCATCATTTACGTTTTGAGTGATTTTTTTAATGATTTCTAAAAAAATTATATACTTTTTCAAAACCATTGCAATGTTTACAAAAGTATAATCCTGTAATATAAATTTGTTTACAGATCCGAATTTTAAAATAAAATTGTATTCATATTTTAAATGTGGAATATAAAAAAAAGTAACTATGTACTTATTTATACCTTCATCCATACTTATATTTTTTTTTTTTAGAGCAGTTTGAAATAACTTATTATTCTTTTCAAAATATAATTATTTTCAAAATCTACGACGAAACGAAAGCCTTACAATTTTTTCAACAATAAATAATATTTACTAACGAAAATTTCGATAAATGCCAACTTAAAGAAAAACACTGGTCAATTTTCTGTCACTGTGTTGGTATTGATTGCGAGAAGCACGCGAGAGCATTAGTTTTGACTGCTCAATTGTGCGAAGCGTTGCTGTAGTTGGAACATTCAACGTTGAGCATTATGCCGCATAATGCGCTTTAGTGCTGTAATTGGAAAACGCACTATGTCATACTTATACAAACAAAATAGAGAAAACTTTTTATCAAGCCATAAGCCATATTAAAAAAAAAAAAAAACTTATTATCTTTTAGAATACCAACCATCAAACTCTGAAGTCTGAGTCTACTGACGTGTTTACTGTCAAATATTAATTTTACAAATTTTTAATCTCAATTCTCAAGTCACAGTCAAGTAATGTATATCCTGTGTAAATATTACTACAATTCACATTTCACATTAGCATAATAAAGTTTACCTTTTCGAAGTATTTAGAGGCAAATGTTAACAATTTAAGGCATTTATATATTTTGTTCGTTCTTACTTATTTATTGGTTTAGATTGATTTTACATAAAATAGTTATAAAGTATATAATCCTTTAGTTTCTAACAAAATGATAACGTTATGGAATTTATTTGAAGCAAGTCTTCTATGTTTAAATGCTGTTTGCGTTCTTCACGAAGAAAGATTTATGCAAAAAAGTTAGTTGTGTAATTATTTATAATTTTTAAAGGTGCATAAATCCATACAATCTAAATTATAAGTTCTACAATTTATACTTTTCCAGTGGGCTGGGGAACCAACACACAGCAACAAGGTTTTGAAGACCAGTCTACCATAAAATATCAGATATTAAATTTAGTACGTTCTATCAGGACGGTTACAAGAAGTAAGTTTTTATCTAAATTGTACTAAGACACAATTTTTAAATTAGTTTTGTAGTAGTTATAAATTGTATCGTTAGAAGGCTTAGCCTAAACTCTTAGATTTCAAAAAATTTAGCTTTTATTTCTTAATTATCTTATTCATATTACTAATTATAATGTTAGGGAGTAGTAGATATATTATGGTGGATATTAAAAATTAAAATAAACAATGACATTGGTTCTTATACCTTAAACTTTTTTGTTATTAATAACGAAAAAATTAATAGAAGTTGATGTGATAATTTTTAAATTTTTCCTAATTTCCAAGAGCACCAGTAAATTTTAAACATTTTATGAAAGAGTACTGAATTAAAAGGTCAGTAATGTTCATTGTACAGAAACTATTTTGAAAGGCTATTATTATATAGAGAAGTCTTGATGTCTATCATAATTACAAGTACATATTATGTTGATTTCATTGAAATAAGATGCTTGTGGTTATTGTGTTCTAGATTTAATCTAAATTTTATGTTTCAGGCATATTTTAATCAATAATATCTCCTTTGTTTCAGTTCCACTTATTATCCTAAATATACTAACTATACTTTTTAAATTACTCCTAGGATAGCAAATATTTCTAAGAAGTATATTTTATATGGCTAAACACATGAAATTGGTTCCTAAATGCAAGAATTCAATACAGTGTGATATTGTTTTGTATAATAATTTGTAAGTAAATTGTAAAAACACTTTACCGTTTTTTATTAAAAATGTCTGACGTCAAAAATAAAAAGATTAGAGAAACGAACCTGCAGCAAATGTAAATTAAGAAGCATTATGCATTGTTTCTTACATTTTTATACATGAATAAATGATATTTTGAAATCAAACAATTAGATTTGAACGAAAATTGGTAACCTTAACATTAATTGAATATTTCATTATGATGAATAAGTGTGAAACAACCAATAATTGATTATCAACCATTATTGTTAAATTTTGTAAAACTATTAACATCAATAGACAATACATTATATGAAATAAATTAACAAGGGATGGATTTCAAATTTCTGAAATAGTAAATTATACATTTAGGCTCCTTAAAGAAAAAATATACTAATTCTTAAAATGCCGGCCCCCTTACCCCTGTGCTATCAAAAATATACTAATGATGTAACCAGAAGTCTGTGACTTAATTGTTATATTTAAAAAAATGTGCGTGTACTAGTGTACACACGTAAGAAGTGAAACTTCTTTATGACCTTATTTTTCGAAAAATTATCTATATGCAACTTTACAGAAATTGGTTAAATAAAGTTAAATTAGATAAAGTTTAACAAAAGGCTTTTAATATCACAGGCTTGAATACAAATAAGACAATTATTTCTTATTACCACTAAGATTATTACAGAATTTCATAAATTGTAATAGAATTTTTAGTATCATTGTTATCGTTATTATACATTTTTGTTATTAATGGTTTAGAATCTCTTTGAATCAACCGTGGTAGGGACAAGAAAAAGACGCGCGTAACGGTCAAATGTGACACTGACGCGTAACCGAAACATGTGACGCGTAACGAAAAAATGTTTCACTAAATTTTTTTCCAACCCCGATAAAGAAGTTTCACTTCAAAAAAACAAAATTACCTCATGATTATTTATTTTTATCGATATTAAAAGCCAATAAAGAGTATTGTGCTATTGTATACATCAGATCAATTAATTGGTAACAACCTGCGTAAATTAAGGCCCATCTTTTTGAAGTGAAAATTTTGTAGCAAATCGTCACATTTTTCGGTTACGCGCCATCTTTTTCTTGTCCCTACCACGGTTGATCCGAAGAGTTTCGAAGCCATTAATAACAAAAATATATAATAACGTTAACAATGATAGTAATAATTCTATTACAATTAATGAAATTCTGTAATAATCTTAGTAGTAATAAGGTAAAATGAAATATTTGTATTTATGTCTATGATAATAAAAGCCTTTTGTTAAACTTTATTTAACCAATTTCGTTAAGTTGCATATTATAGTACTTAGATAATTTTTCGAAAAATAAGATCGTAAAGAAGTTTCACTTCTTACGTGTGTACACCTAGTACACGCACACATTTTTTTATTTTAAACACATGAGAAGGATATTGGATGAAGTTAATTTATTTACCTAGATATTTTGATTTTTGAACTCGATGGATCCAAAATATTTTGCTAGTGCCATTTCTTGTTTGTACTTCGTTATGTATCTGTAGTAATTTATTAACTATGTACCTATATCTTGTCTATGGCCTGTTACCGCCATCTTTATTCTCTATATGTCATACAAAGAAAGAACGCCGGTCTCTTGATGTCAAATTTTTCACCGTGAATAATTTTTAATTTTATATCTTGGGAAAGTGGTTAATGATGGCAGCAAATAACTATTTTGGGTTTACCCATGGAGGTACCCAATATGGGTAAGTAGATAATTATAAAATTACTTAGAATTATTGATCAGACACGCGAACACAATTTCCTAACTAATACGCAGCCTTGAGGCCGCATTCTATGTAATCAAAATGGCGTCTCCATTGTATTGATCGTAGAAAATTTGCAAGAATCGTGTCTGTGTCGAGTTTTAAAGGTGTACCGTGTGATTTCTAGCGCAGCAACGGCCAGTGCCGCTTACGGTGGACAAACAGGGTACGCCGTGGCGCCGGCTGCGACAGCCGCGACGTACGGAACTCAGCGTGCCGCAGCAACTGGCTACGACACGGCTTACCAGGCCGCAGCCGCCACTCAGGGTAAGGATTTTTCTCTCTCGTCGCATAACTCAAAGTAAAATGAGCTAAAGTTAAACCCTTTAGAAGAAGTAATAATTTTACCGCAACTTCGTCTCTAAAATCAGTATATTATGCAGTGTGATTAGTCTATAATGCAGCTGAATTTCTTGCTCTCCCTTGATATCAGATAGAACAAGGACTGTGTTGATGAACTCTTACCATAAACAACTGGGTGAAAAAATCAAAGTCATTAACCTTATGTCTCATCAATGCCTTAACCTATCTACTCTATTAACCATGAATGTTATAGCAATTTTGAACTGAACATGTTAAGATGGCATGCTAAGCAAGTTTACCTCAATATAGAGAACAAATGTAAATAGCCTTACAAGGCATCTTGCTTCTTGATTATATTGTATGTTTTTATTAAGTGGCACAAACAAGGAAAATACAAAATTAATCATTATACATACATATAAAATGCAAAAAAGATAAAAAACCAGATAAATCACGAAAGACAAATATTTGGCATTTAAAACTCAAAAATATACTAACCCTCTACTTAGATAAAAATCAATAAATTACATTAAAAATTTGTAAAATTGATATTTTATTGTATAGTAAACATGAATAAATATAACAAAACAGAAAAGGTAGCATAACTAATGTATTGCTCAACGGTGTGAAAAATATTAGGATTCCATATATATTTACCCTTTGCACTTCCTAGTAACTACTATTCATGACATTCACCAGCTTTAAACAGTCTTCTAATTATGACCTGTCCTTCTTGTGTTTTTCTATTTATATATTTTATTTAAATAAGTATGGCTCAGTGTAATCAACAGCAGTCCAGTAATGAGTTTCTTGTAAATCTAGTTACTCCATATTATTTATTGAAAGACAATTTTCATAAAACATCTGTGTATCGCATTAGCAGCGGCTCACGCACACGCACACGCCGCTGCGGCCGCGGCTTCGGCGTACGACGCCAGCAAGAGCGCGTACTACCAGCAGGCGGCGGCCGCCTACCCCGCGGCGGCGCCGCAGCCTCAGCCCGCTTACGACGCCACGGCCAAGCCTACGTATTCTACTCCTGCCACTTACGCACAGGTTGGTCCGGTGCTTGTTGACATTTTGAAGAGTCGATTACGAGTTTTCAAAAGTTAGATTATGTTAGGAAAATTTAAATTCTTGTGTTTTGTTATAAATTAAACATATGATACGAACGCTTCGTTGAAAAATTTGTTAATAAAAAATGTAAAGTATGGGAAACATTCTTATTTGTTCCTAGAATTTGTCAAAAATTATTACTATCTATCTAATACATATATACTAAAACGATAACAAGAATGAGAGCTCAGGACGGGAGACATAGAATTAGGGTCGGGCTGGAGCCGGCCGGGACAGAGTCAGTTTACGATATAAACCCGAAGAACAACATTATAATCCAGGGCGGAGGACGCGCCGGCGGCGGCGCGAAGGCGGCTTACGGAGGCGTCTACACGGCCACCACGGCCGCCGCCACCTACCCTGCGCAGCCGTACACGGCGCCCGCTGCGCAGCAGGCCAAGCGTTAGTACTCACTCTATACACCTACACTGTCCCGCTCTACAACACATTTATACGAGAGAGTTAGGTTAATCTTTACCATGTTCATGAAATCGAGTAGGACCCGGGGTCGTTCCGGTAAACGGATGTATAATGTTTCGGTTTGAAATTCTTCCAAGGCGCTATCTATGGGGAACGTAGTTAGAATAGTGAATTGTAGTGGCGCACAATGAGAGTGTGTGGTTGTGTGGTGTTGTAGCGGCGACTAACAGGGGCACCTCTGCTTATGATACAGCGCTGTACAACGCGGCCACCATGTACGTCGCGCAGCAGAACAAGACGGCCGCCAACCCGTGAGTATATCTATCAGTTTTATATTTTAAGCTTTTGAATCATTTTGCTTCTTCGATCGCTTTAGTGCGCCTCGATGGCGTTCACAATTTATTGACCGCTCTTCGTCCGACGTAGGGGTTGGAAGAACTACAACAAAAGCGGCGTGGGAGCCGGTCAGCCCAGAAGGCCCAAGCCTCCGCCGAAGGCGCAACAGCTGCACTACTGCGACGTGTGTAGGATCTCGTGTGCCGGCCCGCAGGTGAGTCGCTTTCGAAGAGACGAGTCGGGTTCGAGGAGATACGCTCGGACAGGATTGAGCCGTTTGTTTGTCTGACTGCAGACGTACAAAGAGCACTTGGAAGGCCAGAAGCACAAGAAGAAGGAAGCGGCGGCCAAGGCCGGCGGCGGCGGCGGGGGCGGAGCCGGCGGCCGCGGGTCGGGCGGAGCGGCGCTGCGCTGCGAGCTGTGCGACGTGACGTGCACGGGAGCGGACGCGTACGCGGCTCACGTGCGAGGCATCAAGCACCAGAAGGTGGTGAAGCTGCACACGATGCTGGGCAAGCCCATTCCGTCCACCGAGCCCACCAAGCTCTCCTCGGGTGAGTTCCGTCGTCGTCGCGACGTCGAACGCCCTCCTCGCGCCGCGAGAGCGCGTTCGCCGTCCTGGCTCGTCACAGTGTCATATCTGTATTCCGCGACCCGTCGCTCGGGCGATTTGATCAAAATCAAAAGTCAAATTTTCTCCGCCTGTCCCCGCCCGGTACAGATATGGACGCGCGACCTCTCGATTCGCCTCTTTCGAGTCGCCCGAAACGCAGAGAAACTTTGACTTTTGAACTCGTAGCGAGCAACGCCATCGGCGGCGCGGCCAAGATCGCGTTCGTCGCTCGCGGCGGACTCAGCTCGGTGACGGTCGGTGCCCCCGCAGACAAGGCCGAGGAGCGCGACGACGACGACGGCGAAGAGGTGCAGCCCGTGGGGCAGGACTACATCGAGGAGATCCGCGGGGACGACGGCAAGCCGCACAGCTTCAACTGCAAGCTCTGCGACTGCAAGTTCAACGACCCCAACGCCAAGGAGATGCACATGAAGGGCCGGCGCCACCGTCTGCAGTACAAGAAGAAGGTACGGTCCGCACCCCCGCCCGTTCCCTTCCCCCTTGTCTCGCCTATCCTATGATTACTCAGTAAAAGGTTCGAGGCACTCGTCGAGCCTGGCGCTCGCCAAGAGATCCGGGTGCCGCATGATGACAACCTCGAATGAGGATAATGGGCTCGTCCAATTATCTATTGAACTCCGAAAACACTGCTCGTAGCTAGTTCGGATATAATATGGAGTGTTGTGACGGATGCAGGTGCAACCGGATCTGGAGGTGAAGGTGAAGCCCTCGATGCATCAGCGGAAGCTGGCCGAAGCCAAGGCCCAGCGTATGCTCGTCCGAGACGAAATGTGGGCCCGACGTCGCATGCACGAGGTACGCTTTATTTATTTCATTAATAAGATATTATATAATATTGATTCAATTGTGTGTCGTGACTACTAAAGACGAACGAATTATTTATCTATTTATTATAGAAATTCATACATTATCCTTACAGACCAATATGCCAATACGATAATGTCGATACAAATAAAATATAATAAAATAATGAAAATAGTAATAAAATATAATAAAATATAATAAAACAATAAATATAATGAAAAAGAGTTCTCGGTGTACACTTGGCTTGCACACCACTCCCCGCAAGGCTTTCAGTATATAGTAGGCAAACTGTAAGTCCCATTTTGTTTCAAATGAATTGTACCCCACCATCCCTAAGACAAATAATGTTCGGTACATTAAAGGATAGGAGGGATAGATGCTCCAACATAAGGCAGTATTTAACTTCACGCGGAGCCCAAACAGCATAATGCGTTGTACGAGCTTGAGATGGTCCCATTCTCGCGAATGTCCACTTGGTGATCCCAAAATGTCAGTTGGGCATCCACTCGCACTCCTAGGGTTCTACTGACGTAGTGTCACACTTCGAATCGCAGGGCATGGAAGACGAGGAGCGCGCCTACTGGGAGGGCGGAGCCGAGGCGTGGTGGGCGCGAGGCCCGCTGCCGCCCCACATGCACCACCACCATCACGTGAGTCCCGCTCGCTCGACTAGGGTTCGAAAGAGTACTCCCGTCGGTGACGCGCGTCCTTTTGCCGCAGGGAATGGGTATGGGCATGGGTTTCGCGAGCATGGGCCGTCGCCCCGAGACTTCCGACGACCGCCACGTGGTGGCCCGCCACGCCGACATCTACCCCGAGGAGCAGGAGCTGCAGCAGATACAACGGGTGGTGTCGCACACGGAGAAGGCGCTCAAGTCCCTCTCGGACGCGCTCGCCGACCAGGCGCTCGCCAAGGTACGTCCGTCGCGTCCGCGCCTCGAATTAGACGTGGGGACGTTATCGATTAACTTTGTCTTTATTTTTCTACCGCAGGGTTCCGCTAAACCCTCTCCGAAGGTCGAGGACAAGAAGGATGAGAAACCCGAAGGAAAAGAAGACGGCCGGGACAACCAACTGTGAGCGTTTGCTTATTACTGTTCGACGATTTCCGTGAATAATATTGAGGAGCGTGTCGCGTCTTTGACAAAAGTGATCTTCTGTGAATCAGTATGTTTGTATAGTTGCTAATATCCCGTCGCAGATTCTCGTTCATGGGCGAAGGAGAAGGCGGCGGCGGCGAGAGCGGCGCGGGCCCCTCGGGAGCGCCGAGTCGGGCGCTGAAGGGCGTGATGCGCGTGGGGCTGCTGGCCAAGGGCCTGCTCCTGCGGGGCGACCGGGACGTGCGCCTCGTGGTGCTCTGCCACGACAGGCCCACCGTCACGCTGCTCAAGCGCGTCGCCGCGGACCTGCCCGGGCACCTGCAGAGGGTCAAGGTTCGTCCGCGTTCTCGTCGCGACCTCTCCGACCTCTCTCGGTCCGCCCTCAACTCGCTCCTTCCCCTGTCCGCAGACGCCGGGCGACGAGGCCAAGTACAAGGTCGAGCTGCTGCCGGCCGAGGGCGCCGTTCAGGTGTCGGAGGGCGCCGTGCACGTGCTCGTGAGCCTGACGTCGGCCGTGATGCGGGAGCCCGCCGGTGAGACGTCGTCCCCGCAGCCTCACGATTTTCGAGGCCAACCTCACGAAACTGGTTGTCAAAATCGACCGAACCGGCCGAACAAACTATCCGTGTCCCAATTTATGAATTAACGTTTCGAGAGCTTTTCACTTTTCGCTCGTAAAATCTGTGGACGTGACGAGGAGATATTTTGTTCCGAGTTGACGCCCGCGGGCACTTGTGTTGATGCTTATTTTTAGGTGTAGCTTAAGAAGCGGAAGAAGGTTTTTTGACCATCCGCTGAATATACCACCTAGCCTAGGTGATATATCTTCCGCCGCCGAACCGAGGCAAACACCGCGCCCTTCGACGATATCGCCGTTATCGCTGAGTCGAAACGCATCGCAATAGTTTCGGGGGCACGCTATTCGGTTCGTTCGCGTCGGACGTTATTCTTTCGAGCCCGTAGGGTCAGTCCGACGGAAGGTAGAAGGAGCGTGCCCCCTCCGGGGGGGTCGGACGGGAGTCGGGGCGCGAGTCCGTTTGCCCCGCGTTGGTTCCGATGGTCAAACACCCTTTATTGTCGCTAGAGGGCGGCGACGCCAAGCGAGACGACAAGGACGTGCTCCCGCGCCAGAAGTGCTTGGATGCGTTGGCCGCCCTTCGGCACGCCAAGTGGTTCCAGGTACTCACATTACTTTCGCTCGGTTGTCCGCTCCGCCCTCACGCCTTCCGACGCGCCGGAGACCCCGCCGCCTCCGCGGGGCCGGGGCCCGGGGGCCGTCGACGGGCGACGACCCGAGCGGCGTGAGGACGGAACGCAATTGAAGTATTCAGTGCACGATACATCTCTCGATAATTAAGTAATTAGTAAAATGTTTCGTCGAACGCGGTTCTTCACTTGCCACGTGAGAGATTTGTCGCGCACGCATTTTAGTCACATGTTTTTGTTCTTATTATCAAAAGTGAATCCATGACAATAGTAGCGATAGTTGAAATAGTTGAATTTGCCGACCCGACGCCTCCCTTGAACATGTGGCTACGAGTGATGGTCGTAGCGTAGGGATACGAGTCGAGCTCTGCTTTTGCTCATTAACGGGATGCGTTCCCGTTTCGGTCCCGACTTCCTATTCTTGTTTAATTGTTTAATATTGTAGAGTCTAAAGCGCAATACGTTCACGATTCCTCAAAGTGTGCGCCTAAACGAGCTTCATAGAAGTAGTCGACCGGACGAGGGTAGATTGTCTGGACCGGGATGTCGAAGCGTCCCGTCTAATGAGGTGGAGTAGAGAAGCACGAGGCGCGGCGGATGTCGCTCGAGAGTGAGAGGAGACACTCCGGTGTGGTTCGCCCTAGTAGTGAAAACGCTCCACCGTCCGCTGGCGATACACCGGCGGCGGAAGGGCGACGAGCGGACATCCGCCGCGCCTCGTCTTTCGCCCGACGAAGTAGTCGACGGACGCTTACACGGTTTGTGTCGCAGGCTAGAGCGGCCAGTTTGCAGTCTTGCGTCATCATCATTCGCGTCATGCGCGACCTCTGCCGCAGGATCCCCAACTGGACGCCGCTCAATCCCTACGTGAGTATTGCGCCGATGACCTTAACTGAATTCAATTGTTTCTCTCTGTGCTCGTAGTCTTCCAATGGCTTCTTATTACTTCAAAATTTTCCTAAACTAAATAAAGAGCGAGACGTCCATTCGCCAGGCGATGGAGCTTCTGGTGTCGGGCGTGATGCAGTCGGCGGGCACCGCGCTGTCCCCGGGGGAGGCACTCCGTCGCGTCATGGAAGCCGTGGCCGGAGGCCTGCTGCTGGAACACGGGCCCGGGCTGAGGGACCCTTGCGAGAAGGAGCTCGTCGTGAGTACTAGATCTTTAGTTGAATTTGCCGTTTAGAGAACACTTACTTTTTATTGTTTTCTTGACGTACATACCCCGGCCCTTTAACTTGCGGACGCGACCAGAAAATGGTTTAACATTTTTTTAGTTTTTATATTTTATGGTTGTTTGTATTTTCACTGTTTTTTGTATTTAATTGATTTCGCCGGTCGTGTCCACGTGTTATAGGGGCGGCACCGCTTTTTATGTTTTGTATGTTTGTATCGTGTGTTTGTCCTAATTTTGTGATCCAAATAAAAAAATATTTATATTATTTGCATTTTACAACATTCAAACTTATGACAGATCGCCCTGTGATCTTTCAGGACGCCCTGGGTAATCTGGCCCCGCAGCAGCGCGAAGATTTGACGGCGTCCGCGCAGCAGTTCCTCAGGCAGATCGCCTTCAGACAGATACACAAGGTGGGCTCGAGCGACGAGCGACGGGCGGGTGAGTCGAGGGAAAGGACGGAGTCGTTGAGCGTCGAGTGCTTGCAGGTGCTGGACATGGAGCCGTTGCCCAAGGTGAAGGCGGGCGGAGCGGGCGCTGGCGCGGGGAGCGCGGCGTGGAAATTCCCGCGTAAGCGCAGGCGCTCCAACACCGACGCCGACCACGACACGCCCAACGGTCGGTATCGACTCTAGAAGTTTCGACGAGGCCCGTGACTAAACATTTTTGAATAATGAAATGGCGTTTCAGGCGAGGGCAAAATAGTGAAGACGGAGGAGGCGAAGGGGGAGCCGGCGGACAAGCAGCCCCTCAAGAAGTAGACTCCGCGGAGAGTCTCAGCCCCACGTGACGATAATCGTTTTCTGTAAATATTCTCTTTTCTCTCACTCGGCGTCGGCTCGGGCGATCTGTCCATTGCGCGGCGTGGCCCCCGGGGCCTCTGCGGATGTGACTCCCGTCGGGATCTCTCTCTTCCTCGAGTTTCTACGAGGCGTAGAAGCGCTAGTTTTTCGAGAATACATTGTTAGTCGTATCCTGGATGTCGTCGACCGACGAGAGCCGACGAGGACCAAATTCGCAGAGAGCCTCTCACGTAGCGGCGGCTACTCGTGTTTTAATATAATTTAGAATAGTCTCAACTCTAATATGTGTCGTATAGAATTAAAATCCGCCAGATCCAGAAAGGTGAATTTTACAGTATACATTTTTTTTTGCTGGTAACAGTTACATTTAACTGTTATTTTTTTAAATAAGGAGAAAAATATTACTTGACTAATTTAAATGACCTTATAATAAACAATTGAAGATTACAAGGATACTGAACTAATAACCAACTGAAAAAATTGGATTTGGCGGTTATTGATAATGACACACGGATCTGACGGAGTTTGTTTCTGACAGAAATGGATGTGGCGGAGATCGATGCCAACTACGCTAGGTCATTGTCAACTTACAGGGTGTTCTAAAATTACAGATTAAGAGAAAGTAAAACTACCAAAAATTATAAATCTGAACTTTAATTAATATCGCAAATATTGTATCAAATACAATTGTCACTTTCTTCAAGCGGTACGCATACTAGATCTTCACGTTCTTCGGAATTGTCATTATTAAGTTCAATGTCCCTATAGTAAGCTAAACTCTCAATAGTTCTCCAGTCTTCGCCAAAGTGCTTCGATAACAGGTTCGAGACATCAGCAATTTTTTTTATATTAATTTTATTCCCCTTTCGTCTTATTACAGGTTCCAATTCCGCGCAACGTCTTCCTTTCTTAGTCACATATTTTGGCTGAGTACATTCGCTTCTGTAGTTTTCCTCTCCTTGTACGCTTACATTCTGGCGTCCTTTGTGCAGTATAAATCGTTTGCAAGAATTAAATTTGAAATGCCAGCTGCCAGGAGGTTTACATACATTAGTCACTTCGTTCTTCCAGTCATACACTTCAACATCCACACCCAAATGTTTCACAATAGTTGCGTGTTTTGTAAATAAATTTACATACATTTGTGGGTCGCATATGACTGACATCTTCTTTACTTCCTTTTCAATTTTCGCGAATACCCTGTCGGGCGGTAAGAACGAATGTCCAACCATGGGGAATATAATTTCAAGTTTTTTTACGTGTGGTGGTGCGTTTGAATACAACCATTTCATGCACATGCCCACTAAAATTGTATTCTTATTCTGACCGCCGCAACCGTCAGCAAACAGTCTTACTCTTGTTTTATCGCTTGGGATATCCAAGCTGATCAATGTGTCGAATACTGCACTTGCGATTTCAGATGAAGATTTTGCATGCTCATTCTCACACCAGTAATAAGTTCGTACGTTATCTAAAGCAGATTTAGAACTACCAATAACAACTGTAAAATTGCTCATATTGAACTGCCTACTAAAGTAAGCCGCTTGGTCGGGCAGTTTAGGCAGCGCGCTGTTTTTTTGGCAATCGAATGACAGTGATATGGTATCATGTTCTTCCTTTCTTAACAAGTCATAAAAGGCTTTGGCTTTCATGCTATGTAACCTTTTTTGGGTTATGTAAATCTGTTTCTCTTGGCCGTTAGTAGTTTCTATTTTCCGTTTTAATTCAAAACATCTGGAGCAAGTATCTTTCAAGGGAGAACCAAAACCAACATTGTACTTGCGGTTAAAGATTTGTCTGAAAAATGACTGTTTTACCTTTAGATAGGGGGTACTTGCAACTTGCTCTTCATACATTTTCCACAGCTTTTTAATATTTAATTCAGGTGGCAAGTACAGTCTTACAGACGATTTGGCCCTGCAGTAATGAGGTTCAGCTGCTTCTATGGACTCAATAAATGTCATTACACTTCTTTGCCTCTGCGCATATCGATCTTTTTTGTGGTTTCCACCTCGATTCTCTTTAGCAACACTGCCTCCATCTTTATAAGATCTCTGTAGAATGCCTGTAACTCTATCTTTCCCCACTTGTAATATTTTAATAAAAGCACTTTTGCATACCCTGACCTGTTTGTGAGGATTTTTAATTGTGACATAGTATTCTGCACTTAAATTCTTTGGTCCTCTAGACTGATCTTTGAGCCTTTTTCTGTGGCATTTGGAGAGACGGCAATGTTTTAGTATAAAGTTGTCTTGGCTGACTTTGTTGTTCAATTTGTAGAAATTCTGGTGAAACCGAGCAACATCTTGCGTTTTTAGTGTAAGGCATTTAAAAGTAGAATTCGTTTTGTGCTTACATTTTGGGAAAGATGGCAGTTTTTTCGCAGAATATCTGAAAATAAACAATACATAAATTAGACACGAATCCGTTTTTAGGGTTCCATACACGAAGGGTGCCAAATGGGACTCTATTACTTTGATTCTGCCTGTCTTAAAATACTATCTTTGGAACCATAATAAGTACACATCCTGTAACACTCTGTATAGCAAATCCTATGGAAGTTTCACTCACCGCTCACATCGTTTTTTCTCACTTTTCCAGTTACTTTTGTTGACCCCTCGCTTCCTTGCATGTTCCGGAAGAACTGATTCTATTTTTTTTAGTAAATCGGACATTTTTTTGATGAAAATTCACGATATAGCCGGCACGAAATCACAAGCAAATGCATGAGCGGCCATTACTATATTTAGTAACGCCATGACGGTTTTCTGTCAAAATGCTTTTCTCTGATTGGCTGAGGTGGATCTAGCGGCTTTTGATGTTGTCTTGTCAAAGATCTGGCGTGTTTTGAAATGAAACGCAAAAAAAGTACGTGAATTAACTAGGATTTAACTGGGTTTGAAAGATTATATATATTATTGGACCATAGAGCTCAAGATACTGAATCCATAGACTACAAAAGCTTATTTTTCCCCAAAACTGGATCTGGCGGATTTTGTTTCTATACGACACATATATGAATTGACAGGGAAGGTCGAGGTGTTATTTTTAGGATTACGCAGTATTTTGACTTATAAAGTTAGTTCCTTTGCAATTAAATAATGTAAGTTCGTTTCGGTCGCCCTCGAATCGTCGAAACGTCGTCGACTCGCCTCGATTTGTCTAGATTACGATGTATTTGAGTAGTTTTTGAAGAAACTTATTTTCAAACGACAAATCTCTATTTTACGAAAGACACTCTCCGAGACGTTTAGGTGTTCGGTTACGTCTAGTTCTAGCGTTTATGAAATTCGCTCGAAATTTATTTTCTATATATTTTAAGAAAATTGTTTTTTAAACGTACCTACGAACGAATATTTATGTCAATAAAAATACGCGTTGTATACGATTTTGTTTTATTTAAATCTTAGTTTTAAATGGAGTTCGATCGTCCTTGTAATGTTCGGGGACATATTTTTCAGCGGTGATTAATTCTATAAATATATTTTAATTAATTAATTTCGGAATTTATAAAAGAATGTTGAAACAAATGTTTTTCTGTTGTTGTGAATTATATGTCTCATCCACATAGCAGCAAAATCTTACAATACATAATCGACTTAAACGATACAGCTGGGCTCCTGGCTTTGTTATAATTTTTTTTTAAATAATTATGTAAGAATAAACCAGTAACTATTTTAAAAGGATATCATAATTTGTCTATTTGATATTTTCACCTTTGTAAAATAAATTCCACAGCTCCGTTACTATACATTTAATGTGTTGACTATTTCGTCTAATCTACAAGCCTTAATCTGAGTTTCCTTGATGATCCTTTGCTACTCTTAGTCTAATTCTGTTGCACAGTAATTTAGATGAAGTAACATTCTATTAATAGTAGGGGACCCCCGATGATAAATGTGGATTTACTCAAGCTACATAGAGACTTATTGAGTTGGGAAGCTTAGATATTAAAAAGAAAATGTTATAAAATGTATACCTTTTCATCGGTGGGGGATGGGGGCTATATATTTTCAAAAATGTAAAAAAAATACTGTGCCATGGACATACTTGCTTTTCTCTTTGTTTCTTTTTTTACTTTTTTAAAGACAATTCACACCAATTGACGTAGTCCCACGCTAAACTGGTGAAGCTTGTATTATGGGTACTAAGGCAACGGATATACATATATATTATAGATAGATAGACATATAAATACATATTTAAATACCCAAGACCTAAGCACAACACCAAACGCTCATCACATCGATGTTCGTCTCAGCCGGGGATCGAACCCGGGACACATGGACACGCAGTCAGGGGTACTAACCAATGAGTCGCCTAATCTAGTAGTCTATACTCGAGCGCCTCAGATATTTTTATAGCCATGTCCTACGTATTTTAATAATGTACGTATGTTACTCTGGTTATTTGCATGGGGGTGGTCGTACGTAAGGTTTGAAATTGAAAGAACAAAAAATTTTATCGAACACGTCAGATTTTCTAAAGGGGTGTTGAATGAAGCGTGTGCGTAAAAATCTGACGCAAACTCGTGGTCATTAAAAGAATGTGCAAAAAAACTGTCGGAAGATTGTGAACCTCAAGGTTCTGCTTACAATTTATAATAATAATAAAGCCCGTTTTATTTCCAATCATGACAAAAACAAATTATAATACACAGCTTAGATTATTATACATACATATTTTCTTTTGCTTGTTATTCTATATTCTAGCTTCCTTCAGTACCGTCGACCGGAACCCCTTCACGGGTATAGGCTTCCTCCAGCTTTTTCCAACTGACTCTGTCTATGGCTCTCTTTCTCCATTCGTTTCCTGCTACCGCTTCTATTTCTTCTATCCACCTTTTTTTTGGGCGACCTCTTCTCCTTCTTGCTCTTGGTCCTTTCCATACAGTTGTCTTTAAGGTCCACCTATTATTATCTGTGTATCTTGCTATATGCCCCGCCCATTGCCATTACTGTTTTAGGGCATAATGTAAGGCATCTATAACTTTTGTTCTTCGTCTTATTTTTTCGCTTTTAATTTTATGTCTTTTTCTTATATTAAGTACGCTTCTTTCCACTGGCATGCTACTAGTTTAGTTTTTATTGTTGTATTGTAAGTCCACGTTTGGCAGCCGTATGTGAGAGTAACAACGTAAGATACAAGTGTCCAAGACAATTTTCTTGTTGTAAATAGGACCAAAACTTTTTCCAGCTCATGTTGATTTGCCGCTCTACCTCAAGTTCTTCATTTTTATCTTCGAATGATAATTGTTTGCCAAGGTATATGTAGTTTTTTTTACTACTGCTTACAATTTAACGTATTATTATTCGGTAGGTTGTAATCTATCGAAGTGAAACCGTCAAATTTTGAAACGTCAAATAAAACAAACTTTAGGCTATCATCCTATGACTATTCGGAAAAAATATATAATAGAAATAAAAATGAGTCAAGTACTCAAGAAGTATCAAGACAATTGTACGAGCTAAGGCTGTACATTTTACTCGCTCAGGCTTCCTTAGTTTTATAAGCCTAATTATTCCCTATGTACGAGTAAGTACGTGCCAGGGCTCGTACATTATAATCATCCACAAGCGTGATGTTTTTATTATGTACGTGCCAGGGCTCGTACATTCCAATCATCCACAAGCGTGATGTTTTTATTATGTAAGTACGTGCCCTGGCTGTACCTACGGTTTGGTCACTTATAAGCATGACGATTTCCTACATCGTCGGAGTCACGCCCCGGGCGCATAGCCAGACGCCGGCACTCTGTTTGTTAGATTGCACTTATTATATAGCCATTAACATAATAGTTATTATTTCGCTCATATTCTATTCTATTACGCGAGTGATAAATATAGAGTAAGTTAAAAATATTTTATTATTTCGAACCCTCGACGACCCAGGAACCGTACAACAACCATACTAACCTAAGGAATTCAGTGACATTCTGTGTTGCCATCCGAAAGTTTTCAATTATCTTCTTTCATTAGCCAGACTCTATATAATTTTAATAGGCGCAACTCGTCTCAAACATAATGTAGCATCGTTGCTACATCACCACCACACTAATAACCGCGAAACAAAAGATGTAAGGGATTGGAATCATCACGGATGTTAACAAATAACACATGAGCAAAAACTGTTCTCCTCACGTATTTAAATAAATAATACTTAATTTTAACTTTTAATAAATATTTTGTAAATTTGAATATTTCATATGGAAGGGTTAAAACAGATTTAAGTTAGGCAGTCGGCGGATTAAAAATAATAATATGCATTTCGATATCCAGGGGCCGTTCAAATATTACGTAAGCAATAAAGGGGCGAAGGGGGTCTTTGATTTTCTTAATGTGCTTTAAAACAAAAAAAAAATATTTTCGAGGACATTCATTAATACGCACTATTATTTTTGAGAGCTTTGCTTACTTCTGCTCACAAAAGGGGTGTTATTGCAGTAAATTTGCTTACGTAATACTTAAGCGGAATCCAGAGATTTCTATTTTCCCCTAAAGATGAAATGATTACACTCACGCTCTCACAATGATCACACATGGGATCGAAGTTTTTGTCTAAAAATATTCCGTCAAGTTCAATCAAGCAGAATTGATAACAGAGTCAGGAGTCTCTCATAAAAAAAACCTTATTTCCGTTACCTCTCTCTTCTGGAATGAATATTCCAATTGTAATTTGCAAGTTGCAATATTAAGGTCTAGTCTTTCAAAACGAACTAATTTTAATGAAACTAGACAAAATACTGTTATAATATTTGAAAAGGTGGAAAAAAAAGTAACCGTGAAATGAGTTCTCATTAGCTCTAAATACAAAACCAATTAAATTGACTGTATAAATTAAGTAGGTACTATTTGTTCATATCAACACAATATGTTACTTTAGTTTGAAAGGTGGTAGAGAGTGGTTAACTACTTTGTATGGTGAGATAATTGTTACTACTTTTATGCTTATGTGTATTGAACGAATATCGGCTTAAAGCGATTAATTAGGTAATTAATATAAGACACAGTTTTAAACAGAAAGTTTCACACTATAGGATGCGGGCAGTCAAAGACATTTCTTTGGGAAATAGTTTCTTTAAATAGTGTCTAAAATGGATCCAGCGTCAATAGTGGCGCAAACATTAACCATCCAACGGTCATTGAGCGTGATCGCAGCCACCCTCGCTCTTACTGCTTATTTATTCCCGAACCAGGCTCAGATTTCTGGTAAGTATGCAAACATTTTCAATTGTGCAATTTAAGCAATAATGGCTTATCTCATATCATGTTTTAGATCTGAAGGAATTCGACATAATAATAGTAGGCGGCGGATCGGCAGGATGCGTGCTGGCGGACCGACTTACTGAAGACGGTCGCTTCTCTGTGCTGCTCATAGAAGCGGGTGGCGACGCTCCCCAAGAAGCTATTGTACCCCCATTTATTAATTACAATATAATAAAACAATTAATTAAATTCATGCAATTCAAAAAATGCGTTGCAAGCATGGCAAAAACACCAAATCTTAGTTTTTTTTAATAAGATTTTTGAAAGGTGGCGTAGGCGCATAAGTTGGGCACAATAATGAATCGCAATATGAATTCTACCTACATATTTAGTATATATGTATTTTACTATTTATTGACCTCTATATACTTACGTATATTCCATATCCTCAATTGCATCACTGAAAATCAGTGGTGTAGTCAAGCCTTTTCCAAAAGTGCACAGCGCGTACTGAGGCCAAAGAACACGCACTGCTATAGATATATTTTAATTGAAATTGAGTTTAATTTATTATATATTTATTATCTTTTTTTGTTCATGTCTTGTGTGCTAAAAAATGTTTCTTTGTTAGTTTCTTTAAATTAGAATGAATTAGAACGAGTCAAATGTCAACAAAACTCAACGCAGACAAAGTCGCGTAACTCTACTCTATATACCCCTATGCTGAAGTGTCCAATGTCTGACGTGCAAATATCTATTAATTGGGTTAATATGCAGATAATGTTTGAGCTTAAATCATGGTTAAGTGCAAAATACTGTAAATAACTACTTAAAGCGAGAAACATAAATTGTGATTTCAGTTGCCGAGCCTCTTTCCGTATTTGCCACATACGAAGTACGACTTTAACTACACATCGAAGATTGATAACTCAACATACCAAACCCATAAAATCCGTGCGCTCAATTTGACCGCTGGCCGCGTCCTGGGCGGAGGCAGTAGCGTCAACTACATGGCGTACGTCCGCGGCTGCCCTGACGACTATTGGTGCTGGGCTAAAGATATCGGTGACGACGAATGGGGATGGGACAAAGTCTTTCCTTTTTTTCTTAAAAGTGAGAAGATCGTGAGTCCGGAAATTCTACACTCACCCTACAGGACTTATCACGGGACTAAAGGGTTCTTAAAGGTTTCTAGGGAAAACCGATCAGTAATCGAAAAGTATTTGAGAAGCTTCGAAGAAGTAGGAAAACCGGTGGTTTTCGATATCAACGGTCCCTCCAGTACCGGCTACACCCCACTATTGCTCACCATCGCAGACGGAGTGCGCCAGACGACGGCTTACACTAACTTAGCGAGAATAAAGAAGCGTCCAAATTTGTTCGTAAAGAAAAATAGTTTTGTTACAAAAATTGTTATCGACGATGACAACGTTGCGAAGGGTGTCGAGTTTGTAACAGAAGACGGGAAGACCCTGAAGGCTATAGCGAGGCGCGAGGTTATCGTGTGTGCGGGCACAATCAACTCTGCGAGGTTGTTGATGGGGTCCGGCATCGGGCCCCGACACCATCTAGACGAGTTCAACATTAAAGTGAAGAGCGACCTGCCCGTCGGCTACAACTATCACGATCACACGACGGTAATCTTATCTATTAAGACAGAGGAGAGTTCCGGCACTCCGCCCGCTCCCGACCCACACATACTCCCGTTTCCCGCTTTCGGTGGCTATATTGCGTTGAACGAATCGCAATCGTGTCCGGATTACCAAACCTTAATTTTTACGGTTCCGAACGACTCGCCCGGCCCGATGCAGCTCTGCGCGTTCAACATGGGCTTCGAAGACGACATTTGTCAAAATCTCTTCGATGCCAGTAAAGGGCGGAACTCATTGTTCGTGAATTTAGTTCTGCTGCATCCTCGTTCACGGGGGCGGGTTAAACTGCAGAGCGACGATCCGTTCGCCGCGCCAGTGGTGGAGCCGGGCACGTTCGCAGACAAAAGGGACCTCGACGATTTTGCGAAGTACGTTGCAGACTTTGTTGGGGTTGTGAATTCATCATATTTCAAAAGTATAAAAGCGGAGGTTGTGGATTTACCAGGGCCGAGATGCGCGAACTTGGAGGGTTTGGACTACTGGCGTTGTTACGTCTTGAGTAGCATGTCGACGCTGTGGCACTATGTTGGAACGTGCTCTTTGGGCCCCGTGGTGGATTCGTCACTTCGTGTGCGAGGCATACGTCATTTGCGTGTGGCAGACGCGAGCGTTATCCCGAAAGTTGTGGGCGGCAACATTAACGCACCTGTTATTATGGTCGCCGAGAAGGCAGCGGACATCATCAAACGACAAAACCCCAAATAAATAAATGTCGTAAAACATCCTTTAAAACAAATAACTTCCGATACCTAATATACTTCATCAAAACTGTCGCAGAAATTCAAATATCGCAAAACCTAATGTAAATTACATGTTTAAGAAACGAAATTAAAAATTATAATAACCTGATCATTAAGAATTAGAAAATAGTTTTAATTTAACAAGGCAAGGACATTTAATTTACTGATAAATTTGTATAATTATAAATATATAACAGCGAACAGTTAACCTTGACTGACTCCAATATGCTGTACCGGTCGGTTGTTATGTAATAAATGATAATGTAGAAATGTGGAAATAAAAACATCGTTTCGAGATGCAAACACCGTTTAATTATCTAAAATAAATAAGAAAAATCAATAATATTTAATATTTTTACTATTACATATAATAAAGTATATATTATATCTTTTGAAAAAGCTGTTTACATTTAAATGAAGTATATATTTGTTTGAAAAGAATGACCACCACTCGTTCATAAAATCATAAATAGCTTAATTTAAAACATTCTTATTGATTAAGTTTTACTTTGGTCGCTAATCGACAATCGACATACATCTCGATGCTAGTCAACAGTGAGAAGTCTGAATGTCCCGGGCATTCCTGCATACTCCTGGCTGAAGTCCCCTTTCGGCCGAAGGCTTTCGTCGATGGTAGCCTCCCGCATCATACGCATATATTCCATGTTGCTTTTAGACGATAGCTCGGTGAGCCAATCCTCTGGAATTTCATTAATTATGTACTACTGCTAGGGCACAATCTTTTTTTTTGTCCAAGTCAGAGGTATGTATTTTATTGGCAGGATGAATTATTAAGATTTTTTTAAATATACCTCTAGATATCATTGTATGTTTGTTTGCATTGAATAAGTTCAAAACGTCTGGACTTATTTCAAAATTACTGTCACTATTACATGTTTTATAAAATCTAGCCGTAAAAAAATTATCTAGCTGTGCAAAGCTGAGCCGGAACGCTAGTATATAATATGAGAATTACCATATAAACAGAGAATCATTGATATGTTTGCAGTCGTATAACATCGTATTTATAAAAAAATACTGCGATACAACACTTATATGGTCAATGATTTAATATAAGATTTTTTTTATAAATTAACTAAACAGGTTTTAATGATAAATGTTTGAAACACGTGTATTTGAGTTTCACTAATCTAAAAAGTCCATGAATTATTCATTAAATACACGAAAAATTTAAGTTAGTATGACATTTTATTTAGTAAAATTGTTCAAAACAAAAAATTCGAGTAGTAAAAAACTGATTATCGTACTGACTTTACCTTAAATTAACTTTTTTATCATCAGCGCACTATAAGCCTCAATTATTGTCTGAATCAAGTATAATTGCTACTAAATTTATTTTAAGTCAAAATTTTCGCACTTAAATTAAAACAAATAGCGGAAAATGTAAAAAAGAGAAGAATAAATAATAACCACCTTGTATATCTCTAGCGCATCTCTCTTTACCACCGACATCTTGAGGAAGGTACTCTTCACCGACAGCTTTGGCCAATTGATCAACATCTGAGTAATGATGGAGACGAGAAATGAGCTTGGGCTTCAAGAATTGTTTTAGAATCCCTATAAGAGTATCTATCAGCTTAGACTCTGACACCAAGTGGATTCCCTTTAAACGTATGCCGAAGCAATCCTATAAACAATAATACATATTATACTTGTCAATGGGCGAATTGATACATCAGCTGGGCTGAAAAGTTCGCAGGCTAACATAGAAAAAACTTCTTATTTGATTATTTATTATAGTTGCCTTGGAAAGCGATGCAACGATTATAGTGGTCAAACCCTTTTTATAGCACAATAGGTCTTTAGCTTCAAAACAGGGTTCAGTTTCGGCGATTACCTGTTCATTACAAAATTTTCGTTCAGCGAGCATTCTCTTGAGTTCTGAGAACAGGAAAAAGTCTCTAGGGGCCAAATATTTCCAAAAAACGGATTTATTGCGATAGAAAAGCTTCAAACACTGCTCAGAATCATCAATTCGTTGTTGTTTTTGGTCAAGACCGACACCGACACCCACATCTAGGATATGTTAACACGTTCCTTTGATATCTCAGCTATCGGTTCGGTTATCCAAAATTTTTATGTGGAGTTTTTGGTGAAAAAATAAAAAAATACAACATGAAATTAATAAAGTTCCTTCACTCATATATCTCACATACTTTACAGTACGACACTTGTAAAATTTGTGTCTTTTGAAGGGTAGGGTAACTAAAAATTATAGTAAATTAATTTTAGTTGCGTAGGTTGTAGCCTACGAACTCTTGAACGACCACTTGATTAATAGTCAAATGTTATTAATTTTCAACTGGAGACATAAATACTAAGCTTCAAAAATACAAATTTACATTATATAAGATTTGGTTTTATTCGCCACAACCCAAACACCAACACGAATTTTTATCAAGTAGGTTTTCTTTCAACGAACAAAGATTTCGATCAAAAATGCGAGTTTCCTAAAAGTGTATAAATCTATTTCTTACCACTAATATGGTGTATATCTGACGAAAATCAGTGAGGTTGAAGGATTTAAGGAAGTCGGTCATATTGGCTTGCCGCAAGTCCAAGACGTAGTGGTAGCTATTCACATAGTCGTGGGCCTTTAGGTACTCTGCAACCTGACCATATTAATATGTATTGCAGTTATTTAAAAAAAATATTTCTATATCTCCTACAATTGGGAAAAAAGTATTTAGAAATGTAATTGTAAAAAGGTTCGTGCGGACGTTTCTGGCGCAGTAAACATATTCGAGAATAGGTTCTGACAGAATCTCAATCTTGTGTTTGTTTGCATTTTTGAATGTGCACATTGACACTAGTAGTACGGTAAACTTATGAAAAAAACTACAACAAACCGAACCACAAACTCGATAACTGTCAGACAAAACAAGATGTCAGTGAAACGGACTGTGGAAAATTTAACAGAGGTATTTAAGAAATTAAAACAAAAACAGTACCGTCGCATAAAGTACTGAGGATGCTGTTGCTACGGCATACTCAGTACACAGTATAGTAGGTGATCTGTAGGTACACAGATCTTAATGTAATTCGTATTTGAACGATGACTTGTGATCAAAGTTAACATAGAATATAACCACAAATAAATGTTCAGTGACAATAACAGCGGAAAAAATTCTCCTAATTATAAATATACATAAAAATTTAGTTTTTAGCAAATAACAGATGAGCGCACTAATCCTGCAGCCGGATCTTAGAACAATATAAATCAAATCAAGTCAAAATATGCTTATTGAGTTTAGATGCGTCTTAGGGCATGCTTATGAATGTCAAAAACGTTTACAAAATTCGCGAAAGAGCAAGACTACGCCATCTGTTCGCAAAACTACCTTAGGACGCCTTGTTCTGAGAAGAACGGGCAAGAAACTCAGCAAGTTTTACCCTCCCTCTACATTACAATTATTTAAAAGAAAATCTCATAAACCACAACGTTATTAAAGTTACATAAGTAAAAAAAACTGTTCTGTGAATAACACTTTTTTAACGGATTTGAAGTTATGTTTTATTATTTAATTTATAATAAAACATAATCCGTTAAAAAAGTGTTTTTCTATGTCTAAAACTGTTCTGTGATTTACCACATTCACTATTACACACATATTCACAGATAACAAGATAACAAGATAACAAAACAATAATTTATAACAATAAGTATAACTAACTAGAACTATTAAATATAATCTTCCAACCCGGCTGGTCACCGTGGAAGATTATGACCTAAACCCTCCAAGGACATCATCATCATGCCACGAAAAGCAAGCGACGAAAGGGTTAACGAGAGAAGGTCACCATCTTTATATAGTAACTTACAACGTCGGGACGCTTTCGTCATACGAAAGAATATTGGAAATGGAGAAAGCGCTGGAAGGGGTAAAGTACGACATAATAGGTATTTCGGAAGTCCGACGCCTTGGAAATTTAATAGATGAATATGAAAAATTCATTCTCTGCTTTACTGGACAAACGCCGGGCCTATATGGAGTGGGCTTCATAATAAACAAACGTTTAAAAGAATATATAGAAAGCTATATTGGAATTTCGGAACGTGTTGCTCTACTGAACTTGAAGCTACCAGGTAAAAATTTGACTATAATACAAGTCTACGCCCCAACAACAAAAGCTAATGAAGAGGAAATAGACAGTTTTTATAAAACTATATATACTGCCATGGAAATGGCACACGAAGAATTTATTCTAATGGGAGATTTTAACGCCAAAATAGGACAGCCACAAATGGACGAACACACAATAATGAGGAACTACGGATACGGAGTAAGAAACAATAGAGGGCAAAAACTTATAGACTTTGCGATGGAAAATAAACTAGCTATTATAAACACCTTCTACAAGAAAAAAGCCAAAAGAAGATGGACATGGCGCTCTCCGGCCGGTCAATATAAAAACGAAATTGACTATATACTGTCAAATCACCCAAAATTGTTTCAAAATATAGAAGTTCTGAACCTAAACTACACATCAGACCACCGTCCTCTAAGGTGTAAAATTAGGCTAACAACGCCGAAGAAAAATAGGACCAACTTTACAAATAATAAAACAAGTCAACTTAGAAACAAGGATGAAATAACAAAGTACAAAGAAAACCTATCAAGCTTTCTCTTGGAGCCATCAGGTCAACCCATCAGCCTTGAGAACAAAACGGTACAGACCTCCTACGTAAAAATAAAGACGGCCATCCAACAAAGTTTGATCCTTGCGAAACATAATACAGAATATAATAAAAAACATAAAATATTACAAGACCGTACTCTAAAATTATTAAAAAGAAGACAAGAACTACAACAAACAAAAAATAAAACACGCTCATTGAAAAATGAACTCTCCGCACTGTACAAACTGGTTAATAGATATATCAAGAGAGACTATGCAAAATATAGGCAAGAAATAATAGAGAAACACCTTGAGCTTCACGGCAGCTCAAAGAGAGCATATAAAGAACTCAGAACAAACCAATCCTGGATAGAAGGACTGAAAACCCTTAATAAAGACCTATACAATCGAACGGATATTGTGAATACAGCAACTGATTTCTACAAGAAACTTTACAGAGACAAAACACGAACAACTTACAAAATCGTAACAGAAACTGTAGACTGCCACTCTATAAAACCAATTCACAAAACCGAAGTAATAAACTCAATAAAAAAGCTGAAATTCGAAAAAAGTCCCGGATCTGACAATATCACAAATAAATCGCTAAAATATGGTCATCAAATTTTGGCAGAGCCATTAACTGAACTGTTTAATTCTATACTTCTAAGTTCTGAAACGCCCATAGAATGGTCTGAAGCAGATATCGTTCTTATATATAAAAAAGGCGATCCAAAAAATATCAGCAACTACAGACCAATCAGTCTGTTACCAAATATATACAAACTTTTCGCATCCATTATAAATAATAGACTAAGCCCGATAATAGAGGCAAAACAATCTGTAGAACAGGCAGGTTTCAGAAAAGGGTACTCTACTATCGACCACATACACACCATAGAGTTAGTTATGGAGAAATATCAAGAATTTCAGAGACCTCTTTACATAACTTTTGTTGATTATCAAAAAGCTTTTGATTCAGTCATACACAAAAGTATATGGGAAAGCTTAAAAGAACAAGAGGTGCCAGATAAATACATAAAGGTGATTAAAAGCATATACAATAACAACAAAGGAAGAATAAAGCTAGAAACTTTAGGCCCCGCCTTCCATATAGAAAGAGGGGTAAGACAAGGGGACCCGCTCTCACCCACTATTTTCATAGCAATACTCGAAAACATCATGAACAAATTAGATTGGAGTAAAACAGGACTCTGTATAAAAGGCACCTACCTAAGTCACCTGAGGTTCGCTGACGACCTGATCCTTCTGTCAGAGACAGTCAACGAGATGCAATTCATGATAGAATCTCTACAACAGGTGAGTGCGGAAGTTGGTTTGGAGATGAATCTAACGAAGACAAAGATAATGAGTAATACACGAAAAAGACCTATAACTATCAATGGTAACCCTTTAGAGTATGTAGAAAATTATACCTACCTGGGAAAAAGAATAAGTTTCGAGGAAAACAGTAACATTATAGAAATAGAGAGAAGGGTCCAACAAACCTGGAATAAATATTGGAGCCTAAAAGAAATATTTAAGAGTAACTTACCAATAACTCTCAAAGCTAAAGTTATGAACTCATGTCTACTACCCAGCTTAACTTATGGAAGCCAGACCTGGAAATTCTCTACACAAGCTGTGAATAAAATCAATGTATGTCAAAGAGGTTTAGAGCGAAGCATGTTGAATATAAAGAGAATGGACAAAATAAGACATACAAAGATAAGAGCCGTCACTAAAGTTACAAACGCTTTAACTTTTGCCCGAAAACTGAAATGGAATTGGGCTGGCCATGTGGCAAGAATGTCTAGCAGAAAGTGGACCAAACGAGTTACCCAATGGAAAGGACCACCAGGCAAGAGGCGGAAGGGGAGACCCTTAGACCGCTGGGAAGATGATCTGAAAAGATCAGCTGGCAAAAACTGGCACTCCATAGCACAGGACCGACAACAATGGGCATCTTTGGAGGAGGCCTTTACCCAAACCGGGGTTCCTGTTTAATAAATCCTATAAATATATATTACTAACATAATTTAAGCTAACCTACTAACAAATCAATATTTTTGGTAACTTTAATATAACAACTACCAACTTTTGTAAAATAGGAAATAAAAAGGCTTTATAATTATAATAATTATAATAACTAGAACTATTGCTAAGCGATTTTGTCTTCTAATTCCAAAATTATAGTTTCGGTGCACATTTTGAATTAGTTAATAATTATATTTTACGTATATTCCGAATTATTTGAAATACTTACACAGACTCCTACTTTGTAATGTTGTAGAAGTTTTTGCGAAGTAATTGTGGAGCTTCCCGCTTTGACCACTATCACTCTATGGTGTTCTTTGTTAAGATTTGGCATAACGACTAGACATCTGAAATATAAAACCTACAATTAAGTAACTAACTTGGAGACGCAAACTTTAAGATTGCTAAGCTAATTTGTTTCGGAACCATAGTTATATACTTAGGTAATAATGTTATAATTCTCAAGATAGACGAAACAAAACGCTCTCACATGCAGATGTAAAGTGTAATATGAAAAAAAACGTGTTTGAAGGTATACTTCTTTGGCGTAACAAGATAAAAATCCTTTCAAATTTTTTTTTTTAGAATACGTTTGTAGACAATAACACTAGAAAAAGTTATTAAATCCTAGTTGAAACTTAAAAGAACTTGTCCCTCTCGAGATAGAAATAATTTCAAAACGCTTTTGTCAAATCCAATCTCTTTATAGATTTAGTAATTTGTATTTAAAATTAAAGCAGATCTTTATGTTCTAAACTACCACAAAAATATATGTGTATTTTGTATTAATATATATTGTACTGTCTCCATCTCATTAATAGTCTTCGAGCACTTTAGAGGGACGTTTCCCTCTTCGAATTTTATTTGTCTTGTCCATTTTAATGCTTACTTTCAATCGAAACGATATAATATGTACTAATCATGATATTTTACAATTAACACTATGTTTTTTATCATATTTTTTTTCTCGTATAGAAAACATTATTTTGGTATAAATAAACACGACTCTGAAAAACACTACATCATGACAGACAATGCAACTTGTCCATAAAACAGAGCAAGCGACAACTAGCGGCCCAAGCGAACACCTTGAACAGATATTAAGGGGGTCAGGTTTTTGTGACAGTGTGCGGGTACCGGTTTTTTGTGATGGCGTGCACGAACATCCTAAAAAATTTACTCTCATCATTTTTCCCTAACGCGCCAAAAGAAATGGTAATGTTAGATCTTGGGAAAACTAGTTAAGTCTATACGTAATATTTTTAATATTTATACTGAACATACTGCGACTACTTTTTTTACATTTAATCATTCAAAAATCTATGTATAGTTTCCTCACATTAATTAATGTCTAAGACATTAATTGTAATTAATATTATAATCAGGGATATAAAAAATGTTATAAGTTTTTTACGTCCGAATTAAAGCAAAAAACCATTAACATCTTCTTTAATATTTACATATAAATAATTTATTATATTGCGTAACCTGCGCATAAATTTATTGTTCTCTATGTTTTACAATCATAATAAAGGCAACATTATTTTGCCTGATATGTATCGTTGATATTATTTTTTTGTTCATATCATATTTCCCGATTAAGATAATGTTTGTAACCAAATACGCCCGTAACTCTAGTTATAAGAAGCTTACAGCTACATAAATTCCTGATATTCCCGGTATAACTCGCAAAGTAACCTTTGCCTATTTTCCGAGCTTAAGCTCCACATTTAAAAAACCAACCGATTGACAACTAATTTCGTTTCTAATTACTACACAGTAAACAATACAGTCTAAGTAAAATGCAAACAAGTCAACGCTGTTAGGCTGGTATCTAAAACTAAATATGATTGATTTTAATACGTAAATTTTGGGTAAACAAAATAAAAAGAAAACCAGGGAACAGGATGGCTTTCTGGGCGTCGTGTAAGCTAAAGAAATATATTATCAGAGGTGGATGAATAGCTCTGCTGGCTTTAAAAACGGTTGTGGAATCCAGTAATTCGGAAGTTTTTCTAAATTAAGGCAATGAGTCTTACGCGTCTTCAATGGTTTCTGCGCATTCGGTTCTAATGTCCTCTATGGCAAAGAAATGTGGCCATAGACTCCTCATAGTGCACACTTTGTCAATCTGTCTCTTCGCTCGCTCCATCGATCCCTTTCCCACTACTATCGTATTTTCTAGCATATGGTCACCTGTTCAAATATATAATCGGTATAGGTTAATTATTAAGGCATAGGGATAGATTCATTCTATTCTATTGTATTTTGCTTTCCAACGTCTTTCATTCATATAAGTTTATTTGTAATTTAGTTATATTTTTATTTTAAACGTTTAAAAATTTGTAGTGTAATTACAATTTATATATAATAATTTATCGAATTATACAAACAGGTGAACATGTTTTTTTAAATATTAACCAATGACGAAACATAAACTACTCACTAAAGTCCTTCTTTTTAAAATGCGGTTGCTGCTGTACCCACTCCTTAAGGATCTTGACAGCCGCCTTCATCTCTCCCGGTTTGTCCAGATTGATCTCATTCCGTACAACTTGAAGTGTGTCCGGGTGAGACCGTAGCAGTTTGTTCACCGGTATAGCCTCCATCTCAGAGCAAAGATTACTGCGAGCACCGCCCAATGTATCACATATAAATAAGCTTACGCAACTGGTGACCTCTAATAATTCCGTGTATTAATTAGTGGCTTTATACATTTATTTGACGCTTTTCAAGTATTTTGTTACAATTTTTAAATTTTATTTTAAAGTACCTATTATATAATCTCATTTCTTTTTACATAGGAAACATTTTAAGACATAGTGATCCTTGCGAGGTCTCCTTCATCATATTATTTATACATCTTAACCGACTTCAAAAGAATCATAAAGAGTAGGTTATCAATTATACGTATTTTTAAATAAATGTTTGAGTGAGTTGTTGTGTTGAGCATTCACACTAAATTTTTTTTATAATTTATAGAAGGATCAAAAACTGTTTTGGACATACATACTCATCAAGTTAAATTTTTTGGGAATTCTATCTAAGTAGTTACCTGTTAAGTACAAGTTAAGGAACACTTACGCAGTTCAAGGCTAAGATTATAACAAAAAATAAATAAAAACTTCATCACACTTAAGAAATATTGTAAATTAACATTTGAAGCTTAGCTTTGCGTCATTTACATGACTTAAAAAAATACAAAAATTATGAAGTTACGAGTGGAAATAATATTTTAATCGAGCTACTTGGTTTTATGGAGAAGAGAATATTACATGGAGTACACGGGATTTACGTCTAAAAGATATTACGCTAGGTCTGGTGTAGCAAAAGGCAGTACTTTGGGGCCATTAAAATTTTTGATAATGATGACCTGCCTGGAGTAGTCGAGTCTACTGTGCCGAGATGATTTGTAAATTGTCTAGATGTAGACAGATCGTTTATAGCCAGGAAGATTGTTAATGTTTGCAGCGTGTTATTGACCGTGTAGTAAATTGGTGCGACAAAAATTAATGAAAAAACAAAAACTCTAACTGAATATCACAAAATTTGCAGTCATTTCATACACCACCACCACTTCACCACCGATTCTTTTTAATTATGGCATAGGTGACTTTGTCACCTACAAAAGTATTTGGGATATATCCCCGGTACAGTTAAAAGGCGGTATGCCGCCTATAGGCGATTATAGGATTTTGGGTTCGTTTTACGTATCGGCAGGAAAATAACTTGGAAAGTAACGCAATAATTTAGGTCCCACATGAAAAGAAATAACTCAATGAGGGTGTAATTTACCCATTTTACCCGCTTATGTATCCGACTTTGTTTTTTTGGGTCTGATTTGATACACCCAGCTAGGGGTAAGGAGGGATCTATTACTCAGTATCTAATTCAGTTAAAATCCTTATGAGTAGTGTGCAAGATGCAGATGTGTTAGAGAGGTTAGCGCTGCGAGTACCGATTAACCGCAATAGGAAAGGGCAAGTATTCGCACGGGCGCGCACTAACTTGCTCATAGATTCGCCACTTACACGTGCATTGCGCATACTTAATAATGTTCAGGTAAAGACTGACTTATTTAGTTTAATACTGACTAAATTCATTAGAGTTACATTATCCATTATTTTTAGGGGAACTATGATTAAATATAAAATAACCTGTTAAAATGTAACGAGTATTTTAAAGTAGTCAAAATGTTCATTATTTATTGTAAACCAGACAATGGCGGAAAAAGTAGTAGGTCCACAGAGAAATCATAGTGATGATTGATCTGACGTGACTTAGACAACTATAGAGTGATACATTGTATAATCTGAAGGCGCCAAATTTAAATTTTATACAATCTAACAGGTTTACGTTAATTTTACGTACATTCTGCCCTATTGTACTACATAGTCACTACTGTAACATAGCCAAATTTAGGAATGCGTCTCTAAACACAGCACTCGTACCTGATTGGAAAACTGCTGTTGTTGTGCCAGTATTTATGAAAGGTAATAAGTTGTCAGCCTCAAGTTTAATTTAGCTAATAATTATCTGACGAAAACATTTTACCCTGTGAACAACATGGACTCGTACCTATATACTAACGTATATAAACGATTCTATAAAATTGGGTAAAAATTTTCGACCAAGGTAGATAATATAGTCTACTTAGATTTTGAAAGTCTACAATCTACAGTAGGTACCAGATATCCGAGAAAAAAATATAAACTTTGATTACGAATTGCCTAACGGAAAGGGAGGGGTTTTTAAGATCGCATAGGAAATACACCGTCCTTGACTCATCCTTCCATCGGTCGATCCTTTGATCCTTTACTTTTTATTTTGTACCCGACAGATCTGAAAAACTCACTAGATGTCTGCAAACAGAGCTCTTATGAGCTCTATCACCATTCACCAGTATTTTATTATTTTAAAAAAAATTATAATGTCTGAAAGCACTCGACTAAGAGGTAATCTTATTGAAACTTATAAAATAAATGTTTCAGGAATTGAAAAGCTCATTCTATTAAGTGAGAAGACATATTTGACGGGAAATTCTTTAAAACTGAAAACCCCTCAATAATTTAAATTCCCTAAAAAACTTTCTCCCAAATCGAGTAGTGGCTATTACTCTCACTACTGGAAAAGGCTTTCGGAAAGTGTGTCTCTGAAAAGGCAAATATGGGATTTGCGCTTTACGATGTTTTCCTTTATCGTCCGAGCAAGTGTTAAATTGCGCAAATTCTTGCGACCAAAGCTGCTCTTTCTTGTGGGACAACAGATAAATAACGAATAACACAAAGTTATATGTGGCAGTTTGTATATTTTAGAATATAATTTACAATAAATTTTGTACATGTTAACCTTGCTCGTGTCCAATATAATAAACTGCAAACATTTGTAAGAGGAAAAATTTACTATTGATATGGAATTTTTCACAAAATATTTTGTTTACTCTCACAATTAGTTTTGACAAGCGAAAAATGTGCTTGAAAATTTGCATTTTACTCCGTTGAAGCACAAACGGTTATCGATGATACGTCAAGAAATGAATTTGAAAATGTCACTTTGCGTTTCGATTGTTTTTTAAAACATGAAAAGTACATTATTTATACGACCGCGTATTTCAGTTTTAAAATTCATGTTTTCTAAAAGAATAGTGACCATCGCCAATTCCATTCCCCGTAACACACGCGATGCAAGCCAAATGTTCGAATGCAAATTTAGTCTTAACCGCCTTAGAAATACGATATACAACAGTTCGGCAGTGATTGTTAGAGCACCCCATAATATATAATGCCAATAATAATTTAATAAAACATTCCGTTAACACTTAAAATTACGTTAAAGTGATACAAACTGCATAATAATTTGGAATAGAGGTCCGTTTGGGTTCGGGGCGTCGATTATTCGGTTTGATTTCTTCGCGTCGGACGCGACGTACTCGACCGCGATTAAAAACGAGTCGTACTCAAAGGTGACTACCAGAGCCTCATTTGAGAAACGACTCCATGCAATATCACGAGAGAAGACGAGCGCGTCCCGACGCCACTGAGGCCCGATATGGCGGTGAATCGCCGTCGTCTTAAGCGTGCAATACCCTGATTGGGAAGAATCCTTTTTATATCAATTTTCATTTTTGAATTTTTTTTTTATTTTTGCAAATATTTTTAAGATTTTTTTTGAATTTTTTATTTTTGTTTTTTATTGTTTTAGGTATTTTTATTTTTTTTATAATCAGTTTTTGAGATTGAGCATTCTCTCATTTTCATAATTATCAAAGTTTACTTACGGATAAACTTTTAAAATTATTTATTGTACTTCACGCGAGGGGGACGTCCCTCGAGGTAAAACGAATATAAAACTTAACGATTAAATCAATTGCCAGGCGCGAATACGAAAATCGACAATCTGATAAAACTCATCGCTTTTAAAAATATATTTCTAACGTCTCATAAAAGGTACCGCGCTTCTAGCACGAGCACGAGACGAGCACGAGACGAGCACGAGACGAGCACGAGACGAGCACGAGACGAACACGATGACGATCGACACTCAGAGATAGCCATTCTCACACAATCCTTATCGTTTCAAAGATATGCCTCGTTCGCGTTTCATCTCCGGGGCGACGTCATAAAACATTCAAAATTTAGCACCAGAATATTATCGCGGCCTATATCACAGACGGACGGACGGACGAGTCCGCGCCCGAAGGAATGTCGAAGCGTGCGCCCTATTTTTGTCATTTCTCGTTTACATCAAAAAAAATACTATTCACATAAAACATAGACAACGTTAAAACATTTCAATATCTCTTTCATTCTTATTATTTACATTAAATAACTTACAAATAAATATAAATATTAAAAAATTAACGGGACGCAATCAAGGCGCGACCGGAGGCCGAGTCGCAACCGCGAGGCGACCCGGACGCGGAGCCGCGCGAGTAACATATGTCCGCGGAGGCCCCGCCCTTCGCCCCGCTCTACGGGATCGGTCGCGTATCACAGCCTACGTTCTCGAACGGCCTTCGGGCCTCGACGGCCTTAGGGCCGAGCCGGCCTCATCGGGCCTGGGGCCAGGCCTCGGCCAGGCGGGGGCGGGGGGCCAGCCGTCGATAGCTGTCGCGGAAGGCCTTCACGATCTTCTCGAACACCTCCGGGTCGTACACCGACCGAGCCGTGTTCGTCAGGTCGAAGGGCTCTGCGGACAACAATCGTTCCGGTTACGCTCGGCTCGAAGTGCGGGCGACCGGCCGGGCGTGCGCGCGCGCATGTTACCTTCGACACAGATGTATTTCCACTGGTGAGGGTCGAGATGCGAGTAGCGGCACTCCGCGACGGGGATGCGTCTTCCGGCGCGGACCGACACCGCCATCTGGTCGTAGCTGGAAAATCATTTTCTCATTTTCAATAAACTTTTTATCGCCGTTCAAATTGCGTCTAGAGAGCCGATCGAACCCTACGCAGGCAAAACATTAACATTCAGCGGTTCCGCTATCGAGATACACACACAGACACAGATGTGCGTCTGCTTAACTATCGGCGAGTGGAGGTCGAACACGAGTAACTCACGGGAATTCTCCGTAGTATTTGAGAAATTGCAGGAACAGTTCCCCTAAGGTGAGCCTATTCTGGGACCTCGAGGGCTTCTCGCAGACTTCTGGCACGCGAGGGAGAATCCACGGGGTCGTGCCGCCTGAAAGTCATCACCGACGATTAATATGGTCTATGGTTTTTACATAATGAAAAACTAATAAAATACATAAAGTAGTTACTGACACTGCAAAAAGTGGATGACCATGAGGGTGAGGGCGTACGAAGACAACGTGCGTCTTCTCGCGTCGTTGATGCGATGCGCCCGCGCCCACAGTTTGGCCACCGCCACCAGAGGGCGCACGCGCCAATCGCCTGCGGACGGCGATGTCGATCACGTTTATGTTGATTTTAAATTTAATTTAAATCAATTTAAATTATCATCCGACGACCGACGAACTCACTAAGAGATCGGAAATATATTTGATTACTAAGAAAGTGAATTTCTACCACTGATCACACCTTCCCAGGGGGTCAGTCTTCTGCCAAAGCAATTAAAGATTTAGTCAAAATTGACACGTTCAGATATCGTAGACATTGGGGAGCGTTCAAGTATTACGTCACCCCCCCATGTAACGCGCCGTAACGTATATGCCGTAATGGATGTCGAGTCGAAGTCGAAAATAATATTAACAATAATAACGCGTAATTCTATCCCCGCCCCGCATCGTAACGTTTAATAAATAGAAAAAAAAATCGTTACGTAATACTTGAATGCTCCCTCGATCGTCGAAACAGACAAAGTAAGCGTGTACCGATGGAGAAGGCGTAGAGCATGTTGGTATTCCGAATGCCGACCACGTTGTTGCAATTGAGGTCCACTTGCACCCCGGAGTAAGCATCGCGGAACTTCAGGATGGGCACCTTGGCTTGAATCAGTTCCGCGTCTACATTAAACAAGTTATTTTATATTAGTTGACTCGAAGGCAATTTCAAAATAAAAATTATTAAACATTATTATGTATATCTATAACGAGTAACGACCAAAGGTTTATTTCGAGTTTTGATTTCCTTTTAATAAATAGGAAGAGTAAAGCGAAGAGTACAAAATCAATAATTATACTGACCCGGATCAAATGCCCGGATGAAGGAGAGAATATAATCCAGGTGCAGAAGGGCGTGTGCCCGCGGCTCCACGTGACCCATCGAACGCACATACAGACAAAGATCCATGTCTGACGACTCTAGACCGAAGCCCGTCATCGTAGACCCGACGACATATAAACCGTAGCGAGGAAATATTGTCTGGAAGTACATCCTATACAATTTATATGATGCAATAAAGTAACAAAAGCTATAAAGACAATTAATTTTATTAATTTGCACAGGTCAAAAAATTCAATGTTCTACTAAATATAATAAAGGACAAAAACGTCTCTCCTGTAAAGCTGCGTATAAATTAAGCGCGGCAGCCGCGCGAGCCAATGTTCGACCAGAATTGACCTTCATTTGCCGCGCGAGCCAATATGAAGATATAAATTTAGTTGGACGTGACTGCCGCGCGCGGCAGGCGATCGATCACAAACAGACCGCGGCAGATAGTCAGACCAGTTCACTCTTGTAAACCTGCGAGTATGGACTGGCCGCTTTCATTGTGATTCACCATCTTATTTGTAAAAAAAATAAAAGAAAAATAAATATAATTATTTATTTAACCACGGCGACCCCGTCTACATAGAGTTCGATGGTTTGCCGCGCGTAATGTATACGCAGCTTTAGTCAAAATCCAAAACTTAGTTGATTATGGGAGTCCCAAACTTTTGAAAAGCATCCCTCTGAAGCTTACTATTGACATATTCATATTTATTAATTCTTGAAACTCCTATCCATAAAACTGAATTCTATCACTCCTCCTTTACTGTGCAAAGTATTCTGCTTTGGAATTCTCTTCCAATTGACATTAGACGAGCTCAGTCCCTAAATTTATTCAAAAAGCTTCTTTTTGATCATTTTCTTTCTGCCTCATAATTAGCTGCCTCTGCTTATATATATTAATTATTGTGACACTGTTAACCTTTTGTATTATATTGTATTTTAAATGTTTGTCTATATATAGTTCTAGTTATTATTATTGTTATTTTTCCTTTAGACTTTACTTTATTTTAGTTATAGTAACGGGTTATTTTGAGTTTTTATTTTTTTGTTAATAATTTTTGCAATTCTTGTACTCTACCCTATGTAGGTGTTTCTTTTTTATTGTTCCACATTAGGGTTGCCTGGAAGAAATCGCTTGTTAGCGATAAGGCCGCCCGTTGCCTTATAACTTTTGTAACATGTTTTTTTTTTGTATTTTTGTTATGTGTATGTTTGTAAGGTAATAAAGCATAAATAAATAAATAAAATATTCATATAAAACTTATATTTATTTCTTGGATAGTGTAACATAACTTACCCTAACAGTTCCATACAGATATCTCCACAATTGCATCTTATTGTGGAATGTGGCCTCTGTTTGCTGAGACTTTATAAACTTATCCCATATCTCCTGAGATAAGGTATCCCACTGGGAACCTGTCATATTTTAACAATAAAAATTTACAATACAATAAAATAAAAAGTAATCTTATAATTAACAATAATATTACAACTTGTCTTACCATTAAGTAAGTCATCAGGAGCAAACTTTACTTCAAACGGATAGAATGAAGAGTTAAATCTGTCTATTGTTAACCTTCTTGGCCGGTGATCACGACGGTTCCTGGAACGCCATTCACGAGTCACAGTATTTGAACCAGAACTGCTTGAAGTGCGTTTACCATCTGCATCCAATATTAAGGGAAATTTATAAAATATCATAAAACTTGTTTTTTTGTTGTGAAAAATACCAAGTCATTTTTTAAATAATATGCGTTCAATTGAGTGAATTATATCATCTTTGACAGAAAAATCATTTTGTTTCTAATTTGAATGTCACAATTACGATGATTGTGATATGTAGCTTAGGTCTTTAAGCATATAAAAACATAACTTTATCTATTATATATATATTTATAAAAATACATATATATTTTTGTGGGTACATATTTACCAAAGCAGTTATGCTTACTGGAACCAATTCTTATCTCATTAGATAACAAGGACATCATATTTTAAATAATATCTTATCTAATAACTTTGGTAAAGCTTACAATATATCTTGGTGCTACTATAGAAAATTATTTAGTAGGAATAGTTTTGGAGAACAAATTTTATATGAAAAGAAGTGTTTAGATGAGGGTAGTGAATGTAAAATGTAAAAATTTTCAGAAAGCAACCATGTGCAAAATGTTTACCATTTTCACTTGATTTATTAGACCCATTTGATCCTGAGGCATTGCTAGATAGGCTTGAGTCATCAGATTCATATCCAAATGGGGAATTAATATCTTTTTGATGTTGCTTGTCCCTGCCCAGCCATCGCCTCTGGCCCTGCCGCGGCGATCCTCCTCCTCGATTGGGCACTCCAACCATTTGTGCCAGAAAATGCTGGCGATTATGACATTGTCGGTCCATATTCTGTCCCTGACCGACGCGTGGAGCACTAAAGCCATTTTTCCCATGGCACATCACTGACTCACCTTCACTCATATTGCCACGATATCTGCGAGTAAGTAATATTATTTAAATTGTAGTTCACAAATAAAACCGGTGAACAAGATGAACCTTCTCATACTAACCTTTTCAAATCACTAAATGTAATGACGCATTCAATTGTGGGCACCTATTGCGTCATAATAAACACAGTATTAATAATTCAGCTGCGACGTCGAAATTGTATAATTTACACTTATTTATTAAACCACCGAAATTCGAGACGACCCAGTCAGGCTTATTCCCTTGTACGTCGATGGCGGTCTGTTAAGAATCAGGTTGTTGTCACAGTAATGTTCTAGTCGCTTCTCTCCTACCTACACAACCTAATTGAAATATTTTTTTCGACGCCTTAATTAATAAATCTACCCACAAAAATCAGAAAATCCTCAAAATATGAGAAAAAATTCCGCCATGACTTATTGAAACGACATTTGCGACATCTGGCGGTTACTATCAAAAACTACACGTGACAGCAAGTGACTTTTTATTTCAAATTATTACATTCTAATTTTAGCCAGAATGATATAAACTAAATTATTTTTCTCAATTGGTTATTTAAATTTAAAAAGTTTATTTTTATTTTAAGTCATTATAATTATAATTATAAATTCCGTTTCTCCTACTTTATTCATTCTTTTTAACAATAAATTAAAAGTAAACAGTAAAATAAAGTATTTAATTGTAGCTGGCAAGTGGTAGCACAACGCCGTCGTGCATTTATAAATTTGACAACTAACAACTGACAACATACAATTTGTAATGTTTTATATTTCAAATGTCAGAATATACTTCATTTATATAAATCTGTATCGTACTACTACTAAAATTATGTGACTTATTGATATTAAATAATAAAAATTAAACCGTTTCTATTAGCAATTCGAAAAATTATGGATTTATTTTTTGAAAATGTGCTTATGGCCACACGTTCACGTGTTTATTTAAGTTGTGATGACGTCAAGCGAGGATAATGTAACCTTAAAAGTGCAAGAAGTGACCAACAACAAACTTTGTTTTATTTTATCATAACTATCAGTTTGAAAATTGTATTGATATGTCACACTTCGGAGATTTTATGGACGGTGTTCCTGTTAAAATATCTGAGAAGTACAAGCGTCCTTCACCAATCGAGTTACCCTACAATGTAACTGAATGTCCTTTACGTGCGCAGAATGTTGTCGATTGCGTAAATTACTGCTCTACATTTGAGCGTAACATTCTTGCAAAACTTAAAGAACTAAGAAGTGCAAAAGAGACCAAGAAAAACGAAAGAAGACATCGTCTTCACCTTCTTGAAGAGGCGAAGCAAAAGAAACTTGATGCTATTGCTGCAGCTGAGGCTGAGGAGAAGCTAAAGCAACTGAGCATTTCTGAAGTGTCTTATCCCAGCACTGAGGAGATAAGCCCACTCTCACCTGATGATAAGCCAGAGCATAACTGTGATACCTCAGTTCAAGACAATATTGTTACTAATAATTCTGATACAAATAAATCAACTAGTGTAGATATTAACTTGACAAACATTACCCAGGACTCTCAGTCAAGCATCTTACAACCTATCCAAGTTCAGTCCAACTATCAGCAATGCAGTTTGCTTGATGATCCTGATCCACTTCAAGAATTGAAATTTACTACAAATATAACAAAGGCACAGTATTCACATAATGTGGAAACTTTGACTTTTAAAGATTTTGAAAATGACACATCCAGCCCTTTTGATAATGTTGAACTGAAAACTATAAATGATATGGAATTATTAGCTCAAGTTTTGCAAAGTCAAAGAGATTCAAGTGTTAGTTGTCAAATGCAAAGTTACCCTGATCAGGTGTATTCAGGATATGCCAACTGTGCAACACAGGCCCAACTTGATGGAGGTACATACCTTCCCAATGCTTACCAACAGACAATACAAGATCCAAACATTATGTATTCATCTCCTCAACACTTTCCTGTCTCTAATGGATTCTATGTTCAAGCAGACACAATCTGTGATAACACTTTGCCTTTAGACAATGTTTATGTTCCCAATTATCAATATTATGTTCCTACTCAAACATATGCTGATCAATACTATAACGCATCTACATCAGCAGATATCAGCCAAGTTGCAAATGGTTCATACATTCCTCAGCCTTACTATTATCAGTATCAACCATATTATGATCCAAAAATAAATACTGAACAGAATAATGTAACATCAAGCAGTTCACAGAATATAAAATCTAGATCAAGAAGTGTGCCAGACATTGTGAGAGAGTTGAATGAAGAATTAGCTACAGCTAAATTAAGGGCTTATGAAAGATCTTGTAATGTTAGCCCAGCACCAGTAACAACTGTGCCTAGGTCTTCCTCTACTAGTGAGAAAAGAGAAAGTAGGAGAAGGAAACAAGAGCAGTTACCAAACCCGTTTGAAAAGTTTCCACCTCAGTTGCAAAGTGTTTGTCAAAAAATTCATGGGATGGGCTTCCCACTAGATCGGGTAGCAAGAGTATGCAGTTTAGTTGGTGACAATGATAAAAAGGTTAGTTTTAAACTAAAGAGTAACATAATCAGTAAATATAAAAGAATCATTCACCCTTGTAATTTTGTTAAATTATCTGCAACCTGATATTCATTATTTTTTTTTAATTCTATAGAAGGTCATACCTATCTAATAATAAATATAATGTCTAACTAGAAGCACTAGTTTGCAACATTACAATGCAAACTAATATGTCAAAGTATTGTATCCTAATAAAAGAATGTTATGCTAGATATTATTGTTAGACAAAATTTTCATACACAAAGTATTAAAGACCTGATCCAATAATTAATTAATATTCTTAAACATAATGCTTACGATACTCGTGTGTATCACAACTCCTAAAAAATAATAATAAGTTTTAATATTCAATAGCCAAAAAAGCCATTAATGTAAAGAAATCTTTTTTAATTCCAGATAATAGAAGGGCTTCTGATTGTTGGAGAGCTCATGGATCTAGGTTTCTCTGAAGGGAAAGTATCAGCAGCTCTTGCTAAACATGAATTTAATAGAGATAAGGCATTAGATGAGTTAGTTTCATAGCAATGTATGCAACATAGCTGGTTAATGAATTTAATGAGACTACTGGGCCTTAGAAATGATCTATCATCGAGGTATTGTATGCCAATATTATGTCTTTATGACTGGTGGCTTATTGTTACACTGGCCCTGGAAGATTTAAGGCAGTTGCAAAGATGCTGTGGTAAGATGAAACGGCTTGAAATAGTGTTTCAAAGAAGTTGTTTGGACAATAGTGGTAAAGAATATTTTATATCTTTTTATCTCTTATGACTTGCCGGACATTTGGGAAATCTATATCCACTTTTATGCTTCCCAGACATGTTATATATTATATAAAGTTTTAGTAGCAAATTTTCACCCAAGAGTTAGTGTTACATTTAAACAAAGATATTGATAGGTAAATGGTTGGTTCATCTTCCAAAAACAAAAATTATTTAATGCTTTACTTTTATGGTTTTAGTGATATCATAATCGTCTTTAGTTCTTATTAAATTCATTTCATCTATTGCCATACACTGAATTTGTAACCTGTTACGATATAAATATCAATGGCTATACTACTATTAGATCTCATTTCAATTCATTTCCATCGGAATGCAGTAATATAATTTCTCTTTAACAAATTTTTATGTTTGATAAGGAAAATATTTGGTATCCACCAAGTTTGACAGGACTTTTAACACACAACCTATAAGCTCACCTTAAATAGTGAATACAAGTTATCATTTTACAATTTATGGTCACTGACAGTTGCATTGCAGTGTCTTTATCTTTAAACTTATATTCCTTCCAGGATTTGATGAGTTGATTACTCATAAAATCCTATACCATAATATAATACTAAATGGTTCATTTTAACATGTTGCAACGAAGTATATTAATAAGACTGTTAATTTTTTATGATTATGTAAACAACTCTATTTTAATAAATTGCCACTTTGTACTTTCTTTTCGCCATTTGGGGTCCTGAGCCTAACCAACACCCAACAAATAATGATTAAGTCCGTCACTGAAATGGGACATTTAACACTACTTGAATTACATTTTTGCAGTTGTATATTTTTTAATTCCAGATTTAGCAATATAAGCATATTATGTTATGGTAAACATATTTATTTGTTATTTTGTAAATAATAGTACAATTCATGGTATAATATCTCGTCCATTGATTTTGATTTAAAATAATGAATTTATTTTACAATAATAGGTAGCCATTCATTCAATATTATTTATTACTCAGTAGAAAGTAAGTATTGATTGGTAATTTAAACAGGTTCTTCAAAAAAATATTTGTAATAGAGTAAGATCAATTTAAATTATTCCGTTGTTAAATAGTTTCTTCAATTGTTTTGTATAATGTATATCAGCTTAAATGCCAGATAAATTAGACAAAAGATTGGCTCTGACAGGCATTACGTCAGGCTTCGCTTAGCAAAAAAAGGGGGTTTAGTTCTTATTAATCTGCTAGTGTTGATGTTTCGTTACATACCTACTCGTCGGGGAGGTGCATTATACCATCATTGTATCATTCAATTATTAATAAATTGAAAATTTTGGGAATAATTTAACTTGCACGCACTTGGGTCAGATGCCTACCTACATGAAAAACTCAGCCTAATGATGATAATATTCATTGTTAATACTCATGGAACTAAATATCCGAAATGTTTTATAACACGTTTAGCCGAAAACGTAATAAAAAGAAAAATTTTGCATTTGTCGCCAACCTGCCTTGGTCAGCCTGAGCCAACTTTAGTGATACTGTCTATGCTTGGGTATAGGGCGCGTGATTTTCTATAGCTTAAATATATTTAAATTATTGTATAAATAAAAGAGTTATTTTCATACACTTGTCTTATTTACCATACCGAGACTACGCGCTAATATATAAATAGTTCTGCACTATGCCTGCATGAATATTTCTTCTCATGAAGGGTTAAGTTTAAGCTTGGAATCGCAGCGAAGAGCAAACGTTATTTTGAGAGCAAAAGTAATACGCCAATCGTATTTGAATATTCAATTAAAAATAAATCAATGGCGCTACAACCTTTTTAGGTCTGGGCCTCAGATTTCTGTTTCATGATCATTTGGTAATCTAATAGGCAAGTAGGTGATCAGCCTTCAGTGCTTGACGCATGCCGAATCTGAATATTCAATTATCGAAATTAAATTTTCCAAAACGTATAACATGAGCTCAGGCGTCTAAAGTTTCAGTTGGTACAGATGAGTTTTGTTAAGATTCTCATCATCGAAATAGGTAACACTTTTTACTGCAGTTTTTATGACTACATCCTGCATCTGTCATACAAATGAATGCTGTCCACACATGCGGCAGGCTTTTTTTTTACTTGTATCACGTTCTCATGCTTTTTTAAGTAAGTAACTTTTGCGCCGTCTACAAATGTTTGGTGTTTCTTAGCTGTTTTTTTTGTAAAATTACTGTTAAGTCAATGTATACCTATTAAAAATAAAAATTTATCGAATCAAACATAGTCAATAAGCTATAAATTATTATAAATGTTACCAGTAATATATAAACAATGTGTTTTATTCATAAAGGTTCAAAGACCGATTAGGTTAGGTTACGTGATAAATCTGTTACTTATATAGGTAGGTATTTTTTTCGCATGTAGGTAATCGCATCATATGAATGTTAATTATGTTATTAGACTGACAGGATATAGTATGGAAAAAATATTATTAAGTATAACATTCATCATTTTTTATAAATTTAATAATTACATTCAAGAATTCCTAGATCAGCGTAATCGGAGTCAGGTGCGTGCCCTCATAATGTGTATAAATTTACGTCACAAACTAACATGCAAATTACAAACAGTGCCGTCAGACACGTCATTTATGAGATCTTTGGTTTCTTAACACATTTGCGGCTTCTTGGTTATCACAGATCCATTTCTTCTTGATAGTCATCAGCCGACAATCAACTTTCGGACACCGCCTTGCCAGTTGCTTAATGCTCATCTTTGAACTTCTGTAGTAGATGAATGAGACAAGTCCATTCGAAATCGGATCATATTGGCCAAGATAAGGACAAATTTAGCTATTTAACATGCGTGCAAGCAAGAGCGGCGATATTGTGTGGACAACCGGAATTACTGCTGCGTTTTGTTTTGAGACGGCTCGCGGCCGGTCCACCGTCAGCCGTCGCCACTCGCCGCCCGCCGGTCGGGCGTCCAGTTGCATAGTGAGCGGCGTTAAAGTTGCTCGCATTGTCATTTTCGCGCTAAAATGTTTTTCCGTTTCGAAACGCGCCGCGACACAATCGTTTCTTCGATAACATCTTAAATCCGATATAGCCGCGTGATAGAGATAGTGACGTCCTAATTTTATTTTATTACGTTATAATTCATTGACCATGTAAATCGTTCGCGAAATAAAGCGGGCCGCTTATGTTGTAACAAAAAGAAAACAGATATTCTGGGAATGCCCACATGTGGTAAACTGCTAACAGCGGCTGCGTTTGTTAAAGTGTCACGATGCCGCGAAGAAATAAATGGATGCATCTGGTGGCCGGAGTCATAGCCGGAGTTACGCTTGGAGTATTCTTAAAATTATGCTTAAGACCTTCCTCTCGGACGTCCATTGAGACATGTCCGGAAGCTGCAAAATTATACGCTCCCCCTGACCCATTAGCGGTGATAGGCTTGACGGCCGAGGAAACGATACAAAACTCAAATAGAACTTTAGTGTTTGTGGGTGTGATGACTGCGGAACAGTATTTGAATACGAGAGCAAAAGCAGTTTACGACACGTGGGCTCAGGACCTTCCGGGCCGATTAGCATTCTTTAGTTCTGAAGTGTCGCGAGCTCCTGGTTTGCCCTTGATACCCTTGCGCTATGTCGACGACAGCTATCCTCCTCAGAAGAAGTCGTTCCTAATGTTATTGTACATGTACGAAAACTACGGAGAAAGGTTCGAATGGTTTATGCGTGCGGATGACGATGTATACGTGCGTGGTGACAAATTAGAAGAATTCTTGCGCTCCGTGGACAGTAGAAAGCCGCAGTTTATCGGTCAAGCGGGAAGAGGTACCACCGCTGAAAGAGATGCACTGGCTCTCGACTACAATGAAAACTTTTGTATGGGCGGGCCTGGAGTGCTTATATCAAGAGAAACTCTTCGAAGAGTGGCGCCTCACGTCAAATACTGCTTGAAGCACCTTTATACTACTCATGAAGATGTGGAACTCGGAAGATGTGTTGCGAAATTTGCCGGAGTTTCCTGCACATGGAGCTATGATGTAAGTCGATGTAATACAATGCTTAATTGTTGTAATTTAATATTCTGTAACATGATTTTGCGTTTGTGCTGATAGTGCGATTAGGTTACTTTACTATAAGCCTATTTCGAGGCTCTATGACTAGTTAAAGAAATATCTATATTTCTCTCTGGTTTATTTCTTGTGCCAAGAAGCCAGTTTCTTTACTCTGTGAAGGAGAGAATTAAGGAACCCTGTGACCTAAAGGAAATCGTAACGTCGATAAACCCATATGGCAATGAGTTGATTACTATGTCAGATATATTTTTATATACACAAATTGGTCTACACTAAGTAGACAATAGTTTAATCATCTCAGACCAATATACAATTTTCGCCTCCGAGCTCCATGGGTCAACCGTTGCTAAAGGTTGAAAAGTCAGGATGGGTTTGATTCACCGCAAGTTCGGAAGAACTGCCTTCTCATGCGTAACTAATAATTTACTTTTTAAGGTAAACTTCAAGTAATTTACTTGTAAATGAAAATAAAGGCAGTATGCCCCACGCCCTATAAATCATACTATTAAGTTATTTTTATATAATAATTAATAAAAGATGGATGACAATTAGTAAAGATGGTTGGCTTTCTCAAAATGAATGTCGGTAACCTACAGTTATAAAACAAAAATAGCGCCACATCGTCTGTTAGCATTTATAAAACAATTGCTAAAATAATCTTCATAAATCCATGCGCAAATTGATAACGTTTTTATTTTTTAAGCAATTACGTAAATGACAGTAATGTTTTCTAAAACAGGAGACGTTAATAAATAGAGAGAGAGATAAATTGTCCTCCTATCTGTATTAACAACACATTGTAACATTTGGTTTTAATATTTGCTCATTATTGCTTAATTTTAACCTAATAGAACCTAATGTTATCTGCAGTGCGGCGAATTTAAAAATTACGATGAAATTCTTATGACTCATTTACAACTTATCGGGATTTTGACCAGCCAGTATATAATTACAATTAAATGAAGGTGGCAGAGATCCTTAATATATTATTCTAAAAGATTTTCTGTTGAATCATACATAGTATATTTATTAGAATGCAACAAAATTTTCAGAGATTATGCAATTGGTTACACATGCAAAAGTACAAATGTTTAATAAGTATTATAAAATACATAAAGACCTATTCGATTTACATAACATATTAGACAAGATAGAAATAAAAATAAAAATTACCTTAAATATAAAACTTTAACTTGGTTCGTAATTGGAAAAAAGCCGTAACTATAAATATAATAATTTATAGATATAATAAGAGGTGTATATAGTAGGTATATAGCCACGATTAAGGGCAGCTATCTAATCATCTTTATTATTTAAAATTCTACGTGATCATAGAGACAAAAGTACAGGTATATAGTCCTTTAATTGTATCCCATATTTATATAAACTCTCAGTTTCTGTAATATTAAACTACGAGTTTTTGTTTGTAAGATTAGATACAATACGGACACCTAACCCGATAAATAACGCTATAAAATATATTACATATACATATATACAACTGCTAAGGGCGTTCAAGAATCTATAACAATGCGATAAGGAACAAACCGTGGGGTAGATTCGAAACTTTGCCCTAAGTATGAAAAAGTGTTATTAATCGCTGAGCCCTTAACTACGTAATAATATAATCAAGCTTATCAAAAAAGGGTTAATCTAGCCTATAATCGATATAATTATCTATTATATCGATTTGTAATCAGATCCTTAGTTCGTAGAATGTTTCAATATTTTTGATGGAAAGAATAGAGTAAGGGCAGGCGAAATGTGTAATTCTTAATAAAATAATAATTGTATGGTTCCACATTGTGGTGAGCGGCAAAAGCCACTCAGTTGTGGAACGACGGACAACGAGGTGATACGGATAGTATTTTGTATTCTGCCTTGACGTCCGATGATGATGAAACTCAGCTAGCAGGTATTAGTCCGAACAACTCCGCTAAACACTCTCCATGGTAAATGCGGTAAAAGATGCAGAGACAGACCACATCTCTACGCAACGCCAACAAGATCTCTGTTTGTTCACCTGCCATTGTTCATGCGAGCGTTGTAACCCGCCCTTTTCCACTTAATTATTTGAAAATATAACGGCACCAATTTACTTGTGAATACTATTTGTATAGTACACTATATCGAATGTACCTAATATACGCTGTGGTACTACCAACAGCTACTCTATTAAAATAGATTTCGTATAGAATACCCGACAAACAAACGACAAAAGTTGTATGACTTGTCTAATCAACTAATAAAAGCTATATTTAAATATAGCTCAATAAATTATCCGATATATCTGTTGCGCGCAATAAAATTAAAAAACGTGAAGTAGTAACTAATTAATAGATAGATGTCATTTATTACATTGATTTTAATGCCTTAATTGTAACCAGTTTCCAATATCAAATAGGTTTTTAATTGCAAAGCAATTTTTTTTAATGAGTACGAAATATAGTTTGTATAGATTTCTCTCCTCTAATTATAATTCCCATGTTTATTTATTAGATGTACATTTAATGGACACCGAATAAGTTTCTCACTATTAGGTTATTAAGAGCTTAGATTAATCTCAAAAGGATTTGGCAATAATTTACATGTATTTTGTGGCACAGTATAAGTGAAGAAATTCAGAGAATTATAATTTCAGATCGGATGTCAATCCTACAACGGTGAAATAATATTTTAAGTATTATTTACAAATCGGTTGATGATTTGTAAGTGAGAATGTTATTCTAACTTATCGATAGTCATTATTTTGTATGCTCTTATTTAGTGAATAATTGTGTGTGTTTTTTTATTATATTTTAAACTCGAATACGACGACAGCACTTACAGGCTTAATTTAAAAGTATCAATAGATGTCCCGGTGTACATATATTTGTGCCAAAACTTAATACATACAACATTTTAAAAGAGACAAAGAGATCGGACCTCATACTACAGCCTTGAAACACAAACTTCTGAAGGCATCTTGTATTTTAAATATAAGGCAACCAAGTTAATTTTTTTTTCCAAAAAGACATCAAATATTTCCCAGACAGGAATAGTTTGTATTGGAAAATTAAATTCTCCTTTGAATAGTATTTTTCTTTACTTATTATTTATGTTTTTCACCGTTTAAACGTCATCTGAACATCCACAAATATTTCAAGATAATAATTAGCCAAATCGGTCCAGCTATTCTCGAGTTTTAGCGAGGCAAACGACCAGCAATTCATTTATTTGTATAGATTTTTTCAAAGCTCCTTTTAATTTGGGAATTATACCTCATTATTATTTGTGAAGGGTTTATTAAAAATTTCCCGGCGAACAGACGGTATAACGTCAGTGCCTCGTCTTGCGACCCTCAAATAAAAAAGGCACCCATTTTTTTTTAGTTTCTTATAGTCTTTGCATTAGTAAATTTAGTCATGTTCTGTGGTGTAGTGGTTTGGTTGTATTTCCAAACATACATATTCCAAATAAGTCATGACTTAAAGGTCTTTGTTACCAGGTCATAAAATTAAAAAAAAAAAAAAAATTGTGTGTTTCTTATCTCGTCCGTTGATTGAAGAAGTAGTAGAATTTTTATTCGCATTATTCAAGTTTGATTTGATTATATATTGAGTAATTAATTTTTTGCTGTATGGACTAAAAAATGTCAGTAATTGTCGCATATAATTGAGTGACCCGTTACCTGGGGTTCAACGTCTCGCAAAATTCAAACGCATTTTGTTTCACAAATCTCAGTCTGAACTGGTTTCCATTACACTGGGGCTGCCATAAATAATGGGTTTGAAGGACATTTCGCCCCATTTACGTTCGATATAAAACGAGTTTTATGGGGTCTAAAAACATGCTTTTTATGTTTAAAAAGATGTACAATGTACATCGCTAGCATATTAAGGCAAACAGCGGAGATGTTTTAAATAATATCCGTTAAAACTACTGTAATTTTATAGTTTTTGAGTATAAAACCGTTTAGCAGGCTTGTTATTCAAAATCTATTTTATAACTCAATTTAACATTGTATCAAGTTGGTTAAACGTTCTTGACAGATTTAGTTAATACTACTTGTATTTACATATAATATGTAATGTTATATTAGCAAAAACATAAGTTTAAAGGTTTACAGTCATCAGTTGAGGCTTGACAAATTTACCCACTAACGGATTTGTATGGGAATGTCATTACTTATTAGCTTATCACTGCCGTAAAGTGATTTTGTATCGAGCTCCTGGTTCGAGAAAGTCTTTCCCCTTTCTATAATAAATTTACATTGAAATTCCAGGTTCAAAGCTAATAAACGTTCTACATTTGAAGTGATTGACCTCTATATTTCTTCATAAAATTTGTCTTTGATAAGATATTTGATTCTTCGCAAAGATACCGTATGCGAGGGGAGCGTTTTTATAACATGACGTGTTATTCTAAAACATTAGTTACTTAGACAATTTCTATATAACTTTAATAAAGACACCAATAAAAGCGACCATTATTAATTTTAATTTTTCAAGGCTTAATTTTATGTTGGTGTAAAATGTAATTTATATTGTTGTCTCTCTACGTACGTGTGTTTGTTTGTGTATAAGAGACCGTGTGACTTCTTAATATTTTATTTTGTATAGCAATTCAAGAGGCATTTAAGCAAACATCCGAAAAAATCAGCAAAAAACGTAACAATAGTCTACCTGACGGAATCTCTTACTAAATAAGTATCGTGTTCGAAGAAAAACTGTTGAATCCCAGGTAAAATTAATTTCAAAGCTACCTTATTCTGCGACACGCTTATTAATCAGTCCTAAAAATTATCATGTTTTAATGTTCGAAGAGCGATACATTTAATCTAATAGACAGGATAAAAAGTAACAGAAAAAAGCAACAAATGAGTAATGTTTTTTGCAAACACTCCTACGGTACATTAATTAATGCTCCAGGTAAGTGGATAGGGTAACAATAATTTAAGATAGACCCCAAATCTTATTAAAATATATTTTTATTAAATGAATTTGCTTAAAGGACTTGATAAATGACAATATAGTCTTTTTGCGTCTGTTCTGTTTAATTAGTTTTTTGTAGTCGGATATTATATAGATATGTATGTGCACATAAGATCTACTGGTTCGAACCACTTCAGGGTTGAGAATGGCTAAACTAAACGTAGGTTAAATTCTTCTAAGGCTAAGGATCCATAAAAATACTATTTAAATAACCGAACTTTTGATATATTTGAATGAGTATTTACCTACTTGCCTTTAAAGTAGTTTAATTAGACATGCGCAATGACTGCGGAAGAGATTTATTTGAACAGAGTCGCCTTGAGCTTGTAGCCGGCGGGCGTTTTGCCACGTTTTGTGTGTTATTACTCACAAAATGAGTTTTTTGAACGCAACGATAGGCGGACCATAGTTTACTATATTTAAAAGAAGTACCTATGTGGTTTATATGTAAAAAAGAAGTGAAAGTGCTGAGATAGTATACGTTAAGATCATCTAATTATTTTAAGTATAAATATACACTGGAATCCGTATCAAAAATTATGCAATAATAGTCTGTTAGTAACCTTTTTCATCCAGAAATACAATTAGCTAATGATAATACACTTTTAATTTAAATAGATTGAATTAAAAGATATTCACCCTACTTATTGAACAACTAAACCGCCAAACACTACCTCTCGATTCATTAAAATAGTTTAAATATTGTCAAACCCACGAAAATGGGCTTTTATACTTTTAAGAAAATTGAATGAGCACGATGTTACACCTGCATACGAATATGTACCTTATTTGCTTGGACGTAAGGTCGTTAACGATTGTAGTATTTCTTCGCTATTGAGGACAAAAACTCACCTACATCCATTTGGTCATTGCCCTTACGAAATTAGTTCAATATCAAATTATTGTTTAAGGTTCGTCTATGATTTACGGGTAGTTTAAAATCATCATCATTATTATAGAGTTATGAATTAATATAATAACTAGCTGTTGCCCGCGACTTCGTCTGCGCAGGATTAGTATTTCGAGTAGCTTATATGTATGTATTAGCGTGGCGTAGAAAAGAACTAACATTACGACATTAGTGTCTTTGCACGACACTTTTTTGTTTGGTATTTATGTCAGTTTATGTCAGGTGGTTTTTATGTCAGATTTTTCACTTCACTTCACTTTATTTATAATGGCGACTTCTGTGTAAACCACAATTCCGCCAATGTCGCGTTCTAAGTCTTCACACGGTGTGGGTGAGGTTAGATTTGATAATTTTGATAGATTGAATTTAATCTAATAAATATAAGCAGAGTTACGCAAAACAAAAATGACGTCACAATAAAGACAACAAGTGTCCGATTTTTTTCCTACTCAATTGATATTTTTGACAATTCACACAATATCATTATATATTGTAGTCTATGGTTTATCCTGATGTATAAGCTATATTATTGTAAAGTTTCATCGAAAACTAGCTGCTGTGGTCTCTGGCAGAATGACCAGCGCTGTGGAACATTCTGCTCCTCAGCATAATGCTGAGTCAGGGCCAATTACAGCCACGGCACACACGCATTACAGACTTGAAACGAACCGAATGGGAAAAGAGATTTTTTTTATTGTTTTTGATATCTCTCATTTTATTTTTTTCTTTGATTATTGCTATTTTGTGAGTTTATGTGTTTGTGTTTTTGTTTGTAATAAATGTTATGTCTATGTCTATGATGTCTAAATCCATTCCGTAGTTTTGACGTCAAAAAGTAACAAACATCCATCTATACTTACAAACTTTCGCGTTTATAATATTAGTAGGGTAAGGTAGATAGACACAAGCAAACTGGACTCTCGTACCTGTGGAATGTTTACCCCTTGGGAGAGATGGATTAAGAATAAAACACGCGTGGTCGAGATTGAGTTAGCCATTCAATTAAGAGTTTTATCAGGTTATTATCACTGATCAGAAATACCTTAGGCTTCTAATTACACTAGCGGGTTGGCAGTTGGGAATTTCTTAATGATACAGGTATAAGCACGAAATAATAACTCTATCTGTCGAAATCCTACAATTTGCACAAAACAGCATAATATTAGAACAGAGAATATAAAGAACGAAATAATTATTTTTAATTTTGTCTGATATTAAATCTAATATATATATATATAATTCTTGTGTCACAATGTTCGTTCCCATACTCCTCCGAAAGAGCTTGACCGATACTTATGAATTTTTTTATGCATATTCAGTAAGTTTGAGAATCGGTTACTATCTATCTTTCAATATTAAGGGTGGTTCCACCCCAACTTGGTTTTGTTTTAAACCTTTTCTCGAAGCAGTTCATGCCATTTTTGACTTATGTTCGTTATGGTTATAAGTAGAAGCCGGAATTTCTGAAGTCAATGTATATATTTAATACATAAAATATTTTTATGATCTGTATGAGAAGTAATTAGGTTAGCTAATTACGCGTTAACTTAAGGCAAAGTCCCTTAAGTAGGGGCTGAATAAATTATCCGACTTGGTGTTACATGGATCTCCCAAGTTTTTACGCTAGAGACCCGAGAGACTTGTTTTTTTTACACTTTATGTGTTAAATGGAATTATATTTAGCTCAGTTTATTGTTTCCATAAACCTCGTTAAAAATACGCAAATTGATTGCGGCAACATAGCAAAAATTTAAGAGTTCAAGTACAGTGACGTTCGAAGGCCGCCCACCTTGTATGGTTTCTGTTATTTTACGTCAGTCTGAGTTAAAATAACTGACTTTTAGCCTTATACAAAATTTATATTATCTACATTTTTATTTGGAAATAAATAATACTTGTATTACCGACATATTCCTTGTTTAAGCAATTATTTATTTATTTAAACTTCGTTATCTTAAATAATTAAACCTACATTTAAAACAACATGTTATATATAAGTTATTAGGCAGTGGGCTTATTCCCTAACAAGCGATTTCTTCCAGGCAACCCTAGTATGGAGAATTAAAAAAGAAACACCTACAGAGGGTATAGTACAAGAAAAGCATAAGTAATTAACAAAAAAACAACATGTAACACTAACTAAAACTTAACCAAACTAAAATCTGAAAAAAAAAAATTAAAAGCTAATATTAGGGTTGAGAGTCACGATTAGTTAATTAGTTAATTTCGAGGCTGAAGATAAATGTGAATAAAAAAGATTATTAAATAAATTTAAAGACACCTCGTCTAACATCAAGTGGTAAGGAGTTGCAAAGCATGATACTTTGCACAGTAACCTTTACTTGATGATTGGATTGATAGAATTTAGTTTTATGAGTAGTTGCAAGAATTAGATTGTCGACGGTATAGCGATATTTGGGTGTAATTCTCGATGCACGCGCAAAAAACTACGAATTATGAGTGCTGTTTATATTATAACTTTGCAGCATTATAGCATTGCGATTCTATTAAGGGGCTGTCCATTAATGTTTTTTAAAAAAAAATTAACCCCTCTCTCCCATTCATATCCATGGATACGTGGTGAGGTTTGAGACTCCCCCCCACCAAAAAACACGTGTATTTTTTAGTACTTACAAAGAATCTTAAATTTTTTTACAATATTATTTTTAAGTACTGGTATAAAGTATAATCTAATTCTATTGTAGAAAATTAAGGACCATGATAAAAATGTCTAGACAGAAAGGTTGCAGGTTGTTTTTAACTGGCATAAAATAATATTAAAGGAATGGTGTAATCATGCGAAAAACATATATTGTACATGAACATATTTAATGTACATTGCCACGGATTAACAAGACTTATCAAGAAACTGGATAAGCATCTTGCAAGTCAGTTGTTGGCACTGTACTTTGTTGAAGATCAACGGCGGTTGTATCAAGCCACTCGGCGTCATCACGCGAACCACGCAGAGAATCTCTCTCGATCTACTGATCGATCGTTTTTCTAAGCCGCTTTGCGGTTTATAAATCACGCGTTTGACGAAAAAAAAAGTACACGTGATATTTCGTGATTTTTTTTTTCCCTCCCCCTCCTTTCGAACCTCATGTGATTAATGGACAGCCCCTAAGAGGAGGTAGTAAGTCCTTGAAAGACTTTAAGACAAATTGGTTTGAATATACCTCAACGGGCAGCTGGTTCCACATAGAGGTAGACGCACCAAATTCACTCTAGTAATCATTTGATTTTATAATCATTTTACATGTTTGTCGGTAATATTCAAAGTTAAATAAATACTTTGATTTTATCAGTAGATAAATTTTATAAGACATCAAAAATAATTCAATCGAAATGATATAGGTTATAAATTAATAAACATAGTTTTTCTAGTTGATAAACATTTTTTATTACTTAATACCATTTTATGTATCCGGTATCTATATATTATGGAAGTATAGTTTTTATGCCTTCGGATAATTTTGGTCCAAATTATGTGCTATTGGGTATTTAAATTACCTAATAAAGACAACGCTTTTAATATAACGGTAAACGGTAAACTTCACCTATATTTGTCGCAAAACTTAATACAAAATATTTAAAAATCTAGCTAGCTATCATCATCATCTATAAATATATAAACTAAGTGCCATTTATATTTCTAAAAATACATATATTGCCTCTCAGTTTGGAACAGGTTTTATTGGAAAACTCATTAGTAATTTTGAGTATTTTTCTTTGCTTATTTTTTATGTTTAAACCTCCACTGAACTTCAACAAATATTTCAAGACAATAATTAGGCAAATCGGTCCGGTCATTTTCGAGTTAGATGATTCGAGATCAAGACAGATGCATTTATTTTTAATGAAGTAATGTTATTTAAATTTATACCTACACATTTATTAAAGTCTCCGCAAAAAATAAAAAATATTATATTCGGAATGGCCACCTTTGGCCTTTATACAGGCCTTTACTCTGTTTGGCCACGAATCTATGGATTTACGCACTGTTTCCATGGGAAATTTCATCACTGCTTGCTCCAAAGATTTGTCGACGTGTCGTTTAGAGCAGGCCATGTCCTCTAAAACTGATCTTAATTTTGAAGTCTTGAGGTCTGGGCTAGATAAGGGCCAGTCTTCAGCTCTTATAAAGTCACGTTGGTTACAAGCCAGGCTTAGGTAGTTCGTGCCTTGTGACCAGGTGCAGAATCCTGCTGGAAAGTCCCCGGTATATTTTTAAAAAGTGTAGTACCGAGAGGTTTTACAACATGATCCAATTATAGAACCTAGGGTTAAAACAGAGTAACACAATTTAGTTCTTGGAAATGAGGGAAACATAGACGTTTAGTCTATTATACTTCCGTACGAAAGAGGTCCTTAGTATAAAGAAGTATTACGTGGAAGATATTGATAGATTTGTATAATGCATGTGTGTGCGGAGACACGGGTGCATAATATATTCCTCATAGAAGCACATTAACAATTCAAAATTCAAGTTTTATAATGTTAAATTACGCAGTTACCTCAAATATCTCGTGTCTTGTGGCACTTAGGTGACTAATAGGGAAGGAAATTACCGACAATTTAAAGCGGCCAGGTTACAACACGGTATACACTAAATTAATAAAAAACGTTGAAAAACATTGTTATGCCTTTGTATGCTTCCTTATTACTAATAATTTATGTTAACCGGTTGAAAGGTCATTAGCTACACGAGAGGTTATAAATAAATTCTAAATAATAAGTTGCAAAGCACCCGGGCAGTCAGTAATTTAATTTAAACTTAGCTAACTGTAAACTTCACTTATAAATTATAATTAGTAACTAGATCGCATAAGTAGTGTGGTTGTACTGATCAGTCTCTCATGTTGTGCGTTGAAACCCCAACCTTGGAAGAATGTATTCTTTTATGTATACAATTAACATTTGCTCATGCGGTGAAGATAAATATCGTGAGGAAACATATCTAAAAATCAACGCGTTGTGTCAGGCTTAGAAGGCAATAGGAGTTAAATCCCTTTACTTTCTGATGAGGTTACATCTTGAGACATCCATATTGGTTTCAATATTAAATTTTCTATGAAAACAAGTACGAGTATAGGGTTATAAAAAACGGTTCGTCGACATTACGATTTTGGATATAGAAACTATTTTTCCTATTTATTTGTTTCACATAATAATGATCAATTGAAAAATAAACGCGTAATTATTGCAGTGTACAAATCTGTTATTTGGCCAAAAGCAATAGTTGGGTTCGCAACCAAATAATTTAAAATAAGTTTATCATACGATACTCAACTTTGTCACACAGTAATAAAGAACAGATTAGAGTGAATATTTTAAGCTGTTCATCGATACTGCTTTTATTTGCAATCAATAAAATAAATTGAAATTTAATGGAGTCGGACGCGACTGAATTAGTACTTGCGTATTTTTATTTATAAACTACAATTTGAGAATGTTTTTTGCAAAAAATTCGAACATACAACTACATTATAACAAACCCTCCTTGTAGACATTTTATGTCCGAAACTGTAAAAAAAAAATAGTTGGCGCCAAAATTATTTATGACAATTGTGTAATGTCAATATTTTAATTAAGGTAAAGTTATTCAGATACCTCCATGTTTACCGCTTGTAAAGTATGTTTTAATTCTGAAGTTGTAAAGTCCTATTTTATGTTTAATGGTTCTATGGCCTTTTATGACCGACGTGCAAGGCTACTGCCTTATTAATAAATAAAATATGAGTTTTATGGAGCTGGATCTTGGTACAGATACAAAATGTAATTTAAAATAAAATTAGGTTAATTAACTTAATTCTATAGTCTGAACCTAATGTAATATGCAACACAACTTGGATTCCAGTCTAAAAATTGTGGATAATAGTGCTGTTTTCGTCCACACCTAATAAGAGAAAAATAATAATAATAAATCCCTACTTCACTAAGACATACCAATGTAGGACCTATCGGATAGAGCTCTTCAAGACTCCCAAGGCTCCCTTTAGTTATTAAGACTACGAAAAAGAAGAAGAGAGAAAAAGAAAGAAGTAAATTTTTCTTTGCTTTTAAAATAAAGTAAATTCGTTGTATTATATGTCTTGACTGAGAAAATTTAATTTCTAAGAAAAGCTATTAAATCACTTTCATGAACTAATTGGATCACAATGTATGCTAACCAAGCGTATTGTGGAATAAAAATAATACTTATTAAGTGTAAGTGCTACACTAGGGTGACAATTCAATGAGGAAAATATAATCATTAAAAACCGTATCGCCGTATAGGCCGTACCTTTAGTAGTTCTACTTAAAGTGTTTCGTTTATATTCGTAGCCTCTCTATATACCTGCAGTATGTTAAGTTGCTCAAGTATAGTTGATATAGATTTTAATAAGAATCTAGAATAGTTTTGCCTTTGGCTTTTTGCGAAATTTTTTTCAGGCACAAAAGGACATTGTTTTTAAAAATATCAGTTAATGAGACGAAATCTCTCTGACTCAACTCTGCTCTCAGTCTTTTACGGAGTAATAAGTACGAGTATAGGACGCAATAGTTTTGGATAATTTTTTTACATACGGTGTTTGTTATAGCGAACGAATCCCATGAGTTTGGTTACAATATATGGGTTTTTAGGTAGTAAAATTTATTTCCAACACACAAATCTATAGTATTTACAAAATTCTTAAGCTACATTGATGAATAGATAATTCAAACAAATTAAAAAAGTTTGGTCGCGGTATTGCTTAACTTATTCGTTGAGTGAAGAAAGCACCAGCTTTGGGGTGACAGGTACTACCTACCAGGCGCCAACTTAAATCTTTAATTAGCGCCTGTGCGCTTGATCCCCACGGCCCAAGTGCCTCTACTCCAAAGATAACAAAATCAAAGTAGGAGAAAAGACTCTTATATTTAAGCCGATTATTATGCTCCGCCTACTTTTGTATTGCTTGTATTGGTTCAGTTCTAACTATGGCCATATTTTCATCATTATTTTATTCGGTAAGACAGTAGTTAGTAAACTGAAAAGAAAAATAAAAAAAACCTATTTTAAAAATTACTGAATAATTAATGGTAACCCTACAATAGTTTAAGAATATCCGAGACTGTTTACCTACGTAGGGCAAATGAAATTGCAACGTGTTGCAAAGTGCATACTTTGCTGAAATCACTTCATTCGTTTGTTTAGCGAAAATATTTGTTTGGAGTCGAAATAGTCTTATTTAAATAAAATAATTGTGAAATTGAGGTAAAGCACTTTTAATATCGTAAAGTGTATGTTATATTTAAAAGCTTGAAGTGATTTTGAATCTTACGTTGTTGTTGTAAGAGTGCAATTGTCAAATGTCAAAACATCTACAGAAAATTGCATAATTTTAGCTGTTTAGTCTGTACTAAAAACATTTTTTTTAAAACAGACTAGAAACTAATAATGGATTGATTTGAAAACAACGATCCTATTATGCCTAATCTAAACAGGCTATAGAATATTTAGAAAAAAATTGAAACTGTACGAAAACTTTGAAAATATAACCGAAGGTGTTAAAAATTCCATAAAAAAATCCTGTAACGCGCACACTGCGGAAACTATTGTGAATAGAGCAAAATGATGTATTACAGTTTTGTAGCAGATATCAATATCTATAAAAATGTGGATTATACCATATGTCTAAATACAATATTTAATAATATCCGGCCGTGCGAAGCCGGGACTGAACGCTAGTTATTCTAGAGCGATTTCGATTTGTCTTGGCTACTAAAGGTCTAACGAATTTTAAGTATAACTATTAACTGTGCAGCATTAGGGCAGTGCGCCCAATGCACATTAATTTCAAGTTCAACGTGATTGATTACATACATTATTTAGCTTCAACGTGAAATGACCTCGCCATAGTTGGATAAATTACCAGTGGTGAAATATATAATTATTCCTAACGACCAATTTAATTTATAGAATAAAAATATACGCGATTTAGCGTTGCATATTCCACAGACGTAGATATAGGCTCCAAGTTTTCGCTTCCATTGCAGACCTAAGAATCTCTCAGGTCGCAATTTTATCTTTTAGCGCTGCCAACTAAGAGAAATATAGTCTAACTAATTGACCAATATAGTTTATAGTCGAGTCGAGTTGCTTGATAAATAGGATCGCTGTGGGACCCACGAGTTGTAATAAGGAAATTTGCCCACTGCCAGTTAATCTGTGGAGATGTAGGCCACTCCAGCTCGTAGTGGTTAGTTGATAATGTATGAACAAGCCGGTGAGAGCGATACTTTCTACTGATTCTATTTGACCCTTCTTGTTTACTCGGCGATCTATTGACACTACGAAACCTTTAAATGAAACAGGGACTTTGTTAAGATGTAGGTAAGTAATATTATAAATCGCCAATATTTTCATAAACCAAATCAATTCTCATTTAAAGTTTTTGTTTGATATAACGGGAGGAAAGCGGGCAGAAGGCTCGTCTGTCGCCACCCATTGACACTCAATGTGAGTGTCAATGGGCGGCAGCAGCAGTGCCAGAGGGCTCGCGTTGCCGGCCTTTAATATTGGTACGCTCTTTTTCTTAAAGGACCGTAAGTCGGTTCGGAAATATTTAAGCGGGAAGTTTGTTCTAACTTAAGTATACTTTTATCTCTGTATAAATAATATACAGGTGAGAACTTTAGTAAAAACTCTGCAATTAGACTACAGTGAAAACTCTTTACAACGACAAAATGAGTTTAATTTGTTTGGTTTAACACAAAATCCATGCTTTAAATCATTCTTTATAACGCAACAGCTATATTACGAGGAAATATTTTCATATTTAGACATCAAGAACATACTTAAGTGTAATTGTTTTTATAATCAGCTTACAAAAGTAATCTATTAAGGTGCCAAATTTTTAAGAAAGACTCCTGAGGTCATAAACTGCCTTCTTGCCTATGTTTTTATTAATGTATTAACACGTGTGCCATTATTCTGAGATTACATTACATTACCTGTAGGAAGTTTTGGTCTCAATTACTAAACACACCATCGTCACTTATCTATTTTATATATATATATATATTATTATTGTAATTGGTTACATTTTTTTTCTCTTCATGCCGTATAACGAAACCCCTCTATGACGAAAAAAAATGCTTGGTTGCTTTAAATTCGTAACAAAGAGTTTATACTGTATTTTATTTTTATTAATAAGAGGGGAGAATCTATTTTCCATCACTAAACATAATTGTTACTTTTATTACGGCTTTAGTATAGACTCGCTTATCAATTAATCAATTATTGTGATGTTATCGTTATTTTCCAATATTTTTTCTTATCGATTTTTAACAAGTCGCTTGACCGAGGTTTTCATCGTATTTGTTATTAGTTTACTAGTATTAAGGACACAGTAAACAATTGAATTTACAAATAGTTCGCCCGCTAAGCAAATAAAAAATCAGCTGTGTAAAACTTATATTTCAAAGAATTTAACGTATAGCAACGGGTGGCATTATTATTCAGACAGTTAATTCCTTGCCAATACAGTTGAAATCTAATAATATATCAAAGAATACCAATCTCAATAATGGGTATTGTTGTCCCAAGAATCATCAGCGCTACGGATATCGACAGAACTGCGTCGAACATACATACAAAAATGACGGAATCGGTTCTCGCTGTCCCTATTGAAAGTTACGGTGCTAATCATCACAACATTTGGCCTAGCGCTAAATAATGAAACGGGCACAAATTTATTACAAATCATATATTGACCTTTAATTAATTATAGCGATAAAGGTTATGTTTAAAAACGTTCAGGCCAGCTGGTCCATCCGACAATTGGCCAAATTGACGCCAAATGACAACATTTGTGTCAATGGATGCAAGTAATTTGTTTTCGTTTGAATAGTAATTTGACACCATATCAAAAGGATTCATTTAGAATAAACACTTGTTTAGTATGAAATAGGAACACATTTCATTTCGCACGAATTTATTTTTTAAACCTATTGTTAAATAATAATTGTTTTAACAATTATATCTTTGGTTCCTCTCTCAACGAATAAGTATCGCAATACAGCGAGGAAATGCCAGCCTTAAAGGTACACTACTAAAGGGACCAAACATTTTAAATTTAGTTAGTAATTATTATTACTATGTAGGTTAAGATTGTTTTTATTTGTTCTTCGTTACCTTAAATCACTATTTACAAGTACATATATATTAATAGTAAGTTGTAAACTATAATATAAAAAGATATTAAAACCCTTATTTTATTATATCACTGAAATAAAAGGGAATTTTAGAAAAACGATGAAACGTGAACATAGCTTCAGTTCTTGACGATGGAATATGTCCATCTAGCTAATTTGGGAATCGCTTACTGAACAAGTAGTGCCTAAGTACCCTATAATTTATATAGAAAACAGCAATTAAACACATGTTACGCTAATCATTTTAAAGTATTAAATTTAGTTCAAGTAATTAATATACAATGATTATTATGTACGTTGTTCTTAATAAATACACAAAAACATACAAAATCCATTTATTACAATAGTAATGATAATGAATTTTATATCCGTGATTGATTGATAATAATTATAATGGTACATCGGCAAAATCAAAGTAAAAATATCATGAAAGTATTTATTATGTACATTTTTAATGAGATTTTATTAGATTTAAATAAATAAAATACATCTAAATTTGATGCAATGACTTTTATATCTAAAAATAAAACGCAAATATGTTGCTAAATGCACAACTCGAAGACGGCTGGACCAATTCGAGCATTTTCTTTTTATATTTTTTACTTTAATTCTGAGGAAGGAAGAAAATATGAAAAGAATTTAATTATATGTATTTAGTATACTTAGGTTTTTATTCCGCCAATGCAAACAGTCTCTATGGAGTAGCGTAGCAATATATTTATATGTTTTGTAGCTACTGAAAACTAAGTTAAAATATTAAGGCGAAAATAAATTTGCTGGGCAGCAAATTATTTAGTAATATCTACATTATAAAGCTATAGACTTGATATTACTAAAAGGCCAAACCCTTCAATATCTCAATATTTCTTTAATATTTTTATAACCGATGGTCAAAGGCAGAAGCCATTGTTTTGACATTTCAGTATTCCCAAGTACAAACAAACAATACACAATATAATATTAATGTATTGATTGCGTCACATTCGCCGGACGATGCATCGTCATAATATTACACTGCGAAGTAACCATGAGAAACTCGTGATTTCATTATTAAAGAAGAAATGGAGTGGAAAAGTGGTATCACCACACACACCACATCACACATTAACAATTCTTCCTGCTCGCCACCATCCCGACAACGATTCCTGAAGATTCAATTAAGAAAGCGACGTACAATATATACGAACCAATTCGACTTAGGGTCCTTCAAGAAAAGAGCGTACCAATTCTTAAAAGGCCGGCAATGCTCTCGCGAGCCCTCTGGCATTGAGAGTGTCCATGGGCGGCGGTATCACTTAACATCAGGTGAGCCTCCTGCCCGTTTGCCCCCCGTTCTATAAAAAAAAAAAATATGTAAAATTCAGCCACCTCTCGTTATAATAACTGCTACTTTAGAAGTCGTGGATAACATTATCAACATAATTTATTGATTAAAGTACACCCCATCATATATAATGCATTTTCTTTATATATTACAAGCTATCTATTTAAAATATATGAGAATTATGGTGAACATAATTTTTACGAAAAAAATAATTTTAACCGCCGTCGCGTGCGCACTTAAGATAGACCGCAAACCGTACCGCATTTACTTTTATTCATCATTTTGAGGATCCAGGGCTCGGAGTGGGACACACCATCGTAGATGGTAAGTGCTAGTCTGATCCATTATTGGATTTCTTTTTTTATTATACTGACATGCGACAGCCGAATCAGCGCATATTATTTTACCGAGGGAAAGGAGCATCCTGGATACCCAGGCCCACACCTAATATCTTTTTTTGGTTTTTACTAGTAATTTTTTGCTCAACAATGCGGATTAGGTCCCAGATAGACTCTTAACAATGTTTTTATTTAAATTGATCTGCCCACTACTGAATATATCAAGCTCTGAATAAGTAGTGTTTATTCTGTTATATTCGCCAAGAATTCGAATGAGAGGTGCCTGAACTCCTAGCTTTGGATTTTTACAGATAATTTATGTAAGATAATCCAATTCTAAATTTAATACTATAAAATTGGGCGATTCCTGTAAGAATAAGTATTATTTTTCATACTTGAAGTATACCTTTCAATTTTCATATTTCATAACTCATAGATTGACCTTGATACGACGACCAAATTCGTGTGATTGGCCGAGGTCATCGCTCTCGGCTGCCATTATTAAAAGAAATTGCCGTCATTGGGATGTATCATACTAATAATGCACAACGGTTGCGATACTGTAACCTCTCACGCAAAAAGGGGTGTTATAAGATTACCGTCTCTAGTGATCGTTGTTTTGATTCACTAAAATCGCCAATCTTATATAGAAATAATATTAATTAAGTACATCGCAATACTAATGTTACCAGAGCAATAGTTTATCGTCGAAATTGCAAAATTAAAAAAGACGACCCAATATTTATCTAAAAATATCCGTACAAGGAGATAACCGACACGTGTTATCAGTAAGGTGAACTGGGTCATCTAGTAGTGCTATACACGTCACTGTTCGGTAGCAGGCTTTTGAATTTTTGTAATATAAATCACAATATGATGCTCGTTATGTCGATCATAATCTAACGAGCAATGGTGGAGTTGAAGCGTCTCTTAACTCTCGGGTCGTGCGTTCTAGTCCCTGTGCATTACTGGATTGTTCCTTCTATGTTCACAACTATGGCACTCCTACGAATTAGTAATTAAAGGAAAACTATCAAAGTTTTAATACATAAATTTGTACTGTTTATATTATTATGGACCACCAGTTATGTAACGTAAAATTAGTTAAGTTACATTTATATGTTTTAGTTAATAATTAGAAGCGTAATCATCGCACAAATGAAGCCAAAATGAGCCCTTGAGTTTTTACTATTCTCAAACATTCTCGTTTTCGATAATATCCAATAACAAAAGTGTCACTTAGATTTAAGAATTCTTCACCCCTAATTTTAACTATATTGTTATAAGCTCATGTTTTAAACAATTAAACCCAGTTGACATCCAGCTTCAAACAAAGTACTTCATCTAACATATCTACAATAACTGCCACCGAACTTAACCGGCGCAGTCGGTAGGGTCGCGTCGATATCACTGAAGGTCTTCTTAAAATTAGTGACCGTGAATAATATCGAAATATCGGTGACCTATTTCTAAAATCAAATGGGAATACCGTGACGAGATCAAAGAATGGAGTAAGGTGACGGACGAAACTTTGTTTTCACATAAAATCATTGCAAGTGGGTGCAACTCGGTAGCGATATAGGGGCAGTGAAAGTGATTCCTAAAATCTGGTCATACTTTGGAATAAGCATACAATCTGTTAGTTTGTAACATACTTGTGCTAGTGTCTTGTGTACATACTTGTAGTCTTAATAACTCTAAGAAATTGTGTATACATTTATCTTAGATTTATTCTAATGTGTAAATGAGGAATATTTTTAGTTTGGCTACATTTCGGCTAATGTACAAGGTAGTCTTGTTCCACGTTTAATAAATACTACAAGCCTTTTTAATTCTTGGCCTTACCTTGAAGGCGATGCCATTTCTGCATCGGTTTCATTTATAAGAACTTGCTTACCAATTAGGCCAACGGTCCTTTCAAGTCGACAGTTTTTTCTTATAGTCCTAAAGGATATGTTAATTAATTAAAAGATATAACACAACTTACTGATGCATTCAATCATATATGATTAAACAAAAACAAATTCAGTGGCGCCACAACCTTTTTAGGTCTGGACTTCAGTTTTCTGTATGTTTCACGATCATCATTTATCAATCTAATAGGCAAGTAAGTGAGCAACCTCCTGTGCCTGACACACGCCATCGACTTTTTATTTATGTATGCTGGTTGCGGTGCGCACATAGTCCATTGGTGAACAGCTGGGGATCGATCCTAAGATCTCGGCGATGTTCTCATCGCCTCTCATCATTAGCGTGCGATTCTTCGCACGCTAATGCCATGCATGTGATTTATCAACTTTTTAAATAAAATCACTACGCAATAATTCAAAATACATGAAATCTAAATATTAGTCATTGATTACAATGCAACATTGCGTTGCTGTTTAAGCATAAATTAACACGACAGTGACAAATTACAATCGCCTATATGCCGTCATCTTTTTTTTGTAAACAGAGTTAAAAAATAACTTTTAGCTGTGACCTTCTCCAATAAACTAATAACTTAAACTTGTCGTTGGTATCGTTGATTATAAGGGACCAAAATACACGTGAAGGTCACTAGGATATTCAGAGATCGGATTGACATATCCTCACGACAGTTCGCGTGTCCGTCTTCTAGACATAAAGTGGGTGCTTCCTTTGTTCTAGCGCTTAAACTACCGTCACTCGGTTTCTAATAATTTATTTTCGTTATTGACTCTACAATGTATATAAATTTGTTGCCACGTTTAATCATAGTAGCCTCCTAAATAATCCCTTGATTATTTAAATCAGACAAGGCTGTGTTATCATAACAATAAAACAGATGCTATCGAAAAATCTTTGTTTCGCATCCAAGTATTGCCATTTAATCCTAAACCATTTTGAACCGGCTATCCGAATATATCATAGAGCAGTGTTGGCCTAGTGGGTTCAGCGTGCGACTCTCAACCCTTAGGTCGTAGGTTTCATCCTCGGCTGTGCGCCAATGGACTTTCTTTCTATGTCCGCATTTAACATTAGCTCGAATGGTGAAGGACAGCATCGTAAGGAAACCGGCTTGCAAAAAGTCGACGGCGTGTATCAGGCGCAGGAGGTGATGACCTACTTGTCTTTTAGATGTACAAATGATCATGATACAGTTACGGAAATCTGAGACCCAGAGCTATAAATGTTGTAGCGCCATAGATTTATTTTATTTTTTTCCTTATATATTAAAAGAATAAAACTAAGATTATTTATATTACATTAAACATATTATTTTATGCAACATTGTTAAAACTTTCGCCAAGAGTGATTTGCAAACAATACAAAAGTCAAAATACATCTCATTAGCTCGTTCAAGACATTCTTTCTATGTCAGTTTTTAACAATAGTTATTGTTAAAAAGTCTGGAAATCCGGAATTGTGTCTGGCATCAGGTGATTTTTATTTTCACGTTTGTCTTTCTCGTGAATCGAAAAGAGTTTAGTATACATTCCATTCCTTTATAAGTTTTTGTATTGTTCTTGCATTTATAATAAAAACGCAATATCGTGTATTTTGGTAACATTTGCGACCTCTTCAACCATAATAGTTATATTTGAGTCAATTTACATATAATCATTATGAAAACCTATAAAATGTCCCAAGGAATCACAGGAACACGTCTTTCGATGAAAATTTGTCTTAAATTCCTTTTATGAGTTTATCGCGTTCATACATCGCCGGGGTTTACATTTGTAAGGATTATGTTTCCTGTTAGGACAGCAAGAGCTCAATTTGATAAAATAATTTATTTTGTCATAAATTGTGATTTTAAGTAAATATTAAATAAAACCTAAGACACAATACAGAGTTTATATTATTAAATTTTTATAAATTTAAAAGAATTATATTATAAATAATTGGAACGAAGTTCCCTATCGCGCGTTGCGAAAGGGGGCTAGACGAAATAAATTAAGACCAAAAGTTGTAACAACACTTTATGTTATACCTAGTTGTTCTATTTTATATTTTCGATATAAATATCGCCAAAGTCCATACCACGTTGAATACACCGGTTCTCGTCCGATCACATCGTCAGTACTTGGATGGGTGACCCCCTGGGAACACCTCGTGGCTTTTTTTCTCTCGTAGCGATAAGAAATGAAATTATTTTTGGAATCACTCAACTAAATTAGTCGTAAAAAATGGACACAAGAATCCCTGTACAATATTTGCGGGGTCCCTAGTTTCCTTTCAAAATACAATACCTTTAAAAAATATTCATTATAATAAATAAAAAAATAATGTATCACGAAAATGTCATGAAATTCTGCGAATTCAAAAATTAGGGAACTAATATCACAACGAGAAAAGCAGCTTAAACAAGGAGATGAACCAGATGAGACTGAATTAAAACATCTAAACCACGAAATACGAAATATGCTTATTAATTCTGCCACTTAATTTATGTTTAGGTTATTTTACTATTTTATTCGCTGCGTAGCACAAAGACATCATCCTTCTTCCTCTTTTAGATTCCGAGTCTTAAAATATAAATTAATCGAAAGGAACTTCGTTCCATCCGGGTGTCCCTTGACACCTCTCAAGGTTTTTTGTTCACTCTATTAATCAATATTAAGTAATTTAATAAAAAGTGATTTGTAGTTAAAAAATTTAATTTTTTGATGATCGTTTTAATAATCCATTATTGTTATTATTTGTTATCGCTTGTCGTGTCCTCATGTTACAGGGAGCACACCGTTTTTATAGTCCATTTGCCAAAACGAAAACCTTCAAATGGAGACGTAAAAGTTCTACCAGATTTCCTTCAAATTACGTAGGCCGATGTTTGGAAAGATTGTTTACGCAAATTGCAAATCGGTACCTAATATACGCCGACCCACTTACCCACGTTTATGTTATAGATCACGGACAACCATGCTAAGTCAGTGAATGTTTATATTTTTTATGGATTCAGTGATTGATAAATTCAGTCCAAAATGTGCCGGTATTCTGTAACTTTCATTCGATATGGATACAGTGCCACAAACTTTTCTTGGTCAGTTTTTAGTATTACCAGTAAATAAAAGTTATACTATTACTATATATATATTACCAGTAAAAACAACGTACATATTAGTATCTAGTTATTGGAAGTAGTAGTAGTAGTCATTGGAAGTTACAGTTTAATTGCAATAAAAAGAGTGGCAGAACATTTCTTGCCCGCTCTACGCCCTTGACTTGCCAACTGGTAGTAAATGTAAATTTACAATTAATTAACTTCTTTTCTGACGTTCATAAGTGTACTTGTTTACCTATATATAAAGTTATTTTGAGTTTGAGTTATTCAATCCTGTTATGTCTATGTTTCATATTATAGGGTACAACAATAAACTTCTAAGATTAATAAAATTATTAATATGTGTTCAGTTGTGGAACGACGGACGTCGAGGTGATACGGCTGGAATTTTGGACTCGTGTCTCGACGTGCGATGGCGTAAAGAAAATAGTCATGATACCTTTTCACATAGTATACAAAGTTAGTTTAAACCTCCAAGTCGGCGGCTTATACCACCACGTAATAATAACTTCGTCGTAAGCCATACTATCAATGTTTAATCGCTTGTCAAACTCCCATAAAATGTGAGATGTAATCATGAGCCTACCGCCGCTACCCTGCGGCGGCATTTGTTACACGCTAACGGTCTCTTGACAACTCATCAGTTTCTGTTGAGTGTTTTAATAAACTTCCCGTGTATAATAGAAAATATTTCTTACATACATCATCGAGCATCTTTGTGTGCGATAAGAATTAATTTAAATCAATTTTACTGCGCTCTTTAACCCGTAATGTATTTGTTTTGCATTATTAATTAACTTTGTAAGTTGTTTATATTATGGATTTTATGTGTTTGTTTCTTTCTATTTTAATAGTTCCAGTACTTTACAAAATACATAAGCGAATATAAATATAAAGTATGTATTTTGATTAGCTCCTAATCCAGCATTAACCCTATCTATCTTCGCATGTTAAATCTAATAGTTTTGTCTTGACCCATAGAGCTATATATTTTATAAACAAGTCTTTAAAATATCTATCCTAGCTAGCCGTCTCTCGCTGTCTTTTTCCTTATCTGAAAGATAAAAGGGGATACCTAAAGTAAATTTACTAAGAATCGTTTACTAATTTATTCCGCTAAAACAGATAACTACTCTTTTAAATAGCTAACATTATAGGTCATGAATGAAAATAGATGTGAACATATAATAATAATAGCCTTTATTGCTGTAAAATACATAAAAGTGTAAAGTAGGTAGGTACTATAAACAATAATAACTGATCGGCAAGCCGGTTAGTTTCTATTTTACAGTTTGTCCTTGGACATAGGCCTCCTCTAGGGTCTCCTACTCCTCCCCTTCCACTTTTCTCGGTGCCTAGACGCTTTACGTAGCCACATAGGGCCAACTCTTTACTATTTGTCTTCTACGTTTTCTTTTGTTATAGCGACGAAGCCATTCCGTCGTTTTTTTTTCAATGTGGAATATAATTAAATATTTTAAATTAGTTGTCTCTCCACAAAGACCTAATCTTACTTAAGACTTATAAGTAATTTAAAACTAATCTAATTTACTAATAAGGATATTTAACATAATAAAGTGTCCAATAACACTACTTACAGTCTCTATTAAGGAGAAGTCACTGTTCTTTTGTATTAATTTTTGTAACAGTTCCCATTGTTAAATTCCGCTCAAACAGATTTACCTACTATATTCTTTAAAATAGCTAACATAGATTTAGAATTGAGAAAGATGTGACCCAATTAATATGTTAAGAGTACACCTACGACGGCAAGTCAGGTTGTTGCCTTCTTGTGAAATACTTAGCAATTGAATTTTAAATCTAGACAAAATATTAGATACGAAAATAACCCTTGCATATGTTATACACACGATTTTAAATGTGAAGAAATCCGATATTTAAATATAAAACTATATATTGTAATGATATTGTAAATATTTACAATACCTCACATGAAACAGGAAACTCTATTCCATGAACATTTCTGACGCCGAACTGTTTGCAGAAATATCTGTTTTCAATTCCATGTTATTTATAAAATGTACAAAAGGATTGTTCGGTACTAGTTAAAATGAGTTAAGAACTTTTAATAAACCTGTCCCGACGTTCCGCGTGGATTGGGTTGAATTTGTAATTCTAATTATAATACTAAAAATATCTTTCTTCAGTGTGTACTCAGTTAAATTTAATAATTGTATAGGAATAGTGCAACTTATCTACATAATTTAATGTCTAATTTTTAAAAGTCAAATTCATATAGGTAACACAATATACACTTACGAACGTCAAAAAAGAAATATACATTAAATGATACTTATTTTACATTTACTGCCAGTTCTCAAATCAAGGTCGTAGAACGGAAGAGAACTACTGACGATAAACTCTCCGCTACTCTTTTTTTCGCCAAGTTTTTTTGTTTTACAAAAAAAAACGTAAAGTATTTAAATTCTTATATTTAACCGTTAATTCTCAATGTATGTATACAACATTACACAGTTAGAATGAAACAGAGTTTGTCCCACAACCCACTCAAGGTCATTCTAAATAGAAATTAAATATTTCAAAAGCATTAATATGCATATCATTTAAAAATACCGTTTCCACGTTCCGTTATTCGCAAAATGCATATAGTATCAAGCTGTTAGCTGGCCATTAGAGGTCTTGTGTTTATAAACACTGTTAGTACACTGTCGGCTACGATGTCTGACCTCATAGTTACGATTTTAAATCCTGTTGCCCCCAAATGGGACGTTCTGCATCTGATTTATAGCTATAAATTACGTTTACCCAAGGCAAGTTTCCTGTGCCTGACAAATGCCATGAAATGGTGGATTCGTCACTATGTTCTTCAAGCCGTTACAGCTTTACCGGGGCTCAAACCTACGAACTCTGGGCAGCGCGTGCTTAGTCACTGGGCTAATCCCCATGCTCCCTGTCTTTTATCTTTACATTCCGTATCGTCCCAAAGGAGCGCAATGCGACTAATTCATGTTTTTGTAATTATTTTTAAAACCATATAGAAAATAGCAACATAAAATGACGATGATAAAGATGCGCAAAAGTCGTGTCGTGTGTTTATTCTTTCATACATAAAATGTAGAAATATCCAAGGTTTTCCCAACCCAAAATCTGATCAAGTACTATGCAGTTATACCATTAATAATTATGTAATTAGCTAAGCATTTTATCTAAGAAACGATCTGATTTCACACATATATAATCTTGGTAAAAGCTAGTGATTTATTTATTTATCCACGTCCTTTCAGATGCAAACGATACTTCATCACAACAGCAGTGGAACAGCTGCTTACACTGGCCGGCTGAAGAAGCGGGAGGTCCATCGAGCCATAACCCTCCATCCTGTAAAAGACCATAGACAGATGTACCGGCTGCATACTTACTTCAAGGTAGTTCTTCTTTCAAGACAAGAGCTTTCATAATAGGTTGACAACGCACTCGCGATCCTTTTGTTTATGTGACTTTGGATGTGTGTCTATATGCCCGGTTGGCCCCTGTTATATAGAAAAATAAAAAACAATAACGTACAACTACTGTATTTAAAAAAAATACGTTTAACTGTTGAAGTTGCAAGTTTTAACAAAGTTATTGTTGAAATTACTCAAGCTCTACCGAAGTCTTTATAAACGAAGATGCGATATATTAATATATTCAATTATCTGATAGCATTATAATTTTGTACTGCAATTAAGTTTTATTATACAATATGAGTTTAAAGTCACTTATAAATATCCAAAAGGATACAGCCGTAGGTTTTTAATAAAACCCACAAAATTGTTTATAAAGTATCAGGTTTCCATCAGATATTATTTAATGTTAAATAATTATAAGGCAATGAACTCATTGTGCGCATAAATCGCAATTTTACGAAATTGACCTGTGTGCATAATTATTTAAGATTTGCGCTTTTTGTGATTATTTCAATGGGCTGGTCTTTTAGTATTCCAATTTAAGAAGACACATATATTTAAATTGTTTCAAAACAAAACTATTGATATGTTGTTACAAAACTTTAAATTCGAATTTGAGAGACGTTTTCTAGTTTCATTATCTCGGTTCCAGAACTTAAAAATCCAGGATCTTCGAGAATCCACCCTAGACCTTCACAGAGATATCGCGTCATCACTCAAGAAACTAGGCGTGGAGCCAGACCAAGTAGCCGACTACATGCTACTGGAAGGCATACCTCTTTTCCCAGCTAAAATCGGCGAGCCAGGCTATTTGGGTGACAACAATATATTAGGTGAGATTTACTTCATTAACTTTTTAAATAACGTGGAATATTCAGACTTCAAAACGACAAAAGGTTTTTACTAAACTACTAAATTTAACTATTTTAAATTACAAAATGGCAGGAAGGATCTGGTTGAAATTTACCTGAGATAAATTATTAGAAAATAATTATACACCTTATTATTATTAATACATATGTCTGCACCAGGCGAATGGCCAGTTGTGCCACATAAAATTGCGAATGACATTGCTATGATTTCGAAAACAAGAACTTCGTGATCGTAATTTTGCAATTCCAACTTTAATGACAATGTTTTATTTCCAACACACAAATATACGTTTACAATATTTTTAAACTACATAGTAATATATATATCCTTATTCGTGCACAGAAACATACATATTTTTAAGCCGAATGTAAAAGTCGAAGTGGGGAGAAATTGGCTGTGCCACAAATCAATCTGGAACTGTTTCGGAAAACACCTTTTGTATGGCAATTAAAGTTTACAATAAATTACCAAAAGAATTAAAAGATCTTCCGTCTAGTCTTTATAAAGCGACCTAGTGTATTGCTTTTGGAAAAAATGTATTATTCAATAAATGATTATTTGCATGAGACACTGTAATTGATATAAATTTAATAAAGTATGTACGATACAGATAATATAAGAATTGACTTTGACTAATAATGTAAAATTTGCGCGCCATTGTGTGTTGCAGAATATGCGAACGATATACGATTGTACCATATTCTTGCAATATCCATTTGTAATTATCATCATTATTAATAATAATAATAATTACAAATGGATAAATTCATAATTGAAACAATTTTAAAAAGTTTGGTCTCTGTGACAGTGTACCTTTAATGCTGCATTTCTTCGCTGTATTACGATACTTATTCGTTGAGTGAGGAAAGCACCAGATCTGGGATCACCGGTATCTTTAATTAGTCCCTGTGCACTTGAACCCCTCGGCCCAAGAGTATCTCCTCCATAGGGATCTTACATTTGAGCCGTTTATTATTTTACTGACAATTAAATTATGGAATACCACATTAATATATTTCTTGGAAAGTGTGATAAAACCGAAACAATGATTTATTTTCCTAAAAATTGTTATCATATTACGTTATATATGTCAAATCGTTAGTATATATTATCTGTAGTTCGATGGAATTCTATGCGGCGAGGATTACATGAATGTTCAGTCATGCGGGCTCCAACGGTTATGTGTACCTATTCAAATATCTTGCTTTAAATAAAATATAGCCTACGTACTGGAAAACGCAATTATTACGACGTAATTTAAATATAAGCGTGTTTTATTTAGTTCGATTATTATATTAAGTTTAAAGCTAGACTGTTGTTTTTATTAACTCGAATATCAAGGTCGTCAAATAATCTCCGTTGATTTCCTTATTACCGTTATCTTAATAACCATTTAAGATAATTTGTTATTTTTGTGTTAAAACTGCCACGACTAGTTGTTGTCGATATCGTTATGGATTAGATTAGAACTATTGTTCTAGTCCTAATAAATTCATCAAAGTGGTTTGCGACTGCGAGGGCGTGACAAACTACTTTCCCTTCCTTTTGACCACCTTTATTAACCGACTTGAAAAAAATGAGGTCAGTTTTACCAGTTGGTGATTTTTTTAGGGAACACTCAAAGTTACATCAAATGATTTATAGGTATCTATGGAATTCTGGAGGAGACCATATTATAATATAGGTACTGCCGCGGTAAAGCTTTTGCATAGCATTTTTTAACAACTTATGCAATTAACTTATTTATTTATTTTTTATTTATGCAGTTTTTTCTTTTTCTTTTGATATTAATTTAATCTACCACTTTACAGACTCAGACTAACTCGCCTATATAGTCTGTCTCACCGTAAAGGCCGATTTACATTATCTTAGTGTTTAGGAGAGTGCTTTAGGATAGTACTTTAGTTGAAACATGTAAACGCTACTTGCTTTAGTACGGTTCTACTTGACTTTCAAGTTGAATCAAAACAGAATCGCTTTTTATTTTTGTTTCAAGTGATACCCCTCCCGCGAAGTAGAATTACGAAGAAAGAAGAATTACGAAGACGAAACGAAATGTAATTGTACAAATTGTAATTTAACATATTATAATTCCAGGAGCTCCGATAGATTTCAACAGATACAAACCAGAGAACGTGGAAGATATAATTCCATTTGAGTTTATTAGCAAATCCATTTATTCCACCAGTCATTCAAACCCGAAGAGACGCATCGAGAGTCCACTGAAGGAAGCATTGGATGATGTTATTAGAGAGGTAAGCACATATTTTAGGCAGACCAGACTTATCAGCTTAGCCTGTATCTTACGTGCCACGAAGTACGGTGCCGGAAAACGCTATTCCTTTTAGAAATAAAAAAAATTGTAGTTAGCTTCTCAGGATTATTTATTTATTAGGAAACCAGTTTCACAGATAACAAAAATAATTATTATATGTTGGAGCAATCGCGCTACTGTCATCTGTCATTGTAATTATGTCACTGAGCTCATAAATTAACATAGTCAAAGCCAAATCAGTTTAAAACCGTTAACACTTGTGGTTTATTCGAAGCTCGATAGCAATATTGGTAATTTAATTAATTTATTTTAGCACGCCTATATAATAGTCGATACTAATAGTGATTCGTTCCAATTTATTAGCACTTTAAACCGTTGAAACTTAAAGACAATGAAGCCATTACAAAATAGACTCTAATGTCGAAACTGAAGGTCTAATGCTAGGTCTAATAAAGGTGTCACATTTATTTATTCGTAGATCTTGGTTTGTTAAATTTGCGGTCGTGTTTTCTTGTCATTCAGGTTCTCGTTTGCTGCTTTCTCAGCAATCGGCCCTTGTCTCGCCCATATTAGTTATCGTCAGTTACTTGACTTTCTAGCTTCCTTTCTCTACGTGTAATCCTTGAATTTCCTGCACCATTATTACGGTGCTAGCCTCGTTGCTGTTCAACCTTGTCTTAATCGATTGTCCTCTCTCTCCGTCATATACAAACAGAACTAGAACTCTCTAAAGACTACATTGAATTAATATTTTCAAGCGCATTAGAGTTACGTCCAGTTGTATTAATTCAGATTAATAGGTAGTGGAACTGCTTTTCCACTACTTCTAATGGTGTTAAGAACCAAGTATATAGGGAGCTCCTACTGATGATCACATAACTTCAGGTGGGCTGGCGAATAAGTAAATGGCACAGCATAAATATCTTCATTGTTTGGACAGCCAAAGTCATTATTTTTTAGAAAAACTATGCCAGCAATGTCAATTCTTTAAATCAATTCATTGTAAAGTGCATATAGGTCAAATAATACATCAGTGTTCTACAGCATCCAGATTTTTTATTATTTTAATACAATCAAGTTCTTCGAGGCCATTAATGCAGCACGGTCCTTGATTTCTCACAATTCATTTTGGCTGAATTTAATAAAATATAACATGTTTGTATACTTATAAATTCAATTAAAAATCATCTGCTTTATCCTCCATTAATCAATTTCAGGTTATGGAAATAATAAACGCGCCATCCCGTCAACGAGGCCGTGTCATCGACTTCAATGAGTTACTGTATGGGTACACTCGTCTGCAGCCGCTACACGGAGTCGACCACGTGTTGGATCTGCTGCTGAAGTACCGAAGATACCGAGGTCGGAAGATGACCGCTGCCGTCCGAAGACATGCGTATCTTCAGCAGAGTTTCACTGGTATGTAGAGGTGGATGTGATTCGATGTCCTTTGATACTTTAAAGTATGTTTAAGTTTCTGTCAAGACTAACACATTACAATTAAGCAATCAGTGCTACCAATGTTAACAAAACGTCTTTCCAATTCCAGCCACAGAGATACGAGAACTGCCGATGGGTGAGCCTCCACCGTTCGAGGATCCAGAAATTCTTGAAAAAATACACAGCAAAGATCCTCTAAACGAATACGCGGACTTCGACGAACCGAGTCAACAGCCGGCCGGGTTCCTCGACTTCGGAAAGCTCAACGTCAAGGAAGCTATAGAGAGCGGTCTCATGAAACTACAGAATCTGCCGAACGTCCTCAAATGGTCCGACAACGACTACGAGTACCCAATATACGATAGAAGAATACATTTCATCCTGCCCCTCATGGGGCGACAAGAGATATTCTCCCGTTTCATGAAGAACTACGAAGACGTCGTCCTGAAGAGCGATGAAGCGGTGAGTTTAATTGTAGTCCTGTACCTGGACGTGAAGAATCCGCTGGACTACCGAAACGCCGAGGCGTTGATGGACCACTACAACGACATGTACGGGAAGGATGTGAAGATCGTTCACATGGGCTCGACCACCTTCTCGCGAGGAGCGGGACTCACCGAGGGTCTCAAGCGGTGCGCGAGCGACGACCTCGTGTTCTTCATAGACGTGGACATGATGTTCAACCACGTCACCCTCAGGCGGATCAGGATCAACACGGTGAAATATCACCAAGTGTACTTCCCGATCGTGTTCAGCGAGTACAACCCCGAGGTTGTGAACGGGGATGATTTTAACAAGTTCAAAGATGAGCCGCTCGTGACAAACTCTAACTTGGGTAAATTTGTGGACGAAGTTCCTAAATCCGACCGGGAATCGGCCGATTTGAAGTATAGCAAGGAAATCAATGACGATTTCGGTTATTTCAGGCAGTACGGTTTCGGTATTCTTAGTATTTTCAAATGTGACTTCGAGAGGGTCGGCGGCTTCGACCTGAAGATAAAGGGGTGGGGCTACGAAGACGTCCAGTTCTTCGAGACGCTGATTAAGTCGAATCTGACAGTTTATAGGATAGCGGACGAGAGTTTAGTGCATAAGTTCCATTCGGTGGACTGTGATAAGAATTTAGAGAAGAGTCAGTTTTTGATGTGTCTGGGCACCAAAGCGTCGACGTACGGGAGTGAGAAACACATGACATATTACATGCTGAACCACCCGGAGGTGCTCTGGCCCGAGGGAGGCGAGAAGGGAGCCAGCTAGTGCTGGGTAGCTTTTACGTCTAGGATGTTCGATGTATATTTTGTAATTCAGTATTGTGATTTAGTTCAGGGCAGAGGGAGGCCTGCGAGACCTTTACAGCGGACGGTCATCGAGGGCAACTGCGATGGAACATAATAATTATAATTGTACATACTCTGGTGAATTGTATTTTTGTAAGCATTTATTGTAGATTTAAAATGTTCCTAGAAAATATTTTACGAGAAGGCAGTTTTAAATTACTTAATTTACTGATATAAGATGTAGCAAAAGTGTATATATTTTCAATTAGGAGCTATAGAACAAAAATATATTTTAGGAAGTAGCTATAATTGTTGAATGTCTGAATGTGTTTTTAATAAAAATCATACAAACTATTATATTATGGGGTCCAGTAAGTTTATAGTACATAAATGTTTGAAAATAATCGACCAAAATACAAAACAAAGCAGTCTTATTTTAGCAGGTAATTTTTTTTAGGAATTTTCCAGTAAGACAGTCACTAAAACTCATGAGTTAGAAGTAAACGCGATTTTATACGTATTGGGTACATTTTTAATACTCAATCAGTTACCTTTCGTACTAAGCATCGAGTTTAATTAAATAGTTTACCGTAAATTATGATTCAACGAGTATTAATTTTGCTGTCAATGATTTCATATATTTTATTGATAAAAGGTTATTTTCGGAACAACACGGTATTTAAATGGAATATATATTTTAATCTGTTGTTCATCCTTTATGGTTTAGAGCAATTGAATTAAACTAATGTAACACTTAAAAAATACCGGAAAATATTTATTGTATATAAAAATAAAAATCTAATAAATATATAACGTTGAAGATAATGTACGATCAGTAACACGAATGATGTACTATTTTAGTAATATATACAGGAATGTTTATATATACAAAGTCAAAATAATGTATTAAATGGCAAGTGCCTGGAAGTCGTGCTCATGAAGTGCCAATTTAATTTTAAGTAGCAAATAAACCTAATAATGTATGTTGATATTTTTGTACATGGTATTTTAATTTTGTATGATATTATATGAAAATGAGCAATATTAAATAATAATCATTTATACAGTCTTTTGTTACCCTAAGTGATTCTTCAAGTAAATTTTATTGTATTATAATTCGTTGACGGCAATGTCACAATGAGTGTGAAACAGTCATTTTGCCTACAGTCTTTACTAGGCGTTATCGAAACTAAATCACTGTCTGCCATTCATACCTATAATTTATAAACCCTATTTTGACCCATGTTTGAGGATTTATTGCACATAAAACCGCATAAAGTGAAATTATTAATGCATTTACGTACGTTGCAGGTACGTGTACAAATAAAAGGAAACGCGTGATGGCTTAAAAGTGCAAACTTTTTTATAATCTTTGAAATTTAATTAATTGTTTTATTGGTTTAGTCATGCCTTCTTTTAACGCTTACTACTATACAAAATGTTTAATTTAAATTTTCATATACTTCACACAGCCCTTGTTATAACAATGTACCAGCTTATTTGCAATCCAAATGGAGGTGAAGTGTGTCCATGTAATCAGCGATGTCTAAACAATAAGTGTAATTAAGACAATTCATAACTTTCTCGTAATTACCTTTACGTCACATAGATGCCGCTATTATCTCGTAGTGAATTATGTAACGCTGCATTATGTCCGAGATTTGAACGATTAGTCGTGGGATTGTGTTTCATAATGATCAAAAGATGGTAGCGTCCAAGTGGGTCGGTTGCGGCTTAGAGAGTAGCGGGCGTTCGACTTCGCTATAGCGTCCGTGAAAAACTCCAATTGTAAGCTCAGAATATATGAGCTCAACATAATTTCTGTAGCCGTCATCGCCTACTTGTTAGATTGCTTTGTTTTCATTCTTTTTCAATATGATTGCGAAAATATTTTTGGGAAAATATTGTACAAAGTGACATAGTCAATAAAGTTTAGGGATATCTATGGTTTTAAAATATTATTTCAAGTCCCAAATTCTTTGATTTTCATAAATTCGATGTCCAATTCGAAGTGTTTGTTTCACGGATAGAAATGTGTGCAAGTCAATAAAAGGTGCTGTAAGGTTTTTGACAAGAGACGCAGCAGAAAAATTTCTAAGAATTCAGTTAAAACATGTTTAGTCCATTGAAATGTTACATTTGCTGAACGTTTGTTAGATTTTATTTATGGGACATGTAGCTACAATCGGTCAATAAAAGCTTAAACCCAAGTTTGTGGGGTTGGCGCCCTTGTCCGCCGGTATAATTTTTTAAAATTTCGTTAATTGGAAACGCTGTTACAGCGCTCCAAAGTTGACCAGGTTCGTCAAAGCTCATGACAAGCATACTTTTATGATCTCTCGTTTACTTTAAACAAATTTTCGAAAATTTTTGTTCAATTCTAACAATTTTACATATTTATTATATTTAAAAATTAAAGAGGTAAATCTTCAGAAAGAGATCCTCTACAAAATTTTATGATATAACTTTTTGATGAAATCAAAAGAAAAAAGTTAAGTATTGAGCAAAAAAAACTTTTTTTACTTATAACTTTTTGGATTTATGTTAAAAAGTCACACAGACAATTGTAGGCAAAGCGGTTTGCTACAAAATATGTCCATCCAAATATTTTGTACGATGGATAGTTTAGGAGATATAGCGAATAACGTGTTTTCATCCCTTTTTCCAAGATGGCGACCGGAGGACAAGGGCGCCAACCGCACAAACTTGGGTTAAGCTTTTATTGAAAGTGGGGGGCCACATGTCCCAAAAATAAAATTGAGTCCTCTAACAAATGTTCAGTTTGGCCCTCAAATTGTAACATTTCAATGGGCTAGTTTTGTATATTGTATATTTGTAAAATGTTTAATGGAAAATAAATGTATTTCTTACACTTGAAACTTAAAATCGCGTGTTGCATGGCTTATAACGATCTCGAGATGAATCTTTCATCGCTAAAAAACGCGCATTTGCAACAGTACAAAGTTGAAGAAATCTCAGTATTTCTCTACTCGAAATGTTTCAGGTCAAGTGTGTTTCGAGTGTTTGAAAGTTATGTTCGCTTGGACACTTCGATTGAGACATAATTTAGGAAAAACAGTCTCTTATTCACTTTATTGAATATAAAATTATTCCAAAGAATCATTAAAATTCCGGTAGTAATATTATTGTCGAAGAAAAATTCAGTATCTAAAAGCAATACACAGCAATCAGAAATATTTAGATTACCATCTCTTTTATCAAAAAAGGGGTTTTAAATGAATCTGGGTATCCCTTTATGCAATATTTAGATTGCTCGTTGAGAACATCTTTTCTGTTGACGTTCATGTGTACTTGGTTTCCTTTATGAATAAAGTTATTTTAAGTTTGAGTTTGAGTACAAACCCAGAATCGTATTAAAAATCAACAAGGTTGAGGTGAAAAAAGAAGAAAAAATAATCAATACGGTGTCAAAATGTATTTATTTTTTTGAAAAAATAAAAAAAACAAACTTACAACAAATTATACTAATCTTAAAAATAGGTAAACTATACAAAACAAGAGTCGCTCCCAGCGGTAAGCCACTTCGATTCTGTCAAACTGACGGAATCAACCAGCAAGTTGAGTCTGTCAGTCATGGCAGCAGCAACGACTGGCTGACCGCTGAGTAACCCGTGAGCGTGCACAGTCGCAAGCGTTGGCCAGGTGTGGAAGGCCAGCCGACGCCACCTACATTGTACGTAGCCATCGACCAGATTTTATTTACATTCGAGCCGGGCGAGCTCGAATAGGAACGCTTAAGCGTTCGGATCATTGGTCTGAATTAGTAGGGGGCGCCGTAGCTTCCGGAAGGAGTGCCATATGAGGAGGATGGACCGGAGGGGTAGCCGCCACCGGATGCTGTCTGCTCAAATTGCGCAACTTGGATAGCTTGACGGACTCCCTCTAGGTTGATGCCAACAACGCGGCCGCCACCGTGGGGAACGCCGTAGGATGACGATGGGACGCCATAAGATGATGAGGGGACGCCGTAGGAGGAGGAAGGAGCGCTGCCGCCGAATCCTGATGCAGATCCAGAGGAGGCTTCTTCTTTAAGAAGGATTTGACGGATTTGTTCAAGGAGACCAGCATCGACGTTTTGACCCTCTGAGGTTTGGTAACCCGAGGAAACAGCGCGGTAGCTGCCTCCACCACTGAGACCGGATCCTCCGTGGAAACCACCGCCTCCAGAAGGACGGTTGTAGTTGTAGCCCCCTGGGGCCTCGGCGCTGGCACACGCCACCAAAGCCAGGGCTATGCACTGTTGAAAAAAAAAACCAATTGTTACTTCGACTATTCAGTTTTTGACGCTTTCTTTTTATAAGTAATTTAATAAGATAAATGAAAAATGATTGGGAAACAATGTTTTTATTCCTCATTTATTGTTTCAACTTTCTCGTAGAAATTTACTTAGTAATTTGCATCTAGTATGTAAATATTGTGTTATTCAATAACGTTGCGTCAATATTAGCGATGTTAGTAGACGTGCAACGCATTCCTTAATATGTAGTTTGTCTATTTGACTAGCTACTGTGCATTTACACATTTTGTGTAACATTTTGATGCTTGTTGAATACCATCCAAAGATTAATTTTAAAAAAATGTGCGACCTGGTTTGTGAACGCCTGGAGCGGAATGAAAATTAGTTAGGGTAGATTGTGCCACAAAAATTCTTGTCCTTGTTAATTCCCAAATTTATTATGATATAAAATAATGTACTTTTTCACTTGTAAAATAATGTATTTACTTACATAAAAGCATCGACATAAATTACGAAGGCGCTAAAATTCACACGCAATAATGTGGCGCCAGCTTTTAACTTTGCATACAGTTATTTAGATTAATGACCAGATGTGAGATCGACCGTTTATGAAATGTTAAAATACAGTAAATGGATGATTTATATCCATCTGTCGTACCGCTTTAATTTAATTAAGTAAATGTGTTGAGCTTCCAATGGCGATTAGAAATTTCGCGAAGCTTTCAAGCTATAAAAATTCGCGAATATGAATAAAAATAGCATTATAAATTGGAGTGAAAGTCGCATCGTGGGTCAAAATGTCAGAAGTTAGAGACATCGTTACGTCATCGACATCGCGATCTTAACGAAAGGTTATTCTACCGTGAGAGAGGTGTTTTCAAGATAGCATCATTAGCTTTTTGTGCAAAATCTATTACGGGTCATGTGTCATTAAGAAGTCTTTTGTGAAATGATGATGCGTTACGTCTGACTCTATGTATCTTTATGCACGTAAATCAAACTTACTCAATTTTAAAATATTCACTTTATAGTTTAATGGTAATAGATGGAGAAATGAGGACGCATTTTGAACGAGTAAATATATAAGTTATTTGTCATTGGATTTCTCTCATTATTTAAGCTTTGTGTCTAGCTTTTCTGCTTCCGTTACAACCGGAAGTCACGCTGGACATTTAGATCTACAAGACAATTTGGTCCCAGGTAGAATGTTAAAGGACTTTCTATTCACATCCACAGTACATACTTATATATTTAAATACGATACGATATTAATATTTTTAAATAGAAGGAACAGCGTTTTTATCTAATATAATGCTATCGTTAAAGGTCCTTTGCACGAGAAACTTCTAACTGTAGAGATAATTCCATACATGCAACTGGCAATAAAAAAAACTATGTCAATTACCGCGAATTCTAATCATATGACTACATTTAAATCGAATCACGCGCAAGACAATCGTGTTTAGAATCGATTCTGGATTACGACATCAGTTATCTTTGATGATGACCGAATGCTTTTTATTGTGTAGCCACCATTTTTGCGCTTTCTTCTGGCGAAAATTTAAACAAATTTATTTATTTCTACCGGCTATATCTTGTTAATGAGGTCCTCAACTAACATCTGACCCCTCATCTAAGAGAAATTTGTCCACGTATTAAGTTCTTAAATGCCAGGAATGCTTTTGCGAGCTTAATTAATATAATTATTAATTCCAAGTCTTATTGTGTTGAGCTGGAAAATGATTAAACTTATATTGTGCAAATAAATGACCTCCAACCTGCATTACCCAAGCGAAAGGTGTACCGTGATTATCTTAGATTTATACGGAATAATTTATTCCTTACACAATCTACATACGCACAATTACATGCGTCTTAAATGCACAAAAGGGATTGTCTAACAGTTTCAAGCATAATATAAAAAACGATGAACTTAACTGAAAAAACTTTTGGACTCATTTATAATAATTGAATAATACTTAACAAACAGAATAAATGGTAAAAGGCTTTTAAAAATACTAAAAATCGGAGAATAATAAGGCATTAATTTTTAAATATTGTAAACTATGATCTTTCATTTTGAATAAATAGATATTTTTGCAATAGAGAGAGTAAAAAATCTTTTGTTTTGCAAGATCTAAAGCCATTCACGAAAACGACATAGATTAATGGTGTGCGAACCTAGATTTAAATCTCAATTGTTCAAATGTCAAATATAGATTAATATCTTATGAAAAACGTGTAAATGCATTATTTCAAATCTTGATCAGAAGTGGAGACACTTGAATTAGTTCAGTTCCCAGGATTTCAATTACTCGAGGTTTTGCTTTACTTGAAATATATTTCAGAATTACTGATTAATATTTTTTTACATATCATTTATGTTGTCCCACATTTGTGTCTTACTCCAAGAATAAAAAATATTGTAGTATATGGAAAGTATAAAACAATATAAAAGAAGAGGTTTTCAGTGAGGGCTTTTCATTCGGTTCTGAAATGAAGGTATGATTTGTACAACAAATCATTATTATACCAATAAACTATATTTGATTTAATAAAATCCATAAAGATATACTTCAAATTAAATATGAACACGAATGAAAAGCCCAACGTTCGGAAATCAAGGCATTCCATTTTCAAATTTGTGACGCGCTTTTCACATTGATTTCTGAACTTCACTGATCACTTCACTTCACTTCACTACACTTACCGCTATGAAGGCTTTCATGGTGTAAGATGGGGTCACTGCGGTTCGTGAAGAACTTGTGTGATGCTCCTACCGTGTCAAACGGATATATAGTAAATGTGCGGACGGTGGGGCGGAGAAAGGATAAGTTGTGCAAGTTAGGGAGATGCAGCTAGTGTTAATCTAATTGGAGGAAGATTTTGGTGATCGATTGCTGATGATTTTGAGTTTAGGTTAAACTTTGATGCATATCGTGGTTTTAACAATTGTTTTTCGTAGTTTATGCGAAGAAGTTTTCATTGTCCTGGTTGAAAATGTCGCCGTTTGATTTTTGTTAGCAGAAGGTCGGCATAGTAAATATCTTTTATGAAATATGAGGATAAAAAATATATTCAATTTATTGCATTAAGTTTTAGAAGTTTATAAAGAAACTCGAACATATTTAACACATCAAGTTGTAAGTTTATTGCGATTTTTTATACGTTCAATCTATATGAATCGGTTCGTGTGCCATGACAATCTTTTTAGAGGATATTTTTTCGGTAATCCTAAAGCAACGATATCTATCTTATCTTAATGTTCATTTTCTGTTTAAATCAATTGATAGAAAGATTAAGACACATAACTTTAAATCCTTCCTACTCTTGAATTACTTTATCATAAATACAGTTCGTTTCATATACTACAAGACGATGCTAAAACTAAATAAATACCTTTATTATCTCTAAAAGAGTACCTAAGTGTGGAGTTTCTTGCCCATTCTTCTCCATATAAACTACTTGTTGGAAGGGGCAACTAGTAATTTTTTTTATATTTTTAACTTATTATTATTTTGACTTTCAAAATTCAAATTCAAATTCAAAAATCATTTATTCACGTAGGTAACACAATGTACACTTGTGATTCGTCATTAAAGAAATAAATATTAATGCTTCTAATTTTACATTTACTGCCAGTTCTCAAATCAAGGGCGTGAAATTGCCTTTATAATAGGCCTAATTAAAATAAATGACTAAACTTTGACTTTATTTGGTCTTCACATACCTGAAAATATCTGTAGTACTTTCGCGCAAATAAGCAAAATATGGAATCATTATATTCCTATATCTTGCACCATAACCAATAAGCAACATTGGCACAGACATTGATTGGTAAGTGATTTTATTGTAATTTTTACATTGATGGACATAAAGATTTCAAGTAATGTACTTCTATTATTCATAATTTCCTGCGCATCTACGCAATCGTATATTTGCTAATCTCACAGAATAGTAAGCCATAGATCAAAAATGTTTTTTTATACTCGAATGTCGTAGTCTATTGCTCATAATTAATAAATTATCAACCTGTATCGAGAGGATAGCTGGCAAAAAATGGAGGACGGTTAAGAATAAATTAGGATGGAAAAGTTGGAGGCCTTCTCCGAAAGGCATCATAGAGTAATAAAATTTTATATGTATTTATTTTTGTATAATGTATGTCAATAAGATGTGGATGAATAAAGGATTTTTCTTCTGATTCTTATTAGTGAATGAAACTGTTGTACTCACTATAAATACACATTGATTTCCAAAGGATCAGTAAAGAAAATTAATACAATTATTGAATACTTTTGAGTGCAATCGAGGTTTTTTGGGAAGTTCAAAGACAATTCATAGTTGCCAGCATTAAAATACTTTGTGTCGCATAGAACGCACACCAAGTGGCGTATATTTCACAACAGTTAGTTTCATCTTTTTCCAATCCTCGACCAGTTTAAGCTGAAATCTTTGTAGATAAGAATAAAACATTCACATATTACATTAGTTTGAATAGTTTTAAGCTTTGTTTTATTCTAATATTAGTAAACAACAAACTAATTATGTATGTGTGTTGTGACGTTTATTTCTTTTTTATGGATTATGGTAATCAATGTTTGGAATTTTCTTTCAAAACAGTCATTGGACTCAATATTTTGAAACTATGATTAACAATTCAAACTATATTTGTAAAAAAATAGATCTTATTATTTGAAAATAGGTAACAAGGTTCCATGGAGCGTGGGTCAGACATTTATGCGTTTCTTCTTGCTAATTTCTTGCAATAAGTAGGCCACTCCATTATTATTTACTGATTATTGTTTTACCAAAACCAAACCCACCCACGCCATTTGCATTAACCACTAAGCACATTTAAAACAACGACTTTTTACTCATCAATACTGTAATGTGGTTTCACAGCAGTGTATGTATTGTTTATTTTAAATCTTTTTTGTGTAACATAAAAATTCTTTCGTAAGTGGTCAATAATTGTTATTACTTTTGCTATTACGTGGTGAGCATCCGATATGGTCCTATGTCGGGACAAGGTCAGTGTTGCACAAAATATTAGTATTCACGTGGCAAACTTTTAAAAAATAACCGTTAGATTATTCGATTTGCGTACGGAGACTTCAAGGATTAGGGTATTTGTATCTAATGGAAATGAGGGATGTTTAAATTTAGGGAAATGAGGGGAAGGCACAATGATTACCGATTTGGCTGTAATACAAGCATTAGCAGACGTTACATTCAGAATAAACCGCCTTTGCAAACACTTCATTATGGACCTTGTTCACCGTGTATACAAAAAAATATATATTTAACTTGACAAGTGATATTTAAAAAAAAAAATATATGCGGTTTAAGTTAAAAAAACTTAATCAGAGAAAAAAGTCTTCAAAACGTTTTAGATATCGATAATTTTTTACTCAATGCAAAAAGCTATACGTAATTTTATGTATATTTTAAATTATAATAAATTCTAAACTTTTAGATGAAGAAACAATGAACGTAAGGAAATACTACATAATAATTGCAATTCTCTTTTTGGTCGGATGTAAGTAATTTATATGAAAATTATAGGCTTCGCGGGTCATTTGCTTGTAAAAAGGTTAATAAAATAGTACTCTTGAAAACAATTCACGAGTTCTCTTTTCCCCAAGTGAGCGTTTTCACAATATTTACCAAAATATTAATATAATGAAAATTAATTGTTTTTTTATGATAATTCACAGACGTGATTAAAATTATGAATATTTAATTTTATTATCCTCAACAATTCGTTCTTATGAATATTTAGTATAGAAATTGTTCTTACGCAATATAATAATCGTTTGTCGAAGACTAAAGGCTAGAGTAGAATTTACCACCTTTCACGTGAATTCCGAAAGTTTGTTTAATTGTTATTGATATTATACATCTATCTAAGAAGTTAATATTTGCGTAAAAGAGAGAATCACGTTGGAATACAAATATTACCATTTTTTATATCTCCGCGGCAGTTTTGACAAAATTGGAAATGATAATACTTATTAATTATTATTTATGATTATTTAGGTATTGCAGTTTCAAGATTGTTGACAATATATTTGTAACGAGTACAGAGACAATTGTATAATACACACAAGTACAGAGCCAACCTTCGTTAATTTTTGAAGCAATGAAAAAAATTATGAGGTTAATTAATAAGTTGTGCTTGTGTGGTCATCACGTCACTATAAATGACGAAAAGTTATCGATTTCCATGTAATAGATTTAGTAAATGCTCCAAGGCTTCTCAATATAGTTGTTAGCCGCTCACTCTACAACTAATGTCAATGGATGAGGTGATTTGTAAACTTACTGCGCAGGCGATGATTTCCAATCATACGAAGGATGATATTTGCCATCTGTTCTCTCTGAAATGGGTCATTTCTTGGCATAACATTTTGAGAGCATCCCGATCGGATGTATTATAATTAACTTTACAGCAAGTTCTCATCTGGAGGTTTTTTTGATGGCTACATGTTCTAAAAGGTATTTATAAAATATTCTTATTTGCACAGTCGGTAAACATGTTTCATGTTTAGATGGTTAACTATGGTCACATATTACTCGATTTAACAAATGCATTAGATGCTGCAATCTAAGTATCATACTCGAGCAATGGAATCGGGGTTATCAGAAAACGAATGTTTGGTTCAAACTACTTAGGAAAATCAGTTTAATTCCTTGAATTCTATACTAGCATAGAACCTGATTTTAAAATTTTGGTGTCAAGCGATTGTTAGGTTAGGTTAGGTTAGCTAGGTGTCAAGTGTATTATGAGAACACAAACGTTTGCTAGAGGCATTGCATTATAAAAATACGTTTACGAAACAAGCATAAATTACCTGTAAAGGTTGACTTAACATTCTTAGATTATTTTGAAAAACATTTGGGTTGACGGTAGTGCAAATATGTACTTATTTAAACACAAGAAAATAAAATCAAAAATCAAATTATAATTAAAATTTGAACTATTTGTACATTTTTTCAGTCATATCATATTCAGTTATATAAGTTAGAGTTATTACAAAACCATCAATGGGAGCAGTGAGGTCGTTCCGTGAAGCCTGCGAAGTAGGAAACTTCTGAGCTTCTGTAAGGAGCTAGGCTATTTAGCCAGGACTTTAAGCACAACGGTCCAAATGAGCGTCTAAGTGCGGAAATTAAGTCCACACTTAGACATTTTATGAATACTATTTTTATGGTCTAGAATCTAGATTAAGAACGTCAATTATATAAAATTAATCATCTTCCGGTGACCTAAATCATCATTTATCTCTAACCGCAACATCGAAATGAGATGATAATTGTTTGCAATATATTTCATGCGTTTTTCGTCATTCTCTTAATGTGCAGTTGCAGACTTTCGAAACAGATGTTTATCCATTTTGATGATTTCAAGGCCTAGTTTCAGTTAGGATAGCACTGTAACCATACCGGATTGTTCTCTTAAATGTTTTTAGCAATATCGTATTAAAAGTAAATTTTCCATTACAGAAAACTATCCTTCCATCTTCTTTCACATCATTGGGATGTAGGCCTCCACTGGCATACACGGTGCACCAAGTTTTTAGACTGGTCATATAAATATTAACTATAGTTAGCATACACAACTATAGGCTGATTAAACATTTTAATTTAAGGTTATTCACGATATACAGCATTATCTTGCGATCAATTGTCAAAATAACTATTTGTTAATTTGTAAAATTTCTCTTCGTTTATTTAGTCCTTTAAAAAAGTTAACACTGTTATCAAAACTAGATGGCAATCTCCTACAGGTATGAAATAAATCAAGCGTATCAGTTACGAATTGAACAAAACAAATATGACTTCTTATTTAAAAAAAGCGAAAGATCGTAATACAAACTTTATCAGTACCTACCCAAATGTGAATATATGAAATAAGTAATAGCTAAGTTATATTCGTGTAAGAAGTTTTAATTTACAGTGAAGTACTCGCCTAATTCAAAGACTTCTACAAATTAATAATAATAATTTACGAATAATTACAGGTTAATGAAGAAACTTACGTGTCAGTAAAGAAATAGGAGTTGTGTAATAAATGGTTTACTATAAAGCTATCACATATAATAACTGTAATTATTTAATTTTAACCTTGGTGTATATAAAAATAAAGTAAATATACCTTTCACCTAAGCATTACTTAATTTAATTGAAGGAATATTACAACGTATGGTATACGATACGATGGTCAGGTCATCTGTCAGATATTTCGAATTGTCCGGAACTTTCTATAACTGAAAATTCTGATATTTATTTCAGACTTTATCTTATAAAAAAGTAGTAAATTCGATTTATAATTTTATATAGTTTAAGAAAAGCATAAAATTTTGTTATATTAAATTTATACGCGATATGCGGAAAACATTAAAAATAATTAATTTCTGGTAAAAACACATAAATCGAAATTTTTTTAAATTATTTAAATCGTGTATCGTATAATTTAAAAACTTTACGCTTAATAAAGATACTTAATTGTGAACCTTGACCTATTGCTCTTCGTAATTTGCATACACCTTTTAGTTTTGTGTAAATACACCAGACCGGATGTACGGACATACAAACAGAAAAAAACTATTAAACCATATAAAGCTTACAGATGCGTCGCCTTTAAATTCAATGACCGAATAATTAAATCTAGAATCTAAACTGGGTCACAGCTATTTGAAGCAAGGTTTCTACTAATTAAATAGGTTCTATAGAATTTCTTGATTTTAAATTAATTGTATAATGTGCAATAAAGTGTGTATAAAATTAATACATAATTCACAATTAATATGTCTTGAACTCAGTGGCGGTAGTTTGTAACTTTTGTAACTTGCTAGAGTAATCTTGGCTCCAATATTGAATTTTATTTACCCAAACAATTTTGGTCGCTAACTTGGAATCGCGCGGTACAATTACAGAGTTGCAGAGTACCGACCTATATATTATCTGACAGAAGTTTCTGTGCCTTAACATCCTATCCATACATTACTTTACCGCGTGAGCGTGTGTGCAAAAATAATAACTCGTTTAATTACTTTTGAGATTTCAATGGAAAATAACGTGAACTATGGTCTTCAACAACCTTTGAAGCGGAAGTAAAAGTTGTGGTAACTTGTGGAACGCGTAATAACAAATTGATTAGATATTTTTAGGTTCCGTGGTCATGTGTCAATCAATGCGAGGGCGTTATATTGAGGATTTACTTTTACCTGTTCGATGATGAAGCATTTTATAAGAGTTTATTTTTGGACTTCCCAATATTTATACTTTCTTCTTGTACAACTCATAACTCTTAGAGAGCATTAAATTATTTCTAATCGTAAATTAAGAGTAATAAATGGTGTTCGGTCTACCAATGGAGTTTTCTTTCTCTCGTATGTGTACTACTAAGACTGCTGTACGGTGAAGGAAAACGTAAGAAAAAGGTACAGAAGGTCGTGATCACTTGCAAATTAAGAATAAAAAATAATCAAGAAAAATATAATAAGAAACATATCGAAATTTGAATCTAATTGCAGCGTTGCAGCGTCTCTGATCTGAAGTTATACGATATAAAATTTTCTCAAATCATATCTTTTTGTTTACTTCGGACCCCACCGTGAAAAAAACATACTCTACCGAAAAGTGACCCTGTATTACAAGTTTTGGCGCATTTAATAGGGATTCTGTAAAGATATTACACATAGCCATGACTGGCTATCTATCATAATTCCGAGTTGTTTTGTTTTTTTCGTTGTTATTGTTGAATTTAGAGCTTCTTACCGAATGGCACAACAGTGACGGCAGATGCCAAGATTGCCAAGAATTGAAAACAGTTGTAGAAGTTCGCAAATCAATTGCTCTTCCCCATTGCTTCTCCATGATAACACGCGAGCTCACACTTCACGACAGACCATTGCAAAGCTACAAGAGTTACACCTGAAAGCTCTCCGTTACTCACCAGACGTTACCCTAACAGGTTTTTAATCATCAAAATCTAGAAAAAATTCAACACCCGCCAGTAGGCAGTAAAAACGCTATCGCTGACTTCATCGCCTTCCAGTTGGCCGACTTGGATAAACAAACTCCCATCAAAATGGAAAAATTGTATAGTTAAATTTGGATTAGTATTTTGACAGTTGAAATGCAAAAGTTACCAAAATTTTTATACTTTAAAATTTCCAAACAAATCTCTAATTTATATAGGTTTATCAATTAAATTATTTAAACAATGGTAAATACTCTGATTTTAACCATATTTAGTTTTAAATTCAGTTCTTATCAAGTCTTCAAGAATGATAAATGCAATCCATCTTATGATGTGGGCTTAGTAAACATTCCATGTTTGCTTTCATAATGAGGTCTTTACGTGCCAAACAATTTGCCTAAATGACAGCAAAAGTAGTTGTAATATAATTTATATCGTTCTTTTCTATTATATTCATAAAAATGCAACATTAAATTATTTAGTTAAAATATGCATAACCAATAATTTCTGCGTTGATCACTTTAGAAACAAGTTATCAACTATATTGTTCTCTGTATTAGACAAATTTTTGTGTAACTCTTTGTTTAATTCCGGTGTCACACGGTTATTATCGCCATTGGAACTAGTTATTGGAAATCCCGTGCCATCTTAATATTCTTGTAAATAGTGTACGCAGACGATATCTAATGGGGTTTAAAGGTGGTTGTATGAGCATATTTGTTAAACAAATATGCGATTGTTTTTCGTTAGAAAACATTAGAGATGCGCGGGGCATCGCTTACGTGTGGAAAACAAACTTTCCCGTTTCACCGCAGAATCCTTTTAGCGATCGCCAGTACTGTGGATTAGGTGGAAAGCGGGCAGCGAGTACCTACTCGTATGTCACGAATAATTTAAGATTCAGATTAAGGAAGGAATAAGTCCATTTAAAATTCACTTTTGCATTTTGATTGTATCAATCACATTTTTATGACATAATCGTAAAAGAATTTGAGGAAAAAGGTACGATAACGATATTCCTATGGTATAGGCAGTTATCAAAGAAAGAGTTTCAGAAAACTTGACGCCCATAAGTTAAATAAAACGCAGTCATACTTAATACTTAATTTATTTGGAGTATTAATTTATTTCATAATGACGATTCATCCAAAAATGTATTATTAATTTTTCTCTTATAACTTGGGACCACATATCGGATATTTGCGCAATTCATACGGAAGCGAGATGAGTGTGACTGACATAATGATCTGGCCATTACGAGCAAACATTTTTACCAGAAATGCTCCTCTCCACTTTTTAGATAAATAATCATTAGATTTAGCCTATGTGCCATAACATGTCTGTGTTTATATTGCAATTGTACTATCTATGTCAAATTTAATCAACCAAAAGCACAATTTTTAAAAAAAATAGTCGTCTTTGCTATAAGGATATAGTGAAAACGTTATTTTCATTACCAGCTTCTTTGCTGTCTATTCCCAATCCACGTTGGCTGTGATATTTAAAATTTTCCTTGTCTGATTCCACAACTCCTTAGTTATCTCAGTATCGTAAGTCAGCCAGTGATTTATCCACTCTCGGCAAAATTTGTAATGCACACCGCTAATTCTACCAATCTCTGGGTCAGCCGCTAGGAACAATATTTCTTTCGCAACATCCTCCTTGGGCTGCCCAACTAAATTTACAAATATTTGCGACACGTTTCGAACCAATTCTGGTATGTTGTCCAATATATCTGTATCACGAACGACGAATGGATCAAATGTGTTTGCCGTCACTCCAGTATCCTTCAATATATTGTCTAATTCTGCCGTGAATAAGGCTACCGCTAATTTGGAGTTCGCCAACACTTCTACTGCGGAGTACCGTCCAATATCATTCCAATGATCATAATCCAAATGTCCAACATACATTGACGACGCTGAACTGTTTATAATCCTACTCGGTGCTGATTTGGTCAACAAAGGCAGCAGAAGGTATGTTAATAGAAACGAGCCGAAATAATTCACTTGCATAGTTATGTTTAGTCCGTCTTCAGTGAAGCGATCAGATAATCCAACAGCACCCGCATTATTTATTAACACGTCCAGTTTGTCTTCACTTTGTATATCGCTAGCGAAATTTCGCACTGATTTAAGAGAGGCTAGGTCCAACAATTTATATGAAACGTTTGGGTTTTTCGTTACTTGCTGTATTCGATCTCTGGCTCGGATAAGTTTTGTTTCGTTTCTACTAGCTATTATAACTTTAGCTCCTTTGTGTGCGATATGCTTAGCCGCTTCGAAACCTATGCCAGAGCTTCCTCCAGTGATAACAACGGTCTTTCCGTCGAGTCGCGAATTTGTGTTGCACATTTTTTCAATACAATGTCACTGCACAAAGTTGATCAAGTTACTGTCAATAAACAGGAAATAAAGGCTGTAATTAATTCAATGCGTTTGTTATTATTTTTTATTACGAAAAAGGTCTTGTGAGTTACCATTGTTTCTCGATTCTTTTGTCTCCATCGGAATGTTGGCGATGATAAATACATAGCAAGCGTTGGCACAAATTATTAATTCTTATCTGCTTTGCTTGGAACACTTTAATGTTTACTAGTGAAAACTTTGTGTATGATTTTTTTTTCGAATTTAGTCATACGAAGGTATTATATCGAGTTCGGTGTGATATTAAATAGTTAGGTACTATCGGTGACCTTATGGTTCATAACCAGTTCTGAATTTTGACACTTTTAAGTACAATCACTTTTTACCTTCTATAAGTAATATAGGATACCTGAACCGCAGAAAAATAATTAATTAAAATAAAACATTGCTTCGTGATAATTAAACATATATATAATAGTTAATTACTTAAACAAGACCATCAGTTTTAATTAAATCCACAGCTTTCTCTGCCATACCGATGATCACCGAATTAGGGAACAAAGAAATCGGTGATGGGAAGATGCTGGCGTCCATCACTCGTAGACCTTTAACTCCTTTTACCCTAAAATAGGAATAATTAAAATTTTGTAAACCCTTGAATTTTTTTTTTCAGAAAAATTACACTTAATTAAATTTACACCTTGACGTATCCTTGACGGTTCCGTGGTTAAACCACATATCGTCTGACCGTCGAATTTGGATCCCAGCGAAATAATTGTGGTTGAGTTTAGGGTTGGCAGTGACACAATTCTGATCACAAGATATACAGAAAAAGCAACTACCTAATGAGGTGGAATTCTTTGCTTAAATTTAAAATAGACGTTTCTTTTTATAAAAAAAATAACTAAGAAAGAAAATTGTGGTAATCTGGAATTACGACATAAGGATAAATCTTTATTTATCCACTAACATCGTGGTTTCTTCAAAACAATAGTTGCGTAGTATGGAACATTGGACAGCCGTTAATTTTAACAGAAAAATATACGATTGGTAAGATATAGAAACCGCGTACTAGCAAAGACTTTCCTTGATATACTTGAATTCCTCTGATTTAGAACGTTGTTTGGCTCTTATAGAGCAAAATCAAATTGGAAGAATTTCAATGCGCGGTTTAGTTAACATTAATTTATCTTTATTTAAAAAGAGATAACAATACCTCAAATGGTTGTCCAAAACGGTGCCACCAGCGCAGGTTCCTCCCACGTGATGACCAGTGACGGCCACCTCACGTGTGACACAGGCCAAGTATTCATCTGGAGGACTTAGGGGTCTTCGGGGCTTCGGCGGTGTTATTGTTTTAGGTTTGGTTCTTTCTACTCCTTTTTGGTATTTGAGCCTGACAAAAATTACGTATTAATAAGGTAACGTAGAAAAGGGTTTGAGTTAATATTGTGTTTTTATATAATAAATGACTTGTTTTAATATAGCAATACTATTGAAACATTTGTAAGTTGAATAATCTGAAGTTGTTTTAAATATAACTGCAATAAGCCAATAAATATACTATCTTGTTTATATTTGTGCCTTTATGCGAATTTTTCTACGTTTTGATGGTGATGATTGTGTTTTTGCATACGTCGATAAAATCTAAATAAATTAATTTTAAATACTTCTTCCGTCTTCTCTGCAGGCCAAGCTGATCCTGGCTGCTGTATCTCCAGAAGCTGAGACATCTCTCGACCCTGGGCCAATGAATCTTAGCACCAATATCCTTAAATGGCTTCGTTGATATCAAACGCTCTGCACGACGTAAAGCTATAACAGAAAAATATTCTAAATAATATATTTCACGAGCAAGGTAATGGTTGCAGCTCTTAGGAGTTCCATACCAAGCATGCATCAGATTATCAGATATAGATATCAGATATAAAATATAGGTATACCTTTCACAATACACTGAACGTCATACTCCTGGTGCAAGTAGTTAGGGTTGACCACTACAGGCACTGTGGTACTGGTATCCCGAAGAGAGACAGACCCTCGGCTTCGTGGCTGAACACATGATGCGAGGAAAACAAACCCTTCTTTGCTAGTGTCGTTGTTGAATGGGAACATGTCTCGGAAGACCTTAAAATAATTAATTATTAAATATTTTTATTTGTTTTGCATCGTAAAAGTAATCCTATCTAAGCATCTGAATTTGGCGATTAACTAGGTTCTAGATTGATTCATTGTTCTGTTTCTGTAGACACAGATAATGACATTTTACTTATAAATAAAAGAGATCCAGAAATGTGTCTCCGTGCCTTGGGATTACTATTACAAATTATTTTCAAATGGGCAACGTAAGTGTCACTATTCTTTAGATAAAACTATAGTTATAAATCAACTGCAAAATAATGTATATATATGTATTTATTGTTAGATTCCTAAATCATATCACCTGTGGTTTGTAATTTGAGAGGTCTCGCAAAAGTCGCTCGCTAGTGGATCCCATTGTGAATAACATGAGTGCAGACATATTTTTATATTCGATACCGGCCACGGGTGGAAAAGATAAATATCCTGAAATATATTAAATATAGAAAAAATTTTTGAAAAGAAAAACAACATGTACAATATATATCAAATTGAAGTTTTAAACCATTTTTTATATCTAAACATTCTAAAAATTCCCATATTATAAGATTTCTTTTAATATAATAAAAATTAAAGAAAATGTGTTTTATTTTTAACCTTCTCCCTTCCAGTAGTAATCCCAGGCGGTGAAAAAGCTAAAGACTTTAGCCAGAGTTACACTTATGGGCTTTTTGATGCTAACGTAGAGAGGAACGTTCAAGTGATCGTGAAGGTTTCTACCCACTTGGCTATTTTCTACCACAGGGACTATTTTCAATCTGAAAATATAAAACTTTCTCTATAGTTGTTGGTCGGTTTCTGATAAGTTATTGTAGAATTAAGATTTATGATCTTAATAGTAAATATAATCTATGGCAGAATACTTATAAAAATTTCTTAGCACTGGCACTGATAGCTTATTGTAGCTTTATTTTTTTGACAGGCGCTATGATCTGAGTCTGGAGCGCATCAATTATTACGTCGCATATAACTAATAACTCTATACCTTTTTAACAAGTCCCGAGGTCCAACACCAGACAACATCAATATTTGTGGTGTTTTTATAGCTCCTGCACAAATTATAATCTCCTTATTTATAAATATGTTGTTTAGATATTTGTGGTCTTCCAGCACGTAGAGTGAGGACGCCACTTTGTCATCGAACCTCACCTGGAAGCGTTAATTAGATTTAATTGTGGGGTTTCTATTTGATACCGATACCTTCGTGTCATACTAATTAGAAGTAGATAAATTTGGTGGTCGATATTCGTGAGGTTATAGTGCTCCACGTCAGTTATTTATGAATTGATTATGATTATAAAAATTAGTTAATTTATACCAAAGTTAATAATTATTATAGTAAAACATTTAATAACTTTTTTATTAGAATTCTTTACGTATAACTTCCAAAGAATAATTTACGTTTTTAATTTACGCTTTATCAAATATAAAACAATGTTGCATGATAAAAAAAAGTAGCAAGAAGAGTTAATTTTATGTTCTTGATGATATTGTCAAAAACATTCTAAGTATAATATATTCTTTGGCTCAAGGGAAACTGTCCTCTTTTCATACGTCCTAATTAAAAGCAGTCAAGGTATGCACCATATTAAAACTTACAGATACAGCCTGAGTTTTCAACAAAACGTGCAGGTTGGGTCTATTTAGAGCTGGTTTAAGGTACGCATCAAAAGCCTGATGTCGGCGTCCCAATAAAACTGGCGCAGTTGCTTTACGAAAAAGAGTGTAGCGGTCTGTCAGCCTAGAGGATGCTCGCTTGAAGGTGTTCATTAGTTCGTTGTTTTCGTCTATTTTCTTAAGGTGCATTGGAATCTGTTATATAAATAGCGCCTTAGAAAATATATAGCTCAAGTTTGCACACTCGATCAAGATTTCCTTAACAATTTCATCTTACGTTATGGTTCGACCCATTTTAGCGTAAATCCCAAAAAAATGTATATAAAACCCAGCGATTTATTTCGCTAGTAAGTATAGTATTGATTTGAATTGAGGCCATCAGTATAGAAGAAGTTAGATATTATGTAGAAGTAATATAAAAGATATTATGTAGAAGTATGATAATTTAAAAAAACTTACCTTAGACTCATTGCAGTATCCACCAGCCACACATGGCGATTCAAATTCGCTTTCCGTCGTGCCAAATGCCTTCAAGAAATATGGCTTTAAATCTTTGAAAGTCCAACCATGAAAACCTAATTGCGACCACCTATAGAAAAATACCAGGCTTAGAAAATTGAAATAATCTCACAAATTTTAATTTGATTATATTTGATAATTTACCTATTATAATCTTCAGGCAATCCAAAACCGTGAAGAAGAAAATTTATCTGCCCAGAACCACCAAGACCTCTGCCACGTGGTATAACTGGTGTCTAGGAAATACAATAACGAACTATAAGGCAGAATAATTATTTATTAATTTTGAAAATATAAAATTATCATCTAGTTAAAAAATTTTAGGCATAAAACATAACTACATCATATTTTATTTACTTACGATGAAGATTTCTATTTTAAATTGATAAAAATATTGTTTACCTGATTCCACATTCCAAAAGACGAGTACTTTTGTGGTTTAGCATGAAACGACCAGTCATTAGGCCCTTGCTGTGCCGCGGTGGCCGTCAAGGGTATTTTCGTAAAGTATCCCATATGGCCCCCAGCCTCTACAAGAAGCACTTTGACATTGGGGTCTTCGGACAACCGCGATGCAATAACACATCCTGCTGTTCCAGCGCCGACTACAAGAGGAAGAAATAATGTTGTATGCGGTTCGAGCAAAATGTACAACCTTGGCTCGTACACTATAACCCAAACGTTTTAGTTTTGGATTTTACTGATTAATTGTGCTATGTTCTGGTTATGTAGTACAAAAATTTACTTACCTACAATATAGTCGTATCGCCTTTCTGGCTTCTTGATAATACTAGGATTTGTATTTAAGTACTTATGGTATACAACATAGGAAATACACGCGACAACCAAAGCGGAAATGTAAAATTTGAACGACATTGTACTTCTAGTTTTATGTGCAATAGTGTAACTGTTCTTGTATCTTAATTCAGACGGAGCCTTTGTTCTAATTGGATTGGACAGAGGTGAATAAACTTACCCTTGTGTAAGTCGATACTATTTTGTTGCGTATTTTCGTTATATTATACAATGGTAAAAGTAATAAAGTTACTCTAATTATTAAATATTAAGAAATTATTGATTTATAATTCATTGCTGAGAATTATAAACACAAAATTTTAATTTATTTTTGTAAAGCTGAATTGAAACATAGTAGACCAAATGAAATTATTGTGTTGTTGACACGATTTATCGTTTAAATATACATATAACATAACTGTGAATATTCTCATTTATAAAGTACTGTGGTTTAAAATGTTTGCATCCCCTGAATGAAAACCTAAGAGGATTAAGTCTCGGCGGTGGAAATCAATAATTTATTATGATGCAATACATTATGTTTTACTATGATTGAAAGTGACCCAATTTAATGCACAGAATAAGAAATACCAGACAATTTTAGCTGGAAACTTCCAAATAGCAGATTGCCCTTGACTTTATGCATTTGCCTTAATGTTTCTTGAAATTTTTATTAAATGAGCAAAAGAATTGCTTCTATGTAATCAGTTAATAAATTAAAAATAGTTTTGCTACTACAGCAAAATGAAACAATTTTTCTTACTTAAAGTACATTTATTATTTTAAAATGTTTCAGCTAGTCCAAATGAACTAGGTAGCAAATTTTTCTGACAATATGCTGATTTAGTTTGAATAAGAAATTGGCATTATTTTTAATTGTACACAGAGATAATTTATACTTGTATCATTACAAATCAACTTCTCCTCCATCAATTAACATTTCTGAAGTAGCAGGTACCACCACTGGAGCCTCGATGACCTGTTTTCTTCCTTTAGCATCAACAACCTCGATAGTTTCAGGTTCAACTTCCATATCAGCTGCTTCTAGAGCTTGCCTCTGTTTTAAGCCAGCTGCTGGTGATCTATAAAAGTATGATTATACATTATCTATTAGTATCAAACAATCTCCTGTCAATATATAATTTCTTATTAGATCACACTCACATTTATTCACCATTTTATTTGTATTAAAAATTTTAAGCAAAAACTTTTAACTCAGTTTTAAGGTTAAAAACATAATATGTATTTAACAATTAATTTTAGTGTAATTAACAAGCCAAAAACTTGCTGGCATCTTTTCTAGCAAATGTAGCCAATAATTAATAAATATTGCTTTTTGAATGTTACATTGTGCCTATAATTTAATAGCTTGAGAAACTAAATTACCTTAAATTTACAAGCTAGAAATGACTGCTATATAATGCTGCAATGATATGCTAGTATTAACCTATAACCTAATATATATGGTTTCTCAATTGCTGTCAAAAGATATTCTTACCGTATTAATGAAATATCTCTTTGGACTTCCCGAACATCTCTCTGCCATTCCACTTCCCTGCCCTTCCTCAATCTCTGCATGATGTAATTATTAGAGCGTCTCTGACGAATTTCTTCCACTTTCTTCATTGCCTCGATGGTTTTGGTCCATAATTCTCTGTTGTATTTGACTGGAGCGTGTCGACGCTTTTCAAACTCAAATGATGGATCAATGGCTAATTCCTTGCCTGCCGTTTTACGGAAAGCTTTAGTCCATTTAGTTTTACGTGGGTTCTTCTTCTTTTTGAATGCTGCGTGACATTTTGAACGGCAAAATCTGAAAATCTACGCAACAAAGTTAACCCCAAAGGTTCAAGGTAATTTTGTGTATGTAATTTGCTAATAGATATTACGTTTTATTTACCTTGCAATCATTTCTCACAAATTGAATCCCATGGCCAGGATAAATCCTGGAAGAGCAAAAATAACAAGTTTCTATACGCATTTTTACACGTGCAGTTTAGATGTTTTGACAGCACGTCAACAAAAGGCAGGTTTTCTTGTCCAACGAAAATTACAAACCATGACAGATTACAAATGTTAAAAAACTAATATCGCATGAGAGATAAAGTTCATTTTCATTTAATAGTCACGAAAATAATTGTATCCACTTACACTTAAAAAATTATCTAATAAATAAATAAAATCATATGTTTTATATCAAGTTTTGCTTTAATTTGCTACACCTATCCTTGGTTATATAACGCCATCTAGGGACAGAAAATAGCAACGCAAAAAATTTGCTGTCTATCGTGCAACGAGATGTCACCATATGTAGGTACCAACTAAAAATATATATATAATAAATAACTAATATTAATCAATGTTGGTAGCAGATAACTGCTGGTACGATGCTTTCGACCTTTTCAGCCTTTATATTGTTCTTGTATATATAAAATCGTAAAATCTTCTTGACATTGAAACACACACATACAAAATGAAAAGATTCACTTTTCGAGTCAATTAATTTTTTTAATAAATTCTAACAATCAATTTTTATACATAAAACTCTTATAAAAAACATATAACAATTAGTCATTTATATATTAATGTTCAGTAATCGATGCTATTAGAGGAATGTCTACTCAACACAAGATGTATGAAAACGATAAAGTCATATTTATGAGAGGCAACTTAGCGACTTAATGAGAAACCAAGCTAGTTACCGGTACATCACATAGTGAATAGGCAATACTTTTCAGTTGACTGCCCGATTTATGGCTTTCCTAAAATACCGGTGTTTACATCGTCGGTTGTACGTTATGCGCCTAATTACTTCTACGTACGTATTCATCGACATTTTGAATACATGTAGGCAAGTTAGGTGATGGTTTATGCTTCATATTATTACTCAATTAAGTGAAGAATATTTAGTCGTTTATTAAAGATCCTTAACCCGAACACATTGTATACCTATTACATGGAAATTTGCTTTAGGTAATCACAGTTTCATTCAGTGCCTTTTAACCGAAAAAATATTGTTTTGTTTAGGTATCAGACTGGAATTTGTAACATATTTAATAAAAATAACTATTATAATTTATTTAATATTAAAAACACTATTCCGAAAACAAGGAATCCCAAAAAATGCAACGACTATCGGACTATCTCACTTATGAGCCATGTTCTGAAACTCTTTCTGAAAGTGATACATAATAGGATATACTCTAAATGTGAATCAACACTATCCTGCACCCAATTTGGATTTCGAAGCGGTTTAGGAACGAGAGACGCTCTCTTTGGCTATCAAGTGTTGATACAGAGATGCTTGGACATGAACAGGGATCTTTTCGTCTGTTTTGTCGATTATGAGAAGGCTTTTGATAATGTACGACATGGTAAAATGATGGAAATACTCCAGAGAATTGGCTTAGATTATAAGGATTGCTGTTTCATTAAAAACCTATATTGGAAGCAAAGTGCTAATATAAGGGTAAACAGCAAACATTCTTCATATATCGAGATTCAGAGAGGTGTGCGTCAAGGTTGCATTTTATCACCTTTGCTATTTAACTTGTATGCCGATGCAATATTTTCAGAAGCCCTAGATAATTGTCAACATGGCATAGCAATTAATGGCAAACTGCTGAATAACTTGAGATACGCTGATGACACGATCTTAATCGCAGAGAGCCTCGATGGTCTACAAAATTTAGTCAATTCAGTTGCCGCCGTGAGTTCTGAATTTGGTATTAGCATCAATGCGAAAAAGTCAAAATATATGACAATAAGCCGAACACCGGAGCTTTTCACGCAACATATATACCTCAACAATCAGACCTTGGAACGTGTCTCGAAAATACGATATCTAGGCACAGTGATTGATGAAAAGGGTGACCACAGCATCGAAATCCGCTGCAGAATTGAACAAGCTCGGAACGCCTTTTCAAAACTAAAAAAAGTACTTTGTGACAAGCGCCTAAATTTACAGCTTAGAACTCGCATTGCGCGATGTTACGTCTTCTCTGTACTGCTCTACGGCGTAGAATCTTGGACGCTGACAGAGACTATGTCCAAAAAACTGGAAGCGTTTGAGATGTGGGTTTATCGACGTATGCTTAAAATATCTTGGACAGACCGCATACGAAATACAACCGTGCTGGACAGAATGCAGAAGAACAAAGAAGTGCTTATGACGGTTAAGAAAAGGAAACTAGAGTATTTCGGACACGTTTTACGCAACTCCAAAAAATATGAGCTCCTTCAACTAATCATACAAGGCAAAGTGGCAGGTAGAAGGAGACCTGGCCGCAGACGTACGTCCTGGTTGAAAAACTTGAGACAATGGTTTGGTCAAAGCACCAAGTCATTGTTTAGAAGCGCGGCATCCAAAATTAAAATAGCCATGATGATCGCCAACCTTCGCAAGGAGATGGCACTATAAGAAGAAGAACTATTATAATAGCTTTATTACTTCACACGCCATGATCGAGCGTGGACTTCGATTTTGCATGAATGGATTTCATTCAATTTCCTTATTAATACATGATACCCAGACTTAATACCAAAGATTTATTTAGTTTGATTGTCTTTGAGGAAAGAATTTTATCATCGTGAAACTGGCATGGCACAAAAAGGTAACCAACTCGGATGCAACGCCACATGTTATACAAAGGTGACTTCTACGTAATCATTTTACATATTACAGTATTATACATTACTAGCACATTTATATAACAAGCTCAAAATTATTAATCTAATCGCCTTTAAGATTGAACTGCTAAAGGCAAAAAGATAGAGCAACATTTAGAAGTATCAAACCAATCTAGACTCTAAGTCACATAACAATAAAACGAAATGTACCTGTGATCAGGTCATCTTGGGTGGTAATGAGCTAATGTGATACGAATCGCAATGGCTTAATTATACCGTCTTCGGCTTTGCTTAATAGATAATTATACGTTAAGGTACACCGCCAGAATGTTTATGTTACATCACTTAAATATAACATCGTTATGTGGACGAATTGTGACCTAATTCAATAATAATTCCTTTACCTTGTTTAACATACACAAGCCTTTTTTTTTTTTTTTTTTGATATCCGAGGTGGAAATGCATTTGCCAAAATCTCTGCTACTCAGAGACTGGGTGAGCAATACCCACTAAAACCACCTCGAGTAGTTCCGACAAAGCCGCGTTACTGAGGCTCCGGGGTCGCTGTCGCATTCTACCGGGACCTCAACGGCATGTTACACTCAAAAACCTCCGGTGCAGTATACACTACATAGGAGGTAGGAGATGGGCATATCTTCTCCTATTTACTCCCCGTCTTCTACCCCTAGGATTCGTCCTAAAGCGCTCCCTCTCTCGCTCTGCTGTCTCCTTCTGTAGCATGACCTGCTCACAGAAGGATACCACTGCATTCCATACCTCGTCACTGCCGACCATTTTTTGTACAACACAGGGAACATACACAAGCCTAACTGGTAAATCGTTTACATAAAATAATATTAAACTATCTATTTTAAATTATATTTTCATTGAAAAAATGTCAGCGATTTCGGTGACGTGTCCGACTACAGATTTCGCTTTGTATCTAACCATTTATATCTACTATTGTTGACTGTATACTCTTGACTTTAACTTTTTATGGTGTAAGTCGGTTAATGAAAAAGCCAAACATAGCCGCGTATATTGTGTAGAATGAATTCATTTATAGCAAAATAAAAGCGGACTTTCAAAATAAATACAAAGGGTTGGAAAAAAGTTCAAAGAAACATACAAAAATTTGCATTTTATTATTAACGGTATGACAGTATTATAAATGGAATTCAACTGTTAACATGTATGAAGTGTTCATCGTAAAACATACCTACATGAAGAAGATAAACTACAAAGTATTCGGCCATTACGATCTGAATTAGCCGTGGACGGAAAGCCTAACTTTTAAATTGATTTTCGATACAGGTATTTCCAGTAAATTCTTTCGTGAATTTGTGTGAAATTACCTGTGGACCTTGGCGCCACCGATGAAAAGTGCCGAATTCCAAAATCGAACTGTATTAGAATCGCAAAGTTTGTTTGTTTTTATTTACGTAAATATGTACTTTAATTTCTGCGACATTGAGTTCAAATTTCTTTAATTTTAATGTGACTTTCCCGTTTGTTTTTGTTTAATAAAGCGATGTGCACTTTTTGATATTCAAGTGGCGTACACGATGTCACCTCGTTTATCACCATCGAGATGCTTATGTGTTTTTTTCAATGCACAATGACATGACTTTTGAGAATCCCGCATCGTTCCATTTTGCATATTCGCTTTGTGAATTGTAAATTAAAAGTGCACTTTGGAATTCAAATGCAATCTTTATGTACATTCATCAAGCGGGTTGGCAATGGGGTGCAGGGTTTAATATACAATAGCCTCAAAACATATTCTATTTATTGTTGTGGTCTACGGTAATTGAATTATACTTAAACTTCTATGCCGTTTATCGCTTGTTTAAAATATTTAATCGGATTAAAAGGCGTTGTTAGTTGTAACAATTATTTTCAATTACGTCGGGAGAGTTCTGTTATTTTGAAGAATTTTTATTAAACTTTTTGTTGTATTATATCCGTCGTTGATGTGTGATGATAAAATCAGATAAATTCATTTTCAATTGTTTTTAAGAAAGTTCCGAAACAAGACCGCATTTTACGCGTCTAAGCTTTTGCATTAATGAAATATATTTTATAGTCGACATTATGTTTATCTTAAAAGTACTTAATTCATCGATTTACAAAATCTAGTTAGGCTCTTTTGAACAGTGTTTGTTCCATGGGAGTAGTAGTCAAGTCTTCTGAGATAAGCGCATCTAACAAAGTTGGATATGTACGAGTACCTATGGATTTAAAAACAAGAATTGAGTAAGTACTTACTATCTAACTTTGATCAAGTACCCAAGTTAAACTGATTTGGATCGTATGAAAATTTTTACTTTGTTCGGTATTTTCGTATGAATCGGAAGAAATACATGTTTTAATGCCCTATCCCCAGTACGAATTGCTGTGTCAGTGTCTCGGGCTGGACTGCGGTGCGCAGTGGAGAGCACTGAGGCGCGCTGGCCCGTAATAACAATTAGTTATGTAAAATGTAGTTTTTTACTGAAATGGATTACTTGGCTTGCAAAGGCTTTGCAATAAAATATATCGTGTAAATTTCAAAATAATTTTCTTTATACATTTTCGTCATAAAATGAATTCAAAGTGTCAAAAATATGCTATTTTTGTATTTTTTTCTATCGTGTATCGATCTTTCAAAATTAATACATAGCCTACTCAACTCCACCTTACATTTCCATTCGCCCTACTTCAAGAAACGATGACGATAAATGGAAAGAAACAATGTACTTTTTTGGAGTTTGGCGACAAAATAGGTCCTTAAAGTCCTGTTAGGTTTTATTTCTATTTTTAAGGCTGGAAGATGTTTCGTGTAATATCCCTTTAATCCGAAATTTGCTATTACTAAAATCCAGGAGCTCTAGTTTATTCGCAAATCTCTAATGAAGACTGTGTTTCAGTGATAAATTAAGTTAGCAACAACAAGAATAAGAAAAATCAATCGAAGTAGCGAACTTGATTCGAACGTCATGTTGGTGCACAATGGCCATTTGTTCCTTCGTAAAATATTATTGCAATCATATCCATTGTGTGAATTGTTTAAAAACTGTCCGATGCTACTGCAGCTTAATCAAACAATGTCGGATGTTTGTTTCTCTTTTTTAGGTACCCATAACCCAGGTCTCCTCTTAATCCAAAATATTTTTTTTTCACTGGGAATCAAATGCTAAAAGTAAAAAAAAACAGTGGGTTTACAACCCTTCAAATCTGTTTCGAAAATTGTTTATTGTTAATGATATAAAAACACATACATAACATTACAATTGTTTATGATATAAATAAATATAGTTAAAAAAAACTAAAAAACACGCTTTTAAAGCACATCAAACTAAGAAGTGAAAAATAATTCCTAATTTAGGCTGAAAATGTTAATGAACAAAAAATACTGCCCTGCGATTCTGTAACTCACTTTTGGAACTCACACAGCGGTTTTCGCATTGGCGGTCGCTCTCAAATCAGTCGTGAAGCAGTCATTTTATGATTTGGCATTCTAATAAACAATACACACACACACACACAGGTACACAGCCGGGTCGCACTCTGAAACTAATAGGCCATCACTGCACTGGTAATATATATTTATGATATGTATTTTAACCTTGTCAGATTATTCCCACAGTTATTTTGACCGTGTGTAAGTTCCCTACAAACGGGTGCGCGCTCTATGGAGATGTAATTTCTGATTGTTTACGCCTCATTAATGTACCACTTAGGCCTACTTTGCTTTCACGGAAGAACGGATTCCAGGCATTTATCCTTAACCTAGAAATATGGTTCTGATTCTAGGAATTAGGTATTACGAGGCTTTGGAGGTAATCTATAATATTGTAGAACTGCCTCCATGACTTCGGTAACGTCGGAATTGCCGGCTCGTGGTAAGCACAAAAGAAAGAAGAAAAAACAATACATTTGTTGCAAAAAAATGGTTTTCTTTGATGGTTTTTTTTTTTTTTAAATATATCACTTTTCTACTCCCCTGCCATTATGTCCAGGGACTTTTTCACATCACACGTCTCGCGAAAGACGCCCCGGCTACATCTGTAATATTTTTGTTTACAATATTCATGGGCGAGCCGGGACGCAATTCCTCGCGAGACCCGTTCTTGGGGTTTTGTTTGCCGCCTTTATATATTCAACAATTTTATCGCAGAACCGTTCCAGGCACGATCTGTGCTTTATTAACATGTCCTGTAGGCCGTTACGGTCTACAGTCATCTGCATTTGTTGCTCCAGGTCGTGCCTGGACGATGCGAATATAGGGCAATGTAGGAGCACATGTTCTACTGTTTGTTCTTCATTGCTGCAGGCACATGTTGGGCTTGTCCTAATTTTAAACCTATGAAGGTAATGTGCAAAGGCTCCGTGCCCTGTAAGAATTTGCGCCATCTGGGGTGTGAACCGCTTCTCTTTTATTAATTTGTACGCAGTTCTAACATTTGCGATGAATAATTTTGTAGTTCCAGCTGTTTCACCCCCCAGGTAGCGTTCATTCCATACATCTAGAGTCTTTTGCCTTATCTGATGTTTTACATATGACAGGGGGTATGCGGCGTATTCAGGTTTTGACCTTAGTCTTTCCGCCGCTTCTTTTGCTAACGTGTCCGCCCTCTCGTTCCCTGGCGTACCAACGTGCGCCTTTACCCAGAAGAGGCTTATATGAGTTCCTCTTTTGCGGCACTCTTCCAGGCTCCCGCGGATCTCGGCTACCTGGGGATCGAGAGATCGTCCACTCACAATAGCATCTAATGCTGACCTAGAATCACTGTATATTTTAGCGTCACGCTTATTTTTATTTATGTGACTAGTCGCGTTTCGTAGTGCCGTCAATTCAGCATAAAAACTGTGCAGTGGGGCGCCATCTTAATCATCTTGCTATTTATTTCCATTCCATCTTTCCATTCCGTCCAAGCGGCACCCACTCCTATACTTGTTTTGCTGCCGTCCGTATAGATTTGTGTGCCGCCGTGTCCTTCGATTTCTTCCGGATTGGTGAGCATCTTGTAGTCCAGTTTTGTTTGTTTCGCCGGGTGTGGGAGATCTACGTATTTCACTCTCCTCTCTAATTCTTCGCCCTCCAGTTATCTTATCTCGTATAAGGCAGCGGCTTCTTGAATACGGAGGTCTATAGTGGAAGTATCCCGGCCAGTAGGGTTGCTGAGTGTAATGAGGTTTTTGCAATTTTTTGGGCAAAGCCCCTTTGCAGATGATTAAGTTTTTCTTTGATGGTTAACTGTCTATGATCGTATTATCTTAACTTAAACGTTTATAACATTAAATCGTTTCTTGTGACAACAAGAGTTGAAGACGTGGAACTCCTTGCGCCTTTCAATCTCTCCTAAAGAGTTTAACATAGGTTCATTCATGCAGCGACTAATTAGGCCTCTCCTGTATAGGCGTGCTCTCAGGTGGGATTGTGGCCAAACGTGTCCAGTCTAAAAATATCGCAAATTTTTTACATTTCAGCAATCGTAGTCACCACGATTCCATTCCATCAATTTAGACTCATATGTCAACCGGATAAATTGATTTTAAAAACTATGGATAAGAAACAACGAACACAACGATAATGTCTATTAAATATTAAAACAAACTCTTTACATAAGACGGCACCTTATATACCGCAATTAATATGTAGTGGATACCCGGTAAACCGACAAATGTTTTGCAAGGTTGTGTCGGACAATTCATGTCTGATTATTGTACTGAGTAACGCCTATAGTTCGACAACTTTGGAAAAAAAAGAGTACCTTGTGACCACTTAATTACAATCATGCATTATTTACATCAAGATTAACAAAATTATGCTTGCGTACCTTACAGTCAACAGTAATGTCAGATTAGACAGAGGTCCGGTCCTCTGTAGGTTATTTTTTTACACGCTTTATATTAGCTTCACCTGTATGTATGTATGTATGTATGTAACCGAAAAAAATAAATGAAAAAAATAAAAAATAAATAATAGTTTAAAAAAGCTTGGGGCGCTCTGTGCCATATTTTTCGTCTATCGAGCAACCCACGCTTTTTCACAATAATACCAGTATTTTTTGTTCATTACCATTTTCAGCCTAAATTAGGAATTATTTATATCCTGATCTCTTTTTCTGTCTCTGATTTAAGATATAGTCTTACTTTACAATCATTTATAATTAATAATTAGAGTACATTGTAACGCTTATATAAAAATTATGCCATTATGACCTCATGTATGGTAAATATTCAAATGTCAGTCTATTTTTTGAGCTAGTCATTTAGGACGGCCTTGCCAACGGCGATAATTTATTACATTTATAAGTACGGCACTTGAACGGTTGCTTGAATGTTTTAGAATAAAAATTATCAAGTGCTTGAAAACTTTCTAAGCCCGCGTCCACAACACTTAAATGGTGGATTTTTCGTGCTTTTATAACAATAGGCATGTAATATTTCAATTTACAATACAGAAATGTTTCCTCTTAAATCTTGTATCTAAAACATTTATAAGACTTTTCAAAAGGATTTTTTTCATTTGGTCCCCTGTTAAAAGCGGGGTCGTCCATTTAAATATATCTAGATTAGGGTATTATATCAGAGAGATGCGTTTCATCATAATCCATTTCACAATTTGATAGATTTTCTTCTCTATAGAAAAATAATTGCTAGTTAGTAGCGTAAAGGGAACTCAGGGTGAGATTCAGAAACCACAGTAGGCGCGATACATTCGATTTAGTTCAGTTAGAAGCTAAGTAATACATGTTTGACGTATGGAAGTCAGACTTATCGCTAACCTTACCCAAAGAAGGTAAACCAAAAGACGAAACGATTGTGCTCTCCGTTCGATCGTGATTGGCATCAACATCTCTAATCCAATATCATTGAGGCGATACGTAATGTCACTTAGACGATTATCCGTTTGACCAATCAAAAGAAACGTTTTGTCTTCCGGCATTCTCCATGTTTTATGCTGAACGTATTTTATTAAGAAAAATGATTGGTCATGTGTGAACTTAGCTTATGAAGCCGTTTGCATTAAGATTACCATTGCTTTCAGTCATTTAACAACTAATTCCAGCAAAGTTTTAATTTTAAACTTGACATTGAAACATGCTAAGTGAATGGACGGATTTTTGGTATTGATAAAAACCTGTATGCGCAATTGTTTTTTATTATTATTAATATCTTTGATTTACATGACATATACATTTCCTTTAAATAACGTGAATTTATTAAACATCACACGACAGCTTCATAACAGTGTTTCTTGGTTAATTAAATACATATAAAAAGTACATTCAAAACATTACAATTAATAAAAACATATTGTATCATAAAACAATAAGAGTTTCTTAACTATCAGCGTTATCAAACCCTAGATTGTGCATTTGAACCATGAATTAGACGAATGTAATTTTCTTTCTATGTGCAAATTTAATTCCGCCTTCGGTAATAGAATTCGCGAGACATGTTTTTTTTTGACAATTCACACCAATTGACCTAGTCCCACGCTAAGCTGGTGAAGCTTGTGTTACGGGTACTAGGCAACGGATATGCATAGGTATATATTATAGATAGATAGACATATACATACAATAAATACATATTTAAACACCCAAGACCTAAGCACAACACCAAATGCTCATCACATCGATGTTTGTCTCAGCCGGGGATCGAATCCGGGACCCATAGATTCGCAGTCAGGGGTACTAACCACTAGGCCAATGAGCCGTCATGTCTACATGTCTTGGAAAAACCATTAAAAGATAAATGGAAGCTGTAAACATCTGATACCGAAACTCACAAATAGTTCTACTGTCGCTGATAAGCTGCCTTGATAAGCCAGGCCAGATTTATTTCAGGCCACAACAAATAAATCATCAAAAACTCAATAATATACCTGTGTTATTTGGGTCTTGGCTGGTGTAAATAGCTATTCGTTTTTAAAACTAAAATTGCTAAACTCGATTGCATCGAAATCGCCGAAAAGTAAACTCAAAAACATGATTTAAAACTTTTAACTGCAATTTCACAATATAAATCTTTTAGTTCGTTTTAAGCTATTTTAAGCTACACATAACCTTATTAGGAGTACTGTAAAGTTGAATTTGCCTTAAATAAAATGTTTCTTATTTTGTAACAAATAATAACGTGTCAGAAGCGAGATTTTGCCCTCAGGTGTCGCCGTGCTTTTGTCTTGTATCGAAATTGTTTGATACTGCAGTTGAATTTGGCATGTATTGCTAAATACTAAAGTTCAGTCTTGTACGAACGAAAAGTAAAGAGTTTAGTTTTGTGTGTTCTACAAAAATGCGAGTGGAATTACGAAAATGATGACGTTGTGTGAAATGAATCGATTTGCACTGTATTATTATTTCATATTTACAGGTTTATTAGATTAGGCATTAGTTTCGTAATTTTTAAGACTCAAAAATCTGGTCTCATAGTATTCTAGATAAATGAAAAAAAAAACAATGGCGCTACAACCTTTTTAGCTCGGGGCCTCAGATTTCTGTATCTGTTTCATGATCATTTGTCAATCTAATAGGCAATTAGGTGATCAGCCTCCTGTGCCTGAGACACGCTTAGACCCACTAAGGGAAGCCGGTTCCTTCACGATGGTTTCCTTCACCGTTCGAGCGAACGTTAAAATGCGCACATAGAAAGAAAGTTCATTGGTGCACAGCCGAGGATCGAATCTACGACGTCAGGGATGAGAGTCGCACGCTGAAGCCACCAGGCCAACACTGCTCTACATATATGAACCATTTTTAAATAGTAAAATAAGTAAATTTTCACAAATATTTGGATAAATGGCTTGGATAAATAACATAAATACAACCAGAATAGCAACTCATCCTATGACAGAACCGTCCGTAGGGCTTCCTAATTCCTTTCCAAACTTAGGATTATAAATTATAGAAAGAACCCAATATTTCAATCGGAACAGCCATCCTGTAAGCCTGGCAATAACTTAGCAATCAAATTATCAAAACATCAACAAGACGTATTGAATTTTAAATTTATTTTAATTTAATTGGTGAATTACGATGTTTATTGTAATCTTTTATTTCAATGTTAGTACCGTTATTTGTAAATACACTTAACAAGTAACATAGTTAAACATTAAATAAATATTTATTTACTTGATTTTGTCGAGAGTGTAGTTGCTTAGATGTTCCGTTGCGATAGGATGTGCTGTGGTATGTATCTTGCTTCTCTGTCAAAGATATACGTAAAAATATTATATTTTAAATTTATGTAATTAATACAGCTGTCTCTGAATTAGGGCATATTGTTCGATTATGTTTCACGTGACTTTTTTTACTTCTTGGCCAACTGCAGGTCTAGATAATGTAAAAGTAACTTTAAATTTCACATGCAGATATCGAGGAAGAACGGCATTGCGACTGCCAAGTCGAGCAAAAAAAGCGGCTACTATGCTTTTCTCGAAGCAGTTCAGGTCATTTTCGACCCCCTATATTTTCGTTGTGAATTGAACCAGTCGTTCAAGAATTTTAACTCAAAGTCAAATTTCTGAAGTTTGTGGATCACTCACTGACTGACCGATTTTCAAAACTTTAAAACACAGAAGTGCTTCTATTTTAAGCAGATATAGAATGTTAAAACTTAGAATACAATTGGTATTATGTGTATAAATCAAGTAATTTAATGGAATTAAATTTGAATGGAATATTAGGAATCAATATTGATATGGTCACTGTAAGATGTTATTATGCTAGCTAATTACGCAATAACTTAAGATAGAATGTCCCTTAAGGACTAATTCTCGCTGGAAATGTTAGGTAAATGTGTCTGCCGAGACACGGAAACGGTATGTTACCACCACGCTTTTTATAGTTTCCCTAACATCCAGTTTCTTGCATATTAAGTGGTAAATATTATTACATAAACATCGTTATTCTTCATTAACTGTCTCTGTGATCGTGGTTGAAGGTAAATTATACTTTTAATTGTCTGTGAACGAGCGTGAAATATCTTTAATTACATAGTTGTAAAGGGTTTCAGAAAATTACAGTTGATTACGACAAGCTATAATTTTATATTACCTATGGGTAGCATTCGATTATATCCAATCGCCATTAAAAACCAGACATTTTATTTCTTAATTATCTTACAAAAGTAGCTCGGTACTAACACTGAAAGCTTATTGACACTAACATTTACATTTAAAGGTCATTTTTATTGATAGATTTTTAAATATGAATAACATTGTATGTGTGAATATTTAGTTAGTCTGAGACCTCCCGTGATACCATAATTAGCACTAAAACCAAGGATTAAAATGCACAAGAAATTAAGATATCAAAACACGAATTCGTGCGAGGCAGACCGCTGTCAATTTTAATTCTAAAGTAGGCTTTAGGACTCCGCTAATTTCGCGCCCAATCCGCTTACGCTGTCAAAAATGACGCGTGCAAATTATGACGCGCGGTGGTCCGATGCGTGAAACGATCGTGGAACATAAAGGTATCGTCAATCTCACTTCGGCGATTTTTCTTTTAGATTCAAAATAAATGAAAAAAGATACATTCGTTTTATTGGCGTCCCGCGTCAGTAGCTCAGTTTGAAGTTTGTCCGCAGCGCGCGCACTCGCTGTCCATCATTTCCCGGCTGCGCAAAATTTCGAATTTTGTATAGTGCAGTGCTGTGCAGTGTTGTGGAATTTCATACTTAGTTGCTAAAGGTGTGCTAATTAGTGTTGTTCTTGCGTTTTAATGCCATGAAGTATAGCAGATTCATTTGTATACAGGTAGGCGAATGAAATTCTAAGAGTTATTATTTATTTATAATTAAGGTTTTTCTTAATAACATAAGTTCATCGTGTTTAAGTATTAATCTTCCGTTTGCGGTCGCATTCACAAGAGATTAACCATATTTATTAGTCCATTCTAATCAGATGAGGGTATTATATTAAAGGATTATCTGTTAATCCTATTTTATTAACTGCTTACTATGTTAGGTAATAATTATGTCAATTTAAATTACAGTTAACTAATATAGTGCCAGATATGATGAAATTAATTTAATGACAAAGGTTTGTCGTCTTGTGTTTAAAAATGTTTAGATATTTTTTTAGAAAATTAAAATTTACATAAAGTAATAAGTAATCTTTTGCTAAAAACCGGCAAAAAAAATGGAATTTATATAAGTTTTAATTCTTAAACAATATCAGCGCCATCTACGCAGAGACCAATCACACTTTCTACAATCAAACCCTGGAACTTAAAATTTAACACATGCAAAGCAAACGCACCACTAAGACGTGGAAGCGATTCACACAATAAAAGCTTTTTTCATAGTTTTTACATTCTGACATTAGTATTTATAACAATGCTAATATTTGTACCTCATAACATTATTAAGTGAGTACATAAACGTTTAAAGCATTGCTATACCACTCAAAGCGATAAATGTCATTTAAGCTCCCAAAATGGCCTGTATAATAAACTTGAAATGTTTATTTCCGTAAAATGCCATAAATCTCTGTTAATATTAGGCTTTGCAGTTTAATCTAGATGTGTTAAACACTTAACGGCCGTGTTTGAGCTCTAATGATAGGAATATAGAATAATTCGGATAACGAGACATAATTTACCAATGTTGGAATTGTGAACGCTGAGTGAACGTTATTTTTGGTAACTTTACCTTCTATATATAGTACATATATTTTTTTATATAGAGTTTTCACTTAAGAGTTTAGTTCCATGCTTGTTAAAATACCGTAATGAAAGTTTTAACTGTATCAAAACTCCTGTCTAAATTGTTTTTGCGAACTTTTTACAATCACTGCAAATAGACAGACCTGATTATTGCCAGTTTTTATTAGAAGAAGAAGTTAGATTGAGATAGTTAAGGGTAAAGTGAATGTTTTGGGAATTATAAAACTATTTACAACTATTTTTACACTTAAAATGAGGTGTTTTTTGTACATATACATTAATAAAAACATTGGCACTTGCGATTAGCTTTTTATTGCGATAGTATTTTAAAAGCAAGTTGATACAATGTAATCAACACTTACAAAAAATAATTTTCTATGATCGATTAAAAATTAAAATTAACCAAGCGGTTAAGCCGAGTAAAAAGCAAACAGTGTCGAGTGCTAAGCTACCGCTATCATTAAGCGGTTTTGGTTTGTAAACAACAGCTTTGAAAACTTTCTTCACACTCGGCCACACAAGTGTCTAGTGAATTTTCAAACGCAATTTGATAGACGTTTCTAAGAGGTACTTTAACAAATTGTTTATATGACTGAAAATTATATAAAAATTGCCATCAAGTAATTTATTTAATCTATGTTCTTGAAAATATGTTTAATACGCTAGACATGTAGCAAAACTATCTTGGCACAAAACACAGAAAAAACTACACAAATTCTTATTATTTATTAAATTTTCACGACAAAAATAAAAAATCTACGAAATAATAAATTCAAAACCTAATAAGCAATTTGTCTGAACGTTATCATAAATTTGTTTTCACAAAGTAATTCATTAAAACAAACGTAAAATTCCACCGCAACGACTTTTAGAAAATATTGTATGTTTTGTAGGAAAAATATATTAATACTAATATTATTGAGAACAGGTGCATTCTAACAGATTTTGTCTGTCATTATCAATGTAATCATAATCATAATAAATTTAAATGACAAATATTTTTTAAATATTCTTTATATTTATTTCATAGAGTTATTTCTTTTTCTTCTTAGATAATAATGGTAGAGTTCTCTTCTTGCTACGTCGGTTCCCATTGTGCTAGCTTTTGTCCTCACAGTCCTATCTGAAGTTTTGAAAGTAATATAATAATTTAAATTCTAGATTTCAGTGCATAAAATTAAGAGATTAAAAAGTAAGGGAAAAGAAGATTTTTTTGAGTATTATGTAATGTTTAGAGTTATAGTACGACTAGCATAATGTGATATTGAGAATTTGTTTATTGGATTTCCTAAAAGTTATTTTTAGCTCCAGAACCCTAATGCCATTGCAATAATCTATAAAACCAAGTAGAAACCTAATTAGTCGGTTTACTATAAAATATTTCCTTGTACTTTTAAACGTGATTGTACTATGGTTTGTTTAACTCAGGCTCAGTGAAAAGTTAACTGACTTCTTGTTTAGTGGTTAGAGAAGAATCGTCGATTTTTAATAGCACCTCATTATACAATGACTCACTAATTTGAACTTTATTAGACACTCGGTATCTTTGTTCATAAGTTTCCGTTATTTGAACAAACAGCTATTATTTGTGTCTGTATAGAAGTTCTTTATAATATCATATTTTTTACTATATATTCAGGAGATATACATAACTATATATTTTGTTTGGTGTTTACTTAGTGCAAAGAAATAAGTGATTAATATATTTACTTAATTTAGGCTTATAGTACGTTTTTAACATTACTAGTTGACTTTGTAGTTGATTTACTTAAACAACAACTACTTACACGTTTTTATATAACTACTTTAACATATATAAACCTATACATATACTAACCATATTATAATATAATATATATTTTTTTAGTTATCGCCATTATTGGACTGCTGAAAATGGTAAGTCCGTTAGCTGATTTTAATAACAGATAACAGATTTTGGAATCTATAAATATAATATAATTATATAGGTCTTGTATATTGATAAAAAAATTGACATGAATCCACTCAACCGTGACAATATAAACACCGAAAGTTTCCCACTAATAAATTGTTTAAAGAAGTACCCAATTAATTTAATGAAGTTCAAACTATGTCTTTGATCTTTGCCGTCGCCTACCAACACACCTAAACAACAACTCAGATTTATTGTTTTCTTATAAAAATATATTATATATTATCACGATTGGTTTGCATATAATTTATAGTCGAGTTAGGAATGCGAGCATGCGATCAATTTGATAGAAATTCGTTGATAGAAAACTGGAATCACTTAAACACATTGCTTGGCTCATGTAAGAAAAATGTAGTCTGAAATGAAAACAGGAATAATACATATAAGCTCAATTAAGTTATAGGTACCATGTTTTAAGTAAGTGTTTAACTTTATCTATCTAGAACTAAATTAACCAGTTTTATTTTATATTAATGAAAAATTGCTGGGAAGAGACACCTAATGCAAAACTTTTATATTATTTTATAGTACCAAGCGTAGGTATACGTCATAATAGATAGAGAAATAAAAATCTTCTATCTATCTATCGGTCTAACATATTGTTAGACCGATAGATAGATAGATAGAATAGAATATATATATTTTTTTATATCACATTTGTTTCTGCACTTCTCGCACGAATCATGTTTCTTTTTTAGTTTTTTCTTTAACTAGGGTTGCCTGGAAGAGATCGCTTATTAGCGATAAGGCCGCCCGTTGCATCCCTTATAATTTTTTTGTATTGTGTTTGATTTATTGTTTTTTGCAACGAAGTTTTAATAAATAAATAAATAACATATTGTTAGCCCTCCCCACCTCCGGCATTAAATTAAAAACAAAATATTACCCTCAGAAATCTCATTGCAAGTCAGTGACCCGTTCATAAAAACTTCTAGACTTCAATTATCCATTTTAATTGTAGATATGCAGTAATAAACCTTATATATGTAGACATAAGAGATATACTAAACGCAAATGTAAGCATGTAGACTTGTCTCCCACATTGTTATATCTCTAGGGATTAACCAATACTTTTTATAGTTATTAAATAGTCTCCTCATGTTCCGGAGTTATAAATAATTTAGTAAAAGAGTTTAACTATTTTAATTTAAATTACTTGTGGTGTTGTCTATGGGATTAAAGTAATATATTAATAATTAATAAAAACATTAACTTGATTATCTCTATTTGTCATTTGTTTTATAAAGTATCACAGACATCATTCTACATATTGTGTTTATAAAGCGTTAGAGAAATTATATAAATGTATAATATTGTAATTATGAAACAATGCTTTAGAGTTAATATTGTTCTTGTATGCTATTTGCCTGTAGCATAATTTACTACCTCGTATTTGGTTTAGACTGAGTTTGTCCATGTCAAAATAAAAGTAAATAGTAGCATTATCATGCAACGACTTGCACAGTACAATATTTAATTTAAACGGTTATGCAGTACTTTGTCTACGACTCGTATTAGTAACGTTGGTCGTTTGATATAGAACTCGAACATAAGTTCGTAAGGTAAAATTTTTCTTCTGTAAGCAGTATTGGCCTAGTGGCTTCATCCTGCGACTCTTGTTCTTGAGGTCGTTATTTCGATTCCCAGCTGTTCACCAATAGACTTTTTATCAATGTGCGCTTTTAAATTAGCTTGAATAGTGAAGAAAAACATCGTAAGAAAACCGGCTTGCCTTAGACCCAAAATGTCGACGGCGTGGACACACGCCTGACAAGATCACGTACTAGCCTATTTGGTTGACAAAATCTAAGGCCCAGAAGGTAATAGTGCCACTGGTTTGTGATTGTTTGTTTTTTTGTGAGGCAATCATATATAATCTTTTGTCTTCCATTGGCCACTAAAAGAAGTTATGAAAAATAGTCAAACAAGCATGAGAAAACTTTTCAATTCATGCATCCTACTAATTCTCACATACGGCTGCCAAACATGGGCACTTTCCAAAGCACAGCGTGAAAGATTAAGCGTAAGCCAGAGAGCCATGGAAATAAGTATTACAAAGAAAAGAAGAGTTGACAAAATAAGTAACAAAAATTTAACAGATAAAACAGGGTTTGCTGACGTTGCATATAAAACAAAAGAACTACAATGGAAATCGGCTGGACATACCATAAGAGGAGCAGATAAATGGAGAAAAATTGTAACACTATGGTAAACAAGAGGCCATAAAAGAAACAGAGGTAGGCAATCTAAAAGGTGGGCCGGTGAAATCATGGACATGGCTGGAAAGCCATATATATAAAAAAATAAATAAAAATAATAATCTAGGTACTGTTGTTATCTACTGTTGTTAGTTAGTCTATGCCTTTCAACCAGAAGCAATTATTGTTTTACCGTGAATCGATCTGAGAACCTTATTAAACATATGAGTTACCAATTAAACTGGTTAGCGATAGCGCCGTTTAAATAAAATCACTTAACGCCATCTTAAATCGTTTTAAAATAGCCGAATCTAAATAGAGTGTCAGTCAGTGTGTCCTTGTTGCACTTTAATTATATCTTGTCACTCAACAATAAAACAATAAAACCACTATCGATGCTAAATCGATCGTCTTTGTCTGCAAGGTATGCTACACATATGCAATTCGTATGTGTAAAATTTTAGCCGTATTTGCTACGAAAGACTTCTTGTGTTATTTTTCAGATCCGGTACATGAATGTATGTAAACTGTACTTTCGTAACCTCAAAGTTTCTAAGCTTATTTCTAATAGAATATTTATTTATTTGGTAAAATAGATCGTTGATTCAATTAAAGAGACACACACCGCTGGCTCTGTGACCGAAAAAGTTTCTTGGGCTCCGAAATGAGAACTTTTTGCTGCCAATTGCTGGCTTTCAGAAGCAGCAGGTCTTCCTCTACTCTGTCGAGCCAGCTGTAGATATGGCCTACTGGTGGCCGACCGCTAGGATGGCTCAGGTAAACCTCTTCACTGACCAATCTTGGCCCATGCGTGAAGATGCCTTCAATTAAGTCGATGGGCTTTATATTCGCCTATAATGTTGGGCAGAACCAAATCCTCTATTTCGGCTTTTTTTTTTCGACTCTCCGTCCTCCCTCCTTAACGTTTTGCGTTACGCCAATACCTTCTACACCTCTTCCACGATTGGCGTGGCAAGCCCCACATCCGTTCATTAAAACTGGTCGTATAACAGTATTGTATATATATAGGAATTTTCGTGTAAATAATAGTGATTTAAAATGAAGAATTATAGAGTCGTGAGATGTCAAATCATATGAAATCCAACAACTTTTTAAGACTTCTTCTATGATTGATATTTGAAATATCTACTTGCGTAAATTACCGTAAACGTTCGCAATAAAACCGATGGGTCATTAATCATTATGCTCGTTATATTATTAATTACTCTGGTAATTTAATGTTTAATACTTTACGAAACTCTTAGAAGCTTGCTTAATCATTATTGTAGGCCTTATGTACTGCTACTGGGCAATATCGATTGTATGAAAAATTTATACTTAGAACTATTGCATATTGTGTCATTCATACAATTGTAATTAATTACTTGACTTGTTTAAGCATTTGCAGAATATGGTTAACATAAGAATTAAGAATATCCATAGCGCTAAATCACATGCACCATAAGCACACCCTCACGCACGCACAACACCCTTACTTTCACACCATCACACATCACTGCCGAAGGTATTACTTACTTAGTAAAATGTTTTTTTTTTATTAATGATTGAATTAAGTTTCTTTTTATAAATGATTGAAAATTTTTGTATATATTAGATATGTATTCCATTTTTGCCTATATGTTTAGTAAAATTGGTTTTTCTTTTATATAATTTATGTTAGCTGTAGGAATACGATTGAATATTAATTGTATTGGTTACATTACTTTTAAATCCATGTTCAAACGTGCAAGTTTCCGTTACTAAGTAATCCGTTGTAAATAAATTTAGATTATTCTAAGTCTCGTGTTTGTTCCTTAAATTCTCATTATAATTGAGATAAAGTTTTATTGTTTGGTAGAATTATTATCGATCTTCACGATCAACAAGCAAGAATTGCTTAAAGGGTGTGTCTATTTTTAGTCTTTAATGTACATACTTTGTATTTTTAAGTAAAAACATTACATATTTATGTTTTTACTATACCTTTAAAATTTAGGGCTAAAGTAAGAAGTACAAATATTACAAATAGAATACAATGAGGTTTTTGAGCCGGATGCTAAAAATATATCTCGAATAATATTATGTAATGATAAAATTAATATCAATTAGTATGATTGTCACTACATACCATCAATTTTAAAAGATATTTTTCGGTCTCGGCGGCGCTCAAAACTAGTTTATGGAGGACAGTTCCTATAAATGATTTTACTTATCTGCTGTTAAAAATACCTTCATTATAAGAAGTAAAGATACGGGAATCAAATTGTATATATAGTAGAGTCACACAGTTTTACTGCTATATAACCGTTTATTACAACATCGTTACCGTTTTATCAGTCTCATAAAAATGTATACTCGTTTTGCTATGGATTATTGAGTCAGAGTAAAACCTATTTATTTGCCGATGACCATCATTGCATATATTTATATTGAGTAACATATTTTTATCCTTTACATGCAAGACTCTAGAGGATACTGATAGTAACCCCTCCGCGCTGGCTCGAAGACCCACCAACCTACCGCACTTCCACCTACATTACAGCCTATTGGAAAAAATTGTAAAACGTTAATATAGGTAATGCTTTAGTTTGAGAATGTGTGTAATATGTGTACGCATGTACGAGCTCTATAGCATTGAGAGTGTCCATGGGCAGCGGTATCACTTAACATCAGATGAGGCTCTTGCCCGTTTGCCCCTGTTCTATAAAAAAAGGGTGTAACTATTTACAAAAAGGATTTCATTTTCATCTTTAAACAATCTCATGAAAATAAGTACATAAGTCCTAAAACTCATATAGTTTACCAGTTTACGATATATTTACCTTATGTTTCGTGATGATCTCCAACAGATTCATTATTTTTTGACTATCGATTAAAAAATGAAGAACTACGAGTATAACATTACCTCAATTTAGTAACATAACTATAATCATTGTCTAAGTCATGCATTCAGAGAGATGTCCCTTACATTTTAAATCTCAAATAAATAATCTTGACTCACAGCTATAAACCTTACATATTGCAAGATATTTTACTAAAACATGGCCTGATAGAATCAAAATGAAGATTTCAACTCAACAAAAAGTAATGTCAACATTTGTGATTAATTACATAGAAACTTAAACCACCACGACATAAAGAAACATTAATTAACAAAGTTATTTGGTGAGGCCAAGTTCCCCTTGCTGTGGACCACAGCACTGATATTCAGCGAGGCTCTGAACCAAGCATTTTTGACAATTGTGAGCAATTCCTATTAGTGGATCATAGTTTCGAATTTGGCAAAACTTCAATACGCTACTGACCAGATAATCCTGATAATCTTATATTTTACTATGTCCAGAATTACACGCGGATTACCGTAAGATAGTTGTGACACATAGGCAAGTCTTTATTATAAACTTAGAACACCTAAATTCGAAATGTGATTCATTATTTTAATAAGAATAAATCGCACTAGATCTCTGCTATAAATAATATTTTATTGTATAAACCAGTATAAAAATATTATACATAAAATTGTAAATATATTATATGATGACTAGCGCTGTGGAACATTCTGCTCCTCAGCATAATGCTGAGCCAGGGCCAATTACAACCACAGCACACTGTACGCATTACACACTTGAATCGAACCGAATGGGAAAAGGGAAAAAATTGTATGTTTTATCTCTCATTATTTTTTTTTCTTTGATTATTGTTATTTTGTGTGTTTATGTGTCTGTGTTTTTGGTAGTAATAAATGCTATGTCTGTTTCTATTTCGTAAAGTTAAATACCCCCTTAAAACGCGAGCTATTTTCTATGTTGGCAATATGATGGTCTCACAAAAATGCTGGATAGATAAAGATTTCATTGGTATTTTATAGTAAGTTGCACGTTTAAGTAATTCTGTGAATCTAGTCAATTAAATCATGTGTTCGTTATATAAACAACATATTATATGCTAACCAATTTTATTTACTTATATTGTACTTATGATTAAAACATTCCTTATTAGTAGATATACAACATATTATTGTTAAACGCTATTTATGTAATTATGTATGTTACTCCTTGTTGTTAGGGTTTTAATAAAAAAAAACAAATAAGGAATTTAACCCCTGATGATACAGAATCAAATACATAATAACATAATTAACCCCCCACAGAGTACACAAAGTAATAGACAAGTAGAGCAGACCACAGATAATATTAATACGATCAGAGCAACCAGTTCTGATTAATATTTACTATAAAGTTGTTTTTAATTAATATTCGCTGTAAATTAACATGCAACGAACCCGTGTGAACTGGTTTAACGAAGATGAAAGTACATGTTGCAATTAAGAATTGATTCTGTTTATTTTTCAAATTATCAAATGTGGCTCAGGCTTTTATAGTTTAGTTGGAAGATCCCAACCCGTGATCGTCATTTGTTTATTTTGACGTGGTGTTTCTGACACACTTCGTTCTTTTGAGTCAAAGGCATGCAAAAACCGTACCGTATCTATACTAAGAGGATGTAGAGTACATGCTCTTAGTATAGAGATACCAATCTTCACTAATCGCTTGCGTGCCTAGGATTATACAAGGCAGAACGGCAACGCTGTGGTATTTTAATGCTACGCAGATGGGCTGCGGTATCGACCTCCCTGGCACTCTGGCTTGTAACTGCTACTCTCACAATGTTATCGAGAGTAGCGGCCTCCTTTTCACCTCCCATGCTGGGCAATCTTTTAGAGTGTGGAGTGCCTCATCGACGATGCTGGCTTCACAATGGTGGCAGGTTGATGCCTCCTGCAACAACCGTGTCGAGCTGAGGCAGCTCCACCGCCTCCTCACCCATTTCTCAAGCTGTGGTCTGTAGGCGATGATGGTGGAACACCCGGCGCAAGTGCCAGCCAGTTCCCCCCCGCCCATTGTCTTATTGCTTGGTTACTTCGGTTATTAGCTTAAAGCGCAAGATCTGTTTTGGTGCAGGGCCAGGGCTGCAATGGACAATAGACAATTCAGGGTAGAGAATCGCTCGCTAAGCCGTTAATGCACCAGACTTTATAGAAAAAGTTTTTATTTTATTTTATATTATATAATGTATAAGGTACATAAGCTAACTATGTTGTCCAGCCTAACCTAAGATATTTACATTAAATGATATATAAAATGTCCGATTTAGCCGCAACATAAATTAAGTCCTTAAGTTACATCCTGCCTTCCTATCTTAGTTTTATTTAACTACCCTTAGAGATAAAACTTGATTAAATCGGTTACAGTCATGTTTACATAATATATGCATATGGTATGGATACAGCATCCAGAAGTAATGCGTTTTGTATTTAGTCTTACGGAAATTGTGAGACCCAATAGGTATCCTTCTGTTATTTTTTTTATTGATAAGACATGTAGGTAGGTGATCCGCATTCTGTTAACCTGAATCTTTGGGTAAGACGGTATGCTAACGATTGTAATTAAAGTTTTATTAATATCTAACATAAAAAATAGACTTATTATTATTAGAATTTCTTATTATTTTTTATTGCAACTACATGTAAGCTATTTACTAAACAAAAAAAATATTTATCTACTTCTTAACAATTATTCTTATTTTTATCTTTTAATTTAATTTTATTTACAACATAAGACTTCATTACTTACACTGCTAACTTTTATTATTATTATTTTTTTCTACTAAGTATTATTCCTTATATATACATTCCTTTTCATTCTTTTTTTGCGATTGAGGCGCAAACTAGCTGCTGTGGTCTCTGGTAGAATGACCAGCGCTGTGGAACATTCTGCTCCTCAGCATAATGCTGAGCCAGGGCCAATTACAATAACAGCACGCACGCATTACACACTTAATACGAACCGAATGGGAAAAGGGATTTTTTTTTATATCTCATTATATTTTTTACTTAATTTTTTTCTTTGATTATTGTTATTTTGTGTTGGGTTTGTTAGTAATAAATTTTATGCCTATATCTAAACAACACAACCTTTATCTTCTTCTTATAGTGCCATCTCCTTTCGAGGATGGCGATGATCATGGATTTAATTTTGGATGCAACCTATTTATATTATACTTAATTCACTTGTTACATTTAAATGAAATGAGCCGTGGGAAAATATTAATTACGGTAATATGATTTTTTTCTCGACGGGAAATGTGGTAACAGATTACGTCCAATTTTAAATTAATTGCCATCTACCAGGTTTTTCTTGCACGCGATTCTCAGACCCCTGCCTGGTTCTTATTTTATGATGCATTTGCTATTCGCCCATATGTACTCGTATTATGGTGATATACTTTTGGGTAGATTATTAAATAAAACTTAAACCACTGAGTCGATCAATAATTTAATAGTTCAAATTAAAAAATAATTATCTAAGACCATTGTATCTAAGCTTACGCACACTGATTAAAATTATATAAACCTATGTACGGCTTCAGTAAGTGCCTGCCGTGAGGCACCTCTTTACTTTTTTATACCCAACCGGGATTTGCACCTGAGACCTTGCAGTCGAACAAGTAAGTAGACTGCCAACAAGTAGAATAATGCGGCGGTTAGTAAAAAATTCATTCATAGTAAATAAAAAGTCTAAAGAAAAATATACAACCTTAATTTCTCGTTTTACCCTGTCCGAGTCCCGTATGTTTTTATAAAGGAAAAACATACTAAGGGTAACAAGTAAGACGAGATCGCCTCGACACTATCATTTGCGAGTGATAAACCAACAGAATGGGAGATTGACGCGTTTTTAACAAGTTTATGCATTATTCATGTTCTGCTCGCGCGCAGGAGGTAATCACTATGCGGTGCGCAGGGCTGTAAATTTTGTTGACACTTTAACATCTATTTTCTAACATAAATACTTTATATTTGAATATGGGATAGGTATGTTAATGATTATATTTTTCGAATATACGTATTTATTATTAATTTAAGTTTTATATCTTGATTACTTATTTTATCCAGCCGTGATTGTTATATAGGGTTTGGTAATCTATCTACTAAACCTAATTTTGATTGCTGGTGAAATTTGTGCTTGTTGGAAGAAACTTGCTTTCATATAAAAGCGGTGAAAAAAAGCGGAAAAATATCTTTCTGCAGTGAAGCTTTGCAGAAGTGGACAGTCAGCATTGTATACAGAATTTTGAGTAATAATCTAGACATTATTTCTTAAAGGAAAGGTCAAAAGGTTAGTAAATATTGCAGAGTGCCTAAAACATATCTTGCTCTTTGTCTATGTCCAATTCTATCAATGGAGGCTCTATTCCAAGAGATGCCGTTAAACGTCAATTGTCAATGGCCCTACGTATTTGCATCTCTGTATTTATATTCCAAAAGCACAGGTTGTATGTCTTCTAAACATAGCACGTGCTTGGATTCAGACACCATGGTCTCATAAATCAATGAGACAAACAATATATTTGCAATTTCTTACATACGAGCAAATAACTGCGAACAAAAAATATACATAAATTACAAAAACGTGTATATATACGTAGAATTGTTTTTTTTTATTAATTTAAGGATAGTTAGCAAAATTCTTAAGTTTCTATAATACTTACAATACACAGCCCTAAAAGCGATAACATAAAAATCATTGGATAATATCAGAGGGTAATTGCACTGCTGCGCCTACGCCGAATTCACATGCGGTTATGCGTGTGTGCATGACGCATACCGACAGGTGTCCATGACATTGAGTCGGGACTAGTTCATCTTCATTCTAGTATCTTGAGATAAGCCCTACACTTCATATTAACATGTTGGAAAAAGAATTAGCTAATAAAGTTTTATTTGTGAATTGACTTTTCTTACATACAGTAGTTATTTGCCAAAAGATATATTTTCTAAGCTATTAACATCTTGTTTTTTATTGTAACCTGTACTTATTAAGTGAAGTTTTAGTATATATTATGATATTATTATTAAGCTTAAGCTTACTTTCGTCTTAGTTGTCAAAGCCAAAATCATTTATTCCTATAGGTAACACAATGTAAAAACGAAATGTACACTAAATGCTTCTAATTTTACATTTAGTGCCAGTTCTCAAATCAAGGGCGTAGAACGGAAGAGAAGAACTGGCAATAAACTGTCCGCCACTCTTTTTCATCGTCAAGTTTTTGTTTTACACAATGTTTGTAAGGAGCTGCAAGCATTACACCATGTTCCACATGACATCTTAAGTAATTAATAATTAAAAATAAAAACAAAAATTTTCAATAGGCATGGTGAGCACGCACTTACATCCTCGTGGGAGCAACACGCAAATTGTCTGGAAGGAGCTGCTTTAAGCAGTAAGACGAGCGCTTTTATTTTAACACAGTTTTTGATGTAAATAAAACATAAGCCTGAATAATTTATCAAGAAAATCTTTCTTCGTGAGTCGCGAGAATATTTTGATAAGTTTAGTCAATTACTAATTAAAATTTAATCAGATTCTTCATTAGTCTTTTCACGACTTAATACTATCATGATTCAAAAAGTCACGTGTTTCGATAAAAATAAGACCGAATAAAGAAGAATTAACCTATTTCCTTGTCTTTGATCAGAATATAAAAATCTGTTAAAAAGGTGTTTAGACCTTAAGAAAACAATAGGCGAAATCGTATATAAAATAAAAAAATAAAAATAATGGCGCTACAAGTTACAACCTTTTTAGTACGGAGCTTCAGATTTCTGTATCTGTTTCAATATAATTTGTCAACCTAATAGGCAAGTAGGTGATCAGCCTCCTGTGCCTGACGTCTTTTGGGTTAAGGCGGTTTCCACACGATAATTTCCTTCACCGTTCGAGCAAATGTTAAATGCACATAGAAAGTCCATTGGTGCAAAGTCGGGGATCGAATCTATGACCTCAGGCATGGGAATCGCACGCTGAAGCCACTAGGCTAAGAATATTGTATCTAAAGTCTTAAATTTATAAGTTATGAGTAGGATGTGTAAGTCCATGAGGATTTATCGTGGTCTAAGTAACCCTGTATTTCAACTTGGGAGGGCGTAACTTAAACCTTTCTGATAACCTTACATTATGAACAGCCCTAAGTAACGCTCACTTTAAACTTCAAAGTATAAATGGCACATGACTCGATTCATCCTATATTATGTTCATACAACATTGCGATTCTATTCACTCGCCTCCCAGACCGATCGGACCACCGTTTGGCGATAATCCAATTAAATGTGACAAGAAATGTCTGAGATTCTGCAAATAACCGTAACAGTGATCAATAGCTTTAAAAACACGGCGGATTCTAGGAAATCGTAGTAAAAATATAAATAGCTGTATCTGATGATATTTTTAAAGATATAAATGAGATGTTGACAAGAGGCGAATGTATTATTTAAATGGTAGGTTAAGGTTTTACGTCATCTTTCTAGTTTTTAGATGCGGGAGAGATGATGGCGCTTTATTTACGCAAATATAAATACATAATTTAATTTTTATAATCTAGACTTGTATTAGGGTTATACTTCGGGACAGATGTTTCCTTAGACAACGAATCTATACATTTAATAATTTTTTAGTGAATTATCTTAACCTACAATCTTTTAACAAAAAAAAATTGTCTTTTTTAAATAAATTAACAATCTGTTCTATACTCTAACAAGCTGCTTAAACATAATGTGTATACTAAAAAAAAATCAGTGGCGCTTCAACCTCATATCTGTTTCATGATTATATGTCAAATACATAGGTAAATAGGTGATCAGCCTCCAGTGCTTGACACACGCTGTCAACTTTTTGAAACTAAGGTAAGCCGGTTTCCTCACGATGTTTTCCTTCACCGTTTGATCGAATGTTGCCCACATAGAAAGAAAGTCTATTACTAGTAGCACAGCCAGGATGGAACCTACGACCTCTTCAACATACTATACTAATGTGCATTAATTTAATTTAAACTCGTAGCAGACCTACTGTCGCAAGAAGCGTGTTAGCTGTAAGTACTGTAAATTAATGTTTTTTTTTTTTAATACTGTTATTGTTCTTGGCCCTTTATACTATTTCTACAGATCAAACATACTTTTATAAAAATCAGATTCATAATAAAACGACTATTTTTAAAATAACGTATGTATCAAAAATCACATATTAGGTATTTAACTATGTTACTAAGAATGTAAGACAAGAATTTAAAGCGGTCATTTGAACTAAATACTATTGCGCGATCTGTTGGAATTCATGAGTACAATCTCGTGTTTACTATACTAATAAATTAATTGTATACAAAAGTATATACTACTTAACTCTATGAAGACAAATAGTATAAACTCCAGTTCTGCCCATTCTCGTTAAATTCTCTGATGTAGCGAATTCAAAGGTAATAAAGGAAAAGATGTGTAATGACAACCGACTTGAATGTCAATATGTCAAATCTTTCTGTCAAAAAATCCGGACTTAATTGAAAAGGATCCTACGATCTTGATTTTATTTTTATACGAGCATATATATGTTATTCTGATATGATTTTATCCTAAACCAGGTTTTGATAACACTGTAAATGAAGCACGTAATAATATTTACAATATTCTTAACCTACGTAATAATAATTAAAATTGATAAACAGAAAATTATTACAAAATTATAAAGTTTGTCCCTGTCGAAGTGTACTTTTAATGCTGTGTCCTCGCTGTATTGCGATACTTATTGAGCGAGCTCAATTGTTAGAATTGTTTAATACGTTGATTCCTTATTGACAGTTTCTGATTTCTCCAAAACATTCACAATTTGTTTAGAAATGATATTAAATCGAAGTTTTCCCCTCCAAAACTAAAGCTATTACTTAAACTATTCGAGTTTACATCTAGTATAACAATTTATTAAGTGTAGTCTGAACAAAATCAACTAACCTTATTAAATAACTAGGCTCCACAGTCGTTTTATGTTTCAACTAATCAAATTATGCGCATAATTATCTTATGTTTCTGCCCCAATTATAGCAAGCCTCTTTATTTACGGCTATCGGCGAAATTACTATGTACCTGAATAGTATGTTGACAATCCTAGTAATATGGTAAGGCTTTTCTAATATGCGAAAGTAAGGCAGCATATTATTTTACTATGAGATTTCTGTATTATTTTTTATTTTACTTTATGTATTGGACTTTAGCTTAATCTTCCCAGTCCTATTGGTTCGTAGATATCATAACATCAACGCACGGACCTAGAGTCTTCCTAGTTGCATTGGTGTTGGTTTTATTGTGGTTCAAATTAATGAGCTTAGTTTCATCATCGGACGTCGAGGCAGAATACGAAGTTCCACCGTATCACCTCGACGTCCGTTCCACAATTGAGCGTTTTTAAGGCACACCACCACTATGTGGAACCAGCTGCCCACTGACGTATTTACGAACCAATTCGACTTAGGATCCTTCGAGAAAAGAGCGTACCGTTTCTTAAAAGGCCGGCAACGCACCGGCGAGCCCTCTGGCATTGTGTCCATGGGCGGTGGTACCACTTAACATCAGGTGAGCCACACAAACCACAAAGTGTTATCGTTATACATGTTGTCATAATATTTTTTACTATAATTTATAATTTCAACACATTACCTAGCGGCTAGCCCAAACTCTGTACTCTGTAACTCTCATTAGCGATAGCAATCCAGAGATAGATATGAAATTTCAGCGGAATTGTCAGCACGGTTGACATATGTATAATACAGCCAAAAAAAAGACGTCTTTTTTTGGTGTCTTTTAATGAATTACTTAATAACATGAGTCAAACACAAATCAAACACAAGACAAATCGTGATTTTTATGTTGTATTACCGTTATTAAGTTCCACATTAATGACTCGTACTATTAGGAAAAACCTAAATTATTTGATAATATTATTTACGAGTAATCAAAGTCGTAAATAATATCATCAAAACTTATAATAGTGATTTGTGTTTTTATTATTCATTTATGAACATTTATTTGTCTAATACCACGACGAATAATGGATTAAGTTTTTAGAATTTTTATTGAGAACATAATTTGCAAAATCCCTCTTTATTGCGTCATTTATCACATTTTTGAATGAAATTGTTAAAGCTTGCTGGTCCACCGTTTTTTAATTAAAACTTTGAAAAATCACAGGAAAAAGTTAGTTAAAATATTTTGTAAATATATCTTTATAAAAAAGGGTTATTAATAAAGAGTAGTACGTGCGATTATAATCTCTGAAGGTCGTAATTACTGACTTTCTTACTATGCGCGCATTGAACATTCGCTCGAAGGAAAACATCGTGAGGAATCCGGCTTGCTTTAGACCCAAAAAGTCGACGACTTGTTTGAGGCATAGGAGGCTGATCACCGACATGCCTATTAGATTGACAAATTACACAGATACACAAATCTGAAGCCTAGACCTAAAAAGGCTGTAGCGCCACAGAGTTTTAAAAAATTGCGATAAAAAAAGTAATTTAATTTTCCCGTATAAAAACGTAGGGATAAACATCAATAATTATATATATACGGAAATGGTTCAAATTATTAACCTACTAAAAGAATTGAACACGTCCTAATTATATCTGAATGGCGCAGAGGCAATAAATACAGTACTTTATGAACGTGTTGGTGTCGTAATTAGGTGAAAGTTGGATATAGGCTCCCGTTACTGTCACCATGCGATGAGGAGATAGAATTGGTGATCTACCGTGCTGGGGTCAATAGAACTATTATTGTGAAGACCTTCTAGTTGTTATAGTAGGCCGATATTTAGAACTAAGAACTTCAAGTTGTTCTAAAGTTATTTTTCTATAAAATTTGTTGTTTTCTTAAAAAAAACAATATTTAAACTATTGTTAGATTTATTGATATATTGGCTCGGCACCTTCTATGGAGTTTAGGCCAAAAACTTTTTTGAGGTTTTTTTTTAACGTTCATAAGTGTACATTGTGTTACCTACATGTGATTTTTTTTTTAAACAATAATTTAACACTACTTGCACTACTACACACCTGCACTAATCATCCTCAATTACTAATCAGTTGCACTCTCACTAATCAAAGCGAATACAGGCCTTTAGAGAGTTACATTTATAGACTGGTTAAATAGATACTGATAAAACAATATGAGGTTGCTGCAAAAAAAATATAACAAAAATGTTTGTTTTATCTACGCATATGAATACATATTATGCATATATGTAGATAAAAATTAAATATTCATTTCATTCATTCAGATTATAGAAGTCTATCCACAAAGCTTCGTACATCATTACTATAATCCATAATGTACCACCATATTGTACCATAATGTTCTTCTATAGTTTTGGCCCTTGTCTAAGAATCTAGACAACACACAGAATCTCAAGTATGAGAGGATTTACATATTGATGAAATGTTTAGAAAAAAAGATTTTACTAACCCATTTTACAAATATAATAATAATAATAGTATTATTATAATTTTATAAGAGCCACTTCGGAATTCATACAAGTAAACATTATTTACACTTGGTAGAAACAATAAATTACTAAGCAAAATTTAATTAAATCATTAGGCAATTCTTTGAAACAGCGACATTGTCAAAACAGCCGGCAGCCGGCGTGCTTATCATAAATCTGATAATGTTCACTGTCGTGTACTTAGCGTTTGATTGGTTCCATTAAAATAATATAAGCAACTAGTGGTCCGCCCGTGGTCCTACGGCAATCTAACAAATTGCAGTGTTTCGGGTAGATCTGCTTATAACTTTAATTGTAAAGTTTTTAGTGATTGATACTACTTAAATATTGAAAAAGAGGTTTAATTGTAAAGTTCATGTTCATATTCAACGAAGAGCGATTTAATCCCTTGGCGTTGCGTATAGATTACCATTATTTACCATGAAACTGTAAATGAGTTTCATCATCAGACCTCGGGGTAGAGTGCGCAATTACACCCTTTGCACAATTATTCCTCGACGTCCGTCGTTCCAAAACTTAGCTTTTTTTAATCAGTTTTTCCCACCACTATTTCCGAACCAATTCGACTTAGGGTCCTTCAAGAATAAAGCGTACCAACTCCTTAAAGGCCGGCAACGCACTCGCAAGCTCTTTGGCATCAGTCTCTCAGTCTCCATTCTCCATAGAATGGAGACTCTCCACACACACTCTCTCACTGGGCGACGGTATCACTTAATATCGGGTAAGCCTCTGTTCTAAAAAAAAAATCAAATTTTCAAATTATTCGGGTGAGTTAAATAAATGTTTGAACTTTGAACTGAAAGAGGAAAAGGGAGGTGCTAATATGTTAACTTAGCTTCAAGGATGGTGGTTTTTAGGAATAGCGCCCGTACTCACTTCCAATAGACTGCGATACCAATTCCAACGTTTTTGAATACACGTTCGATGTCGTGCTCTCAATATCCGTAGCGCTGATGTCACAACCTTGGAATCGCGCGGTATCGTTATTGGAAGTTACAGAGTAAAATACCAATTAGAATTTATTAAAACAAAATTAATTACAAATAGAAAATTTCAAAACATATTGATGTAGTCTGCTTTACCTACCATTTTTAATATGATAAAATATTCAAACTTTTAATTTAATCGTGTACTTCAATAAGCTTTAAAAGCAATTACTATTATACATAACTAGAAATGTTGCTTGTTTTATTTGAATTCTATTCAAATACTATTAAAGCGGTTATTGACAAATTATACGTTTATATTCAACATGTATGTAACATTTTTATAATTCTTATAAATTTAACATTTTAAAGATTTTTTTTTCCTCTTCCTTTTAACTATTTAATAAATTTTTATAGAACCTCATACGGCGCAGATTTTGACTGGCTACTGGGCCATTGGACACTTTTTATACAGATTCAAACTGAAAACAAGTCCCGCGTGCGACTGTGACGATAGAACTGCGTAAGATTTGACACTCCCTCGCTTTTCGGCCACAGATCTGCCTGATCTCGTATCTGATAGGCTACTATGTAGGGGTCCTATGTATTAAAAAAAAAGAGTTCGCATATACGTATCGGAAGCTATAGAAGTTCTTACACTGTCTAATGCTTCCTTATAAATTTAAATATGCATGAACTACTGCTCTATATTTTTAAAATAAAAAAGGTCCTGCAATAAATGACATCCATTAGTCAATGGTTGTGTTGCTGGAGGACGGTCTTTTGTTTTTATAACTGAATTACGTATCTCCTTGGAGCTGATTCCACAATTCGCAAAAAGCTAAGTGTGGAATACCTCCAGCTCAACGTGGTGCATATATGGGTGTTACTATTATTATTTTCATTTAGAATTGCATTGTGCAGGAACAGTGTTGGTTTAGTAGCTTCGGCGTGCAACTCGATCGTAGGTTCAATCAGGCTCCTCCAATAGACTTTCTGTCTATGTGCGCATTAAATACAAGAAAATCGGCATGCATTATACCGATTAATGCCGATGGCTGGCCATGCGTCATACTCGTGAACGGGTGCTACTTGACGTGGTGACTGGTCGGACTTGAATTCGTATATGATGGTGATGGTGATGTTAGTTATTTCGACTATGAATTTGCGTATTGTTCCCACGAGAATGTATGTTGTAATGTATAATGTATTCTATTTTACCATGCCTTCTGCTGATAGAGGAAAAATATTTGTTTTTAATTTATTTTATTATTATTAATTACTTGAGATGTCATGTGGAACATGTTGTAATAGTTGCAGCTGCTTACAAACAATGTGTAAGCAAACAACTTGGCGATTAAAAAGAGTGGAGAAGAGTTTATTGCCAGTTCTTCTCTTGCGTGCTACGCCCTTGATTTGAGAACTGGTAGTCAATGTAAAATTAGAAGCATTTCATATATATTTATTTTTTGATGCTCATAAGTGTACATTTTGTTACCTATACATGAATAAATGATTTTTGAATTTGAATTTGAAATGAGACGACGTGTGTCGGGCACAGAAGGCTGATCACCTACTTCCCATTAGAAAAACGTGATCACCAAACAGCGCTGCGATTCTGTAACTCACTTTTCGAACTCACACAGCGGTTGTCGCATCGGCGGTAAAGGTGGTAGCTTGTAGTTTATTGTTTATCAGAATGCCAAATCATAAAATGACTGCTTCGCGACTGATTTTAGAGCTACCGCCGATGCGAAACCGCTGTGTGAGTTCGAAAAGTGAGTTACAGAATCGCAGGGCAGATACAGATTTAGCCAAATAGATGTCTGTAGCGCCAGATCTAAAAGGTTTTAACGCCACTACGTTTTATTATTGTTTTGTGCATGAAGGTACCTTAAAATTACATTCTTCTCGAATTGTTAAACCGTTCAGTGGATGACGGTGTAGGCGTGTTTTTATTTTTTCCCAATTAAAGCTAATTAGTTGTTAAGTTATACCATTAGCAAGATTAATGATGTATTTAATAACGCATTTTTATGTATCTACATTTATTTGAGTAAAAAGCTCGCGTAATACATTCATCATTCGATTGGAATTAGTTGAATATTTATGTTTGTTATCTATGGATTTGATTCACTTTTAAACGATAAATGGTGTTTGGAGATTGATTTTTGAGAAATATTTCAACATGGTTAAAAGTAAATAGCGGTTATTTTGATTTTAGTTATATAGTATCAATAATATTCTTAATCTACATTGTAGTAATAATAATAATAAAACCTTTAATCAAATTTCAAAAGCTTGGTCCCTGTGGCAGTGTACCTTTAATGCTTGCAGCATTACCTCACTGTATTCCCATACTTATTCGTTGAGCGAGTAAAGCCCCAGCTCTGGGGTCACCGGAACCAGGCGACAACTTAAATATTTAATTAGCGCCTCTGCTCATGAACCCCACGGCCCAAGAGTCTGTACTCCTAAGGGAATAAAATCAAAGTTGGAATAATTTTAGTTAAAATTTTGTGCACTGATGTAAAATAGCTGCTAAATCAATATTTGTTAACATAATTTTTCCTATTTTTTAAAGAAACAAAAATAAACAATCAAACAATAAATATCTTTTAATTAAGATTATTCAACAATATTCTTACTAACACAGTTTTAATTAACATTTTTAGGTTAAAAATAACAAGTTACCTATTATGCCTTCGACACAAACTTTTTAAAAAGTTCTTCTTTCGTAAAAACTCAAGTCATACAATGGATTTGTGCAACCCAATTATAGCGTTCAAGTCAATTGAAGCAAGTAAAACCGCAAATTGGCGAGTGTTTTCATTTATTTTACGGGCTAGGCCTCGGTAATGACCTTATTGTGTAGAGCCAGGAGCTGGAACAGGCCACAAATAGTCCAGAAGGTCATGGAGTTCATGGAAGTTGAAACTAGTTAATCGTACTAACACAGTGACTGAGTATGCAATGTTAATTATGTGTTATGGCATGGATTTATATCGATAGTAAAAATCTACTAGACGGAGTTAGAACACACGTCATTACTCCACAGAATCAAAACCGATGCCTTAACTTGTTCATACAAGTTAAGGCATCATATTAAATAATTTAATATTCATATATTAAATTATTTAACTGCTCATTAACTGTTTATAACTTATAAAATAAATCAGTGGCACTACACCCTTTTTTAGGTCTGGGCCTCAAATTTCTGTACCTGTTTCAAGACCTCTTGATCAGCCTTCTGGGCCTGACACGCCATCGACTTTTTGGCAAGCCGGTTTCCTCACGATGTTTTCCTTCACCGTTCGAGCAAATGGTAAATGCGCACACGAAAGAGAGTCCATTGGTGCACAGCCGGGATCGAAACAACGATCTCAGGGATAAGAGTCGCACGCTGAAGCCACCGAACTAATTCTATATTGCGTATAAAACCCCAAGTAAATATGCAACATTATTTTAATGCATTTAATATAAATTCCTAAAAGTATAGCCATTAATATTTATTAGTCTCCATAACGACTCTGAAAGTCTCATTACTCAACAAAAAATACACTTTCAGACTATTTTCTAACGTGAGATAAACGTATGATCGTTTTAAAATATAGCAGTATAAATTGTAAGTGAATAAAATTTTCGTCGAATTGTGAGAGAAATGGCTTTAGTCTAGACTTGAATTAATAAAAATAATTATTCTATTTTCTACTGACCTAATGCACCAAGGTTAGACTGTATGCATATTTCGTGTCGATTTGGAATTCACTATTTTTATCTTTACGACGTATTGAAGCTTGATCGATGGATATTTGTGTAGATTTAGGTATTCAGCATAGGAAATAGCTAGTCATGATGAGAAAACTTCAAAATTGAAAGTAATAAAAATCCCGATGCAGTGGGATGTGATTAAATATATTTATGTATACAAATCTTTTGTGTTTGTAATTAAACTCCTCCTAGTTTACTGATGAATTTTTGTGTGTTCTAGAGGGTTCGGGAATGGTTTAAATATATAATTAGATGATTTTTTTCTTATATTTATGACACAAGACAATGTCTGTCGTGTCCGCTAGTATTTTAATCTTTTTTAATCTAATTCAAATAATATCTTCTCTTATTTCTGTTGTCGCTAAAATATATTATTGTTCTCTTAGAAAGGTATAATTACTATAATAATTAATATTACTATAATTATAATGAAGGCATTTATGAAGTGTATTTGATATTACTTTTAGTTTTCATTAAATCAAAACAATTGAAGTTTTGATTATTGATAATCCAACATTTCGCATGCTATAAGGCTTTAGTTCGGCGTAGAGGGACCCAGTATTTAGATTATATTTATCGATGTTATTAAGATTAAAATGTTATGTAGGACATAGCGGCAAAAGGTGTCAGGATTCAGCAATAACTCACCCTGCCAAAACTCAGCGTAGTGCAGACAAAATAAATCGTCGTACCGTCGCACAATTTAATTATAACGCGTCGTTCTGATAAATATTTATAAATCCACGCTTTATTAAAATACAAAAGCAGAAGCTATTTAAATTTGGAAATCGTAGTAGATCGAAAACTCTTATTGAAAGGGGTAAAATTAAGTAATATCTGGAACTATTAAAAATCTTTTCGTTCTCTACATTATTAACGAGTGCCAAGTAAATGTAATTCTTTATCGAATTTAAAAAATACAATAAACAGCACCACTCATATAAAGATTTATAAATATTAAAGTATTCTTCATACATGATGCATAATTAGTGTTAAAATTACAAGTATTTTTAAATGAATAGTGGTAATTTACTTTTAAAATTAGTGCTTCATCAAAAAAAGTCATTTAATTCAATCAGGAAATCCACAACACGTATAAAATATTATTATTACTTAATAAAGGGCCCGAACGTAAATTATCTACAACTAATTAACTAACAAAAACCTTTTTTAAAACACAAATTAGTTAGTCACGTCACCCAGTTAATTTGGCATGACTTCAACGTCACTTCAACGTATGTTTTGACATAAATGTTCAGAGTTAAATTAACTTTTGACTTATTGTTCGTATAATTAAGAGTTATAGCACTTTAAAGATGCAATGAAATGGACATACCGCTCTGTAATCACTGTTAAAATTGCTGGACGTAAAGTATTTTCTCTAATTTCTTTTAATAAAAATTACTCGTTTGCAAGGTTTGCATTCATAATTTCATACAAATATCAGTATTTATCGTTGAACGTATTGTTGAGTAGTTCACTGCCCCGTGCTTTATGATTTTATTAATTAGCTTTTTGTATATTAATATATATGCCTAGTTAATGAGGAATTGTTAATTAGAAGTTGTACATCAAATAACAAAAAGAATAAGTACTTTTAACGTAGATACGTACAATGTACGATGGTAACCAGTGGCGCTACAACCTTTTAGGTCTAGGCCTCAGGTTTCTGCATCTGATTTGTGATCATTTGTTTTTTCTAAGAGGCATGTGATTAGCTTCTGTGCCTGATACGCGTCTAGTTTTTGGGTCTAAGGCGAGCTTTGAAATCGAGAATGCTTTAAAGCGTGGGCAGAAGCGACGATATCTCGTGATGCCAGTAAACTTATAAAAGCATATAACTCTGCCTCCAGATCCTTCAAACAGGAGATTGCTAGGGCAAAGTCAAAGCACATTGGCAGATTGGCTCGCCTCCCTTCGGGGGACTCGAGGCTTTTGACTTCAAACCTTTTTTCATCTGCATATCAGTTACATGTTGAACTTAGCAACATTTATAGCTGGGGATACTCTTAACATTGAACGTGCAGGTATTACACGAGCAGTTGTCGATACGTACCGAAACAAACTGGTGTCTGAAGTTTAAGCTCAGTCTTGGACTTTCCGCAATCCGTGAATACACCCAGAACCTTTTAGGGCTTCTTTTTTTAATTCTTCCGTCAAGTAAGTATAATGTAGCAGCTCGTTTCTGGTGTGTGTCCATGGCGGTCTGGAACTCAACTGATCGTTTAACCGCCCGTCTTGCACCAATACGGGCGATTGCGATAATCAGCCGCCAAGTTTGCGAGCGATAATCGCAACCGTGACGGCTGCACAACCGCACAAAGCTCCAGTCTCGTGAGTTTTGAAAATAAAACTCCATACCGCCACCGCGGCGGGCGTGGGTGAAAACCGCTTCGTGAGTCCTTTGCCTTACTCTCCTTAAAGCCACAGCCAGCATCGGAATTCTGGGCGTTGACACATCGAACGATATCCAGTTTCGCGGTAATTTAGGAAAGGCGAAAATAGCTTCCAAGCAGCTTGGTCTGCTCAGCAAGGCAAGACGGTACCTCACTCCGGGCTATCGTTTGTTTATGAAGAAGGCCAAAATTTTTTTAATAAACTTTCTTCTTTAGCATTCTACACTTATTGTTTCTTATACATTCATTTAAGTGATGATACCTCTCTAAGAACACATTATGATGTGAATATGAATATATGGCGTTATAATAACACTGTATTATTATATCATTTAAATGACGGCTTTACGATATTTGCCGGTATTAATAGCGGTTTATAACGTAAGTAGTTATTTGCAAAATACAACGTTTCTCAAAAGCGAAAAGTTGTATGTATTAGAAGAAAGTTCGCATTTTAGGCACATCGTATATCGGGTATATCGTTTACCTAAAACTTACGAGACAAATAGTTATACGCACGTTTCTATCTCCTGTGAACTACCTATAATGCAAATATAGCATACGGTTTTTAGCCCTGTGATTCTGTAACTCACACAGCGGTTTTCGCCGCGGCGGTCGCTCTCAAATCAGTCGTGAAGCAGTCATTTTATGATTTGGCATTCTGAAAAGGTGGGAGCTTGTAGTTTATTGTTTAGCATATTTGTAAGTATCTGAAATAAAACTTTTATACTTAAACACATTTATATTACTATCTTATTTTTGTATTGTGTGTCTGCCGTTTTTGGCAAAGGTCTCTTCCAAATCCTGCCATTATTGTCTGCACTGTGCCACTCTCTGCCATATAAGAGGCAAAGCGTCAGTCAAATAATACTTTTTCCCCTAAGATTTGAGTCTTAAAGCGGTGTAAATGGTGTGTGTGTATGGTGTAATGTGTGTGTAAATTGGTGCGTGAGCAACCCACGTAGTTAACCTCAACCAATACGGTTTACAGACCATAAATAACACTAGTTACGTTTACGAGTACATAAGGAAATTGGTGGTATTAAGATTTTCATTCACTTTCACTAATTTAGCCAGGTGTCATGGATCAGCTGACAGACACGACGTTTATGAGCTAATAATATCGTTAACTAGCTTTCATATTATTATAATTGGTATGTCTAGAAGACAAGGTAGTTTAAGAGATTTATAGCGAATTCAATATGAACAAGTACACTGACGTACAACTTGCGAGGTTTATTTATATGAGTGTGTTAGCGTAATTTAAAGTATTATTGTACCGTACTGTACAGTAAACCTTCGGTACTTTTATAGCGCTTTTTGAAGTTATACTTCTTTAGGGGCGTTATGAAAAATTTATGAGAGTGAAATTTTACGATGCGCGCGCACCGTGACACAAAATTCAGTATGGGCGCCGAGCGTGCCCGAGCGAAATGGGAATAAGACAATCTACTTGTAGTACCTTTTAAACAAATAAAGCAGTTCTAATTATTTTTTTAAAGAAATTTAGCAATGCTTTTTCACAAAGACCTATTTATACTTAGTTAAAAGGTTATGAAACATACCTAGTTATTAAAATGAATTAATAATATAATATAATAATAATTAATATTTATTAATAATTGAATAATATACCAAATATTAAATATTGTTAAATTATTAACGCTTAATATTGATTATTAATTATTTAATATTTAAAAAAAATTAAGAAAGCCAAAGAAGTATAACTTCTTACGCGCGTACATAAGTACACGCACCTTTTTTTATATTCTGCGATTTCAGTCACTCGTGTAACACGGGTATTCCCCATTATAACGTGGGGAATGAGAATATCACACGTAATATTTCTGTACTGTGACATTTATAATGATTTGTATAAATTATTTTGTTCATAAAAATTTTATTAATATTCGATTTTAATCCCCTATAACGAGAAAAGTTAAATGTGAATCATTTGTACATAGCGCATTATATGGGGTCATACAAGCGCGTTATGCGTTATCCTACAACGCGTTACCTATAACGCGGAACCAATCTACCGTGTTATAGGAGTGAATACTGTATTTGCTTCACAGTCTCCTGACGCGTTTGTCATACTTTAGGATAAAGTAGATTCTACATTTACATTACAATTAGATGATACATTCTATTTATTGGCAGTTGATTTTCAAAGTACCTACTGTGACCACTAAAATATTTCATTCCACACACAGTACATTGTTACTCAAGATAAGTCTAAAGATACAGAGATTCTCCATTATCCGCGTATCGGAAGTTCGTAGGAACATTATTCCCTACTAGGAAATGTTTTTAATATGTAATGTCAATATTATCTGAATCCAGTTAAACGTAACACCGTTCATGCTTTCTTCGAACTTACATTTATACAAAGAATATTTATATACAGAAGCGCCATAACTCAAAGTAATAATAAGTTTTGAGATAGCTAACTGTTTGGTTTGTTAATATATTTTTCACTACACTTTGTTTTAGGCATGAACGGTTTTAGTATGGCGACATCGAAAAACAAAGAAAATGGGTTTTAAAACAACATAAAATTAAAATATCAATAAATAAACAATATTCACGACGAAATAAATAAATGTATTGGCTTTGAAATGTCGCATCTTTTGTGAGAACATAAGTTATCAAATAATTTACGTAAATTTAGAAATTGAGTCAAAATCTATGCGTTTTAGAATTTCACTAGAAATGCTCCACAATATACAGGTAAAGGATGTTTCTTTGCTTTGAAATACTATTTATTATTTAATCTATGGTAAAATAGTCGCAGACATGCCGGATCCATCCATATATCAATCGGACGCAATCCACCGACATTTATTTACACCACGTATTTACCGCGCTATTTTAGGAGTAAATCTGTACCCGTTTTTGGATGTTGTTGTTAACAGATACTGAGGTGTTTTTGTACCGCTTTTCTCTGCCAATATTCAGTATTAATTCATGTTATGATCGTAACAGCTAAGCTTCTTAACTAAAATATTGGCAATGGATGTGATTTTTAAAAAATACACGGGCAGTAGTTATACCAAATGTAAACACAGAAACTATGTTATCAATGATTGATATACGGAAAATTATATTTTTTAGCAATGTGTCGAAAAGACTTAAGATTTTAAAAACTATGGCAATTCTTTAAAAGCCCTAACTAGCTTATGCTAATCCCAAGAAGGAAGCATTAGTGTTAGCTGCGATGTAATCAAAGCTTAATGTTTTACGCAATGCAGTGGCCGAACAGAGCTTCAAAAGCTATCAAAGCTTAAATAAACCTCACCGCAAACCTCAACGGTAGACCTAATTTAGCAACAATATCTATCTTTAGCCCATTTTATGATATTTACTTTCTCATGAAATCCTGCGAATTATGCTGTTATGTACCAGGCTGTCAGAAAACCTCAGGAGATCAAAAGAAGCTCAGCATTAGTTCCTTGTTTATATTTTGCAATGTGTTCAGAGAATTGTGTAAGTGTGTGAAGCTTGTTTGTGTTATCAGTCAATCTAAGTTATGTAGTACAAAATGCGATACAAGGGAAATCCTGTAAGACATTTTCTTAAAGCAGCATAATGCCCATTTGGATGCGTTACCTTTTTAATGTTAAGAGAAACACAACTCTAAATTAACTTGTAGTTATTTACATTTGAAATTTCAAGAACCTCATTTAATAATGTGGCTATCTTAAATATGGTTGTAACAATATACAGGGCGTCCCAAGACTATGAGACATCAAGAGAAAGAACCTTTAATATCGCAGATAGAATGTTTTTTTGAAAGAAGGCTTTATTTTATTTTTAAACGTTAGTATTACTGCATTAAATGATTTTCTAAAAATTACTTGCCTCGTTAGGGAATCGAACCGACTCACATGTGAAAAAAACACGCCTTATATTTTTGATGCCAATCAAGAGAATGGATAAAAAATAATAATTCTTCTTAGGTTACAGTATTTTGGAAGACAGGAACAGAAAAGAAATGAAAATACTTCCTACTTTTCAAAATAAAATAAAGTCTTCTTTCAGCAAAATATAAATATCTACAATATTTACGGTACTTTCCCTTGATGTCCCATAGTCTTGGAACGCCCTGTATTATTAAAGATATTGTACCAGGTCCTCATAAAAGATACAGACACCTTTTTGTTTTAAACGAAGCTAACGAAGTTACAGGAAATATGTACTAAGAAACTCCCATATTTCATACTTAATTTATTAATAAATTGTTCGTGTAGATCACTGAACAGTGAACATGCACAAGCCAAATCCAAAAGCCACTACCGGTGTTAAGCAATACAAATATTATGAAACACCAATTTGCACCTCCTGTGAACTAAATTAAATCGCTCTTATTACAAGTACATAAGTGCTAAAATGGAACAGAGAACAAGGATTTAATGGTTATTGACTTTTAACTCTTAATCAATTTGAGCTCGATTCTCTCGTCTTGAGGTTTGATTTAATATTACTGTTTGTGGTCCAAGTGTAGTCTATCCACCATATAAACATGATGGTATTTATAAATATAACAAAACAATTTTACGTTAGAAATTTTTGACATTAGAATTTGATATTTATTTTACATACCTATGTAATATAATTTTATGTATGTATGTCATATTTGTAATAAATAATGACTGTCGTTTTTGTAAAAATTTGTTCCAGTAAAACTTATTTATTTATTAAGTTAGCCAACAACTTTTATTAAACTTACAATAAAATATATATATATACAACTTCAATCCAAAAAATCAGGAAAAAATGCTATGAACGGCCTACCCTAGTAAAAAATTAGGTTTCTTAGTAATAAAACCTATCAATAGAAAAAAGGAATGTTATTGTTACTTTAAGTGCATTTTGGAGTGTGTTTGTTTTGTGAAAATTTACCTTAGAAAAATGAGCTTAGAAAAAAGATTACTCTTACTATTTGATAATTCTATCATTGCCTGGTAAAATTAAAAAACATCACCAAAACATTGTTAGGGAAATAATGTAAATAAACTTTAGCGTGCTTAAGTGCACACAATAATTGATTAAAATGACTCAACTTATTTAAGGTCGATTCAAAATAATCTAACTTTGACATCGTGTAAAATTTATCGTGCGGCAATTAGGTTAGGTTTCGCTACCCGTGTCTGACACTCAGCTTGAAGTTTACATGCTTTGTGCGTGAGTTATTGACATGTTTGCTTAATATTGGCAACTATGGATTAAGACGTATAAACGATATTCCTTCATCAGCCTGTTCGCATGTGAGGCGAAAACACGTTCGCTTAAGAAATGTTTTAAGGATGACGACGCCGGAAGAAACTCCGTGTACCAACATATATTTGTCCTCATGGCAATCAACTTTAAAACAAATGTCCTTCCCTGCGCAGACGCAAATTTTAGGTAAAAATCAAAACTAACCATATTTAAAAGTTATCTACGTCAAAAGTATTCTACAGTTAAATAAAATAGTAAGATTCTTTTTTTGTTCGTATGTACGATGCGCCGACTTCCCCTCACTTCCTTGTTTAGTGCTCAAGAAGTTTGCCGGTATCTGTAAGTAACATAGGAGAGGGAAGAATTGAACCATGCCATTTTGAGACAAAAGTAAGCAGATCTATGTAATGCGCTAGAACATGTTGAGCGTTGATGTGTAAAACGTTAAAGTGATAAAGATAGGAAGTCGGAACTATGGGAGGAATCACAACCAGACGAACCTAGAGATAAGTAATCGCAATATCACTCTCACTCAACAATGTATAATAATTCTTCCTACGATATATGCAACTAACAATAGTGGTTGAGAGTTGATACTTCATATATATGCATAGTTATTTATTTATTTATAAGTTCTAAAAAGTTATATTACTAGATAATAATATGACATCATACATTTTACACACATACAGATCAATTATGCATTAAAGAAGCAACCAGAAAATAAAAAACCAACAATGAATAAATAGTAACAAAATTGTTTCATAACTAATACTAATAGAAACTTAAACCTCATTCAGAGCATAATAAACAAAGTTACGGTAAGTTGGAAGACTGTTGTAAAATATATCAATATTTTCATAATAAAAGCCCAGTGTTGCATAATAAGTCATATTTGTATTTAGAATTAAACTAAATTAGGTAATTGGAACATTATACACTCTAACATCATCTTAAAACCATTTTATCTAGAAGCTGTCAAAATGGGTGGGCGAAATGTTCCATTTTCAAATAAAGCGCCATCTTTATTTGACATCTCGCTGACACTTCTTAGATTTTGTTAGCTGCGTAATATGAAAATCCTAGTTAATAAACTCAATATCCCAATGTTTGGTAATCGGTCATTAAGTCTATAAAATATGGTAGATTTGTCATACGAAAATAATCCAATAAAATATTTGTTGTATATTATCATTTGAGTTGTATTTGAAATTAGAATTCATTACTGCAGGTCTTTCATCTTTGTACACATAATGAAAAATCCAAACACCACGTTAATATGTAAATTACCCTTCAGCTTTCAGGAAATAGCAATAGATAGAAAAGTGATAGAGACTCATTTTATTTCAAACTAGCTGATCCGGCAAACGTCATTTTGCCATGTTTATCATTTATGGTTATTGTGCCTCACTCGACATAGATAGTTATAGTGTGTCGCGGACTTTTTTGTAGATATTTATAAGATCTACAATTACTTAGAACATTTTATGGTTCTATCTTTAATAGTTTAGGCAGGGTACGCAAAATAAGTAACTTTTTTGGTTGATTTTTTACACCTTGTGTCCGAAAAACCCTAATATCTTACGGAACCCTATTTTTGTTCAAAATTAAATATAGCCTATATTACTCGTGGATAATGTAGCTTTCGAATGGTGAAAGAATTTTTAAAATCGGTCCAGTAGTTTATGAGCCTATTCATTACAATCAAACAAACAAACAAACAGAGTTTTCCTCTTTATAATATTAGTGTAGATAAACATTCATTTTTCATTTTCATTGCTCAAACCTTTCATTGACAACTGGTGTCCATACTCATGTAAACGGTACAATTTTATTATTTTATTTATAAAATTAAAAAAAAAAAATTGCAAATAAAATATATATTCTAACCCATTTGTAATTATCACACTGACATTACATTGCGATCTTCAAGTTGTATTTTGGATTTCATTATCATTTCAGTAACTTCCTTTGATACCTCGAAACAATTCTCTCGCTAGACGTCGAATGTATGTAGGTATTCATAGCTAAACTTGATTTGCAGTAAGCCACATACCTATTTCCATTTATCTAGCCCAAGCTTTAAGAACTTCTTAGTCAAAATACTAATTTGCTATATTCGTTACTATATAAGTAAAGAAATCATAAATCAATAATTATTATTCATATATGGAACAGGAAATAGCCATTACAATCGAATAGCGTCGTAATCGATACTAAACGCGGAATCGAAATCGCATCGAATATTCAACACTCCGCACACGTCTGAACGATTTACAAAAGCTATTTAATTCGCGCCATCCCGTTGTTAAGTTACTGGAATGACAAATGGCAAAGGAAAGAGTACATTTAAGGTGTAATTTGTATGAATACCGCCTCTAAATGAGCCAATAATGTGATTGTTCGAAATGAAGTCGACTCGCGTGTGCCTTGGCAAATGTTAGCTAATCATTTAAAATAAACTAAAGCTTTAAATGTTCTTTAAAGCAACTTATATAAGGTTCATTTTCATTGCATTGATACTTTACTAACGCACTTATGTTTGCAAATCGGAAGGTGGCGCCACTGTGCAATAGATAGTGACACGGACATTGATAAGTGTTATGGTATGTGCTAATGTGGGTAATACTTGTAAAGAATTTACGAAACAGGGTTTTTCAAAGACATTTTATATATATATTATTTTAAGCGTTAAAAAGTAGATATTTTCCATATAAGAAGCGGGAAGAGTTTGACTTTGTTTAGAAGTTACAATTTAGTTTTTTTAATAAACTATAAAGTGTTAATTGTCGTATGTTTAAGGTTTAATTTCAAAATTATTGTACTTATGTTTTCTGTTTCATATATTTTGTTTATCAATGTAATCTGTTTTGGCTTTGTATATTGATTAAGCGTTTTGTTTTATTTATAATATGGAAATGTATTTGCTGTAAGATAACTAACAAATAAATTAATATCAATGAAATGAAAGTCTGTATCCATTAGGTGTAAAAAATAAATGCAATTTTTAAGTTTGAGGATTTTATGCTACCATATAACCTCCATAGATAATTATTCCGATTCAAATATAGATTTTGAACCATGTAATTTGTGGTTAGCGAAATCAACAAAAATAAAATAATATTATCAAAGAGATTTCTTCCGTAGATGACGTCGGTAAGGTGTTTGTTACTCTATGATAGTCATTTAATTAGAAATTACAGAGTACGGCAGCAGGATTACTTAAATGCATTAACAATATAATATAGGACTAAATCTAGCACTCGAAGAAATTATCACTGATATTATTATTCGAAATCAAAGAAAACCGGAAGTACTTTAAACGTGCTTCCCGATCCAATGAGACGTGACATTTTCTTCCAGACTGTCTACGCTCAATTTAGAATGAAATTAATGTGTATCTTATTTATATTCGCACTTAATTACTCTTGATTGAATAGATGCGATTTTTATGTACGTATATGTGGCTCATTTAATTAATAATAATATTCTCCTTTTGGAGAGGCCATTAAGAAGAAAGACTGGAGGTTGGCCGTGAGTCACGAAGCGTATCTTGTCCTGTGCCAGAAGCAGCAGCTCTTCTCTCTTAATAATATTATTGTTCTTATTATTTCGGAAATAGCTCGCAAAGGCTTTATATTCTTAATATACTCGTAAAATATTGTATCACAAAAGGTACCAAGGGTGTCCAGTGTCCACCCCATTTCCATTATGGCTAAAATTAAGACTTTAATATATGAAAATTCGGTTATTTTTTATATAGAATATTTTAAAATTCAATGAATCTCCGATACGTCAAAAGCTGTCGGTGGTCCAATATTTATAGGTGCAGTTGGCATACATATCAAGTGCACAGTCGCCACGCGTCTAGACAACGTTACATATCAATTTTATTGCAGGTACGCCAACTTGCATACGTATATTTATTAATTTTATACATATTTATTAGGTTCATAGCAATTTATTTGTCGGCGATAAGAATTTGTATTTGGATGTTGTGGCGATTCAGATTTGTTTGGATTAAAAATAGGATAGAGGCATTTTTAAGCTCAATTTTTTGTACTAAATAGATAAACGGTTTTAAATTCAATTGTTCGTGTACGGTTAAAGAGAAAATCGCGAAGAAAGCGGCGTGTTTTTCACCAATTAATAAAAGTAAAAGCTATTATTAACTATCATATAAATTATGATTGATAGCATCCTTGTACGAAATACATAATTTTAGTTTAATAAAATTTGATGAGAGTGATCCAAAATATTTTTACTCGGCCGAGTGTCGCAATTTTTTTTAAAGTAGATACTGCTTACTACTCGCTTTGCTACTCGGGTTATGTAAGATGCATTTTTATTTTGATTTATAATTTTATAATTAGTGTTTTGTGCGTTTTTGTGAACTATTGTGAGGCAAGGGGTCCGTATCAGTCTAACCTCTCTTTGTTCCCAATCTCATACAATTTCTCCAAATCCTAATGACTGAGAATTGTGTGCCTTTCTTCTTGGTAAGGATACATCGTAACGAGGTACATATTATTTTAGTATAAATATATATCGACGGCCACCGAACAGTTCTTTGCGGTACAATCCCAGAAGGAAAAATTAACACTTTAAACCGTAGTAGCGTTACTATAGTATTTATTAATATATTATTTTGTCAATTGAGGAACTCAGTTACACACATACAGTGCACACTGCACAAGTAATTCATACCTACGCTTTTGTTTTCAGGATCCACCGAGCTGAAATGAGAGAGAAGAAGTTATGTAAGTAGAAAATAGGTTTTGTTGGATATGAAAGTTCAGTTATAATGTAGAATTTTTCTATATTTTCCGAGACATATCTATGAAATAAATGTAGTTCAGATGACATAATAATGAGTAATATCAAGATTAATGGGTAATAAATCTAAAAACAAGTATATTTAGTGAATTATGCGATCAGTTAGATGAATTACAAATTGAACTGTCCCACGGGCTTCTGTTCGTTATTTATTACTTGTGTCAACGAGTACAAAATTGAAAAATTCTTCACATTTAAACGTATTAAGTGGTATTCTATATACCCATATGTTTTAACTACCATTAAGCTAACTTTTAAACAGTCGTTATTTTAAGAGAAATAAATGGTGACATCCCATATATTGCGAAAACCTTTATAAAATAAAATCTTAATAGTTATCAGCTTATACATTCTAGCGGGGAGAATAAATTAGGTTACAAGAGTTAGGAAAATATTGACAATAATGAAATGTTCTAACAAGACACAGTTATATTAGATTGTCTTGTTAGAACGTTTCAAACACAAACCTGATATTAGTACTAAATTGTTAAAAGCCTTACGTTATCCTCAAACTAATAAAGTTTGTATTAGATGTTTTCTAAAATTTCTCGCAATTCGGGGTTCCTTTTGCTAATGATTGGCAAATCTGATCCAGGATCCCGTCTTCTGTTCCCATCTTTTGGATACCACAGAATTACCCGTTTGCTTGATTTGTGACCTGTCTATCTCCATCTAAATGGTCTATATGATATTCGTTACTTATGTTTTTCTTCTAATATCCGAGTTTCTGATTTTGTAAATTAGTGTTATTCAAGAATATTATATTATCATATACCGTAGGTAAAACACATGGGAAAATAATTGTTCCCTGGGCTATCTGTAATCAACGGGTATAATATGGATTACATGTGAAAAAAATCATTTGACAGGTATAAAACGAATGTCCACTAAGATCAGGCGATCTTTAATTAAAATTATAGTTCTTCTACATAATACCGCGTAAACAGCTAACACAGGTAGGGTGGATATTAAAGGTGGTTAATCTGGTACAATTTAAAAAAATATTTATTAGATTTTAAATAACCATTGAGACTTAATAAACCTAATATCTCCATTATTTAAATGTTGGAACATTTTACAAATGTTATTTTTGTATTTTGTAACTTAGAAGAATCGTTTACCAAATATGTAAATTACCTTTCAGCTTTCAGGAAATAGCAATAGATAGAAAAGCGAAGTTGTATTTTGGATTTCATTATCAATTCAGTACCTTCCGTTGATACCGCGAAACAATTATCTCGCTAAAAGTCGACCTTACTGCTGCTAGGTGCACTTGATAGCTTACTTATTTAAAATACAGCTAGGAAATCTATTTTTTTATTCGCTACTATATAAGTAAAGAAATATCACATAAATCAATATATTATTAATAAATGGAAAAGGATATAGCCATTACAATCGAAATGTTTTTCATATAGAAATTAAGAAACTTATTTTAATTTTAATGTAGACTACATAGAGAAATATCACTCAAATTATTGTCACCTTCAAACCACCGAAAGCATTCTTCAGTCATACGTTAACAATTTTCTGGTATTTGTAGAAAATATGATCGGGATTGCACACAACTGTATATCTTATATGTCACAGCCGAAGGGATAAATTCCTTTGAAGTTAACAAAGAATTGTGTCAAAGGATCAGTGGTGTGTTGTGATGGCGTTGACGAACTTAATGACAATGGTTTTATTTTGGGAGTTAATTAGACGATCTTTTAAGATTCCATCTCTTAAATTGAGGAAATGAGATGGTTGAACGAAAACAGAATAATCTTCTTAATTCTTCTACAGTCACTATCAGGTACCACGCCCTATTTTGTTTTGTCTTGATTAATTAATACTGATATTTTAAAAAGAAATAACGCAATTATTATTTAAAATACTAGCTTCCCCTGCGAACTTAGCCTACCTTTTTAGTACTGTATACCAACATGGAGCATTTTGCTATTCTACCCCAGAGAATGTTCAGTTTTCCGGAATGAAAACTTTTTAGATTTTTCTGAGAATTTTTCTCTATTTAAACCTGAAAAATAGGGGTTGATCATATAGGGGTAAAAGTTAGAGGTTGTATTTTTTTTTACCAATGAACTTTCTTTCTATGTGCGCATTTAACATTCACTCGAACGGTGAAGGAAAACATCGTGAGGAAACCGGCTCGCCAACCCAAGAAGTCGACGGCATGTGTTCAGCACAGGAGCCCGATCACCTACTTGCCTAAAAATATACAGAAATTTGATACCCGGACCTAAAAATGTTGTAGCGCCACTGATTTATTTTATCAATTGTATTTTTACACTATAATAATATGCATCAGGAAATAATGAATGTAATAGGAAATCGATAGTTCACGAAGTGTTAGCAACAAGACATCTTGGATACAAACCTAACTATAGAACCTATAGGAATTCATGAGTCATTGAATCAATAAAAATTGGTCGTGAATTATTTATTTTGCTTAGGAGCTAATAGCATTCATAGTCGGCGCCAAACAAATTTATGTTGATATTTAAGATAACATTTTTCGCCTTTATTGGTTCGTGGGCGGTAAATGCCTTTTTGCCAAAAGGCTTTTGGGTTTGCTGAGAGATTAGAGGATCAATATGATAATTATATTGCTTTATCAGGGTTGGATCAAAGTTATTATTATATTTTTGAATAGAAATCACGAATTAAAGACTGTTTAGTTTGATGGAGTTTTATTTTTTTTTGGTTTAACCACACTTGCAAAGTTTGTAATATATAAATTTTACGTTTACCGAACTATGTAGGATAGTTCTAAAGATTATTAGGGCTATTTTTATTATTTTATTATTGCAATTATAATATTTACTTTTACATTTGAATAAAAATTATATTTTTGCCAAATAATATGATTAAATTCTTCACTTGTCCTGTCGAATACACTTTGTAACGTAACCTTTGTTTCTTGTCTTTTCCCTAATGTAAGTATTTCTAATCCGATCTCTTTTGTTTATATTTAATAAACTTCTCTCCATTCCTCTTTGGCAAACCTAAATATTTTTGGCGAGGGCCCTAGTTTGCTAGCCGTTTAAAACTTGCAGAGTGTATGTGTCGTACAGCTTTTTCTTGATGGCTATACCTATGTCTGTGTTTCTTTTTTTCTTTTAGTGACCAACCTATACTTCTTCTGCTGTTTTCCTTGGACATAGATTTGAATTGTAAAGTAATTGATCTGACCCAGGTATGGTTCTTGGATATATTAAATTTCGCTTCCGTTACGTACAATATGAAGTTTGACAAGGCCTTAGTTTTCAGACAAAATTATTAATAGTATGCTGATAAAAATATTATTATATATGTATATAAAACATAAACGTATTATTGATGGACATCGAATGTAAGTTAAGGAATTGAAAAAGGGTATGCGGAACCAACACTTTAAAAACATTTTCTTTATAAAGAATCGATTCAGTTCATAAATTATATTATTTATTGATAAATCGCGTGCTGACATTAGGTGTGACTACTAGACTATTATCTTATTTATTAACTTTCTGTCTAGATATTAAAATGTTAAATGGCGAAATTCCGGTTCAATAAATTTGCAATTGCTGAAAATAAATCACATAGTTTTCGTAGTATAGGAACTTAAATGATTCGGTATTTTTAAGTTGCATATTTGAACTTGTCAAATAATATGCACATGTTCTTCAGCCCTATAAACTGTTAAAAGCATTTAGAAAACTAATAATTAATAATAAATAATTATTAATAATAATAAATAATAATAAATAAATAATGAAACGAACTCAATACAGAAAGTTTAAACAATAAACATCAGAGCGAAGTATAAACTTTTATTCGACATTTAAATAAAGCATTAATAGAGCGAGCGAACAGGTGCACTATCAAATTCCTGAATAATTAGTGTTTTATCTTATACGAGTATTTGCATTTAAGGCCGAATAACACTAGCATTGATGACTTTTATTTAACCTGCTTTAAACTATTGATCTTCAGCTAACAAACTTTATTTAGTAGATTGTTGGTTATATTATGAAAAATATTGCTTGCTTTTGGAGGAAACAAGCTTACGTCAAGTCTTAATAATTTGGCGGCGTTAAAATTTTAGTTTGTTTTAAAAATGGAACGGATGGAAAATTATTTAACAAATTTGCGTTGCTCCGTAAAATATTTTTTATGTACCAAAGATAGATAAAACAAGTAAATAACTAAAACCTGATTAGATTTATTATGAAGTTGCAACAATTATAAATAAATGTATGTACCTACATACAAGCTAATCATTCATACATGCAAACTCATTAAATTAATCGTATGTAAAGATACCACAAAGTATCCAAAATATATTCCATTGCATAACAAACATCGCCTGGTCGTAACACGCTCGATTTGAGAAAATAATCTCGATTGAGATATTTTGAGCTATAAAACCTTTATCATCTGATTGGTATCATAATTAGGGCGTTTTTTTATTCCAATGTTTCGTTTACCAATAAATATTGACAAATTATCAATCGTTTATTTTTATATGAAAATAACACGTTTCAATTTAGTTCTGGTTGTGTTATAAGTCGGTGGTATTCGCAGATGGTTAAGTCTTTTGTGATGCGATTTTCACAAGGACATAGTCGAGTTTACTTATTTTTAGTTGTTACGTAGTGCAGGCTATAATAATAGCATTAGTTGTTAAATACACTTGTAAACACATTTCATATAGTGCGACGTTTTGTTGATAAAGACTTTCAGCCAATCACCATACATGTTGAAATGATTATACTCTAGGGCCTAGAGTCTAGGCTGCATTATGATTTTTTCTGTACGTGCAATGTCGCGTAGAAAATACGGTTTCCGGCAAGTCATAGATTAAATACAATTTTAAAAAACAATACAATTTTCCGAATTGAAATGAAAGAAAGCCTCAATAACTTGCTAATAAGGACGAGACCTCAGGATGAGCAGGGCGGGTTCGCGCGTGATCACACAATCTTAAGTGGAGGTCCAAATACTTAGTTGTCCTGCCCTCGGGGCTCTAGGGTTGAACGAACCAAAGTTTTTTGCATATACTGTTGCAATAAATTCTGTGTGATTTTCAAGTTATTACTATTTATAACAATGAATTGACATAATTTCTTCCTCTTGAAAATTTCTTTTATTGACTTCGGTGAAAATGATATGAAGTGAAAATAGTAGATGCTTTACATTCCAGATAACGTCCGTTTCGGGTTCATAGGAAGTTGAGGTACATGGAACGCGGTTAAGATGTAGAGTGTTATGTTTTTCAACATATTTTGATTTATAGATAACGGTCCTTATATTATTAAAATATTTTTTTTATTTGAACTATAAACTCAATCGTTAATCGGGGTTAAAAGTTTATGTAGTTAATAAAAGCGTTTCACACCATAAAAGCTCGTATAAATGGATGTCCACAAAATTATTTTATTTCGCAATTTTACACTTGTCACTCATAAAAATGTAATTAAATAGGAATGTGTGTCGGTTCGATGACACGACGCATCAATTTGTACAAATGTAAAATCACTATCGGACTCGTAAAAAAGTCGTAAAACAAGCCGACACTATTTTTCATTTGGCGATTTAGACTAAAAGTTTGATATTTATATATCATTTTGATTAAATTTATGATTTTTAAATGGACTTGTGATTAAGCTATTTGTCAACTTCAGTTTCACTCACAGTTTGTTGAAAGTAAGTTTAGTATAAATAAAATATGGATTTTTTTAAAAAATATTAATCATAGAATCAATCTTTGCGACTATAAGTAGATACGTTGAGTGCTTTTTGACGTGTTAGGCGCTACTTCCAGTGGAGCCTGCCTATTCTTATTTAAACTCAGTCTGTTGGGTTGATAGAAATATTGTGAAAAATAAATAATTTATTAATATTTTATATAATTTTTTGGCACTTGTACAGTCTGGGGACAGTTATAACAGGTTGACATATTTCTTCATCTGTGTTATTATTTTCTCACTTAAGAGGCATGTCCCAAAAACATTCTCTGCATTGGTTTTTGCATGCCGGCTTGCTTAAGATGTTTTCTTTGAAGTGATAATCACGCATATTAATTGAAAAATCCATATCTAGGAATTTACATTGTATTGTATTCTGTGTTCACTTATGAAAAAAACATACTATTTAGTTTCCAACACGAGTATGTAGCTGACATTATTAAATCAAATATAGCATAAGTTTATTGTTATTATAAAATGAATTTAGAAATCTTGGACAGTTTAGACTTTCATTTTCCGATATTAACATACATTTCAATACTAGCTGATCCGGCAAACGTCGTTTTGCCATGTATATTAAAGAAAATAAGGGGTTGATCGTAGAGGGGTGAAAAAAGTAGGTGTGTGTATTTTTTAATGCTGTATCAAAAAAAATTAAAAAAGCAAAATTTATCTAAACATTCAAAAATAATAATTTAGGGGTGGACTACCCTTAACATTTAGGGGGATGTAAAATAGATGTTGTCCGATTCTCAGACATACCCAATATGCACACAAAATTTTATGAGAATCGGTCAAGCCGTTTCGGAGGAGTTTAACTACAAACACCGCGACACGAGAATTTTATATATTAGATAGAGTTATTACTTTTATCAATTCACAATATCAAATATCAGCTGACTTGGCCTAGGATCACGGGGAATTAACGATGTGTGCTGGGAAATGTCCGAGACACAATAAAAGCGCAGTAATGTTTAACTGTCCACAATCGATCAGAGCCACAATATCGTAAATCAATACTAACTCTATCTATTTACTTGTGTTTGGGTTTGGTTTTGTCATGAAAAATGTCATTGTTAAATTTTTCATTGTAAAGTCCTACTTGGATACTTGGTTTAAAATACTTCCCAACTTTTTTGATGCAAATATCGTCAAAGAGCTTTATATATATTTTGTATATTATTTAAAGATACTTACAATGTATTGTACATCTTTTACTTTTTAAATAAGTTCTGTAACATTCCCGTCATTCAATTATGTTCAGTAATATAACAGAAACTATTATATATATATACTAACATGTTTCTATTATGTAATATTCTGCTGGTGCAATTTACGTTTATCTGTATTTATAATGTGTCAAATTAAAACATCTGTAAAGTTATAAAACATATGTTCATAATAATATCTATGTTTCATAATAACATGGCTTAGCTGTATAGCGGTTATATTTTAAACCTTACCCTAACATACCCGTGTCATGTGCAAATCAGTAACGGGAAAGAATTATAGCCCAATCACAATGCCCTTTGCTAGAGGCGAGCCCATCCAATCAATTTTACTAATCTGCCCTATTATCTGATCATGCAAATATGTGCATCATCAATCACACCATTCAATGCTAATTTTGTGAGTACGAGATGTAACGAGTGACATACATTACCTTTATGCATTTGTACTTTATGAAAACAACTGTTTAGGATAATATTATTCGCCAGGTCGATTCAGTCGCTTTGAAGACTTCCCAACAAGGGACCTTACATTCTATATAGTAAAAGAATGTTTATAAAATAGAATAAAATATGTTTATTATGTAATATAAGATACAGGTATCACTTATTCCAAGTAATTAAATTTGTTTCGGTAGACTTCCCTACTCATCTGCAAAGAAGACAGAGGGTGTAGGCCGATAGAAAAAGCCCGGTCTGTACATTTCTGTGCGCATTGAATGTTATCTGGAAGGAGATTCTGTTAGTAGGAGTTGAAACACCTAAGTCGATACTTAGTGCTAAGAGTGACTTTGGTACGTCATAATCGCGTTGGATTTTGACATACAGAAGTCATAGGTTGCGCTAAGTCCTGTCTGTGAACCTTACTCTAGATCACTATCTGCCCAGCTATCATTGAAACGTAGAAATGACAAACAGCAGTGAAGGGATTTTCTTCTTCCAAAGACAATTAAAATAAGTACTTCACGTTTAACTGTCCAACGCCACCCGTTAAAACACCTTTATAAATCGTTAAAGCCTAATCTAAAATTAACTTAGCCATAATAACGTTAATTTAATTTGGAATAGATAATTGTTTAATATTAATTACTTAATGCGTTGAGCAATAAAACGCCGAACTTAATAAGTTTGATAAAAAGCTTAGAAGAAATAAGGATTTTTACGAGTAACAAATGAGCCGCGATGTAAACACGAGGACAGATTAAGTAATAAAACCTACGTTTTATTGTTACACTATTTTTTAGTGGAATTAGAGTACCGTTTGAAAATAAAAGTGCCGAAAATATTTTACTCCTCTTAACTCAAATTAACTTCGTTTTTTGATACCATGGTTTCGATGTTATAACTATTAAAAGTTATCGTAACTATGGTAACAAATATACCGTACTAACCGTCCATGTTTTATAATAGGATAGGACCGAAGGACTATTTTTAAAGGAACTTAAATGGTCTAAAACTTGACACCATAATGAAGTTATCTCAACAAGATGTTAAATTGAATGCCTTGTTTTATTGGGAATGTAGTTTTATACAACAGAATAAAATATTTTTTCAGTTAGAGCGTTTCGAAATTTAAGAATCGCCTGAGTTTTTGTTGTAAATGAAACAAATATTCAGTGTTTTACGATGTATAATTTTCCTGTTTCAGCTTTCAATATCGATAATCTAAAATATGATTAAAATTAATTTTCATTAATAAGTTAATACTAAAAAATAATTGCAAATAAATTATGTATATAACCAAGCACATTTTAGTCAAACAAAAACGGAGTGACTTTCGTGTTATAGTACTAAAACTAAATTAGTCGACGGAACCTCCATACTTTGGATACTATCTTAACGACAAGATTCGACTATATTTTGTGAATGACATCTGAGCGTAACTTGCGAGTGTTTTGACCAGTTTTATGGTAAGTTTAAGCTTCTTTGTGCTAAGGTCGTAGCTTTTAGTATTAACACGGTGTATCGTAAAACTTGGCATTTTATTGTCTTCCAACGGTATCTAGGAATAGCACTTTGGAGATTATAATTGAGAATTTTATAGAACGTGGTAAATAAGGGAATTTAATTGTTTTAAACGCTGTTTGTTTTATGTTTTATTAGCAGCTAATTTCCTAGAATTCAAAGGTATACATGTGGTATTAGTTATATAATTTACATATCACCTGCATTTTGTTATGAAATAATTTAAAAAAGAGTCTTCCTTCATCGTTAAATCTCAATTCTCCTAATGTATTTATACCAAAAGTTTGATATCATATTAAATAATATTTATTTCAGATTAGAAAGCCCAGAAGCCTTTTAATAAATATCGCAGATAAAACCTTAGTACTAGTAAATACGCTACTTGTGAATTGCATAATGAAAAACTCATTGTAAATAGCATCTTTTATAAATAGGTCAGTCCATTATGCCGGTGACAACATCGTATTTGCTAACTAAGGGTATATTGGAATCCATTACATCATTACTTAAATGGTAAGCTTGAGTAGTCTAATCTGAATAAGCTTAATTATTGCATGTTAACAGTATCTTAACTGTGTAAAGTTAACAAAAGGACATAATACAAAAGGACCACTTAAGGCTTTATTGATAATAGCAATAAACTTAATAGCCCCTACTTTTACTGATATGGTTAAGCGATCGATATAAACACGAGAAAGTACCAATGACTCAAGATAATAAAATTAAATCTAAACTTTTGTTCCTTTTTCACAACTATGGCCGCTTTTAATTTAAATCCTTATTAGTAGCAACTAATTGCGATCGAATAGACTTAGTTTTTTAATACATAATGTAAGAAACATTACATAAATTTAGGATGTTAAACAAATTCATTAAGTTGTCTTACCGCTATAAGATAAAATAAATTATGATTAAGTAAATTTTTACCATCGAATCCTATAACAATAACTAACTAACTAACTAATACAATATTAGTGACCCTACAGTAATATTGTATTCATAATCCTAGCAACTTTATTGATTATAAAACATTAAAATTAGTAAGAGAAAACGTCTATAAATATGTAACCGTCGCCTCTCAGTAGTAAACCATTGACACTGACATGAATACGGAATAGGCAATAGCAAATAATATACGGCTAAAATGGCACATTATTAGATTTACAGTGAGCTCTATCCAAAGATAAAGAAAGCTACGCCACTCCAGGACTTCATTTACAAAGAGCTCACCCGTCACTGCTTTCTATGGAATAATTCTTGTTACATCTAGGCTTGTCGGAACACAATAGACTCTGTAGAACCGTAATTTAATTCCTTGTGATATGATAAACGTAAATAAATGATATTTATGGAAATGGACTCTGCGGCGATTGAGAACAAGACGAATAAGTTAAATTTAAACGTTATTTTGGTTTATGAGGTGTTAAGTTTGTTAGGTTAATAATTTAATATCCTCAGACCACACTGGTGGCGGTCCACCCCCGCAATCGTTACATTTGTATAGGAGGAACAGTGCGTGGGCCATAATGCCTCCTTGCAGCACGCCACACTTCGCGGCTGACTTTGTGACTCACGCACCGTGATGTATTTTACGGACAAGCGTTTACTAAATGATAATATATTTAAAGCAGGGTTGTTCGTAAAGTAACAAGCACTGAAAATAAACAACCGATATCTATGACCGTTTTCAATAAATACGCCCTAAACAGGCGACCTACTTACGTTTTATGGAGCTGACATAATTTTTAATTTAGCCTAGTATCTTGTAACATATGAGCTCATGTCTAACTACTGATTTTACGACGGCAAATAAACGTTTTATATTATCTTTAGATTGGCTGTATATGAAATGGAATTCATGACCTCCATATTAATATTTGCGTCATTATTACGCTTGTTGTACTAGAAGGAATAAAGTGGATAAAATAATAAAATCAGTCGTAAAATGATTCTATTAATATATGACGGAAGATCTAATGTAATTCAAAGCTAGATAACGTATTGTTTTGATGTTTCCGTGTATTTTGAGCTGTTGCCAGTCAAGATCCATCAGTTCTTGATTGAACTTGTTTTTAAGATAAATAGTGATTTATAGAAGATCACATTAAAGTCTCTTTAAAGGAAATTGTTGCTTATTAGTATTAGTTCGCCTTTAAATATAAGTTTTTGAAACAGAAGATATTTAACATAACATAAACGAAACTCACGTACGCTCAAAAGGGTTTTATTTCGTCAAAGCTAATGTAAATGACATTGAATAATCTTTTTGAACAAGTTTTTGATGAATTAATTTTAAACAGAATATATTTAAATAAATGACCAAAAGTTGGGAAAGGCGTCCGTCCATAGGATGTGTAATATGGTTATTGAAAGGGGTTTGATAAGCTGTTCCACACAAGTACAATAAAAAACGCAGTGAGCACTTGTCGTTTTAGAACAGCCAACTGACACGATATGACAGTAATAAAGTGGAAACGTGTGTATAACATTTGTTCACAAATTGTTTGGTTGTCAGGTTCCAGTCGCCCACGCTATCTGCAAATGATTTGAAACTTTCATCTGATTGTATGTTAGTTATAATGATTACCGAGATAGACAGATTTAATACCCTTTCGTTGCATACGGAATAATGTTTCATTGCAAATGTAGATAGATAATCGTATTGTAGAAGGAAGTAGAGATTTAAACCATAATTTAATACTTGTATTATTAGACATTTAAAAAAGAGTGTCAGAATGTCAAATGTGCAAAAGCGCCCAGCGATAAATGCAATTTCTTGGTGAAAAATTATGAGGTTTTTATGAACATATTATTGTCTTAAGTTAAACTAATATGATTTCAAAAACAGATTCAGGAAATATCGTGATGGCGACCGACCTACTGGGATATAGGAAAATAAGTCAAAACAGACTAGTGCCTGTCCCATTGGGAGGATTCAAAGAGACTGGAATAATATTGAATTTTAAGTGTAATAATCTACGTAGATGACATGACGTAGATCACCCTTCTCACAGGCACGAATACATTTATTTCCCTTTGCTGTTACATAACCAGAGTTTACATCTCCTTTCGAGTAGTATGTCAACTTAGTTACAAATTGCAGCATTCATTTTAAATTTATTCGCATATTTTACGGCGCTTTGTAAGAGATAAGTAACATTGTTTACAGTTAGACATTGATATTTATTGTGACAATGTTTTGTATTATATAGAAGTTGCCTTGAAAGGTTATGAATTGAAATTATTGTAGTAGGTTTAAGCAATTAATTGGAAGATTGATCCATGAATCTGGAATTAAAAAAACAGTTTATTGATCACAATTTTCCAATGTTTAAGTAAAATTTTAAATCGAACGTTATGGGTACTTTGCATCGAAGTTCGAATTAGAATTATATTTGTGTTGCATTCTATTTACAGTAGAAGGGTGTATAACAACACCCTATGACAGAATCGAGGCGGGTCAAACCTTGGGGCACCTTTATCCATATAATAATTGACAAAAATAAAATGTCTTCAGGTTTTATTGATTTTCTGTTTTCACTTATATTTACCAATTCCGAAAGTGCCTATGTAAAAAAATTTACTTTTAAAGCAGTAATCGTTTTTTTACTTTATTCGTTAAGAACCCAACAAACAATATAAATACCATAATAGAACGGTAATTCGGGTCTTTTAAATTCATTCACTAAATTACACTTTCCAAATAAAAACAAATAAGAGATAATTATATTGTAATACAAGTACACGACAGTGTTAATCTATTTGAGTCTGCTTCTATTTCTGAGAGCGACATGCCGCGCTAACTCGACGCTGATTTGAAACAACACTTCGCACCATTTAACACGGCATTTAATAGAAATTGGAATATCTAGAATTCATTTTTTTCTACTGATACCCTTGAAAGCGCGTAGTCGATGCGGTAAATTAAAATTCAAAAATCATTTAATCATATGGGTAACACTTTGTACACTTATGACTTGTCTGTAAAGAAATACATATTAATGCTTTTAATTTTACATTTAGTGCCAGTTCTCAAAGCAAGGGCGTAGAACGGAAGAGAAGAACTGGCAATAAACTCTCCGTCACTCTTTTTAATCACCATGTTTTTTTTTACACAACGTTTGTAAGGAGCTGCAACCATTAAACCATGTTCCACATGACATCTTAAGTAATTAATAATAATAACATAAATTAATAACAAAGAGTTGTCCTCTATCAGCAGGAGGCATGGTGAAATAGGAGCACGCACTTACATTCTCGTGGGAACAACACGCAAACAGATAGTCGAAATAATTAACATACACGGTACGATCATCAGTAGCACATCCGTTCACGAGTATGTGGTATAATACATTCTTACTGAAGATCCGTCCGGCGTCGGTTCTTACGATCGCATACTCTGATGATCCTTGATTTTCTTTTTCTCTTTTTGAGGTGCAAGTGAAGGAAGGTAATATTTTTCAAATTGATTTATTTATTTATTAAAGTTTACCATATCACACAAAGTACTAAATTTCCGGTATATGTTACAAAATCTTCTATCAATAATGTATGACAATTTAGATAAACATAAACGTTACAAAAAAAATACAATTAAAAGTACAAGATACAGGATCAAATAAAAATACCAAAAATTTTTGCTAAGCACAAAAAAATTACCAGCAAGAGGGCGGATTACGTTCGAGATTAACAATTCTTTCTATAAAACCGATCAGCCCACTACCGAATACAATATACAGCTCCGGATAAGTACTATTGAATCGCGAAGAATTTGAATGAGAGGTCCAGGAACTCCTATGTTAGTTTTTGTAAATTTTTAGATCTTAGTGGACAAAATAATTCAGTTTCTGTTACAGCCCTGCGATTCTGTAACTCACTTTTCGAACTCACAAACCGGTTTGTCGCATCGGCATTCTGAAAAGGTGGGAGCTTGTAGTTTATTGTTTATCAGATTGCCAAATCATAAAATGACTGCTTCACGACTGATTTGAGAGCGACCGCCGATGCGAAAACCGCTGTGTGAGTTCGAAAAGTGAGTTACAGAATCGCAGGGCAGTACTGTAATACAAACAAGCAAACAATACTTAGAATATTAACAAGCGATAATTGTAAACACAGAAACTCATGCCAGCGGGGTTCGATTCGTTCGGTTCGTTCATCGTTCTACATTGTATGACAACTAAAAATATGTTTTATATTGAAGACTCATAATGTATGTGCAATAAATTCAACGTTGAAATTCGATCAGTTCAATATTTATAACAGCACTTCGATTCATAATTCGCGAACGACAGATATAAACAAATCGAATTCGAAGAGATATAAATCGATGTCATCAATTTAGATTTTCGAGGAACACTTACGATCTCTCTGTCATTGAGTGCTCATCGGTTTAGTCTGGAATAAATAGGTAACTAATTAATAACTATTGGGGATGTAACAAATAATAATAAAGCCCGTGTATTTCCGATCTTTACAAAAGTAAAATATACAGTTTAGATTTGTTATATACATTTTTTTCTTGTTGTCCTCATACAAATTTCCTTCAGTACCGTTGACCGGAACCCCTTCACGGGTAAAGGCCTTCTCCAGCTTTTCAAATAACTCTATCCATGGCTTTCTTTCTCCATTCGCTTCCTGCTATCGCTTCTATTTCTTCTATCCACCTTTTTTTTGGGCACCGTCTTCTCTTTGGGGATGTATTCAGCATAAGGTTAAAGCCTTAATAACGACATTTTTTTCTATCACAAATTTATTAAGAATGTTATAATTAAATAATAATTTCCGAGACCATGCCAGACCATGGTCTAAAGTTGCAGAAGAGACTAAATTACTCTTCTTATTAGTGCACTCCTTTCAGAGTGGTCGTGTTCTGGTCCACATCGAATTTGCGTTCAGGAACCGGTCCTGTTGTTTATCTAATTGAAACTCTCTGATAAGCAGATGGTAGTAGCGATGATAAAACAATTTTTTTTTTCAAGAACAGCATGAAATGTTGAGTTAGTCTCCTCGAGGAAACAATCCTACTATGTCAGAGGGACATCGGTCATTTCTTTACGAAGTAAGAAGTTTACCTATTTCCATTTTTTTAACCTACACAACAACAATTAAAAAAAAAAAAAAAATTTTTTAAATAAGTTTAAAAAGTTTGGTCCAAATAAAAACTACAACTATATAGTTAAAAAATATATGGTGACTATTATGAGTAGAACAATCGAAAAAGTTTTGTAAGTATTTTAGTAAGAGGAGGTCTGTTGTTTCTGGTCCTTTGGGAAACAGGTTCTACTCATATAAATATAAATGATATTGATATACAGAAATACATGCGGTTAGTGAGATTATAGAGATGTTATTCAAATAGATAAACGTCTTCACATGTTTTACCCTTAATAATTGGCCTCATGAAAAGTGTAAAAAACTAGTCCAGATTAAATGTAGACTTATTTAGGTGTTAACAAAGATACCAAGGACTTTCGATTTAAATAAACTACTTAATATTAATTTATTCTATTCGGCAGTTGTTCCTGATAATGTCAATTGATAGCTTGCGATATGATAAGAAGACATTAAGAGAGCTTTTAATAAAAGATATTCCACGATGAATATATCCAATCTTGAGCTTAAATATAATAGAAGTTTTATCCCAAAGCAAAAAAAACATTATCTCATGGCCTGTAATTTTTTTCCTCTCAGGGGTGATTATAAGCACGTATGGAAGAATACCAGGTTATTTTTCTGTGCCATTCCTTCAACCTTCTTTGGTCCCCGTCAGATGTCAAGTGTTATTTTTACAGTGGTACAATAATTGTTATCGAAATGCCGCTGTGACCACCATTTGAGAGGATGCTCGAAAGCTTACTTATTAGCAGTTTAATAAATTCTACGAATAATTCTATTATAACACTGAACCGTTTTTACATAATGATGTCACATTGTACAGTCTATTCATATAATATGTAATTGATTTGCAGCTAAAAGTCATTTGTACCAAACAAATTGGATTAATTTCTCTGCCTATACACATTTAATTTCTTTATAATAACTACGATTTTTACGCGTCTAATAAATAATATAAAGCCGTACTTAATTGTTTTTTTACACTGTATGAAGTTGTATGTGTTTTTTGTTTTCATTGGAACACAACGTACTTCAACAAAGCTAGAAGAGGTGATAGCAATGTTTTTTAGATAGTTTTTATATGTCATTAGATCAATGAACCTTTATGAGAATACCTTCTAAGCCAATCTGCATAAACTCAGAAGTTATTGGCAGTAAGCCTCTTACATTGGATAGAATGCTCTTAAATTAGCTAAGTGGCTTTATCAAACCGCGCCAAAGTCGAGACAAATAGTTTCTACTTTAGGTCTGACAAACAAGGAACAAAATGAAGTAATTTTTCCTCCATTTTTTAATTCTTGAAAAAAATTGTGATTAAATAAAAATACAATCATTGTTGATTTGAGATACTTGATACTTTAACTCGTTTCTTATTAAACTATTGTTATATCGCATATACTACTTACATACCTCCACCAAGATTTCCTTCGCAGGATTTAAGATAATTCAACAAAGAACGACTTTATTATATATTTTATCTCAAACATCACACATATTAGAACGGAGCCTACTAAAGAATGATTAAATATAGAAAAATATATGTGAAAATTACATAAAAACTTACTAATTCACGAAACTTCCTGGCAACTTTTTGTATCAAAAAACTGGTACGGGTCAGCCAAGCTTCCGCAATACATAAAGCAATGTAAAGTTCCACGGTCAAAACGGTTCACAAGAAGTTTTGCGACCGACGAGGTCGTATTTCCACAGGAATTGACTCGCGGTGCGGGTCTTCCCTGGGAGATACGACCTCCAATTGTTTAAAGAAAGGCCTCCTTCCTCTAAGGCTGACAATGCACGCACTAAAATGGGTATCTATGGGCTACGAGAACTGCGTTTTTTAGGCGTCCTTTAGGCTTGTTTGACTCCTATTCTATTATTAAAAAAACACCTCATTTTAATGAACCACAACATTTGTTCGTTAATGTGTACCTGTTTATGTAGGACAAAGGTAAGGTAAATGAGGAATAAAATGTATTAATTTTATTTCTTAATAGCTTCGTATAATAGATGTGAATAATCAACACTCACATTCAGTTAACATATTTTGAAATGTCAAGTAAACATTCAATCAGGTTTAACAATAACTTTACAAGAATTTGACGACATTGTGAAATACACCCTCTGTCTGGCTTCTAACGAGTTGATAGAAATTCTCTATGATGTTAGCCGTGAAATTTGTTTCACAATAATTTCAATGCGTAAAATGAAAATAGAGTCAAACAATTTATTCAATGTGTGGAATATCTGGGTTCGACTAACGTGTCTTGTCCTGAGCCAGATGCAGCAACTGTTATGCAGTCGCAATACCCATCCACTCCCGAACGTTATGAAGCCATGGTTTTTACTTCCACCAACACGTCGTTTATCTTGGATTTTATATATATCCATGATTATTAGGAGCTGCGTTGTGCATTGTGCAGCACGTGGTCCTGGTACGCACCTTTCCGCTGAAGAACTTTCTCGTTAGATACCCTCTGGATCCAGCCTATACGAGGCATTCGACGATATTACCAAATCTCAAATGTATAATAACTTCTAAGCGCCTGCGGCTGCTTCTTTTATTATACAAGCTTAACAGCCGTAAAGAACAATTGGCCATATGTAAGAAACGAAAGATCGGGCTCGGAGTTTAATAGTATCGAATCGAAAAACTCACACAACAGATATATGTGTCAACCCTCTGTAGAGTCGCGATCTTCTTTCTATCTATCGTCTACTTTAATCGACATGTCTTAATTAAAAACAAATGTCTTGGGAGGCATACTGTTCACTCAACCGTTAAAAAAATCGTTCCTCCTTTTGTAAATTTTAACAGGGTTGTCCCGATTGACAGTCAAAACCACAGACTAAAGTGCAAACGGATTTTTATAATTAATTAAAGATAAGGTAAGGTTCGCAGATTTACTAATATAAATAAAACAAGATAATCTCAGAGTTTGAAAGCAGTGTCTAGCGGCATAAGCGTGCGACTATCAATACAAGAGGTTGTGCATTTGAATCAAGGTTGAATATTGTGAGAAAACCCGTACGCCTTATGCCCACAACTTAGCCTATGTCAGGAACAGAAGGCTGATCTATTTACTTAAAAAGATCTGAGGATAAGACCAACTTTACTGTTTTATTCTATAAATAAATTACACTTTAGGTGACGTCTTACACTTATCTTAGTAAATATTATATTAAAGTACTAAATATCCATCATAAGCATTATTATAATGTCTATGAATTGCTAACATTCCTATTTTCGGCTTAGGCCAAGATCCAAAATGATCGATGTGAATTGTTGGCAACAATGCGTGCCGAGTAATACTAAATCACTATTACATCAAATTTTATTACAAACCAAAATTTACACGTGTTGACTTTTATATTTAATACTTGACAGTTTACCTGATTATGTTGTCGATAGTGAATACTTCAACCTTGGGTTATAGATCCGCGCGATCTCGAAGTTGCGACGAAAATGCATATATAGATGCCGATATCATGGTGGTTGAATTCACAGAGGAGGAAACCGAAAAATCCAACAAATATATATGTTTTAAGATTTTGAAGTAAAACATTACTAAACAATGTATCAAATGTTATTTTTTTTCGAATCGATCCAGTATTTTTTAGTTTTTTCGTTACAAATATACAAATATTTCCTATTATAATATAAGTATTTAGACCTTCAAACCACTCTTTATTTATATATTATCACAGAAGATAATCAGTGGACGCAGGCCAGATTCACTTCATCTGCTACGCCAATAATGATAACGTTATTGTGATATTATTTCAAGATCACATCATAATATTCAATCAAAACGTTGCTATTTGATTGACTGTTGCTAACATCACTTTTAAACCACAACATAGCTGGTAATGTAACAAAAATCTCAGCCAACTTGTTGATGACCATCACGTGAAGTTGCCCAATTTTTCATTATATTTTGGTCACGTAGAACTAAGTGCTAACCGCCACCCTTGGACACCGCGTAGCCGGCCTTAAAGGATGTAGTCGTAAGTGGTACCCTCTTCTCTCTAAGGCCACTAAATCGTATTCAAAATTACCTGGAATGACAGCTATAAACAGATGGTATGCGACGAAAAGTCTTTTCGTATGCTCTGTTATGGATCACAAAATGGCGACATTCCGTGGAAGGTGACAGCTGAATACAAATATTTTGTAAAAACTGGAAAACTGGTTTGTTTCTAGATTTTTTCGTCCGTATGCCTTGGATTTTAGAACTGGCAGAAAATACATTTAGAATAATTAATATTTTATAAAGAGGTACAGAAGTCATCTTTTTGATATATGAATAAATTACAATTTGATTGATACATTTTATGAAACCTTATCTAGATATATATATCGATGATAAGTGAGTCATTATGTCATTGATTCTTAAATCGTGATGCGGTGTATCGCGTGTTCTTAATACATTGTAATTTGCACTGCGGTAATTGTACCTATTTGAGGCTTTCACTTTTTGCACTGAACGTAATTACTAATGTGACTTAACCAGTCTAGACGATGGGGTCTATTCTAATCCATAGACACTAATTTTGATTTCGTCATTTACAGTTGTGGCACAGTTCTTTTTGTTCACTTTCGCACATTCAATATTAATAAGGATCTGAATAGTTAAGATCGAAGCATTTAATGTATGGTTGTTACATTTTATAGCACACAATAGAACCCCGAATTATAGAATTGTAGAACCCCGGCTTTGCACTAATAGACTGTGTATGTGCGCATTTAACATTCGCTCGAACGGGAAGGAAGACATCATGAGGAAACCGGATTGCTTTAGACCTAAAAAGTCGTAAGTGTCAGGCACAGAGGCTGATCTCTGAGACCCAGACCTAGAAAAGGTTGTAGTGACACTGATTTATTTATAGATAGTTAAAAAAATAATTTTATGATAGTTACTGCTGAAAGCGACCATTTAGGGATCTCGTAATAGGATAGGCCTATTGGAATTCGAAAGTCGAAATTTGGTTCAGAATTCTCACGATAAAGGATTAATCGATGTATTCCCACATTTATTAGAATCGTTGGACAATACTTAAAGCTTGTCACGTAGAATCAAAGTCGCCGACAACGTGTTCGGTTTTTACTTTCATAAATTAATAGGAGCAGGAAAATTATAGAATATTAATTATAACATTCCTCTAAGCTAGGGAATTCATAAATTTGTACTGGAGCATGAGTAACGAGAAGGTTAAATTCTCTGGGAAACTATTTATTTATAAACACAAAATATCTTCTTTAATTTGAGGTTTATACTAAGATTTATGCAAGAATTTTAATTTTTATATATATATTACCAGCTGACCCGGCAAACGATTTCTAGGAAAAAAAAAATTTAGTTCAATAAAAATAACTATCTACTATAGTAAAAAATAGTTGATCATAGAGAGTAGATGAAAATTAAGGCTTGTATGTATTTTTGTATGCTGTATCATAAATATACAAAAACAAAAAAAAACTAAAAAATAAAATTTTTTTTTTTTGGGGTGGACACCTCTTATCACTTACGCGTTTGAAAGATAGATAGTAGCCGATTCTCAGACTTACTGAATATGCATAAAAAATTTCGAAACGAAAATTGACACGAGAATTTTATGTATTAAGAACATAAAATAGTGATTATATTCTGATAATATTTATAACAATAAAAAAAACAACCCTTGGCCTCAGATTGCATCCGTTTCTGAGATCATTTTTATTTCATAGACAAGCCTTCACCTAGATCAGCCTTCTGTCTGACACATATCGTCGATGCCTCACTATGTTTTCCTTCACTACGAGCGAGTGTTAGATGCGCACATGCGCCATGGAAAGTCCATTGGTGTACAGACGGGGATCGAACCTACGATCTCAGGGATGATAGTGGCACTAGGAAATAGTGTCAATAAGTCTTCATCTGTCATTCTATTACGAAGTAATTTTTAGGTTTCTTCTTAATTTCTTTCTTACTTAAATCTGGCCAAGTTGCGTGAGGAGATATATTATCCGGCTTGTTAACATAAATGTAATGAGACCAGCTTCACTTTGTATATTGAGGTTAGAATTTCAAGAACGCTGTCACTGCGATAAATTCTATCCATTTTGCATAGTCAAATTAATTACAATAAACAAATTGCCCAATCCGTTGATGTGGTTGAGGTCAAACGACCATACTTCGGTCTACGCATAAAATTATGCGTAAGTTGTATTGTCAACCTACGACCACATTATTTTCTTCTATCTATCTTTATAAATAAAAATTAATCGCAAAATATGTTGCTACGCGCAAAACTCAAAGATGTCTTTATTTGTTTATTTATTTACACTTCGTTGCAATAAAAGTAAAAAAGAGACACATTAAACACAACTCTTTACCAATTCGCGTAATGATTTTTGAAACTTCCTTAGGCGCATGAGTGTTTATTTATGTCTTGAACTCTGAGGAAGGTAAATTAAAACAAAAAACAAATTTAGTTTTATTTAGCACTAAGCTTTAGTTTTATTCTAGAAAATGGATCAGTAATAGTATAGGGTAACATAGCAAAATATTCGATATTATGGAATATGATGGGATGTAGCTACTAAAAGGCTAAGCTAAATAAAATCATATTAAGGTGAAACGAGGTACGAAGCTAGTATTGGTATGCAAACTAATTATATTAATTTGATATAGAACAAAGCATTGCTGGCTGGAAAGCATGCTACCCAAACATATAATAACGTCTCGGGTACGAACTAGCAAACGTATATGATATACGTTTGCTAGTTCGTACAAATATATGAAAAATATACGATATCATTCTCCGTTGTATCGGCTGAGGTAGAATTTAACATTTCCATTATTATGTACAATTAAATTATATCTGTTAATTAAGGCTTGTTGTATGGGTAGGTCTTAAGACTGTATTTTATTTTAATTCAATTCAGATATGTTGTTACACATATAAGCCTGTAAAATTCGCAATAGTGGGAAATTGTTCTGCATCTTCGTAGCTCTGCTATTATTGCTAAAACGCGTGTGGTGGTCTTACAAGGTTGTTAAGAATTCAGTGTCTTACCAAACGATGTATTCACGATGTATTACTTATAAATCACACTGTCTTAACCATAGTGTTCTCTTTATCTATCAAATAGTGTTAAACGGTGATGAAAAGAGACATCAGTGGTTTAAGGTTATGTCACAGTTTAACCTAAAAGCTCTAATATCCTAGAGCTTTGAATCATTGTTTTCCAAATTCTTGATACACGTGTAGTAGCGGGAAGGTATCTTTGATCTCCGCCGGTGGCACAATAAATCGTGTTCTAAGTGACAAATCGTCGAACGTATTCATTGAAGTTTCTCAGAACTACGCAGTTTCGGGAAGTCTAATCGATTTTTTTTACGTTAATTTACGTTTTATTTTGTACTGTGTTCGCTTAATTGGACTTATTTATGTGCTTAACGTGATTTATTGTATCACTCGATTGTTAATATCTGTATTTATATTTTTAACAACATATTTGTTAGTATGCATTTTACGATATTAAAAATTCAATTGTACGTTTAATACTACAATATGCATCGTCCACTATTGGGACAATAAATATCCAATAATACAAAAGGGGCTTTTCTCCTGTGTACATTATTTATTAATACAAGTCAAAATAGGATATGATTTTACAGTATTTTTATCAATGAAACTGATATCCTACAGTCAAAAGTACAATGTCCACTCATAAAGCTATAATATCGGCAAATCTGGTCCCAATCCGGTCAAGAAAGCGTTTCTTTTGATCTGAGTCAATAGTTGCGACATCGAATCGTGCTGTATCGATTGGTAACAATCGTGATTCACCGATTCTTGTCGCCAAAGCCTTCCGGTGAAATTATAATTTATCACATTGGTTTTATGAACGCTGTTTCTGTATTAAAAAAGGAAAATTTGACCCGTCATGTACTGGATTGTATTAAGACAATAGTGCCAGAACCGCAAATCATGAACTCAGATTTCTGTGTGTTTCCTTTGTGTATTAGATAGCCTTCGTGTCAGAGTCTCCTCTTAATCTTTTACTACGTCGTATAAACCGGTATTCATTGCGCACATAGATTTTGACATAGTGAATGTTCAGCTGCAAATCTGGAAAAAAAATACAGCTGGGTTTCGAATTCACTACCTCGGGCTATCTCTTCTATGGATGGTCTCGCGCAGCAGATTCTGTACTGTAAAAAAATCAGGAACTACATGAACCAATAAAATAGGTTATTATTATTAGGATAATGTAAACATATTATTAGCGTTAAAATAACAATATGTCTGTTATGACTGCGCCTTATTACCAAGTTTTATACAAACATGTTGTTTTCACAACTTCAGCACAACGACCCGAATGGTATTTTCTATAGAAATATTGGAAGGACTCACAACATTTGGTTCCAGATATATATATATATATACGCGTTAACAGCTATCTATCTCTTTTTCTTCCTTTTACACAAAAACACACCATTTTACGGTTGATAAAGGATTGAAACCTTGTGTATACAATTTATAACTGATTTATTCATTACTGACCTGCGGGTCAATCAAAATTCAAGATACTGATTTAATTTACACAGTATTTTAGTTTTAAATCTTATATCATCAACGCATATACTAATATTTGTTTGTTTAAACTGTAAGTGAAACTGTTTGTTTAGCAAGCCTAATTATTATAATTCTTAATATTTATAAAAACATTCGACTACTTATTTATCGAAATAGTAAATAGAACTGGTTATCATTAATCTAATAGAAATTCTTGACCTACAATTATAGCTTAAAATTAAAAAAAATCGAAAAAACAGCAATGTTTTTTCGTTTTGTTCAAGTTATTATTTTTTTTTTAATTTAACTCAAGGCAATAGAGCAGCAGGAGTGTGTAGTGTTGGCCAAGTGGCTTCAGTGTACAACTCTCATCCCTGAGGTCGTAGGTTCGAGACACAAGAGGCTGATCACCTACTTGCCTATTAGATTGAAAAATGATTATGAAACAGATTCAGAAATCTGAGGGTCAGACTAATTTATTTTTAAACGGGCAGAAGGCTCATCTGATGTTAAGTGATACATGACCATGGACACTTACATTGACAGAAGGCAACAGAAGAAAGATAGAAAAGTGACAATCTGTTGAATTCTTTCACTTATCATGTTTTTAATACTGTAATGTAATAGCGAATGCACTTTTCAATCCAAAGCAACTGTATAGTTGGAAACTTTGTCATTTAATAAATGAAGCACGATCACCTGAGCTGTGGCGTCGTGGAGTATTTAAAAATGTTGACTCTCCCTGACACATGTTCGTGGATGATTTAGATATGTATATCGCGGGAATAAATGCAGTTTCTATTGTTTGTGTAACCGATACTTCTTACAATAACAGCGAATATATTTTAACACCTCGATATTTCTGACTTGAACTTGTGTGGAAGGTTAAACTTTATTGCTAAGGAGGGAATTCAAAGTATTAAAAACCTATTACAGAGTTATTGTTAAACATTTAAGTATGTTACTTTTAGTTTAAGAATTTTATGTTGTTTATGTATTTAATTCGTTTTAATGTTGCTTTTTCCATTTATATTATTAAAGTGAAACTTCTTTATCGGGGTTGGAAAAAAATTTAGTGTAACATTTTTGCGTTACGCGCATCTTCTTCCGTTACGCGCCATGTTGCTTTTTGAAGTCAAACTTCTTTATCGGCGTTAAAATATGACATATAGTATGTTTTTGACTTTGAAGTTTGACAACGGATTACATTTTCGAAGGCAAACTTCTTTATGGGCGTTAAAATATGACATATAGTATGTTTTTGACTTTGAAGTTTGACAACGGATTACATTTTCGACTTGAAATTTGCTAATCGCAATTTGCAGCAATTAATTTGTAAATTATATGCTAGACAGTGTATCAAAATTTACTGTGTTTAAAGAAATAGTTTCGGACTTCTAAACTTAAAACAAACCAATTATGGCTCTGCGTACAACAAAGGTTTTATATAAGTTTCACTTCTTACGTGTGTACACCTAGTACACGCACACATTTTTTTTCTCTAGTTTATGGTTATACTCAATACTCTCTATACAATAATATTAACGTTCCATAAATATAAAAATTGATATGTCGTTTTTAAGTTTGGTGCCCAACGTTACAATACACGCAAACGCAGACAATTTAGAAGGTGGATTAGGTGGTGGTTAGCAGATTAAGGAAACTATGATTAAGGCATAGTGCCGACAGAATTGAGGATTTGCAGGAGGCCTTTGCCAAAAGAGGGCACACAGATACTTAGGAATTAATGAGACGATAGAAATATAAATGTATTAAAATGTAAAGTATCTGAAATAAAAGGCTCTATATATTATGATGATATGGTAAAAGTGGTTTGGGGAAGGAACGGGTGTTTTTCAACACAAAAGTTTTGATGCTTCTTAGCAAAAGCCGCAATTTTTAAATATGATGTATAAATAAATTTCATGTTACGTTAATTAAATTTTCACCTTATTTTTTTATATCAAATAAATAAATACAGAAAGCTTCGAAGGTGCGAATATAATCCATTATCAGTGCTGCCAGATACAGTCGACACTTCGACGCGAGATAAGCGGCGCTGTGTGGCAACTCGACTGGCAATACTTGTTATCTTTTATTTAATTACAACAATGAGGTTTTTTTTAATATTGAAGGCATCATCGATACATAATATACAGCTTAAATCGCTAGTTAAACAAAACTATTAATATATTATGTCGGATAAAGTCTGTATGAGTAAAACTGTTTGACAAATTCGATGAAAGATTTCATACTTTTAGATCTTTTCATTCCCTGAAGTAGCCGTAGCCGGCAACGAACTGGCGAGACCTCTAGAAATGACAGTGTCCATGGGCGGCAGTATTACTTAATATTAGGTGAGGTACGTAACCATCTTCTCGTTTGCAGAACGGGGTTGTATAAAAAAAACAATAAATACGTGTATTAGTTTACAAATGTTATGAAGCTTTTTGTGTTAGATATTCCATTAATCGTACAACAGGATACAAATTAATTTACGCTAGAATTGCATCTGCAGTGTCTTCACTTTTCAAATTACCAATGAATAAAATTTACGTAATTATTTTTAAATAATAACTGATATTTTCTTAATTTAAAGTAACTAATTGAAATCTAACTCTTGTCTTTGGTATACGATGTGTTTACCGCCTACTGCGTTCATACTGGCATAGACAAGACACTTGGGTGACGACACGTTACGACACAAACACTATGTTCCATGTCTGACACACATTTCCGCGACACAAATCAAGAGAATCGCTATAACATTAAATCATCGAACTTGTAAGCTGTTCCGAGGTGGCTACCGGCGCATAACTCATAATATCAGCAGCTGTTCATATCTGACCAACCGAGCAACTCATACTTGTTACAGTTGTGAATATAATGTTTGATGTTTTACACGTATCAAATGTCCTACCTTTTATACATGAAGTTGTTGGCTAGGTTAGTGGTTAGTTGGTTAGTTTGTTCTTTTAGACGCTTGTAAAATTAATTAAATTTGCAAATTCTAAAAGATTTGCTGATGCGAGAGTAGCGCCTCTTCTAGTGTCTCTGGTGTCTACAAGTGTATCCAATGACATTTAAAAAAGTGCGTGCGTACAAACTACACATGTCAGAAGTAAAACTTCTTAAGCGAACTAATTTTTAAGTTTTGTTCCTATTTATACAAATCTTGAGATTTCGGAGACTTAGAGGGAAGAAATGTTAGGAATTTAATTGTTAGTATAAGATCCCGCTATACAACGACCTTCACCGAGATGCTTATTTAATGAAACTTATTTTATATATAATTTAATATGTCAATAAATATAATCCATATGGGTTGCCTAGCAAATTTCAGTCCAGAGTATGTTTAATTCATACTAAAAAAATTTTTTTTTTATAATTTGCATGTAGTAAATTTTTTGAACTTTTTTCAATCAATATTTTTAATCAGGGTAGTATTATATATGTATCACTATAAACTTCTTTTATACTAAAGATGTATATATACTTTAGTGTCACATAAAAAATATACACATAAATAATTAATTGATTAAAAACAACCTAACGTTTGCATATTCTATGGGCTTCATACTTTCGATTGGTATAGAATTTATCTAATAATCATACCGGTGAAATGTTTAAAAAATATTTTTTTTAAATTAATTAAACATACTCTGGACTGAAATTTGCTAGGCAACCCATATGGATTATATTTATTGACATATTAAATTATATATAAAATAAGTTTCATTAAATAAGCATCTCGGTGAAGGTCGTTGTATAGCGGGATCTTAGACCATGTCATTAAAATAATAAGTGTCGAAAATAAAATAAAAAATATAAATTTAATTTTAAATCTATTTCTTCAATAATAAAACACGTGTCATTTTAATTTACAATTCGTCATTTGAGATTTCAATAAATTATTTTGCATAAAATATAAAATACTAATATTTCATAAATTCTCTACGAAATTTTAATTTAAAAAATAAAATTTCTATAAGGTAATGCACCCTTCTCACTCTCTGTTAATCGGTCTCAATCACTATCTCCCTTTTCTTCGACAAAAACGCTGCACATCTACGTGACGTTCCGTAAAATTTTCGAAAAGAAGTTTCACTTCAATAAATGCAGTTAGTAGTTTTAACAATTATTCTTTGCTATAGAATTATTTTCGTCTTCTATGGAGCCTGCTTGCTTTTGCTTTTGTTTTTTTGATATTGAGGTGAGACGGGTATGACGTGTCAACTCAAGAAAACAAGTTTACTTGTCTACATTTGCATCGCGTCACGCGCGTAAAAAGTATTGCTTTAAAAGCAGTTTGAAGTAATTGATTTTTCTTTCAATTTCTACGTCACGATGTACATTGACACTTACATTACTCACCTTCATTTAGTTCTTAATATGACCACGGAGCGATATTTTAGTATTATATAAAAATTTAATAAAAATATTTTACTGCGATAATTATTTGATTTTAGGTATTGATACGCTAATAAGACTGTGTACATAGTTAACTATAACTATAGTTTTACACCTGTAAAGTCCTAGTTGGTCTATAACCTTAGCTAATGACGTATAGGTATCACAGCCAAGTAATCTAAACTCTTAAATAAAATTATTCATCACAGCAAACGTAGGATTTATATTATGAAACATTTCAGTGAAATCGAACCAGCCACGATCGGGGTCGTTGCTGATAATGGCCAAATCAGGCTTGAATTATGTTACACCCAATGTGCCTTTTAGCGTGACCCTAGGAATGATAACATGCATGACTCTACCGGTGTTGTAAATTGTTCTATCTAATGATATAGTAGAAGTTAAATAAGGTTGGTTTTGAACGAATTTTGTGAGGATTTTTCTGACGAGTATGTTTTATTACGAGTAGTGTTGGTCTAGGCTTCAGCGTGCGACTCTCATACCGACCTGAGGTCGTAGGTTCGATCCCCGGCTGTTCACCAATGGACTTTCTTTCTATGTGCGCATTTAACATTTGCTCGAACGGTGAAGGAAAACATCGTGTTCTTCACCATATGTCATAGTCCCAAAAAGTTGATGGCGTGTGTCACGCAGTGGAGGCTGATCACCTACTTGCCTATTAGCTTTAAAGATGAAACAGATCCAGAAATCTGAGGGTAAGACCTAAAGAGGTTGTAGCGCCACTGATTTATTTGATTTTTTATGTTTTATCATGAAGAATGATTGTGAATGAAAGCATTTCGTATTATACTTAATAGGCTTATGTGTATCTTAAATTTGAGTACTACTACTGGTAGAGAAGCTGCTTTGAGAATCAGCCGGAGCCTTAGCATTTTAACTAGACACATATTAAGGTGATCTTTTATATATTTTTCATCATCATCTACATAAATTAAAAGTGAAATACAAAGAAAATGAAATAAAAAGAAAATGATAAAGCCTTTTTATTTCTTGCAAAAGAACAAAGTAAACTTAATCTTTTTTTAAATAACACTAAAGTTTTATTTTCTTTTTAAGAAAATAAATCACACTTATGTTATATATATTATTAACTAATTATTTTGCAAGTACCTTTCCGCAGGTGAAGGCCTTTACTATAGTTATTTACTTATATTCAAACTATATGTATATAGTATATCTATGTCGTAATAAAAAAAGCTTAAAATGTTTCCTGGAACTAATCGCAGAATCTACACAGGTTAGAAAAACAAATGAAGAAGCATGCTCTTACAAATCTATTCACGAGCCAAGCGCAAGTAACAAAAGAGATATCTCCAAAGATAATGCAACGTGCAAACACTTATTTTTAAAACAAATACAATTTACAATTAAAACAACGTACGATAATCAGTCCTATTTTATAGGAATAGAGTATATCTTACAATGACAGCGTTTCAGGTAAATTGCAGGACCGTATTTAAACAATACTTACTTAAATATGAGGTACTCAAAACAATTTTGTTCTTTTACTTGCAAATCATTTGCTTAACCACGTTGAAGGGTTTACAAATTGAAGCTATACAAACAATTTGTTTTTGTGATTCTTTGTTGGCTTCTTGTAGGATATTTCATGGCGAGTGCAGACTTTATATTTTGCATACGTTATTGTCTCGCACTCGCATAATATTAAAATAAATTGTCATGCTTAGGGTAGATAATTTTTATAGGCTATGGTTTCCATCCATTTATATCAACTGGAAACATTCCTGTTCATATATGTGTGTTTCAAGTTTTATATTTTATTCTTAGTACAAAAGGGAATTAGACTTAAACTAACCTAACCTATACTATATGTGCATTAAAATTTATCTATAATTCTGTATTAAAATATAACCAATAAAATTAACATAAAGATAAGAACTGAAAGTGTGTTTAATTGCACATAAAATAACGATTAATCATTGTTCTACACAGCGGAACATTAGCTAACCATATCACCCGTGACCATAGCGGTACTTTTATATTTATTATAATCGTCCCGTAAGTCGTAAAACAATAGATTGCGAAAGCTTCAGCCAAGTTCAATAGCAGCGTACGCGCATTACAGAAATAGGGACGCAGTGCAAGCTTTACGCGCACCCTGTCAGCACGCATGACAAAAGCCGACTGCCGCAAACCTTCCGACACTGTTCGATATTCGAGTTTTTATTTTTCATTAATTTAAATTTGACAGAACGTCACTGAATTTAATTTATAGTGTAAAAGCTTGTGATTTTAGTGAAATATATAGTGGTGTGTTGTGAAAGTGACTAAAATGTGTTTCGGGTTATGGACAGTCACGAGTTTGTTAACAGGTATTTATTAATTAGCAATACATATATCAATTTTTTTTTATATTTGCAACAATTCGATTGTATTTTTCTGATTGATGTAATATTTATTTTTGAGCATGTTTTATTATAAGTCGGGATGTCTACGAGCCAAAGCTTAAGAGTCTTTTTTTTTAGCTTAAGTCAAACCAAATTAATCTGAATATATTATTTATATTTTTCGTAATCTAATACGTTTGCAAATTCTTTTTTATTTCATTTAATAATATATTTGACGTTCACATTTTGAAATTTTTGATACTATGTATGTGCAAACTAGATGGGGAGTTAACATAGTATTTAGATAGTATTTAGTAACTTATTCATAAGAGTATCTTGTTTTCCCTATATACTCGAAACTAATAATACTTGTCCCTCGACTAATGCATTGGAATACCACGCCGCCAAAGCTCATTCAAATCGGAGATTATTTCTGGAAATCGCTAAACAATAGGATTTAAGGGGAGGCGTGGTTTCGAAAGATTTATCAATTGGGGTATTCTAAATACACTACTCTAGACAATTTTAAGAGAAATTGAAATAAATCACGGAGAATGTGCAGCCGCCCTCCGCTGAAATGTTGATGACTCGACACGGGAGCTGCGGTGCAAGTTATAGGATATATGCGTTTTAATTATTTGTTATATGTATTAACACAAACTTTTGTATCACACTAGCAATTTGTATTACTCTGGTAGTTTTAAGTTATATACGACTGTAGGCATATTCTGAAAGAGTCACAAACACGTAGGACAAATAGATTTTACAATTTATTACAAATATCATCACAGATTTACATAACGTAAAATAGAGTGAATATTGACCTTTCTTACTTATAATATAAGTAAAACAATTATACTTAAAGTATTTTATAAATAGAGAGAAAATAAAAAATAAAGCTTTTAAACACAGAAATTAAGCCAAAATATAATTAAAATACATTTAACCCAGAAGTATAGTCAAAAAAAGTTAAAATAACTTTAGGTACTTACCACAAAACTCACATTATTGGACACGTAAAGATTAACGTTAGTAACACGTAAAGTTAAGTATAGCTTTTTTATAATATTTATCGATTTTGGAATATATTGAGACGTTTTAATAAATATTTACATTATTTAAGAATTTGTATGTCCTTAAGTAGACATTACTTACTTTTCCGAATCAAAATCAAAATACAAATTAATTATGTTGGTAACACAATGAGACATTCATTGTGCAGGAAAATAATTATAAGAAACGCATGTTTCTAAATTTGCATTTACTGCTACTATTCAAATCAAGGGGGTAGAACTGACGAGAAGAACTGCCAACATCCGCCGCTCATTAAAACCGTCAAATTTTAACTAAGTTTTTATAAATTAATTTCTGTTACGATTAAAATCTTTAATCTTAAACAGTACAATATCGTATCAGAGTAATATTAAAAAAAACAAGTCGCTTCTCCTCTTGTCTTGTAACGTTCAATTGAGGTGTAACTCAAGTTTGTGCGATGACAACGTAATGTTGTGTTTGACATATCGAAAGCACTTTCTTTTACTTGACAATATACATAATACACTTGTTAGGATAACGCCTTCCATGACTTAAATAAAGAATTATGCACTATGGTCTGAGTTAAAAAAAATCGTAAAAATCGCGAGTATGGGCTATGAGCGCTGTAACGTACATTCAAGGTTTTTATGCAATATATATTTGATACAGTACTTCGTCAAACAAATGGTATAGCTGCAATACTCATATATATTTCGGGGGAAAGAATCTCTTCAGATAAATCACGGAGACATGTTTAGTAGACGGGAAGTGAAATAACTGTACCAACATATTTAAAAATACTTGTTCGATTTTCCAATATACATATTCGTAATTTATTCAACGAAACAAATTCGAAGCAATAATCGAAACATGTCATCGATTATTGAATCGATCATTCGATCGGCTCGAATTACACATTCGCTCATTTCCACGCCCACGATATTAACATTTTCGTCGTTATTCGTCGATATCGAAAAATTTATTGTACCATGAGTGCAACTTAATAAAAATACATGAACCTCTTCGTTTTTATTTTACGGTTATTTTATTAGTTTAGTTGTTGAAAACAGGCTGTTTACTACTGTCATTCATTCCGCTAAGATAACTTAAAAACGAAAAAAGCTATTTATTTATCTCGCTAGTTAAGATAGCTTATCTTTTTTAGATAATCTAGTAGTAACTTTATTTGAAACCACTACACCATAGTGTTTGAAATACTAAAAAGCCGAAAGAAATAATAACGGGTTATTAAATAAATAAATAACAATTTATATCAGGACTCTCGGTCGCTTATAACTTTAATTTATAAATCACAGTTTAAAATTAAAAATAAATATTATAAATCTTAAAAAATAAGTGCACATACGTACACATAATATTTTCTAAGATATTTCAACCGGTGATTAAAGATGCAGAACGCCGCATGTGGCCATCGACTTGTACAGAATCAATTACAAGACCTGACGATATAATTCATTAGATGGCGGAAATCATGTCTCCTGGTAGAGGTGTCACCTCACGAGGGCCACTGGGGCTATGATAGACCCGGTAGTTTCAAGATATAGGCATACCTGTTTGTTTAAAGTAAGGCATTTGATTTGTGAACTGGCAGTAAATGTAAAATTAGAAGAATTTAATATGTATTTCTTTTTTGACGTTCATAAGTTTACATTGTGTTACCTATATGAATAACTGATTTTGACTATGACATTGTGTGAAATGTTTGATAAGTCTTTTTATAAAATTTATTTTTTTATTTAAAATTTCAATTTAGTGTATCAATATGTTTATATAGTTAAATCATTCCAGATAGTTTTTAGGCAATTGTTATAACTAATATTATGACTTGGTTCCCTAAATTTTGTTCACGTGAAATCGTGTGAAAAGTTCAGCTTCAATAATTTGACATATTGAATAATTCAGACATTATAACGTTTAGTTTGTCCTTGATTTCAGATTTTAAAAACCAATATTTCTGCCGGTGAATAGATATTATACATTAACACTTTTCTACTACGATAACTACTTTCTTACAAACTATATTTAATAAATGTCTGTTAAAGCCTTCTTAAGGCTGTGTTTGACATAATCTTGTATTACAGGTCTATTGAATATTGACGGCTTCCTCTACGATCCGTTAATCTTCGTGCACTATTGGTCAACTTGAACTGGTTGAAATGGAAATAGCCAATGAATTTAAATGGTTTTCCATAACTTATTCTGTTGAGAAATGTAGTACAGCTTTTGGGAATGCAACGAGAATAAAATTTGTTTTCTTGGTATTTGTTATAAAGCTACAAATTATTATTATAATTCATTTTAAATCCATTTTTTTCTTGAAAGTTTTAATCAATTATATAGCTCAATTAAACGTAAATCCTCTTTGTTGCCATATTTATCATTTCGTAACCATGGTAACAAACATTACTGTTTTGAATCCACGTCCAGAATTCCAATGAATGTTTACGGTGATTCCTAGGTTAGTAACGGCACGAACACAACATATATTCCATCCCTTGACATCGTAAAACTAACGAATTAAACTTAAATAGAAAGGAGAAGGATTTGCATTATCACAACCATTGATTAAGCGCGGTCAAGTTGATATAAGCGATCGTCCACGCCTCGTAATTCGTACCCGCAAATTGCCAGCCTTGATCCAGCCGTACCTTGCTAACTATTCGTAAGTTGTCAGGCTGTAAATTAAGTGATTGTATAACGTGCTCCTGCGCATATAAAAGGTCGATGGCATATAATATTTTGTTGTGTTTTAAAAACACGGTAATTATGTATTATAAAAAGGAAAGCTACAGTTTTATTTTATCAAAATTTATCAAACCTACAATGACTTGATTTGCGAACCTGTTGATTCCATAGATTTCAAATTGTACTATTTTTGGGCAGGTAGGCAGTATAGTATTTTATAGCTGTAAATATGTTCTAAAAAAATTTGAATAATTTGAATGAATTTAAATTTTTAATATTTTCTTAAAACATTTTTTTTATTGCGTAATGGCAGATCTTAGTTTTTGATTCATTTCATATTATGACTTAATTATTTAAATATCATGTGGCTTTACGAATTTGTCAGACAAGTAGGTAAATCCATTTAAAACTTTTTCCAATTGTTTCTAGAAAAAAGGTTTTTGTTACCCTTTTTGTCAATCTGTGCCAGTATCAACACCCCAAAGACAATTTTGCATAATTTATTAACATTTTTCAAAATCCGATCTCGATTCGCCGAAGTTTCTAATGCATAAATCACTTTTACCATAAATAAAAGAGATTTTACCTTCAACCTCTGGCCGGAACAATAAATAGCTTTTTTGTTTTAACATTGTTTACTTAGTAACAGGAGCGTGTGGGGTCTTTATTTGCATAGAATTTGTATAGTCTCAGGCGATTGTGACCTTTATACATATGTACAAAATTGTCATAATAATTCTATCGTGTCTGGACTTTTTATCAAATGTGAAGTCAAGAGGTTCTTAAAAGGATATCAATATGTTAGAATTAGCAAATAATTTTACTGTAAGAGAGACTATGCCAGCATAAAGTTTATGAATGTTTACAATTCACATTTCCGGCAACTTATGTTTTGTCATGCTTGATCAGACATGTACCTTTATAATACAAAGAAAGAAGTAAGAAAAAAAATTAATTTAATTAAATTAACATACACAAGGACTCTTCCTATGTGGAAGAGGAGAGTCGAGCGGTAGATGCTCGACCCTGGAGCGCAAGCTGCTACTGAGCTTTCAGTAGGTATAAAAAACAACTTTATATGTCATTAAAAAAATACTAAAACTAAAAAATAGCCTGTTCTAATCCTCAATCATAGAAGTACTTCTGACGCATTGAAACCCGGGGTTTGGTCTTCGGGCATCGAGATCATCGGTCGGAACCTTGTCTTTTAGAAAGTTGAAAAATTACGTAATTGTGACCCAAAATAATACCCATTAATATCAATGGGGTAAGTGAAGTGAGTTTTATCTCAATGACCATTTCCATTCTTCAATATGAGAGTATACATTTATTGATTATGTTTACTTAGACTAATGGTTAGAGGTAGACCAAGAAAAATGTCCTGTCGTTTTTTAAAAGCGCAGAGCTAGTCTTGTTTTCTGAATATGAGAAGCACCTGATAAGCTCATTACGAGATGTGCATGGTTTTCTTATTATAGAGGATTCTAATTGAATACGTCAAGTATATGATTGAAGAACGACTCCAATATTTATTTTTTTATCTACAGCAAAAATAAATTAACTTACATTAAAATAACTGTAAAATTAACTAACTTACAAACACTGCTGCTAGCGGAGTACAGTTCGTGAGTTTCACTTAGCTAGCAGGGCATGCCTCCGGGATCTGCTATACTTTTCCGGGACATACAGTCTAACCAATTCCCAAAGGAATATGGATCTTATACATATCGTGTTACAATTACTTAGTGCGAAGTACCAGGTTACCTATTTAATAGTAACAAGCTTAGTAATATACCAAACCAAACATTACTAAGCGTGGTACGCCACAGTGACACACTGAAAATATATTCGCTCAACAATTTTCATATTTTATTAATTGCTATCTTAGAACATAAATCAGTAGGGCGGATAATGTAATTTGGTTAAAGTGCGACATACTACTTTGATCATGCCTTCCCTTAAGAATTATTTCTATGTACATCTAACACTTTATTATTCTTAGAAATAATTGTAAGAAAAATATTTTAAGGTGGGATTCCAAATCAAGCTTTGTTTCATTCAAAATGTAGACAGACTATGAATAGACCTTTGGACCCAAAAATCAAGGAAGCAGGTTAGATACCGAAAACTTATAATCTAAAAATAAATCAGTGGCGCTACAATCTTTTTAGGTCTGGGCCTCAGATTGCTGTATCTATTCAATCTAATCATCAGCCTCCTGCGCCTGACACACGTTGTCGACTTTTTAGGTTAGACCTAGCGAGCCGGTTTCCTCAAGATGTTTCCTTCACCTTTCGAACGAATGTTAAATGATCGAACCTACAACCAGGGATTAAAGTCGCACGCCGAAGCTACTAAGCCAACACTGCTCTCTCTATCAGAGAAGAAATGGTCTTAATCTAAATGTAAAAGCGGTTGTGCATTATTAAGTTTGTCTAAATTTCGTAAATGCAAAATACCATAACGATAAAAAATGGTAATGGGATTACCATTTTTTAAACAATGCTGTCCGGAATTCTTACTTAGAATTGTGGTTTTGTTTCACTTATTGTTTTCTTAGAAAGCAAAGAATGGATCGTAATGGAACAATACTTACGATATCGCACACGCGACGGGTGCTCCACACAAGGGCGAAATGAGAAGAGCTAAAATCCTTTGATATGTTATATAACTGCTGAAGTACTTCTGAACCAATTCGACTTAGGTTCCTTCAAGAAAAGAGCGTACCAACTCTCCGGCTTAAAAAAAATTTGGTAATACTGATTTGTAAATTAGCGAATTGATTATAAAGAAAATATTCTACATAAATATAATATCGTAAGGTGATTGGATATTACCTTGTTAATATGATAAATAATTTTATTATATTGTCTGGACAGTCCATGGGCGGCTTCGAGATCTGCCCATCCTACTATACTGCCGAAAAAACTTAGAACACTTAATGGCAAACATAGAGTATTAGGCTGGCGATTTAAAAATGCAGCAGAGAGGCTGGAAATTTGAAAATTCCGTTCGAAGCAGGGTCAGGCCGCTAGTCTAAATGTAGCAATAGGTACCTTAGGTACAAATTATTTGACAACCAAACTAAGCTAATTCCATTACACGGTCGAGCTTGTCAAATAGATTACCAAAATTAATTTTCATTAGTCCCTTACGTCCTAATTTACAATACCGCGAGTGACTTCATTCAGATTAGATCATAAATCGCCAGAGGCCAGTAATTGATAATTTATCTGATTTATCGGCAGGCTTCTATTTCGTATCTTGATAGTCTAAGAGTGGGCACACGAAACGAACTCTCTTATTGACTTATTAACGGAAAAAAATAAATTACGTATCTTTTATGCTGATGTTACAATAAAAATAAATAAACTTAAATGCTCGGAGCTTAGGCAAGAGGAACAGAAAATTGGAGCAATCAAGCAAAAGAGGATCACAATGTAGAAGATGGATAGACCAGATTAAAGAAATAGTAGGTACATGGCGTCTGACACCCAACTGGAATGGCGGGACTTGGAGCAGGCCTTTGCCAAAAAAGGTACACAAAAGAATAATGAGATAATATAAACGTAAATTTGTTTAGGTATCTAAAATAAAAGAGTTTAATTAATATTATAATGCAAATCGTCTAACTTTACTTATGACACTCGTCAACATATTATTTTAAATTATACAGTATTTACAATTTTCTTAACCTATAAAGTAATAATAAAAATAAATAAAATGAAAATTAAAACAAATTTAAAAAGTTTGGTCCCTGTGGCAGTGTACCTTTAACGCTGGCAGCATTTCCTCGCTGTATTGCGAGACTTATTCATTGAGCCAGGAAAGTATCAGCTCTGCGGTCACCGGTACTATCTACCAGGCGCCAACTTAAATCTTTTAAATTATTATTATTATCTGTTAGAAATAGGACATGTATTCTAAATTATATAGAATCCTGTGTTTAGATTTGAGGAAGAAATCTGAAATTAAAACTTTTGAAGCGTTATTCTTTACGGCGCGAAATATTATTTTATTTAAAGATGTTCCTTTATTTAGAATATACAGATGTTATAGATTACCTTATGTTATATGTTACCTTTATAAACTATCACGAAAGAAAACCAATCTTTACCAGCTCCTACGCTTTATTTGTCACGACTCGGTTCTTTATGAAAGAATTTTCTTTAAAAACTGGAAGTATCTGTTTCTTAACACCTTTCTCAATCGGCGCAGTAGGTGCGTGTGTAATAAAGTCGTCATTATAACATTCCACGAGCAACATTATTATGAATCTTATCATATTTCAACATTGACACTGCATTGCCATTTATTTTCCTCTTTTTATCTTTAAAACATGATTGTTAACATTAATAATTATGACTACTGAAATATTACATATTAATTTATGGAATTAATAATTTGAGTAATACTTATTTTTATATTTATGTATGCATAGCATTTTAATAAAATATTAAATAATAATGAAGCGAATTTATTACGCTACTAAGCCTATTCCGGCTTCGCAAAACAGGATTTTTTTGTATGTTATGTTTGTCCTAAAGGTGAAATAACTTTTGAAATGGGTTTGTGAGTTTCTTCGTTATACACATACATATCTTTCCTCTTTATATACCTTGGAAAACATTTACATAACTACACGTAAATAAGTATTACTCCCTTAAATATAATAATAGAAAAAAACCCAACACTTTTTATTGATACAAAATGTACACGTACCTAAGTTGAATTTGTCAGCCTAAAAGAAATCAATAATTAATATGTTAGAAAACCGTCCATAGGAGAGAACAGAAACATTACTGCATCTGTTTTGTTGACAATCAGATATTTTCCTATTAACCCAAAACAATTATTACTCCACCATGAATTATTGAAGTGAAACTTCTTTATCGGCGTTGGAAAAAAAATTACCGTCATATTTTTCGGTTACGCGTCACATTTCACCGTTACGCGCGTCTTTTTCTTGTCCCTATCACGCTTGATTCGAAGAGATTCTAAACCATTAATAACAAAAATTTATAATAACGATAACAATGATACTAAAAATTCTATTACAATTTATGAAATTCTGTAATAATGTTAGTGGTAATAAGGTAAAATGAAATAATTGTATTATTTGTATTCATGTCTGTGATATTAAAAGCCTTTTGTTAAACTTTATCTAATTTAACTTTATTTAACCAATTTCTGTAAAGTTGCATATAGATAATTTTTCGAAAAATAAGGTCATAAAGAAGTTTCACGTCTAACGTGTGTACACTAGTACACGCACATTTTTTTTGTGTTAGGTTTCAATTGTATTTCGTTAAGGATACCTAATCGGTAAAACCGTCGACGTTATCAGCGTCATTCTGTGTAAATGTTCTAGTAATATTGTAACTGACCAAACACTGTAAGTGGTCTCACTGATCATACCACAAATAAATATGTTCTTCCATTTCAATAGAAAGTGCAATTAAGATATCGTCCATCATTAATTCCCTACTGTCGCCGTTCATTACTTCGCCGTGATTGATTGTACTTATCTCATACGTTTAGTAATTGTCATCGAACAACGCTCCGTTATCTTTCTTCTAAATGTAAGCTTCAATAGGTTTTTGTAAGACTCCGCTTAGATAGTTTTAAGTTGTGTGTAAACGTCGGAGACTTTGACCAGTTAACTTTAGCACGATAGAACTGAATAACTAAGCTAACATTTTGTTTTTGTTTTAAGAACTAGAGCAGCAATTTATCTTGAAATTGAGCGAAATGCTAATATTCGTGAATCAAAAAGGTGTCAGAAATGTGAATGTGTGTGTGTGGTGGAAATTATAGACATTTAATATATACGTACCTATAAGTAGATTAAATTATATTAATTAATTATTATTAGCGCCTACACATATAGCCTAGCGGCAAAAACTAACTCCTGGTCGCCTAGGGGAAAAGCCGGATAGTTGCCCCACTATTCGAAAAAGCTTTATATTTTTTAAATATGAACTTGCTGAAAATTATTTAGTAGGTATCTCGCAACATAGGTCTTTTATCTTCTATAAAAGCCTATTTTTGTATACATAATTAACAATGGTTTTGAATAAATCCTGTTTTATTTCACCTCTCAGAAAAGGGATAGTTGCCTACTATGGCGGATAGTAGCCTAGCGTAGAAAATGCTTCGGGGGATACTTGCCTCGTGCGTTTTAATTTTGGATAGAAATAAATTTATATCAATTAGAGTAATCTTTATTATTTATTTAACAGTCTTTATAATTTACTGAGATCTTTTATTAAGTACAATTTGAAATATTAAGAAACAACAGTAAATTTTCTCCTTTTTCACCGGAAGTAACTGATTTAACTGCTTTAGCACCTTTCTTAGCTAATACTTTTTTTACCTTTCATCCATGTTAAATATTTTATCTGGCTTATGCAGAAAATTATTCTCAGTTAAAATAGTTTGAAAAAATTTGCAACTTCTGTTCTGTTGAGACCCTTCGCTCTTTCAATTGATAAACCCTCAGCTTGTCTCAAAGTTATATCAGGATTTTAGCCATTGAGGTCCAGCCATTTTACTCTCATTAATAAAGTTGTGCTTTAATCCCAACTTTGTCTCAATTTTTCGAAGGCAAGTGTTAAGCTATCTTATGTCCAGTTGATGTTGATGAGGCATTTTGCTTATCTATAATAAATATATAAAACTGTGAAGTAGATATATATTTAATTTACAACAAGTTAGAGACAAAGTAAATTCGAATAAACACCAAAAGAACTGCAAAAAAATAAAATCCGTCTTTGCTTGTTAAGAAATGTTTAGTCACTCTAGGGGCAACTATCCGCGACAGTAAGCAGGGCGACTATCCTTTTTGATGCGGATACTTGCCCTTTTTATTTGCGAAATAAATAAAAATTATTTAGCAATAAAACATGATAAACAGTGTAATTTAAACTCTAATGCATGCAAAGAAACAAAAAGTTGACTGAACCACGATCAATAATAAAAATATTCAATAGAAATTACTTACCAATATAAATATAACGCCCGTCAAAGTTTCGGCGCGGAAGATTTTTGCTTACACGTACAAAACACTTGGGCCTATTCCGATGGCTTATGTGGCATTTAGGCCTGAGGGGCAGTCACTACTTATTGTAGTAAAGCGCCAATACAAATTATAATCTTAACATAGTTTTTTAAACACCGGGGCATGTATCCCACCGAGGCAACTATCCGGCTTTTACCCTATATCCTTCACAAGTTGTGTTGGGAAAATCCCAAAGAAGTGGAGTAGAAGTATTATAAGTACTCTTATAATAAAAGAATGTGTTTTTGTTACATTTGGTTTCAATTTCGTAGAACCAATAAGACGGCGCCAACCCTGATCAAATACAACTGTTTATTTAGAGAAAGAAAAAATGGTCAAGTTCTTTCTTTTTCGAATGTAAAGTTCGTTTGTTAAGTTTTTAGTATTGCTAGTGTATTGAGTGAGTTAAATCTATTAAATATATAATCTATAATCTTAAAAATGCAAGACAATAGTATACATTTGTAACGTCAAATAATAAATTAATTATATGTGGATACAAATTTACTCTTACTGTGTTTCTTTATTTACGTCCTCCTACAACTATCTTGAACTGTATACAAAAGGTGAAAATCAATAAAAAATATTCAATATACTTAAGTAAGTAATACCTAATTCAGTTGTGTGGTGTGATGGTGTGAAAGTAAAGGTACTTACTGCTACCGACCACTTTCAGTTATTTACAATTTTTTTTAAAGGCATAATAACTTTAGCATTTTGTGAGGGCATGTTCCTAAAATTAAGTTAGTTAATCAAAATAAGGTTACGGTGCATAAACAGGAAAATAGCCAACTAGCTAGAAAATAACAACAACAACATGACCATGCACACTCTAAGAATAGTCGAGAGAGTTTAATAATTTTAAATGAATAATCTTTCTATGTAGAGCAGTTGGCCTAGTGGCTTCAGAGTGCGACTCTCATCTCTAAGCATTGAACCAATGGACTATCTGTCATTCAACATTCGCCCAAACGTTGAAGGAAAACATTGTGAGGAAACCGGCTTGCCTTAGACTCAAAAATTCATCAGCTTGCGGACGCTGATCACCTACTTGCCTATTAGATTGACAAATGATCCTGAAACAGATACATAAATCTGACGCCCAGACCTGAAAAGGGTTGTGGCGCCACTGATTTTTTATTATTATTAATCTTACTGCGCGTTAAAAATCGTTTGAACCGTATAATTGTATTTCCTCAATCCTCTTGAAAGTAGTAAAACAACTTAATCTCTTCATTTGCACATATTGTATCTTGTATATACCGTACACGTCATGTACCACCTAGTTACATGACGTGTGACGAATGTAAACAGTAGTTATTATAAAAGTTCTACTTGGGAAGTCCGTTTGAAGTCGTATCTCGACAGTAACGCGACACCTCGGTGATAGGCCATCGTGTAAACAGCGCATGACGTTCAAAAATTGCACTTTTTCAATGACATGTGTTGACGTTGACAGTTTCTTTAATTGTACTTTTGATGGGAACATACATTTTGAATTTGGAATGTTTTTGTTCTTTTGTTTTGACTTTGGACACATGTCTTACATCAAATAATGTGCTATATACTCGCATATAAATTTATTAACTTTTTTAACATCACATTTTCATACAATTATTTAATGTGTGGACGCATACCCAGAAATAGCAAAAAAGTTTTATTTCTCAATTTATTTATAATTTTGAATCGATATAATAATTCGATTGATTATTATAAAATCCCACGGAAAAATTGACGTGTTTTTTTACTTGGTGACTTTAAAAAATCGCCAAGCGAGCTCTCAAGGGGAGCTTTCTAGCTTCAATTACTACATAACGGGGGGTATACGGACAGGACACTCACCTGGTGGGATGTGATAGACATGGATACTCTCATTGCCAGAAAGATCGCAAGTGCGTTGCTGGCCTTTTAAAGAATTGGTACGCTCTTTTCTTTTCTTTAAGCCGAGTTGGTTTGGAAATACTTTAGTGGGAAGCTGGTTCACACAAAATATATAAATATCATATTCTTAACCTCGGTTAGTTTAAAAGAAATTACAAATACATAAGTATACCCTAACTGCTATTGCAAATCGATATTTCAAAAGGTCATTCTACTATCATAAAATTATGTTAGCCATTAAATAAAATCTTAATCACGATCTAAATTATATTTCTTCTGAACTGTTCTAAATTAGAACGACAGATTAAGTTAAAATTGCACAGTAGTTTAACTGGTGTTATTTTAATACGTTATCCAATTCATTAACCGCTCGTTAACTGCCGGTTAAATCACCGTATTCGCAACACACTTGGAGTCATCTGTCATGTGTTTTATTAAAGGCTTTGATTGTTAAGCATAGAACAGAAAGAGCCTTTACTATGTATTACATTGGTACTACAAAGTATTCGCGTGAAATTTTTAACTCGGAATGCGTTGAACCCCGAACGCGCATTAGCAATTTCTAATTTCGAAAAAGGTTTAGTATACATGTCAGAGTCGCGGCTTAGCTAAGCATAGCTATCGTATGTTAAACCCAATACATTTCTGACATGCGAAAGTTACATTTTAGTGAGTTAACGGTACCTAAGTCTTGTTTTTAAACTCGAAAACGATAGAACCAAAATATCGACGACGCCAAATAGCTCATTCAGGGTACAACACTTTTGGCATTATAATTTTGTTTAAATTAGTGTCTTACATTATATTACTCAAGAAATGTTGGTTAACTTAAATTGTTAATAACATAACAAATATATTTCAAACGGCATACTTTATTTTATTTTATTTTTTATAAAAAAAATTGTCTACACACAGTATTAATAAAGCAACCTGTTCTTTTTTATTACATTATACAATTTGACGGAAAGGGACAAAAGACCCTAGTATTGAAAAATATTAATTTATTTCATGTAGACACAGCTTTATATCGCCTAATGTGGTTTGCATTTAGTATGCAAATAAGTCCAAAAGTACGCAGTTACGAATTACCGAGAGTAAGCTAAAATATTACAGTAAATCTAGTTAATTTGTTAGTGCTTTACGCAATAATTTAGCTATAGACACGAGCTTAAACTGCTTAAGAACGTATCTATTATGGGCATATGTTAACATATAGGTAATAAGTCATTCTATAATAATATGTATATCGCAATTTATATGTAAAGTAGACTGATTTTTATGTAGCATTTCCTTAGATAGGAGTACTACACAACTGGTGTGCAACAAAATTCATTATTATATTATTTAGAAAGGATAAAGAAATAATAAAAAATCTTACATATATTTAATTCCGAGATATTTTTTTATAGAACAGGGGACAAATGGGGGGGGAGGAGGTTCATCTGATGTTAAGTGATACCGACGCCTATGGACTCTCTCAATGCCAGGGGGCTCGCGGGTGTCTTTCCGGCTTTTTAAGAATTGGTACGCTCTTTTCTCGAAGGTAGGGACGCTGTGGTTTGGAAATACTTAAGTAGGTAGCTGGTTCCACATAGTGGTGGTGCGCGGCTGCCTTAAATATCGCTCAGTTGTGGAAACGACGGACGTCGAGGTGATACGGAGGAATTTCGCATTCTGCCTCGACATCCGACGAAACTCCGGTGCTGGTATTCATCCGAATTCGCCATGATAAATGCGGCAGAAGATCAAGCCGCTTGGAAAGGGATTGGTCGTTGACGATTCGAACCTCTTCCTTGAATACTGTCAAATGGAAGGAGCTGGTACTGTGGAGCTCCCGCCCAGAGGGAACTCCATGTGGGGCCCATTTTGTGTTATTATAAATATAACATTGACATAATATATCACAGCAAACAGAATTCAAATAAAGTATAAAATTTTAATTAAATTATGACAAAACAGCTTGATTAAATCTCTTATTTTAATAGCAATATGGTTTAAAATCGTTTGAATGAGTGGATACAGTTATAACGCCAACAAACAATTTGTCGATAATTTTTACTGAGCCATTAATTCGACGCGACACTCGTATTTGCCACTTGAAAGCGTTCGAGACCAATTTGTTATTGATTCATGGAAGACAATCAAAATATGTTTTATTGTCTGAATCAATGAGTGGTGTCTCTATGGAATGAAGTATCTATTATCTGAAACAGCTGGAATAACTCCCAACTTTGGAGTTTCAAATTCATTTCGATCTTGATTTGACTTCGACAGAAAAATCGTGCTCTATGCCCAAATCGAGTGTGTATGAAATTAGAGCAATAATTACGATGGTTTTCCGCTAATTTATAATTTCAATATAAAGTTGTTCCATTTTTAATCACACCTTTTTTTCCAAATTTAATTGGATTCAATCAAAACTATTAGACCTGATGTTGTTCTCGTCACAATATGGAGAAGAGATTAGACGATTTACTACTTGTGTGTTTAATTGATATATAATACGCGATGTATGTATAGATATAAAAATATCTCATATGAACAACACCAGATAAGAGAAGGAGTAAGTAGAAGATTAAACCCACGTTACCGTCGGACTTCATATAACCAAAACCGTTATTGCAAGCTTACCATCACTTCTCATTTTAATAGAAGTAGTGAGGCTAAATCGTCTTCTAAAAGATAAATTAGGTTTTTGTCGTTGTCGATACGTAACAAGCCTTCACCAACGTTCTATTTTAACCAATAGCCTTAACAATATAGAATTTGGAATGCATTTCGTAACAATAACTGTAACAAGATAAATAAATCGCTAAATAATTATAGCTCTGTTGATGGAATTTGTTAATTTTCTTAAGTAAATAACATTCTAAAAGATATTTAATAGTTATTTTCTTATAAATCTTTATCGACCTGACTAGAGTCATCGTTAACTTATATATAATAATAATTGAAAAAAATGACCGAACGCAATGGAGACTCACTGTAGACGCCATCTGCCCCATCTAGGAGTTATAGGAGATTCGGTCAAGTCAAGAAGTTGGGCTTCAATGTGCAACTCTCATCGTGGGGTCGTAGGTTCGATATCTGACTGTGCACCAATGGACTTTCTGTCTACGTGCGCATTTAACACTCACTCGTACGGTGAAAGAAAACACCTTGAGAAAACCGTCATGCCTTAGGCCCAAAAAGTCGACGGCGTGTGTGATCACAGAAGGCTGATCACCTACTTGCCTATTAGATATGATCACGGAACAGATACAGAAATCTGAAAGGTTAGTAAAGCTAAAAGGTTGTACCGCCATTAGTATATTATATTTATTAATTATTTGGTCATCATAGGTAATAATATAATGAATTTAGATTTATGTCCGTTAAATAACTATTAGTTTTAATTAAATGTTTTATAAAATACACGCCTTAAGTTTCTTTGTTAAAAGAAGTGCATCCTTTACAAGATTCCTAAGATTACTTGTGTAAATCTTAATTTATGTCTCCCTCATATTTATGCGATAAATTACTTTGAATAAAAAACACTGTGTCGAATGTATCGTTGAAATGTTTATTGCACCAAAGCACTGGCGCCACATTCCATAAAATATTGTTTAGCAACGCAATTCAACAGAAAGCCACCACAATGTAGAACAAAAATAACAAATACAAACAAACACAGACAGATACATTTAAAACGAACCCACGCCGTTATAAAGCCTAACACAAGGTCATAAATACCATAATTCCTTGTGAGGCATCACCAAAAATGCCGTTCGCAGTAGTCATAGAAAGCACGAGTAAACATCGATAATAATTTTTCCCATAAGAGCGAGACGTATTGAGCAACCATTTATCGTATGCGATGTATCCATATGTTTACAAACACTTAATGAGGCGAAAACTCAAAGAAAACAAGATATGGATGGCGCCTACTCGATTCAAACGGTGATTACTAGACAATTACAATTTAAGCATCCAAATATTTGATGAAATTCAGGAAAAATCGTCTATGATTTTGGTACTTTTATAGGGTTTATATGTCTAGCAATGACACCTGAAGTATTATTTATCATGCCTTCAACAATGTCCAAGACTTCAAAATAGCAAAAAAACAGACCAAACAGAAACCCGTTTTTTTGTGTAAAAAATTGGTAACGGGTACTAAAACATATTTTATTTATACAATAAAAATATTAATGAATAATGAAATATATATTATTAATATAGTATTAAAGTCGATTGTATAAAAAGGGAGTTATCATTGAATCATGATGAGATTTTTTTTTGCAATTTTTACTAATAAATTTTAAAATGCACTCATATATACTATAACGAAGCTTCTCACTTTAAATCGTGTAATGTACAAATATCGCTGCGTTATCGACTATCTCAATAATACGGAATTAAACAGCCTGCGAGTTTATGACCACACGGACCTTGCGGTATTGGTATATAGACCTTTCTAGAGAAATCTATCTGCTTTATTGTTCGTAGGATGTATGCCAGGACGTGGGTATTACATACAAATATTAACAATGTGTTAAAGATAATCCTTACATCATCAATAAATTATCCCACTTATTGGTGAAAACTGTATAAAACTCCGTTCGGTAGTTTTTGAGATTATCGCATTCGACAAGAGGGAGTACTTAATTTTAGTATTAATTTTTCTCGTACAAAGTCTTGTATCTACGATATATCATCATAATTTTTGACAGTAACTTGAAAAACTCTTATTAAATTAAACTAAATTCTTATCCGTTTAAATAAGTTTACAGTAGAAAGGTTTTTCAGTAGACTCAATGATTTAAAAAAAGAGCTTGCATGTAAAAAACAACTAATCTAATAACTAAAATTCCTTTTGGTGGCCTAAAAGTTAGTTAGTTAATGGATCTTAATTCCGAAGAAAGGTTTGCAGTGGAATATACGAGTTTATTCCACAATCTCGATCTGCAATACATGTTAGAGTCCTTGCTATGGAGAGGTTAAAATTGCTTTCAAGAGTTAATTACGGACGGAGATCGTGAAAGCTATTTTGATAATACGGAAATTTAGCGACATGAATGTAAACGCAATGTAATTACGGCACAACGTTTTTCATATGCGAAAGTCATATGCACTGATTTAAGGTGATATAGCTGATATTTGTTTATCTGATAGTTATATGTAATAGATTCTTAGCTTTAATTTATAACACAACAATTCAATTTTGAGATTTTCGGCATTGTAAGGATCAAAATTACTACATTGCTATTAGCCGTTTACCTTCTGCTTGTTATATAATAAAAAAACAGAATTTCGAACGATTTCTGATGATAAAATGTCTCGGATTTAAAAACATAATAACTAACAATTATTATTTTTACACCAAATATACAATACCCATTAAAATCAGACATACCCACTACGCTACGGAATTTTATTTGTAATTAAATGTTTAAAAATAATTCAACGGCTTTATTCAAAGCTAAAATACAAAGACCATACAACAGCTCTATCAATATTTGACAATGGAATCTAAACTTAAAGGATAAAATAACTATAGTTTTAATCATTTTTGCTTCGGTTCACTTCTCACAAACGCAGGAAACCAACAATGTTGCGACAATCTTAACTCTGTTGCTAAGCCGTGGGTTATTAAGAAAATCATGCGCACGAATTCCTTTGCTTTATAGGTAACCGGGGCGCATTTGTTATTCCATAACTACAATTATACAGCTGGGGTGCAGGGGTTTTGCTTGGAAAATACCTCGCACTTAAATAATTGTGTCAAGAGTTGTCGAACCATTTTTCTATTGAAAATTTTACCTATTTGACAATGCTCAAGCGGAGACTGGGACTTGAGATATCATTTGTCAGTTTTTGTGAGTAATGGTAAACAAAATCAATGTTGGTATGTGTGTGGTTTTACGTAAAGCAGTGTTGGCTTAGTAGCTTCAGCGTGCTACTCTCATCCCTGAGGTCGAAGGTTCGATTACGCCGGATGTGGTGAATGGATTTTCTAGCTCGAACGGTGAGAACATCCGGAAACCGGCGTGCCTTAGACCCAAAAAGTCGACAGCGTGTCAGGCACAGGAGGCTGATCATCTACTTGCCTATTAGATTGACAAATGATCATGAAACGGATACAGAAATCTGATGCCCAGACCTAAAAATTTCCAGTTGTAGGCGCCTAGAATTATTTTTTATTTTATTTACTTTTTACCAATGGTGGTTTTATCTTCATGGTCTTAGATTTCTGCATTTATTCATCGTTTTTATTTATCGGCCTTCTGTTCCGATACATGTCACATTAACACATGACGATATCCTGAAAGTTTTCCTTCAAGAGCGTGCGAGTAAGTTGCGCATAAAGTAAGACAAATAAAAAGCAGCCAAGGCTTGAAAGAACCACTTTAGGGTTTAGAATCGATTAAGAACTAGGCTATCACTACTGCCCATTATAATACCAGTATAGAAATACATTTGCCAATTGAAAGAAATACCGAGTACTATAAGAGTGAAACAATTGAGTCACGTGATGTCTGCTACAGGTAAGATAGTGGTTGAAACACGAGTCGTGTTCCAGGAAGTGACACGTTTTGGCAAACAATCGTCTGCAATTTGATTGTACATATTACTAACAGTTTCCGTGAACTGATATCAGTTTTAAATAGGATTTCGTTACATATCTACACCAAGCAATTTTAAAGTATCTAAGTAAGAAAATATAAACTGTATAATTAAAAACTTTTATCAACCTGTTTTCTAAAGCAACATTTATAACATTACAAATAAATTGATTGTGTCGTACGACTGTTTTAAATGGGGCATCATTTCTTGACAATATGTAGGTACTGTTGAATACATAATCAGTATTTATATTGTGTAGAAACATAGTATGATTTAATAAACGTCTCATTACAAAGTACACGTTTTATGTTAGTTTCTAATTAATAAAACTATTATATTCCCAATATTAAGGACAGTAGCTTAATCACATAGTTATCAAGCAATTTGTTAGTACACGCCCTAAATAGCTAGTGAGTCGTACTACCATTAATAACCCATACCTGGCTGCGCTTATTAATTCGCCGTATGATGAAATTAATCATTTAATATTGTGTTATTATTTACAGTGAATAACACTACCTACTAACGGGAATAAATGTCAATTAATAAACAATTTAAATGCATATTTCTTTATGCATGACATCAACATGAAAAGCCTATAAAATGAACCCAGATGAAGCCTCTTAGGGCATAATACTTCAGACTAGCCAAGTGCGATGTTCGACCTGAGTATGGTTCCCATTTGGGGATCCTATAACGCACAACTATTATTATATAATATCATTCTTAAAGTAACTAATTTTATGCGGAAAACACGGAGGAGGAAAGGAAGAAGGAGTTCAAATAACAATTTAAAAAAAAATCAGAATAACTAAATAAATATTTTTCCAATACTATAATAAGTATGGTAACATATTTTGGACGTTTGTGTTATAATTTCAGAATTGAGCATGTATTATTTATAGAAGTTTTAGTGTGATTGTCATAATAAAATTCAGACTACATAGTATAAATAAAAGTAATATAATGATAGGATATACAATTTATTTTTAAATTATCCTAGCTTTTTATATCATACACAAGTTTTGCCAATTTTCCTACGAAGTATGAAACGAAGTCTATAAATCAGTAAACATGTAATATGCATTTGTAAAGTTTGCAATATGAAGCGTAGATATTAAACATTTGATAGGCGTTTAATAAGGAAATCCATCGGTATTTTAATGGATTGTTTAAAGGAATATTAATATGCTCAACACGATTTCGTAACATAGAAGGCGTCTTTTGTCGTGGTACTGAAAATTTGCTAATGAAGTATGAAAAGTGTATATACGATTAATTATTCTATAACGTATTCAGTTTTTAAGCTTTAGATTGGATTTAGGGCAAACAATTGTTTCTAGAAAGGACAGAAAAGGCACTTTACGGGAGTTAAGACCTAAATAATAAAACAATTGAATGACAAAAACTTATAAAAATGTTGTGTCTACAACAAGTAACCATACACTTTTGAAGTCATTCATGTAATTAAATTGTAATTTGACTCGAGATACTATATACCATTTTATTTACATTTCTATTTTTTAGAATAGGGACCTTAATGGATTTCTGATCGCTATCATAGTTGCGATATTTAGTGGCATTTAAGTCGTCAATAAAGCTAATACTCATTGTAAAGGTGTGCGATTCCCACGCTAATTCGCCAGTCGAGTTGACTCAAATGTTAACACTGGCGTGAGACGCGACACTGTCACGATATGTCAACGTTTACTCGTCATTTTTGCTATTTGTCTCTAAAGTGGAAGTCAATTTTTCAATTGATTATCTTTTGAATTGAAGCATTATTTATTAAGGGAGCCATCTTGTTTGTCCAATGGCGGGGTCGGAGCTCGTTGTACTTCAAATACTTAAAGAAAGCCTTAAAAGCTTTTAAATGTTTAGCTTTATAATATTTATTTTTATTGATTTCATTTGATTATCGAGGAATGCATCGACTACCTACTCTCTGGAGTTGATAAATGAAATCAAAAACTTCTTATGTGGTGAACCACCATGCATCTGGTACATGACTAATAGGGATGAACGTTTGGTTTACCGATCTATTAATTCTTTTTTATTCAATTACAAAACATAAATATTTTGTAAACAATCCTTGGCGATTTAAAAGAGTGACGGAGAGAATATTGCCAGTTCTTCTCGTTCGTTCCACACTTTTGATTTGAGAACTGGGAGTAAATGTAAATTTAGAAGCATTAATGTTTTATAAGTGGCTATTAAGCATATGAAGTATGAATATTTATATTTTCATTTGATACATAAAATGATAAGAAAAGCTCTTGACGCGAAAAGTTCAATCAATGTAACTAAATTCTTGACTTATCTTACATTCGTCAACTTGCCTACTAAAAAAAGTGGTGATACAACCTTTTAGGTTTTTTCAAGTAAAAGTAGATCAGCCTTCTGTGCCTGACACACACCGTCGACTTTTAGTGTTTAAAGCAGCCCAGTTTCCTAACGATTTTCTTCTTTACTGTACAGGCAAATACAGTCACAGACGGAATATCCATTGGAGCCCGGGTTTGAACCGACGACCTCTCAGAGATGCATACTAATAGCACTTTAATTAACCATCTCATTAGGACATAGCATACGCATTAGCTGTTTTTAGCTTTTTCAGAGCGTCATAACTTGTGGCCATGCAGCATTGTAACCTACACCTTGCAGTCGTGACCCATTTACGCAGATGTGGCCACTGGCGCCAGTTATTTTATAGCCAATATTAAGTTGTATTTACATCTAACGCACTCGTATAGTACGAAACAGTATAATATACGTTTTTATAACAAGTGTAATGGAATAGAAAGGTTGGTTTTATGGAAGCTGTTGTTTATATGAAATATAAGCTATTTTGACTTTGGCATGGTAAAAAGTGAAGGAATGAAGAAAAATTTTTTTTAATAATTAATAAGTAAGCAAAAAAGCGTAAACATAATTGAAATGTGCAAGAGGTATAGGAAATAATTACAATTAGAGAAGGTTAGTTGTTTATTTTATTTTTTGAGGTTTTTAGTTTTAGGTTCTGATTTTAGTGTGTTAATTGTCATTCAGGACTATTTCGTTTCGACTAATCTGTAGTCCTTTCGTGTGACATCTAAAGACATATTATATATTAGAGAAGCAACATATGCAATACATAATAATATGTCGCTTAGTAATTACAAACTATAATTTCAAAATACACTTTCTCAAGAAGATGTAAGCGAGGCATCAAACAATCTAACCACACTTAGAAGCAAAACGTCTAAAGCATAAAATGTAAAATATTGCATATTGTTCGTGGACCACGGTCAAGCTTTATAGTCGTGAGCTTTACAGGCAAATTAATTTATGCTACTTCTGTATAACGACCATAATACGTATAACGTTGTATCAAGTAAATGTAGTAAAATCTCTATTATATACAGGAAAGTTAGTTCAGCCACGGGCTACAACGGTCTAGAAGTGGACGATATGGACCGTAGTAGTTTCGTAGAAAAAATCATCCCCCACTCAATCATCATCCACACAATATCGAAAAGACTGGATGTGTGGAACAATTTTAAAATGCACTTAGGTAATTAATACTTTGTGCCTATTTTAGTATAGTAGTTTTATTCTTGGAGTACATTGTCTTCACATATAATGATTTAACTAATGTTTCAAAATATTGAAAAACCGATTTTAAAAGAGTAAGTGTGGAGTTTCTTGTCCATTCTTCTCCACACGATACTACCTTTTGGAATGGGCAACTAGAATCATCATTATATTCTATTTGACGTGCAAAAATTCCATTTTAGGTGGTCTAATTGAAATAAATGATTTGACTTTTTTGAATTTTAAAATCTTTCTCCTTACCTAAAGGACTAAATCTCAGCTGCAATAAAATTGTAACGTAGCACTAAGAATTCAATATTTGTACGTGCATACCGCTGAATTTTAAAGACAGTAGTTGCTAAAATAAGCTCAAGTAAACATTTTGTAATGCATATAAGGCGTCAAGTTACCCACGCAACAGCTTATGCTAATACGAGATCACAATAAGCGGACAAACACACGAACAGGTGTCCGCTAAAATTTGCATTACATAAGTCCTGGTTATGGAATAGTTCAAGAGCTGGGGGTGCATCAAAAGAAAATACATGATATATTCTCGATGAATAATATTTTTAATCTATTTTATCTGTTGGTGGCTATTTTTTTATTAATCTATAGATACTAGACCAAACAACATGTTTTCTTTGCTTATTTAAGACTCTTTATTATACCGTAAGATGTCACCATTGATAGATTTTATTGTATAAATAATAACCGTTTATTTAGATAATACACTTCATCGAAAGTCTACCTCTTTTCCTATAGGTCAATGATCCGTGCATTCCTGTCACACTGGACATAAAACTAAACGGGAGATTTGCAACTTTAATATTAAAAAAGAGATGCGAAAATGCAGACTACGAAATTATCTTTTTGACCCATTTTCACTTGACAGAAACGATTGCATCTTTATATATTAGTCTACAGCTAGCCAAGTAATTTTATAGTTGCATAAACATTGCAATTTTACTTTTAAAGACAACCAAAAAACCAGTGCGCTACAACATTCTTAGGCCTTAGATTTCAGCATATCTTTTGTAATCAATTATTGGTTTTTAATGGGCTTTCTGTGCCTATTAACAAATATTAATAAAAAATTAAGTATATCTATTACAGAACTTCCTAATGTTAAATTGTTTAAACCACAGAACAATACAATGTTACGTAAATAATCAAACTAATGATTTATTACACGAATAATTCAATTTGGTAATTCATCTTTTACTTGATTAAGCAATTAATTACGCCTGACGACATGGGTATTATCAAATTTACAGTTTATATACAAAACGTGGGTTCAAGTGTGGGAATGTATTGTCACTATCGTGTAAAATTAGGAAACACGTTTTGTTAACTATTACAGCTTATACATTAGGCAACTATTGATAAAATATTTGAAAGACTTATTTCTTGCTAAAATAATCACATATTTAATTGTATCTATTCGTGATTTTTTTTAACTTCAAGACAAAAAATATGAATAAACAACAGATAAGAGTGTACTACCAAACTTACGCTTAGCCCTTGCTAAAATTTAAAATCATTTATTCATATAGGTATTCAATGTACACTTATGAACGTCAGAAAACAAAATATATGTCACCGTAAAATTGTAAACACCGTTAGATTGTAATCTATCTCGCGAGATTATAAACTGTCGAAAGATTGTGAACCTCAACGAACTGCTTACAATTTAACGTATTATTATTCGGTAGTTATATGAAATTGTTGGAAAGTAAAATTAATCTGTAATTGACCAAAGAAGTTTGAATGATAACTAAGTTAGTGTAGTACAATCTAGAGAGTAGAACGGAAGAGAAGAACCAGAAGAACTGGCAATAAACTCTCCGCCACTATTTTTAATCGCCAAGTTTGATAATGATTGGTTTAAATTGAACGACAGATAGTCTCGTATGACGCTGATTGGAAAATGAAATGTGTTGACTAATCGCAGTTAAGCGAAGCTACTTTCATTCTCAACATTCAGGATAAACAATTTATCCATTTATATACGCAATTTTCGTTGTAACAAGTATTATTACTATATAGCAAAACTAAAGGAAAGGTCAAATACTCATTTAATCGTATAAAAAGTCAAATACAATAAAACAAAAATGTGTTTAAAGTTTAAAGGAAATGTGTAACGTTTTTTTCTAAACTGCAGACATTTAGCTACATTCATGTAACTAATTTATACAAATATAAAGGTATTCATAACGTCTCAATAGAAACCGACCAAAAGCTCCATTAACACGCTGTAAGCTCGTTCTTATCTCAATAGAAGTTAATCAAAATTTAAATTATAACTTCTCAACCATTAAGGATATCTTAAAAGCTAAGCAAGTTGTGTAATGGTTGAATAAACAATTATTTATTGATAATTCATAATTATAGGAGTGAGGTGTGGTTTATTATGGATAATTTTAGTTATACCGTAAGAACGAATAAATACTTGAAGGGTATTAAAAAGCATAATATGGAATATTTTAAAACATGCAGTTTACCTACTACTAGGTGTATAGCTTCAAATGAAATCTCGGTACCGAGGTGTAAGTAAAATTTGGTATATTTAAAAAACTTTTATTCCACAACTCAGAGGTCGTGTGTTTGAACCCTAACTGAGCACTCGTTTTCTATTTATGCGTTTTACTGTGACCTGATAGTGAGAGGAAAAATTCGGTTTAACATGTCTCTCAACTCAAATGACGATGATGAAAACGCTTTATTCATACATACTGACATTAAGATTGGTAACATGTTTCAAAGATACTTAGATGGAACCTCTGCTATGAGAATTCTGGCAATTATGAGAGGGTTAAGTGTGAAACCCGATAATAGCCCGCGAAGTTTATAACATTAAGGGTTTAATTTGATTATAACCGAGTCGATACTTCTATTGTTGTGATTATATCGAGGTTTTAGCCTAATAGTGACACCTCTAGTTAAACACACACTAAATTCTTAACCTATGTTTTTGGACAAGATATGATATTTGATTTTTAATACATTTACGCGAATTTATAACTAATGTTTCTTAAAAGCTTTCCAGCAATCTTTGCAATCAATAGAAAATTTCACACACAACAATCGCTGTAAAACACTGATTTAAATTTCAAAGCACAAATGATTGTTGGTAGTTAAGGTGAGTTTCATCATCGGACATCGAAGTGAAACGGGTAGAATTTCATATTCTGCCGTTCCACAACTGAACGTTCTTTAAGGCAGTTTTTGCCCCGCACCATCACTATGTGGAACCAGCTGCCCACCGATGTATTTCCGAACCAATTTGACTTTGGGTCCTTCAAGAAAAGAGCGTACTAACTCGTAAAAGGCCGGTAACGCACTTGCGAGCCCTCTGGAAATGTGAGTGTCTATAGGCTGTTACATAAAAAAAAGGATTTTGTTTACATAAAGCAGGTATTCTAGTAGTATGTGTTGTAATACATACATAAAGTATGATACACAAGAATTACTTATAAAAAATGCAGTGATAATATAACAAAGGAAGCCTTTTACAAACGTAAGCATAACGGCGGCATTCGAAATGTTCATTGTAATAAAAATAAATGTTACAACCACCCATGACGAATCCCACCAAGCAATAAAAGTGACCCACAAAAATGCATTATTTACCATTATATCGGCAACGACATACGAACTAATTACAAAATCCAACACGCCGGGCACGTAGGTGTAAAAGGTACGGGCGGTAGAGGATTATTTGAAGCAACAGAAAAACTAGCTAAATTCATCGGCCACAATGACCTGTTGGATCAATATTGACCGTGGGCCCTTTCCCACGGTGTCCTGATACAAGTTCTCATCCCTGTCGGTAACAGGGCGCCCGTGTAATGACCAGATCAAACAAATTGGGATACAAATATTGTATCTGATGATTCGGGTACTCGGTTCCAGCGCACAAAAGCGGCTTTTAACTCATAAAAGATGTGGTAATTGGATCGCTTTTTGGCTTTTGATTGTAGTTTAGCATCTTCACGAGTTCATCTTAACATGCAATGATGCGTGGTTATTTTGGATAATGGTTTTCACGTTTACTGGAGTTTATAGTATTCCATATCGGTTAGTTATTCATGTTACGATGTTTTCAATTATCTCAGACGGGTCTATACCTGGGTATAAATGTTTATTATTTAGATTTCCAGTTAAACTGAAACAAGCATAGAGGCAGAATGGAACATTATTAAACCAGACAAACTTTTTCATTCAAATTAAGAAAAATTTAAAACTTCATTATGTAATTAATGAGTTTTTTCATTGTTTATTTATCATACCTAATCAGGTATACAAAATTTGCGGGATAACATGAATTAATTTTCAATTATAGATCGTTTATAGTACGATCATAGTCTGACGTTGAACAAGATTAATAGCGACGCTGTCAAACGCTTTACTTCAAACCAATTGGAATTAGCTCCCGTGAAATATTGTACCTTGTAGATTTTTGCCAAATACTAACACAAAAGCAGGTCAAAAGTTTCACGACGAAATATTTTGAACTTAGTTGGGTTTCTTGTTTTTTGAATCGTCAAATGAGAAAAGCTTTCTTCTGGAACGGGCAAAGCGTCAAATTTCAATGATGGCTTTTTTTATTATAACGATTTAGTGTTATTAATTAGTTTATACCTATAATCATTCTAACTTATATAAAAACAATCTTTTTGCAGTATGATTAATACGTTGGTGTATACTTCTTGAAATTCTCAACCATAACCTTTGTTCAAATCTATGATAATTCAAGAACCACAATCGACAACTTAAACATTGGCTTTAATATACAACAGATATTTCCAACAACCCTCAACAGGTTTGGTAGTTCGACAATAAATTAACACAACGACCTTCAGATCAAGCGGTATATAATTAATTTTAATAAATAGCATTGAAACAAGTAGCCTGATTTGTATTTGCGATAAAACCTATTGAATAAGTCAGATAAGGTGAACAGTTTTGGCGCCAATCGGTAACTATTTTGCACTAATTATCTTAAAAGTGTATATTTAGTAATCTCACATCTTCTTTTTTACCTTCTGGAGGTTAACCGGCGAAACGATATTGATTCTGTATACATTTTTTGCTTTGATTAAAACAACACACTTGTTTAAAGTAAAGCGATCCAACTATTAAATTGATTGCTTAAACGATAAGGTATCACCATAATTATTATTGTTAAGAATAAATAGTACCTATAAGGAATTTTTCTAAATAAGGATAGGTTAAGCACACCTGAGATAAGCAAATGGGTTCAAAATGTCAAGCTCATTATCTTCAGTAACAAACCAAAATGTAAATAAATGATTACCGTTAATCGAAATTCGAATTTCAATTCGATCACTCCGCATGATTAGTTCTTCGCAAATAATTTATCAAACAAAGATATTAAGATAATCCCAGTAGTGACAGTATCGTATTTGACAAATTGAGCGCTTAAGTGGGTTGGAATTATGGTAATTTATCTATTATACATACTTCCAGTTAATTAAGGATGATAGATCATTCGAAAGCTCTTATTACTTTAAGCCTAAATTATTTATTTACATAGGTATGCGAGATATAAAGTATCAATCTGTTGGGTCCTCAGATTTCTCCATCTGCTTCATTGATATATTTTCTTTGTAGGAAGGTAGGTTAGGCATGCATGACATAGTCAGCAAGAAATAATTTCCTTCTTTCCCCTTCCATACGAGCAAATTTAAATTGCCCTAATAAAAAAATACAACTGTTAGTGCATATCCTGGATTGGAGCCTCCAGTTTAAGAGTTGAGAATCGCTATATATTGCTTCATATTTATCAGATACATGCCATTATTGCCATTAACCAAACGCCGTTTGTCTTTCGAGTCACATAAACGTAATTTAATATTGCATCGTTATTCAATAAATAAATAAATTCAAGCGCATGAATAATACATAATCTAACAAGCACTAAGCATTCACAAAACGTGAAACCTTTTAAATAAACATCCATTCAACTATTCATAGTTACTCGTAGTTGTCATAGTTCATCCTCAGACGTGAATCTTGAGAGTCGAGTGTAATTGCAGCAAATCATAATGTTTATAATGCATTTACTTATTCACGTCCGCTTGTAGAACGTGATATTTTGTTAAATGGATTTCAATGGACAACACGAAAGGGCATAAACAAACGAATTGGAACTCTGATTTCATTTGTAGAAGTTCGAAATTCCCTTAAAGCCCGTGTAAATAAGATTGATGCGAACGTTTTTTTAGCGAACAATAATCTTTAAGTTAATGCAGATAAAGTTGGTTTTGAGAAATTGTTCAGCGATATAATTAATGTTATAGGTGCTCCTGCTGCGTTGTTTGCTACAGTTGTCAGTGGTGTAATTCGAATTATCAGTTAAAGTAACGCACAGACCTCCAATTTGATTCAGAGAATTAGTGTACATAGCATTGGTGAGATAACCTGCAGTGCGCTGAGCCTTGATTAATTATTTTGAACTGAAAATATATCGTTTAATATACTTACAATGGGATTCTATAAATGTATACATTTATAAAAAGAACTCGTTCATTCATTTAAGTATTTTATATATTGTTTAAACAATAATATGCTGATTTTTATCAATAACACTGTCAGTAGTCATATATTCCATCAAAAAAGAGAAGAGCCAAATTTAATATTGATTTATGTGTTTTACTTGACTCCAAGGTGCTAAAGCTGTTGAAATCCGGGTGCCAAGTTCCATGTTCACTCAGGATCACATGCAGGCTCATTATTATGTACAATAATACTAACAACACTGTAGAATAAATAAACGTTAATGTAATGTGTCGAGTTGATTTGGGGTCAAAAGTAGCTCGAATTGATTCGATTATCTACTTTATAAAAATAAGTCGGGTTTTCCTTCCTGACGCTATAACTCCAGAACGCACGAACCGATTTCCACGGTTTTACATTCATTGGAAAGGTCTCGGGCTCCGTGAGGTTTATAGCAAAGAAAATTCTGGAAAATTTCAACAGAAAAGCGGGATCACCAAACGGAATGTTACATAAAACGAAGCCATCTGGTGGCGAAACGGAGTTCGCCAAGTTTGCTAGTATTTTGATAATTATGATTCACTGCGTGTTACCAGTTGGGTACTTTTTCTAAACTTTGTTACAAGCAGTTTCCGTTTTAGAATTTTAAAATAATGGTACCAATTAAATATATATAAAATAAGTACATACAACATATTTATAGTATGTAAATGAAGATCAATGATACATATACAAGTAAAACATTTAATTTGTATGTCTGTTAGTACAAAGTAGGAATAAATTTAGTTTTAAAGTTTTACAATAATACCCACTTAATAAGCTAAGTATTATGTATGTTAATTAGTAAAACCTTTGACCTAAGCACACACAAATCTCAGTGCGTCATTCGTAACAGTTTCAAATACTGATATGATCTAGGATTTAAGTCACGTAAAAGCTCAAATTCATAGAACTAATTCACAATCCTTTGAAATGATTAATTTGAGCAAATTCTATGTTAACAGTATTTGGTGACGAAATTCTTGTTGTCTATAATTAAGCTTTATTTAATTTAGCGGTATGCAAAGTCACAAAAATCCATTATTTTTAAATTATTATTTACATGGGCTTAGAAAATCAGTTAAGGTATACAAGTAAATTTAAAAAAATGTTAAACATTTGCGTTGCAGACTCTAATTTTTCCACTAATAAAAAAGTTTGAATTTTACTTTACTTCTTTTCTTTTCTTGTGTATTATAACCAATGTACTTTAATTTGCTATATTTGTTTAAATTAAGTGTTGTTTAATGATTGCTACTTTAAAAGAGTACCGAGAGTTTTTTACGCCGGCTTTTTCTCTCGGCTTACACCCTCTGTCTTTTGCCGATGAGTAGGGATGTCTACCGATTCAAATTTAATGACATGGAATAAGAGATACCTGTATCTTTTAATATTCCATAGTAAACATATTTTATATTTTATTGCAAAAAAAGGTTGCAACCCTAATTGTGTTGTTAAACTATTTCCCCTAACACAAGGAATACGTGTGTCCTAATAACTGATTTCCTTTCTTGTTCCAGATAATTCTCCAATCAGACGCAACAAGACTTTAAGGGGAGCAAAATTAACAAGGTAAATGGTATTAAGTTAGAATAAATTGGATACATTTGTAGCAAAAAGGTTAACAAAAATAAATTTATACTATTATATTTTTAATATTATTTCGCAATTTTCATAAATTACATGTAGTAGGAGCCTTATAAATTGTTATTATTATATGACGAAAAAGAGCTTCCAAACTAGTCCAGGCGACTTGGTGTAATCGAACCTACTTTTGGAAGTAGTTTAAAAATAGATTACACAATCCCATAGATATTTATAAACAAAACACTTCCCTCTAATTGCCGCGACGAATTATGTGAAACAGACACTTGTAAAACTGGCACTAGACAATTGTCACCACTAATCGTTGGAGTTTTGACATCACTTTACGTTGACAAATGATATGGCTTGTCACCAAGCGTTAATTTGTCTGACTGTGTTCGCCGCGGCGCTTTCATTATATCGGGGGCTCAATTTAGATATAATGGTGCGGATCCTCTGCTACATTAACTTGTAACATGTTATAGCATTTTTTTTCGTTTTTATTCAGTTTTTGAAAGTTTACAATTAAATGTGTTATTTTTTGTTTAAATTTCGTCTGTGGACCGATTTGATGATTGAAAGATTAAAAATTGGTTTAGAAGCAAAATGTATTTTTGATTATTTAACTATGATCTATTCTTAAAAATATATCTTATTTTTTATAGTTGGGATTGTTTTTATTTATTTTAGGGATTTTCTTACCTACAGCTTCAACATTTTTATAGTTCTGTTAAAGTTTTATAGAATCCTTTAGCTATAATGTATGAAATAATTAAAATAAACGTGAACAATATTCACGTATAATTAAGTATTTTCATACTAAAATCATCTACAAGAATGACAAAGACGTTCGTCACAAATCATTAATCTGTGTGAACCTTTACAATATCAACATGTCTCAATTTAGAGACTTAAATGACGCGTGACTCTGTCGAAAGCTTTGAATGAATCAATCCGATGTTCATTTATTTTCAACACTTTCTTATGTTTTTGATCTCTGCTTAAGTGACAGCTCGGTATAGTGGTGTCATTGTTAATGACATCTTTTTATTTTGTCTGTCCTGTGTTGTGACATTATTTAAAACTCATTTGTTTGACAGGGCTATTAAGCAACTTTTCGGGTTTAAAAACGTTAATTGCAAGACAATTAACAAAGAAGAATATTGTTGGGCTTACAATTTGTGGTTTAGTAACTATAATCTTAAACTGAAAAAAATTAATTGTTTCCGAAACATATTGTAATCCTAGAATATTTAACAATATTATTAATATTTTCGCAACTTGTGGCTTTGTATATAATTTTTTTATCAAACATTTTGTGTCCCACAAATGATGGGACAAATACACATTCCACAAGTGATATACGAACACAAACGAACGAAGATCAATAAACACCACTTTACCATAATTAAATTTGAATACTCTTCAATGAGCGTTCCTATCAAATCTTAGGTCAAGTTCACATAACGCCTTTTGATTGGCGTAAATTAATACCAATCCGTTCGTTTGCACAACTTTCAACCACTTGTACCTAATCGTTACTTCGCTATTCTTTTAAATCGTAAGTCTAATAAACCAGGCTTTGAATCGCTTGACCGTATCTGTTTCAAGCAAATGTAAGTTTGCTAAATGAGCTTTCATCGTTGACTGATTATTTACATTATCAACCTTATTGCACGATGATAAAGTCTAGATTGAGGTTAGACAGAGTCTAGTAAATGCGTCATCTCTCATTATTTGATGTTAATGAAGTTGACACTTGTTACTTTCATTGTCAAGTTTGTTGTTGTATGTATTCGAGAAAATATGTTTAGTAAAATGTATGTTGGTTTAATGATATGTCTAAAATTTATGGCCTTTAAACCATCTCTTCTTAATTTATCTCAAACAATAACTTAACTTTCTTGGCGAATCCTTTAAGGTCTCTGCAGTGAGGCTATGGCATTCACTCCCCGTCCCAATTCGCTTAGCTTCTTCTCTATCTTCCTTTAAATCTTTACTGAACAAACATTACCTGTCCACATTGCATGCCTAACTTTCGTACTAACTGATGTGAAACTGTTCTAAAATTATCGTGATTCCGGCGCATTTTTTTAAACATTGTGATCTGATCACTGTTTACTTGCTTTATTTTGTTCCATTCGTTTTGTCTAAATAACTTTATGTCTTATGTATTTTTACACTACTTTCTTACCTTATCTAATATTTTCACCGTGATTGCCTACAAGTAATCGTTCGATAGCGATAAGGCCACTAGTTCATTTCAGTTTCAGTTCCTTTTCATTTAATTATGTCAACTGTATTATATTTCTGTATGCAACGAAGTGGTAAAATGTAAATAAACAAAATGTTGCCTATTTTTATACATTCCTTTTCTTTTTTTTTTAAAGGGCAAATAGACAGGAGGCTCATCTGATTTTAATACCAGAGTGCCTGCGTGTCTGCGTGGAATGGAGATTTTTATTAATTCAGATTTTATCTTGCCATGACAATACAGCCTTCAGCGTGTTTCATGAAACCCTATATGATATAAAGAGTGCAACGATAAATAACAATGAGCGTGGATCGTTCGCTCAATATTCGAAGAACACCGGAGTGGATGTTCATTACTGTTCGCGTTGAGTAACACAATTGATACACTTATCGATTGCTTTGGGGTTCCATAGGTAGGGCATTTTGTTTGTTGATTTTATTGATTGACTGTGGGGCGTTTCTTGTAACTAGCGAATATTTTGTAAACACTGATTTGTATGTCGTATTATAAATTAAATTAGCCACGTGGGTTTTTAGGGTTTTTTGCAAAGGCTTTTTCTAACCTCTGCAATAACGGTTATGTTTCAGTTGATTTACCTATATAAAACCACAATACTTCCAATGAATCTCTATCTATTGGTGAGAACCTATATATAGATATTAGATCCTTATATGTGAGGGTTTAGACAGCTTTGTGTTGTTGTAGTGAAACATCGTTTTTAAATGAATTGCAGTTACAACTATGTTGTTAAATCGTGATATAATAAATATGTGGTTTGAAATTTGTTCACAAGCATGTAAAGAAACATGTAAGGAATATTTTAATAATCTCCACCTTATTTATTTACATTTAACTAAAGTGTTTATAGTAGAGTATAATAATAACAATTTATTCATGCAAAAATATATGTAATTTATTCTTCAATTCCTGTTATGAAAACAATTTGAGACGTAGTTACCTCTAAGCCAAGATCGCGAATGACCTTTCCCATCTGATGGATTCCAAATTTTATAGGATTATTTATTAATTATTTTTCTATGATACGGAACCGCATCAAACCTTTGGCCGCGTAATGTAGGTGTATCGCGGCCGGTGGTCGGTTCCCGCCGATCGTAAACATAACGTATTGTCGTATTCACACTGTGCACTCGAGACTGTGACCTTGCTACATATTATTATATTTATTGAGTTTTGGTGGTCGTTGTGGTGTGGTAGTAAGGTAGCCCGCATGCCGCCGAAATAAATAAAAGAAAAATACGGGGATCGATATCACAAATTAAATGCCGTAAAAATAACATGTTATTTTTCTTTTGACGTTAAACTTGTGTAAACCGAATAAAGCGTGCCTTTCATTAGAATCAAATCATAGTTTGTCATATTTTCATTAATAATTTAAGTCATTTTTGTATGTCACGGTTTCTATCAAACATATAAAATTCTCGGGTCACTATGTTCGTTTTCATACTCCTCCGAAACGGCTCGACCGATTCTCATGAATTTTTTTATGCTGATTCAGTAGGTCGGAGAATCTGGTACTATCTGTACTACTCTAAATCTAAATCTAATATACTAACCTTGCCAACCCCCAAGTGATAAGGGGTGTCCACCCCAAAAATTGTTTGTATTTTTTATGATACTGCATATAAAAATACAGCATACAACCCCTAATTTTCTCCCCTCTACGATCAACTCCTATTTTTTATTAAGTAGATAGTTATGTTTCCTAGAAATAATATAAATGGCAAAACAACGTTTGTTGGGTAAGCTAGTTGTCTATAATTTTTTTCTCTTCTATTCCCGCGCCTATTGTTTTCGTAGAAAATGGTATTCTTTTATTCTATATACATTCCCTTTTTTGTAATTTGACATTTTTGATATAACATTTATTTTTATTTATACACTTCACTTCGAATTTTAGAACAACGTTGTTTTTTATCCCACTGTGTTACACGAATGCGATTCAAAAATCTTTTGTTCTTTGTTAAAAAGTCAAAAACAATAATAATTAAGTACAGTCAAGCGGATAAATCGATGGGGAACTAATTGCTTTATCTGTACGGCTACACCTTCTGTTATCTTGATCACTGATTCATATCGAGTGGCATCTGATACAATGGTATCGTCACTTGAAAAAGTGTTTTTGTATGTCAATGTTCTTTGTTCATATTAAAGTTTCTGAAGTATTTTTTAACTGCGTGTAACATGGTATGTGTTTTATGCGTCATTTAAGAATTTTGGGATTCTTGTTTTCAATATCGAGGTATTTTGAGTCAAACAACAGAAAATAAGTTACTTGTTCATTATTTATAAGAAGATTTTTTTATAGGAGGCACTTTTCTTGATGGAGCCTAAGTCGAATTGGTTCGGTAGAATATTCGATGTCGAATACTTCAGTGGGCAGCTGGTTCCACACAGTGGTGGTGCGCGTCTGCCTTTAAAATTGCTCAGTTGTGGAAGGACGGATGTGAAGGTGATACGGGTCGAATACCACTTTTCTCGTATGAAGAATTTTATTTGTGAAATGAGTTAATGAAATGAGCAGAAATCTTCCTTCCCATTACATCATATATCTGGTCATGTCCAATTTTCTTGTTTGTAATAAATTAGTATTTTCAGTAGAAACTAAATTTTTAAGTGGAACCTAAAAATAGGCGATTTAAGCTTTGCTTAAGTTATAAACATTGAGCCACTATCCTAAATTGCAAGTAAAATTCTAGCTAGAACCATTTAATAAAACAATACAAACTATAAAAGTCAACCATTAAATACAGAATTATTAATCTCTAAGTCACAAACTATTAACAATTTTATATCCCATTTTCTTTATTAAAGTAATAAAATGAACGCTGATTCACGCGACCGTACTAGATAATAATCTTTTACGATTGTGTCTCAATTGCCTTGCCAATTCCCGATGCATTAAGCTTTTGATGGTACCATCAATTATATTTATTCCTTTTTAGCCGATTGAACGGATTAATAACTGGGAATTAACAAACTCCACTAATAAACTTGTGGCAATGTCCAGCAATGCAAGCTCGTAGTGAATGCAAAGAAACTAAAAATTAGAACCATTGTATTTTCCACACAAATATTTCAGTGTAACCGGCAGGTTGGGATGTCTTTGATCCCTTGTAGGATGGAAGGGCTTTGGTATGGGTTGCTACTTGTGTGGAGACGTTAGCCTCGTCTCACCTCCCACGGACAAGCACAAAAGCTAGCGCAGCCGCAGAGGAGGCGGAAAATAATAAACGGCTCAACTATAAGAGTCTTTCCTCCAACTATAATGTGTTCCCTTTGGAGTAGAGACTTGGGCCGTGGGGTTCAAGGGCACAGGCGCTAATTAAAGATTTATGTGTGCGTCTGGAAGATAGTACCGGTGACTCCAGTGCTTACCTCACTCAACGAATAATTATCGCAAGATAACGAAGAAATGCTGCCAGCATTAAAGGTACACTGGCACAGGGACCAAAGTTATTGAATTTGTTTTAATTTTCTAATTACTATTATTATTACTATGTAGGTTAGATATATTGTAACGACTGTATATTTGTGTGTCTGTAGTAAAAAAGTAGTGTTACATCTCATCACACAAAATAAGATAAGACCTTAAAAATGCGTGAATAGGTGTGTGTACTTACACTCTGTATTTGAGTGTGGCTGAGATTAGTTATAAGCCTGCTTTGTGTCTGTGTTAGTTTTAGGAACCTCAGAGTCAAAAATATGTAAGGCCTCTGTAACATCTAAACGCGGTGACGTAGTTTTGAAGTGTTTTTCACTCAGCTTAGAGGCGATATCGCATCCAGGCTTCACTTAGTTTTACAATATAGTTCATACAATGAAATCTGGTCACGCAATTTGCGCTTTATGCCTTTAAATAATTTTGCACGTGGAATAATCAATAACACGTCTCTTAATTAAACTGAGTAATTAATCACTATATCACAAAATCTAATTAAAATGTTAATTGTTAAAATGAATAATCATTAAAATAAACAGCGCAGTAGCTGTCTGAGCTTCCTCGTTTTCATATTAGTGTCCTTATTTGTCGAAAACTAATTTATTTTATTATGTGTTAAACATGTAACTAAATTAATTTATACTTTGCGAGATACAAATAATTTTTCAGCATCTAAAATAAGTGGCACTACAACCTCTTTAGGTCTTGGCCTCAGATATCTGAATCTGTTTCATGATCATTTTTAAATCTAATAGGCAAGTAGGTGATCAGCCTCCAGTGCCGGACACATCCCATCTACATTTTGAGTCTATGACATGTCGGTTTGGGGGCGTCCATAAATTACGTGAGGTGATTAAGGGGGGGAGGGGGTCGAGACAAATCTCATTTAATCTTACGTTGGAGAGAGGGGGGGTCTCGGCAAATATCACGCAATTTTTTTTCTGATGAAAACAAAAAACTTAGGAAAACGGTTGACCCCGCCATCTCTGCAACTTCCCGCTAACTCCATACCTAAACGGTCAATATTTCACTTTTTTTGTTTTAGTCGTAAATAAAAGCACGAAGCCAATTTTTTTTTCTTTTTACAATAACAATCCAACGCGTTTACGTAAGAAACCCACATTTTGTAAAATCTCACGTGAGATTGGGGTATGAGGGAGGGGGTTGAATAAAATCTCACGACATCTCACCAGGGGGGAGGGAGGTACAGAAAATTTAAAAAAACACCTCACGTAATTTATGGACGCCCCCTTTCCTCACGATGCTTTCCTTCAACGTTCAAGCAAATGTTAAATGTTAAAGCCGGGGATCAAACGTACGACCTCAGGTATGAGACTTGAGAGTCGCACGCTGAAGCCACGCTAGGCCAACACTGCTCAATCGTGTAATTTTTAATATAGTATATAAATATTGGTACGTTTTTCATCACAAGCAATGAATATTGAATATAAGACGACCTGGGGGCCTACCATGAACTTTCTTAAAACGATCCTTTTGAGATGCAGCGGAGTTTAGGTACCTAAAGTCAATAGCATTTTTTCGTACCATGACCGCCTATAAGCTGAAACGTATTAGCATCGCAAGACCGAATGAAAGAACGATAATTTTGTTTGTGGTTTCTGAGTACGTTTAGAAATTTAACTTTCAAACTTACTTCGACAGATGTTTCTATGAAAATAAATAAAATATAAAATTATTTTAAATAATTCAACAATTACAATATGCTATTATGTCTTAATATATATATTTATTTTATATAAAACTATTCTTTTGACATATTTTAAACGGAAAGTTCTCTGGTGCTATGACAGTTGACACTTATTATTTTTAAACGTTACTTTCAAATTTTAATAGGAGCTTTCAATATTTTGGTGTTTACAAAATTTCGGTTTTAGAAATATTATATATTTACAAATTGTTTAACTTATAAAATAATGGTATGGGGTAACTATTGTTCACAAATTTGTTTATTAAAAATAAATCCCTATAACGAAGTGAATTACTGATATAAAACGCTTTGCAAAAGATATTACAAATCAACTTATTACTCTAAAATCATAAGTAACTATAATAAAAATTAATTCCTTCAAATTCTACAAACTCAATTTATACGTTAACTAATTCATATAATATAAATAAATATACTTTCTTTACAGGAAAGTAAGTAGTGGTAGTGACTACAACCTTCCATCTCCACTACAAAACTTCGATGTATGCACAATGCAAAATGTTTTCTATCAAATGAAAGATTATTATTATGACGAACCACCAAATTATGCCAATAAAGGTTAATAACAGTACATTTCAATGTTTAAAACTATGTTTACCTGGGTCAACAAGTATCTTCCTCAAGGACAAGACACGACGATTAGGTTAAAAGACGAGTTAACATAACCTGGAATAAATCCTGGAGCAATAAAGAAACCCTTAAATCAGAATTTTAAAACTTAAGAAAAAATAATGGACTCATATTTAATACCTTGTCTGACATATGGCTTCCAGACATGGATTTACAATAACTACACCAAAAACAAAATACAAGTGTGCCAGAGAACGATGGAAAGGAGTCTACTAAACATACAAAGACAACATCGGATGAGAAATACAGAAATAAGGAAAACAACAAAAGTAGCTTTAGACAAAAATGTAATCGATCGGGTCTTACTGCTCGCATGGACAAGGAAAAATGGACACAAAGGGTAACCTGGTGAGAACCAACAAAAAGATTAAGAGGTAGACCAAAGTAAAACTGGATTGTTGAAATAAAAAGTAAAGCTGGTGAAAACTGGACCACCAACGCAAAAGACAGACAGATGTGGAGCAAAATGGAGGAGGCCTTTACCCGTAGAGGGGTCCGTAACGATTTAATGATACTTTATAATGAATTATAAAAATGAATTTTGTTTTTGATTCTTATTAATTTATTTATCATTTCAAACTTATATACATTGAAATTATTAATTATGATTGGAATATAATTTAAAGATTATAAATAATAATATTGTATTTTTTAATGCATGCACATATAATGTAATAATTAATCATATGATATACTTGTTTAATATGTTATTCATTATGGAAATAAAGAGGCTATAATAATAATAATAATTTTCTTTACATCTTAACCTGACAAAATTGCTAAATTGAGACTATATGAATAAATGTTTATAACCAATTGAACATTGCCTGAAGACATCTTTTTCTATCTTGATGGAGTCATCCTAACATAATAAATACTATTATTATAATATTTTTAAATGGCTTATTATTTAGATATTATAAATTTAAAAATACCTATGTTTTTTTAAACAACAAAGAGTGGAGGAGAATAATACAATTCATGAACATAGTGAGGAAAAATTTTATTATAATAAATATCTACTAGTAATATGGCATTCTTATTTATTGTAAAATATGATATTATATTGGGGGTTTATGTTTTTGTTAGATATGCATAAATAATTAATTGAATATTATTGAATAATGTGCAATTATTTGTAGGTACACTGAAATCTTCAATGAATCAAAGTCAATAATCTATAGTAAATTATAAACTCAATATCTACGAAGTCGGAAGGGCATTGCCGTCTTGTTTCTCATCTCCGTCTATATTTTAATAATTTATTTATAATCACACTCTAAACTCAAAATATCGGAAATATAAAAAATATATTTATTTTTTTCCTATATTAGCCATAGTAGATAAATCTTATTATTTTAACTTTATTTACAAGTTTTAATGCAAATATTGAATTTTATAGGTTCTAAACTATTATTTGGACATTTCGATACAAAAAAGGTGAACAAAAAGTAACTTTTTTAGAATCGCTTATTCTGTCATAGTTGGAAGGCGCAACTGTCAAATTTCGGTTCAGCCGAGCGGTCATGGTACGGATTTTCATACAAATTGAACGAACGAAATCTGATAATCGCTAAGGTCACGTGGGAACATAAACTGTCTCGTTTTTTCGATGTCATGGTACGAATTAGCGATGCATCTCAGTTGTAGGTTGTCAATAGGCTCGCAATAAGAGTTCATGGTAGGCCCCCTGGGCTTTGTTTTCCATTCGGAACACATATTATGATTTAATTTGGTAACTCAAAGAGCGGGTGATATTTCTATGTCATTTCTGCTTTATTCTTCTGCTTCTTCTTTCTGCATGTAGAACGTCTATAGCCCCAGAGCTGAGTTTGGATCCCTATTACCAATTATTTATTAATTCTTCATGTCATGGCAGAAATGTCGTCTTTATGTCAAACAAAAGTTGTTGGCAATGTCTGTTTATAATTATGTTTATATGCCGATGAACACCGAAAAGAGATATTTATATATCCAATAGTTTTTGTGAAATCAAGTAAAACAGCTTAATTCTCAAGTTGCGACAGTATTAAAAACCGGTGTAGAAAAATAATGTTCGTTTTCGCTTGAGCGTAATTACAGCGCGACGCCGCGGCGTGAAGGTGTGAAGACTTGTTGACGAAACGTCAGCCGTGAAAACCTTTTTAATTCCAAGAATGTTTATAAAGACTCGTTTATAATAACTTTGACAATATACTTGCAAGTGGAATTGGTCAAGACTTAGATAAAATGGCCCTTATGATTAAGACACGAGGGCGGTACTCGGTTGTTTAGTTCTACTTTGCAATGTTTTGTTCCATACACGATGGAACATTCGTATAAAGTTATAAAATTGGAAATTACAATAATTTTTGATCTTTATGACTTTTCATTTTAATTTTGCGATATGAACCCAAAAGCTTCTTTAAAAAATGTTTGTCCAGGATAAAAGGAGAAGAAATGTGTGATCTTATTTATATATAATATATATTATTTTATATATAAATAAGATCATTTATTGGTAATCCATATTTATCCAGTATTTATACTAAAGTAACTTAAGTCTTGTTTTTGCTGTAATAATGTTTGATCGTATTTTATGCTTAATATACAAACATATGCCATGGCTTATTAGAATGTCCCAAAGTATATGAAGAGAATCTCCCTTCTTCTGTAAGTGCCTCTCCATTACTGGAGGTTAGCCGCCAATCTCTTGAAGCGTGTCTTGTCCTGTGCCAGATGCAGCAACTCTTTCGCAGTCGCAATACCCGTCCACCCCCTAACGTTGTGAAGCCATGATTTGTTACTTCTACCAACACGCCGCATACCCTAGATTTTACCCATTATAATTAATTAAAGGAGTTGGTAGCGGTGTTTAATGATCTGCATTAAATTTTTCGGCATTCCAACTCGTTTAAGAACTCGTTAGAGACCTTCTGGATCCAGCTTATACGAAGCATGCGACGATAGCACTACATCTCAAAAGCTTCTAAGCGCCGATAAATCTCAGATCCGTCCTCAATTCTTTTTATATTATATTTGCCATGCCTTTCAAAGTACGTACGTACATGTATTTATTTATCATAAACGTGTTTGCATTAAATAAAATACCAATAAGCTTAAGTGAATTTTTAATTCTGTTTGTGTTATTATCTTATAAGAATTTTCACGATTATATATAGTATGTGTATGCCTTTACATGCGAAAAATTAATAACCACACACGTCAATGTTGACACGAACACAGATTGTTTTTACCTTAACCATACAGAAATCATTTCACCTTACCGTTATCCAGTCAAGCATGTCCTTGCGAAAGAATTTGTATCGTCAAAAACCATATTTGTTAAGATTTTTATGGCTGAAATGTTATCCTAGGTATCCTAAATAAATTCATTCTTCATGACCTTAAAAACTGTAGTGGGCTCGAATCCTAGCTTCCAGGTTTTACACATTGAATAACCACTTGACTGTCTAGTCCAATAAAGTTTCCAGTAATAATAGAGTGGACGCCAAGCGACAAAAACCATGCGGTCGTGTGGTCTAGTCCCGATGCATGCTACTCCGCTACAGAGGATTTAATGGACGGAATCCCACCCGATTCTACTTTTATACAGGTTTAAAGGTGTGCCCGTCATTTTGTGATATGATACTGACGAAATCGTAGTCAATAGCTAGTTCAGCTGACTCAGCGCTAACTCAGCTGGCCAGCTTACCCGACAACGCAATATTTATTGTATGTAGGGGGCAAACGGGCAGGAGGCTCACCTGATGTTAAGTGATACCGCCGCTAATGGACACATTCAATGCCAGAGCGCTTGCAGTTACGCCTGCCTTTTAAGAATTGGTACGTACTTTTCTTGAAGGACCCTAATATCTGAACGCTGATAACTTGTTTACGAATTATTAAACAAAATATCTAATTGATATGCATTGAATTACTTAGCGCCTCGTTGTCACCTCATCAGAGGAAATTGATGCCGGCGATTAAAGTGGGGCCGTAATGATAACGTAGCGAAAATCAATTTGCTGTGACGGATCGCAGCGTCGAATGCGCCTACGCCGATCTCAATTCTATAATATATTACAGTGACTTTACGTTATTACATTATTCTATTTTAATTGAGCTCGGAATTATCTTTTGTGGAAAACAATTGATCGAAACGAATGCTTTAAAAATACTACAAATATTAATAAAAAAAATACAGGATGCATATTCTTTGTGCATAACGCCATGAATAAAAAATATTTAATTAAATGAGTGTGAATCGACAACGATCATTTCCCGACAATTCCAGACTGAACCGGTGTAGTCATCAAACCACTAACTAAAAGGAACCATAGAGCTTATAAATATAACAATGCTCTTTTAAAAAGTTGCCATAAAAAAGCAATTATTGAATTTTCCAAATGGGAAAAAAATGTTTTTTACACTCCGAGATTTAATTCCGTAGAATTCTGACATTTCATAAGTATTGCTACTAAACAAGTTCTCCACCAAATTTTACTTATTTGAGGGCAATAACAAAAATGTTACGTATAATTTGTTTTACTTACAAAAAGGTTAATCTAAATATGTACCTACTCAGTCACCTAATACAAAAATAACAAATATTTCATTTCACAAACAATATATCGAATTAACTTGCATTAATTTATTTTATTTCAGCTGGCATCACTACCTACTAATTCCAGGTTTAGTAAACCTTTAAAAAAAAAGAAAATGTTATCTTTACTTGTGCGTTTTTTACTGTTTGTGATGAAAAGCAACGTAATTACGACTCGCCGTTAAAGTCAGATGTTCAGACTCGTATTGAAATTTAAAAAATGTGCCCGGCCAAAAAGGTTTGCCATCACTGACATGTTAAAAAATCATAGCTTAATTGATATAAATATTAATCATAAGAATTTAATTTAGTTTTGTTTGAGTTGCCTCTGTAGCATCAGGTGTTATTTTCACAAACTTGTTACCGTGTGGAGTTTACGGGGTAGCCGAATATTATTCTTAAGGTAAAATCAATCATTAATCAAGGTAAAATTGATGTTTGAATCTTTCAACGTGAAAACGTGTTATTTTTGAAGTTATACTTCTTTAGGCGCGTTATGAAAAATTGATGAGAGTGAAATTTTACGATGCGCGCGCACCGTGACACAAAATTATCAGTATGAAGTTGCCCACTAACGAATTCTTTTTAAACCAGCCGGGCGCCGAGGATGCGCGAGCGAGATGGGAATAAGACAATCTACAACTCTACAAGTAACAAGAAATAGAATATGCGTGAAGTTAGCAGCTATGCCAAGAACTTTGAATGACCATAATGACCTTTTAAACACATAAAGGAGTTTTAATTATTTTTTCAAAGAAATTTAGCAATGCTTTTTCACAAAGACCTATTGTTACTTAGTTTAATACATAACTAGTTATTAAATTGAATGAATAATATAATAAAATAATAATAATTATTAATATTAATTAATAATTGAATAATTAATTATTTAATATTTAAAAAAAAATAAAGAAAGCCAAAGAAGTATAACTTCTTACGCGCGTACATAAGTACACGCACCCTTTTTTAAGTAAGCGATAGAATTACGATTATCTTACCTATGCATCACATAATAAAAATAACTGTTAGAATTACGTTCAGTTCTAAAGATTTATAACTCTACTTAGGTATATCCGGAAGCACCACTCGTTACACTTGCCACCAGCAAATCTCGTGACCCAATCATGGGTATTATGAACATGACTTGGTCGTAGTGTCGTCAACCCCAATTATTTCTCCGTTCATAAAGGATATTCGTGATAGATGTGATAGAAAACTGATACGTTTTTCTATTACACACGGAAGATTAGTATTTTTAGTTAACCGGAATGTCCAAAACGCACATAAATCGAACTTCGATTAAAAACTTCTATAATAATTATCTTGGCTTTAACAATAAAAAATATATAATTATCTGAAGACGCCTAGCTGCATTTTCAATATATTCATATTTTCTATAGTATCGTGTTAACGATGTGTGATTTCCCTGCGATGATCACAAAGGTTTAAAGAGCAAAACTCGAGTAACGGAGTGATGTAAGCGATATCTGATTTCCATCATATATTTCGTAAGGAGAGCGATATAATCATGGCATGTTGTCTAAAAGCGTTCCCGTGTAACCGCTGATGTATAGTCTGTGGTCATAGGTTATAGAAAATCAACATTTATTTGTATACGTTTGAGCAGTTTTTGAGGCTATCTTAAATTACGATTTGCAATGAGGAAAACTATCTTATATAATATTATTACGGATAATAGATTACTGCCTTTTTAATCGACAAATTATAACAACGCAGCATAACCTGCATTAGTTCAAATTTGCTAAAACAATAACATGTATGGGCTGACCTAATTCTTAGGTAAAAATAAAATATGACAAGAAACGCTCAATTAATGAAAATAAGTATGCACCACAGAATTGTTCGTAGAACTTTTAGTTTGGTAGAATCTCCGCAATAATGCGAAATCTTTTGCTTGAAATATTGTGCTTATTTTAAATATAAATGGCTTAATTATCAAACATGGATTGAAATCACTTTTTGCATAAAAAACTTCGTAGCCATGGTAACCCAGACGGTTTTGCCGTCTTACAAAATTCTATTGATCTATATTGTAATTTGTTACAGACGAAGTCGCGTTTATTAAGTTGTTTTATACCAGTGAAATATCTACGATAGTTGCCGTGGTATTTAGCCTCGAAAGGCCGGCTACTGGGCCTATTCTTTTGATTAATCGCAACCAGATTGCAAATGCGCACACCCGCGGCTATGTACTTTGCACTTTAGGCTCTTAATCATCAGGCTTTATAATATATATATACAATATACATACTTCAAATACGATACTTAAAATAAAATACTGTTGACTAGTAACTATAATTGTGAAATAATAAATGTCTATTACACGATAAATGCTCAATCTCTTTTCCGAGTAGCTCCAGAATGTTTCCTTAACCCAGGTAATTTCTATATAGATCCAGGTATCCGATTAAAATATTTTTTTAAAATAAATATTAACCTATATCTGCAATATTCTTACAAATATAAAGAAGATAACTGAAACTGTAACAAGGATACTACGAGTATAATAGCTTAAATAAAATGTTAACCTAAGCTGTAAATAAAAATAATAACAGACAATAAATAAAAACACTAAAATTTAAAAAAATTGGCCCCTCTGGCATAGTATCCCTGGTGCTGGTACCATATTCTCGCTGTACATTCGTTGATGGAAACCATCAGATCTGGGTTAACTGCCTACTAGGAAAATATTAAATACTGTAACTTACATTTAAGAATGCGCTAAAACTTGAATAACCAAATATTAACAATATATTCTGTTACCGTAAATGTTTCTTGGTTTTTGGTTTTTATATAAAATGACGAACGTTTTTATACTGAAAAATACATACAAAATTAACATATTTTATGCAAATCTTCCGCTTATAGATGGTTATAATCGTCATTCGTGCGCATCTTATGAGGGTAAACACTTGAAATGGAATGTATTGAGTTAATATATGAACACAAATAAATTCTTTGTTAAAAATAATAAATCTTTTATTTGCAAAGAAAATGGTATATGCAGATTTATAAACCGTTCAATCAGCCATATAAAAATAGGCTTGGAAATGTCATATTAATTATCATGAAACAAGAACAGTTAAATTATTTATAATTGTTGTCAAAACTTATGGTCTAAATACTCTCCTACACTATAAATGCACGTCGCATTAATTTTAATACATTAAAATCCTAATAAACCTAAATCTAAAAGAATGAGTGTTAAGGTATATGTATTTGAAGATCTAGCTTTAACAGTACACTTCAACTTAATGGGTTAGTCGTATTTGATCTTGAGAACCAACCCTGGGTTGGGCATTAAATGTTCTATTTAAAGATTATGAGAATAATTAAATTAAAATTAAAAAGTGTTGCCTAGCAGTGTTGGCCTAGTGGCTCCACCGTGTGACTCTCATCCCTGAGGTCGTAGGTTCGATCCCCGTGCACCAATGGACTTTCTTTCTATGTGCGCATTTAACACTTACTCGTACGGTTAAGTTATGAGACCAGATCTAAAGAGGTTGTAGAGCCACTGCTTTATTCATTTTTTGGGTCCCATCAGTAGTTAATACTCTTGTAGAAAGTAATATCCACATACAATATTAGTATATCTTTCTTAATTTATATGTTTTAAGATCGACTTTAACCGATTATTTGTCCTCATCATGTCGCTATTGTTTAATATTTAAAAAGGATAAAATGCTACATAAATCCCATGCCTTTGTAAGTGGGACACCTGAAAGATATCGTTTTGTATACGCTTATAAAATATGTAAAGTGTTCGCAAGTTCCCAATGTCAGTAGTCAGTGGTAACGTCATAACGTTGCATGCAACGGCGCCAACATTAACGCCCCATGACGAATTGCACATCACAGTTAAAGCTTGCAAATCCTTTACAACGATTCCTTGATCTGCGATTGATTTTATATCCCAATTTAATGGAGCTTACTTTTTATATACAGGGTGTCTCAAGAGAAAGTTCAGATTTTGTTGATCGATTTAAAAAAAAGTAAGTCACGTATCAAAAAAGTGTTTATTCATTATTAAAGTACCTACTCATTTTGGGAATTTATTTCTTAAAATTAATACCTTCCAAATGTAGACCCTCGCGTTCGCGGCACTCATTTAATCGAACAATAAAATCACTCACTGATGTGACTCAGTGATAGCTGCCATTTCGTGACGGATATTTTCTTTGCGCCAGAGAAGTCGGCTTATTGGCGTAGACTTTAGATTTAAGATAACCCAATAAGAAAAAATCTATAAACTTTCTTTTGAGACACCTGTTAAGACAAATGAAAAGGTGATAAAAGAAAATCTTTGTTAAACAGTCGTGCTCGTTTATTTTTTTACATTTTATAATTTTGAGAGGTTGAAAAGAGTTAGGGCATATCTGAACTGAAGCGCCACCTCGTAAATGCGCGACACGCCTACCAAATTCTTGCCAGCCAGTGCCCAAGCGAGGTCCATTCAAAACAAGGGATGCTGATTCATCCCTACAAGTACCGGACTCGATCTCCCCTAGCTCTTACTACAACAGCCAACGGCCCGGTCTGTGAAGGATACTTGCTGTGTCAAGTATCTTCACAAACTAACAATGTGCGTGGAGTGGCGGACGCAACCTTATCACGTGTCGGGAAACGAATAAGGCTTTGCTGTTGCCGCATCTCTCCTAGGGGGATTTTTCTAGCGCCTTGGGGTTTTGGCGGGTAATGCGAGTCCCACATAACCCTCCCGCACTAACAAAGCCCCCGCTCTGCGGAAGAATATGCGCAATGCATTTCCACAATTAAAAAACAAATTCAATTACCCACTTAGTTTCTTTGCGGCTTGATCCCTTGGCGAGGTTCATCATCGGACGTCAAGGCAGAATACAAAATTCCATTCGTATCTCCTTGCAGTCTGTCATTCCACAACTGAGCGTTTCTTAAGGCAGTTTTTGACGCGCACCACCACTATGTGGGACCAGCTGCCCACTGAAGTATTTACGAACCAATTCGACTTAGGGTGCTTCAAGAAAAGTACGTACCAATTCACCAACCTTGCGAGCATTCTGGCATTGCGAGTGTCCTTTGGCGGCGGTATCGCTTAACATGAGGTGAGCCTCCTGCCCGTTTGCCTCTATTACATAAAAAAACAAAATAAAATATCTGACCACACAACTAACATATATAACAATTCTGATCTTGAATGAAAATATGGCACCAACAATAAAATTCTAAAATGTTAGTAGGTACCTAGTAAAATCACAAGCTTTCTAGAAACATCCTGAGACAATTGAATTAATAAGTCGACAATATAACTATTTAAACTTACATGCGTAAATCAATACGTCTCGCTTGACATGAAAATTAAAATAAATAATTAATAACAATCAATTGAAGTTTAATTTATATAAATACCATATTGGCTGAAGTAATTAAAATATACGTTTGATCTTGTACGTCGATCGTAAATACTTATAATTTATTGATTAAATTCTAATTGATTATGTTTTGTATTTCTTCGCTACTAAGTTCAAAGTATATTATGTTTGTTAAGTAAATTCATAGTTAAGTCGTCAGGACTGAGTACATTAAAGAAATAAAAACATTTTAATTAAATATTTAATAGTAGTTATTACTAGATAATTGTAATTAATTAAGATAATTATTATATTTGTGATTAATTATCGATTAGAAACAGTTTATCTAAAAATCAAAGCTATATATATAAGATTATATGTTGTGATTATTCAAAAGAATTCAAAGTTTGATTGAAATTATACACTATATTCTACATTTTCTAGTTTCGACCTATTTCTTATTTTCGTAAATCTTATCCTGTCTCGTCTTTTGATTTTAACATGCTTCGTTCACTCCCTTTCTGAAACACTCTCAATTTCTGTATTTTTTTGCTATTGAATTGGCATCCGTAAGTCATTTAAGGTGTTAAACACATATCAAAAACTTTGCTTTTTAATTCTCTGAGGTATTTCGCCATTTTTCATAATACGTTTTATGGACTAGTATCTCTTCCATGTAGTTGCTATACTTTGTTCTACGTCTTTATCCGTCAGGTTCTTGAGGAATATAATTGCATAACCCTGGACAGTCCTTATTCATAAACAAACAAGAAACCTCAATTACGTTCAAATCAAAAATTAAACCTCATTTTAATACATGTATTCTGAATTTTTAATTATCAAGTCCTAAACGCCTTAAAGTACATACCTGAAATTCAATATAGTAATTATCTAATACAAATAAGATATGCGCGCGTGCGCCGCATAGCGCACGAATTGTAATTGCTTTTGTACACAACTAACTTCTAACTACGGTTTAGTTCAAAATAGACCGATAAATAATTTCGTGCTTCCGTGAATCAGTTGTTCAGGCAAATGTTCGGTCTTGGCGAATCAAAACTTTATTCGGTTTCAGAGACAAATATTAGTAAACACTGCCTTATATTAGAATACTATTTTCCCTTTCTTGAGCTTACTTCGTAGGTATACATAAATGGTAAATTTAGTCTCTAGATTTACCTACCTAGTAGTTTCTTAGTTTTAAAACGGTTTTTCTTCGTCTAACGCCTTTTCTTCTTCAAAAACAAAATTTTCACTACCGATTAAAACTTTATACACTCACTAAAAATGTTAAACAATATCTGCTTAACCTAGCCTATTCTGGAAATATTCTTATTGTGCAAAAATATATTATAAAATGTAAGTGTTATGTAAAAATGATTGTCCAGTACCGTTAACATGTCAAAAAGAAGAGACTGGCTGCCCACGACACAGGGAATCCTAGTGCGGGGGCTAGTTCTCTTTTTTATCTAAACATCCTTTTTTATCGTGTCTAATAAAGTATTTTCTCTTCATCTCTTAGACTAGAACAGGTATTTTATAAATTTAAGCATTTTTGGTAAGACAAATTTCGTCTATTTCAGTATTTTCGCATTAAAAATAATAATTCACTGATAATTTCATTGTAATATGGTATATAAAATAACAAATCATTTTTAGGCTTACTATATGTTATATACTTACGTGGAAATTGCTCTATTAAGCGATGTAAAAATGGAATGCTAATGTTATAATGCGCCAATAGACTTAATAAGAAAATTACTTTACACCCACTAAACAAGTTATATCAAAGGCTATGCAAAGAATTTCCATTGTATATGCATTTTCATAAGGAATCATATACAAGCTTATTTTAAATTGGTTTTTGTTTTTTTTTGTGGTATGTTTAATTGTTATTGTATATATGTATATTGAATACAATTTGAAAATCTTTTCTGAAAAAGATAGATGTTATAATTGATAAAAAAAATTTCTTCAAGTTATCGGTTTATATAATTATATTTATATAAACTATTGCTATTTTTTAAGAACATTTGTTGATTTCGCATAACGCGGAAGCGTTCTAAAGAGCGTAGGGCGGAATGCATCTCAAGAGGTATCTGAAAAAAATCCCAAACTTTGTATTGGGCGTTAAGATACTCTCTCTTCAGAATAAATATACTAAATAGTGCTTATCCTCGTGTGCACCTAGCCTAAGTATTATGTAGATCACAGAGCATTAGCTATGTAGATCATCGGAAGGCGCCGATACAAGATCTAGTAGATAAAATCTGATTGAACTGACAATTTATCGCGAGTTCAAAGCGAACGATATTGCCATGAATTATTTATTTGTTCTTAAGTATCCGGGAATTTGCTGATTAATTTATAATAATAAGTACTTGTAGTATAATTGTAATATATAAATTCAGTATTGACGTATATTCTAAATACCAATTGCGTCTTAGATGTGTAATTCGAACTGTGGGATAAGTAAAAAAATATCTATGAACGAGCGAAGTTTAAACAACAATAATCCGGTAGCTATCGTTTAATTCTACAAGACCTTAGATACCTATATCTGTTTTATTGATAATTTTTGTTCATAGTCAAGCAAATGTCTTCTACGCCCTTGCTTAGACCTTAGACAATGTATCTAAGACAAGATTTTAAGTGTAAATTGCGCAGGTCCATTGGCGCACAACCGGGAATCGAATGGACGACCTACGGTTCATATGCTTAGCCACAATGCACAATGGTGGATCTTAACAAAATTATTCTAAAAACTATGGTGTGTTACCAGGAGAACAAGCTAGTACAAGAGCGGTCTTTTGAGACTTGAATAAGGATGTAGATTATTTTTTGCAAAGTCAAGAAGAATGATAAACTCGTTCAACATTTCTTTAAAATTATCTTTATCGTAAGTGAGAGGGTTGGAATTTTCCCTCTCGACTCCCGTGGCACCGTGGCTTAGTTGGTTAAAGCGCCTGTCTAGTAAACAGGAGATCCTGAGTTCGAATCTCGGCGGCGCCTATATTTTTTCTCAATAGAGATTTACTACGAATAAACAACATCTCTTAATCTTTTAAATCATTAAAACTAAATATAAAATGTCCGCGATGTTAATGGATTGCATTGATATTTAACAAATTATAGGCTTATACTAAACGGCGCATAATTAATATTTAAATCAACTTGAAGCAATAAATAATTTTAATCCCCTTACATTTGAATACTAAATAATCATAATAACATGCTAATAATGCAGGCTTTATAATGAATGCCGCATTCTGATTGGTTGTTTTTAATTAATTGTTCGACACTGTATTGTGATTGGTTGATGAGTAATTTTAAAGTCACAAGTTCTATTTAGCATATTAGACTGTATTTTATTTTAATTTTATTTCGATTAATTAATGTTACTTCATCAAACTATTATTAATTATTTTTTGTGACTGTGACAATTATAATAGCTTGACGGATGCTGTCGCGACACTTTACGTAGAATATGATGTTTTTGAATAATAAGGGGTGTCTCAGTAAGAGTGCACTTTTTCATTTTTAAATAAAGACAAGTATTTTATGACAGAGTTCTGATATTTTTATTGTATTGTAAAGAAGACATGTTCCGATTAAGTATGGAATAAAATATCCGGCAAATGACCTCCACGGCTCCGATGATAGGCCATTACACTCTTCATGAAATTTTCCATGACTTTTTCACAGAGATGTGGCTGTATCTCACCGATGACGCGTTGGATTTTCGATTTGAGCTCAGGAATGGTTTCGGGTTTATTCGCATAAACTCGAGACCGACCGGTACGTTGACGCAAAGGATTCTTATTATCCATACCTAATTGACCCAGTTTCTTCAAATTTTTTGACCACTCTTCGAATGGTTGACACATTAGGTGCACTTTCTCGGCTGAAAATTTGGTGAAGTTTGCGAGCGTTTTCAGCGTTACTTTTGTAATAAGTTTTCACAATTATAACGAGTTGTTCTTTCTAAAAGCGCTTTATTTTTAATAATCGGAATAAACAGAGATGACACCTGTCAATTTTCAGAGTTGCCACTTGCAGGAAAATCAAAAATATTACAATTTTAAAAAGTGCACTCTTACTGAGACACCCTATATAATAAAGCCTATAAGCCCGAGGATATATATTTCTTATTTACCATCGGAAATGCTCAAAAACCAAATTCAGCAATATGCGAGTTGTTGAATACATAGTAAAATTCTCTATCTTCCTTTAAATTTCTTCTGTACAAACATTACCTGTCCACATCGTATCCCTAACTTTCGTACTAACTACTAACTGACGTGAAACTGATCTTAAATTAAATTATCATGATTCATGTGCACTTTTTACTTCCTATTTTCCTGTATCCTTTATTAGTTTAGTTTGTTTTTTGTTCCTGTTTAGTTTTTTTTTCTTTATAATATGTAATATGTATTTTTGCACTTCTTGCCTAGCTTATCTTATTAATAACATTTTTTTTTTCTTTTCTCTCCGTGGTTGCCAGGAAGAGATCTATCGAAAGCGATAAGGCCGCCAGTTGCCCTCCATTCCATTTAATTTAGTTCAATTTTTATATTGCACTGCAACGAAGTGTTAATAAATAAAAATCAAGTATAGTTTATTATACCTAGGATTATTATTTGATTTTCCTGATTATGGAATTTGCGAATTAGATCGAATATTTGAAACATAAAGCGAATTCAATTTAATTAAGACTTTAATCTTTAGTAGTTTCATGATGTTTATTGAAATCATAAAAATTAGGAAAAACATACATATGAAAGAAATTAAAATATGGAAAAGTAGTGATAATATTATGGAATAATGTTATATAGAAAAAGTATTACCGAAGCTGAATTGGTCAGCATCATCAATTGGGGGGATAGCGCGACTACATTATTTACTAAGCAATATGTTAAGGAATATTTATAGTTATATATACGTATAGTACCTATTAGAAACATGTATTCATGTGAGCAATTAACAAAATGATCCATAACTTTTGACATAGAGTTAATTTTCTCGTCTCGGCTAATGAAGTGCCGGTTACAGCTTACAACTTAATTAAATCCCGATAAACTAATTAGTATTTGCAATACCTTGAAGTAAAAATAAATTCATAGGCAATCTATTTTATTATCTAATTAGACATACAAATAAGTGTCAATCATGTTTTTTGTCAAAGAGAAACGGCATATCTTAGTTATCAGAAGGACAATCGACTACTTGCCCATAAAGCATCTATGAAACCAATGCATAATCCAAGTCCCAGACCCCAATGGGTCACGAGGTCAGAGTGAATACAAATGAAAAAAAAAACCTACAAGAATTTAAAAAAGAGCGTCCGTACAAAGTACACATGTCTGAAGTGAAACTTCGTTGGCAAACTAATTTTTAAGTCTTGTTCATATATTTTATACTTAACTAAAACTTTCTGAGGCTTAGAGGAAGGGAAAAGGCAGATATTATGTTAGGAATTGAATTGTCATTAAAATACATATTAAAAGTGTCGAAAATTAATACAAATAATAAAAAAAATATATTTTTATTTTTTTCGTAACGTTTCGTCCGTAAAAATTTTCCCCTCATGCGCCTAAAGACGTTTTCACTTCATAAATAACAATTTTAGCAAAAGTTTCTATTTAAATTTCTTCACCGTTTGTAAAATTATTTCAGTTAATTCACTAAACAAACTTCCCGAAATCCGCTAACGCATCCGCCATTTCACTGAACATATTGAATCATTAAACAAATATTTCAATGATAAATAATATCTGGCGCCGAAATAATTACATCGATAAAAACACCACTGAAACTTTATTACTGCTATCAATTAGTTTATGCGGATGTGGTCTTTATTGCTAATGCAGGAGGAGATGGATTGGTATAAAATATTAATGTAAATGTTCCCGCCAGTAATGACATAATAGGAGGTGTGATTCTTAAGGTGCCGATAAGGCAATGTTTGGAATTTGCATTATGACTCCACGACATTGATTCGCACTACGCTAATCATTTTTCTTATCTTTTAAAGGAAATGCTTATTAAACAAGAAATTGTATAGCATATATATGGTGTAGTAGAGATTTTCTATCGCTGTATTGTGATTTTTTTGTTAATAGCAATAAATAGGACTTTCGTCGATATTTAGATCGTTAGAATTATTCCAATTCGGATAACGAATGGCCGAATATTGGTTTATCCAATAGAAATATTATATATTTTAATAAATTTCTAGCTCACCCTCAAGGAAATACCCTCATTTTTACATCACACAACACAACCATTTTAGGTTACTTAGTTAAATGTATTTAATAATTTTTATTGCTTTTTTTGAAATGGTTCATCTTTTTGGTAAATATTATGTACTTTGGCTATATCTTTCGTATAATTGTTTGTTATTATATGTACATATATAATTTATGTTAGCTGTAGGATAAATAAATTTACAGTAGGTATTATAAGAGTGCAACATTTATATTTGTGAGTGAGTGTAAATTCAATATTTATATACATTTTTAAGTTACTCAAGGTAACTTTATTTCTTACACAAGAGCTAATACAGCTTTGCTTATGCTGCTATATGCTGTTTTATATTGCAACCGAAGTTGAGGCATATTTATGCAAATCATTTATGAACTAATAAAGAAACCAATAAGTTTTCGATTAAATTCAATTGCAGTTTAAACATCCTTTCAAAACGGTTAAACGGTCGTACTTGTGTGGAAATCACATTTATGTTACTTGCTTACGACTCGGAGTTACATAGCATTAAATTGGCAATATTTAATGAATCTATAAACCATTTGGCTTTCTAAGCTCTTGTAGGAATTTTACGACTATTTTTTAGGGCTACGACTAAGAAAGTTTCTTCTTAGTATTATTGTGGGAAAATGTACTTTAAAAGCCATGAATTTAATAGTAATGAACACACCTATACAACCTTCTATACATTTAAATAGGTTTTTATACAAGTATATGGCATGTGCATGTGCAAACAGTTCTTCACTTTCATATGAATACACCAATACATAAAGACTCTCAAGTAACTGCAATAGATTTTATTGATAGCCTATTTAGTGGCTAGGAGCGAATGGGTCCAGTCTTAGGTTGGGTGACTGAAGCTAGGCATATTATACTTTCTCTTACAGTGAAGGAAATATTGCAAGGACCAGTACCAAGTCCCAAGAATCTGTTAGGTTGAGAGAATGTGTCTCGAGTTTCAATATTTAATTTTCTTTACAATTTTCTCTGATCAGAAAGATTACATTTACTTAACTCAAAAGAGTCGATAAAATTACAGACTAAGTCAATAGCAATGTCTTAATTTTTTTTTCTATAAATAATGAAACATAGATATCTAGTATTAAAAATTTTTCTTTATGGGTACATGAACAATATCAATGACATAGGTAAGGCCTATCTTCTTGTTTTAAAGAAAAAAAATGTGTGTGTACTTATTATGTACACGCATTAGAATTTATACTTCATTGCGTAACAAGATAAAAATCTTTTCAAAAATTTTATTCTACATTTGTAGAAATAACGACACTAACAATAGACAAAACTAAAATGTTGACTAGAGCTAACTTCAGGGTGTCGGTTTTTTGTGACGGTGACCGAAAAATTTACTCTCATAATTTTTCTCTAACGAGCCAAAAGAAACATAACTTCAAAAAATTCCTGAGTTGGACCAGTTACGAAAATTTTAACTGTTTTTTTATGACCTTCCTAATCTGTATAAAAGCATCATAGAGTGTCTGTTATTGTGATTTTATTTAAAAAGATATCAATAAGTGTTATGATACAGGTGCAGGATGTTGGTGCAACGGTGGTAGAGGTCGGGAGGGCGGCGGGAGGGGCTCGCGCGCGCCCGTCCGCCGGCCGCCTGCCTCCTCCGGCCACGCGCTACTATGCTGATGGCAAGCGCCCTGTCCACTCTCCTCGCGGTAAGCGTAATTATTTTCCTTATTTAAAGAACTAAATGCAGGTTATCAACTCCTCGGCGGGGCTGCAAAACTCAGCCTATTCGGTAATTCCTACATCTGCATCTCTGAGCTGCAGTACAGTGCGGTGATGGTAGCTACAAATATCAACTACTTTTTTACATAATATCTATAGATAGACAAATTATTCTTATTGTAATCATACTAAAATTATGCCTATATTATATCACTATGAAAAAGCTTTCATTTATCTAGTCAATATAATTTTAGATAATTAGTTCGATATATGTTTTCTTCTAATGAAAAGATTTTCGTCAAATGTTACTTAATAAGCTCTAAATTGTAATATGGGGATTTTCATAAATCAGTATCTGACATTCGCAAACCTTTCGAAAAGCGATGTCGTAAAATGTACTAATGCGGGATATTTTATAACTCAAGATAAAATCGAAACCTTTCTAGACAAACCTGATCGGAACTTAACCAAATGAGTTCGCTGATAAGCCAAGATGAGAGGCCGCTCTAATTTTCCTATTGGTAAGAGGTATAGAACATTTTCACAAGAAAAAGGAGTTTACTCCATAATTACAAATTTATTACAAATTGTTGCGTTTAATTGCAAAGTGACCATGTTTCAAATACTTTAATTCGTAATTTGTAGTACGAAAACACAGGTTCCGATGCCTACTAAACATCCTACAGTGTACACTGTGTCCCAGCCCAATAATTTCAAGTCAATTTTATTTTAAAATTATCAATGAAACACACAAGGCGTCAAAACTAACAAAGAAAACTCAACAACAATAATTCTATTATTTTATAATATAAATAATAGCTTGGTTCTTCATTTTGTTGCACAGTTTTAGCAGTTTAGCTCCTAATCTAAACAACACCGAAAACGATCATCTGCTCCAATTAATATAATTACTTTATAATGGTTATTGGTGTTAATTTTATAGTTTTATCATTTAATGTCTATGACTCAGTCGTCCGTAATTTTTATGATAAACACATTTGTGTGCGTAATTTGTATATTTATATTTCATTAAAACATTATAAAAATTACTATTAATTTGATCTATTCATGAAAAGCAAAAAAAAAATTTAAAATATTTATTTGAACTAATTTCGAGCAAATGTTTTATCACTAATAGTAATAATAAATCGAATAGATTGATGAATTTTAAAAAATACCAACGATCACTTAGAGCGTGTTAGACGTGAATAATTATAATTATTTTGATGGTTTTAATAATTAAAAAGTGATTCATGACACACTTATTACATTCAAAATTATTTTAAACTCTACTTAATATATCAATCACGGGTAAAAATCAAGAATCACCATCGCAATGCTATCGCGTGAGTGGCACCTGTGGCAGTCAGGCGCAACCTGCGAACGATGACAGTTGCCTCGTTCGTCTGAAAAAACCTGTCAGTTTACCGATGGCGGGAAAACTGCGCGCGCGACATTTAATCATTTTTTAAACTGTAAATTAATCATTTTTATTTTATCTTTGTGTTTATATCATGATGTGTTGTGTGAATATATGAAAGAACGCAAGTGCCCCTCAAACTTTATGTATGAGTTATTTAAATTCTTGGATAAATTTATTTTTGCTTATGGCAATTAAAATGGTAAGTTTATAGATTTATGTTAAGCTGTAACTCTAAATACGTAATTCCTAGTGACCGCATGACGTCTTAATTTATATTCAAATCAATGTGATAAATATTAATTCGATTGGATACTATAAACATTTGATTGCAAAACTTTGATTTTAATTGGGTTAGGTACACAGTCTCTTTCATTAATAAAATAAAGGACTTTTTACAATTAATTCAATAATTTATAATTATTTTATTATCATTAAATGTAAGTATAATGACTAAATAACTATTTGCCACAATACCGAAATTATAACCAAAGTGTCGCCTTATATGATTAATAAGAAACATTTTTAATATTATAATTCGTTAGGCAATAAAAATTCTCGAAACAAAAAGTTTCTATCATTTTTTTAAAATCAGTTCTCAACAAATCGAGGACCCTGCAATGTAACTGCTAAATATAAAGAGGATGACCATAAACTATCACGCTACATATGAGGCCACCCAGAACTAATCACCTAAGTCGTTTCAAGTTAATTTATATGACTCCAGACTAAATTATCATAACATAACAATAAAACTTGTATCCCTAGTGAACATTGAAGTTCATGAAGTCAATGAAATTCGTCCCAAATTTTACTATGTTTATGATAATGAGGGGTCAAAAGAATCAGAACATATGACTCACTTATTTGAGAGTTTGTCAATTTAGTGAGTAGTTTTTACAAAAAAACTAATCAGGCGTAATCTAGCTCTTTCTCGATTTACCACGAGACAAACGGACGCTTATAAGTTACATATAATAAACAAAATAATATTAAATTACCGTTTATACGAAATTAAGAAATGTAATCATGTGTTGAAATTAAAATAATTTTTAATACTATACTACTTACTAATTTTCTCACTTTAACATTCTTACGCAAGATTTTTTTATAGAATAGGGCAGGCATCATCTGATGTTAAGTGATACCATAGCCCATAGACACTGTATACCAGAGAGCTCAGCGCACTCAGCGTTGCCAGCCTTTAAAGAATGAGCACGCTCATTTCTTGAAGGACCCTAACTTGAATTGGTTCGGAAATAATTAAGTGGGTAGCTGCTTTCAGATAGTAGTGGTGCGCGGCAGAAACTGCCTAAAAATGCTCAGATAAAAAACGAGCGTCGACGTGATACGGGTGGAATTTCGTATTCTGGCTCCACGTCTGATGATGAAACTCAGAACACTCTCCTTTTTTGATTGTCTTGCAATATATGACTACTATAATATCGAAATACATTTATTAATACGCCGGTAATTCGAAACTCCTCTGTGTCTAAAAAAATATTTTAGTTAAATCCTACGGGCCATGGTAAGTTAGCTTTATATCCCTAAGTACTAATATACCAATATTATTAGCAATAGCCTGTGAAACAATAGCAGTAGCATTGACCTTTCAGTGCGGTTTGTTCAGTTTACTCATGCATTTGCATCAATCAGTACAGTTAGTGACTAATGTGCATAAACAATATTTTTTACGATGTCCTTTGCATACGGCAAAAGTCTATCTTTTCTTAGACAGCCCAGAATACCATCTATTCTGTCACTTCCAAATGATGGGCATCCCGACTTCAAGTTTTGTACCACTCGATCCCAAGCTTGCCATCATTGTCATAAGCGCTAATGATTGCGAAAACTAAATCAAAATCGCTAAATCTAATCATATAAAAATTTACCAATTTCGGCCTTGTCGATTAGGCGTTCCATTATTTCTCATAATTTTGAATATCATCATGTATTTGCTTACGATATTATATTTAATATAACATATTTTGCAGAGAAAGTTGCCAATAAAGTATGTAATTTGATATTTAAGTTAGCGTGGGATTTTTATAGTTCATCGGTCCAGTGTTTTATGTGACTTCCTGAGAAAATATCTATTACTCCATAAATGTAACAATGTGCCTTTAAACTATTATATCAAGCTGTTTTATTATGTACTTAACTCTGAACGATTTCTACGATACCTTGAGTTATCTGGAAAACTAAATTCATTTTATAAATTAATATTAATTTAGAATAGACTAACGTGTAATTAATTACATTTTACGGTTCCTGAATCAGGATCTTATAATCAAAATAACAATTATTGTTAATTCGTACGCAGTGTCGGCCTTGGCCGGTGGCTTCAGCGACTCTCAACCACGAGGTCGAGTGTTCCGCTATACACCACTGGTCTTTCTCTTTCTATAAGCGCATTTAACAATCGCTTGTACGGTGAAGGGAGAAATCATGAGAAAATGAAATTTAGACCCAAAAGATAAGAAGAAGAATATATAGTGAAATCTCTCCGGGTTCAAGCGCCACTTGTTATATAAAAATGCTTAGCTTAAACTGAAAATTCCAGTATCATCAATTATATAGAAATGTGCGTGCGTCTCTCATAGTTTTTTATTTTATTTATTTTTACAGTATAGGACATGTCATCATCAGGATACATATCTAACGTATAAACAAATACTACGAAAAATCGCCTTATAAGTATAAAAACTTATATTTTCATAAGTGTATATGTATAGTCAGAATTAGGTTCAATAATATATTGCCGAATCTTTTAAAATGTGTGCCTTAGCGTCGCATTGACTCAAAGATTAGATCACCTTGATGACTGGAAGTCTTCCACAGTCCGTATCACAAGGCATTTTCTTTTGCTAACTTGCGAACTGTGGAATCGACTCCGGGTGGGGGTCTTCCCTGAGAGATATGACCTCCAACTCACAATTCAAGTTAGAGTGTACTTCTCCTTCAAAGGCCGGCAACGCTAAAAATGGGTGTCTATGGGCTGACTGCCATTTTTGGGCGTCCCGCAGGCTCGTTTGGCCCCCTATTGTATTGTATATTTAAAAAAAGATTATAAATACCATTACTATAAAATTAGAGCATACACAAAAAAATAGTCGTCGCATTGATATCCACCTTCGGTTTTGAAATCAGTTAAAACGACGTAAGACTGTGTTTTAGTATTTTAAAGAAAAAACTCGAAAACTACCGATTTCCAGAAGATTTTACCATACTAATGCATATTCTAATCTTAATCTAATCTTTGAGTCAATGCGAAGGTAAGGCAGAAACTATCCCGTTTGTGGACCAAATAGGGTGGATGATCAAATAATTAATATCTTTATATATATAATTCTTCTGTGAGTGTGTATGTCACTGAACTTCTCTCAAACGACTGGACCGATTTTGATAAAAAATTTTGTGTGTGTTCAAGGGGATCTGGGAATGGTTTAGATTCACAAACCAGCCCGGAAGATTATGCCGCAGTCGGTACTTTCATACTTTGTTTAATATCCTAATCGCTTGAAATATCGTACAAGACAACGTCTGTCGGGTCCACTAGTAATCCTATAGAAGTCTTTACACTCGCACACTTGTATTAGAATCATTTAATTGTTTAATTCATTTAAGTCTCTTGCTATTTAATACTTACTAGGACATTAAGGTCGGTTCTATTTCTAATAGAATTTATTAATATTAGTATAGATAATACATTTCTGTAAGTGTCATATTATTTTCAACAAAAAATATACATGCATTTTCGCCGGTATCTCGATTAGGTCGGGGACTCGTGTGCGTTGTCCCAGGTGTTTCCCCACTGGCCGATACTGGTTGAAACTAACAGTAATAACGTTAAACGCAATGTCAGGTTCAATATCAAGATCATCATCAATCATATTATGTAAGTCGATTTTCTCACGGATATATAAACATTTGTCGTATAGAAGTGTGGTCGTAATAATATTTTTACAATAACGAATCCTTAAATACATCTTACTATCAAAGAAATAGTTAAAAACGCATAAAATGCACATTTATTATAGGAGGTATTTTCGTTATACATACCTGTTCTTATACAAAATTTAATTAATAGTCAAAGAAACACAGGCGCAAATCATATTTCTTAAAAGGAGAATTAATAATATCCATAGCGCTAAGTCACCTGCATCATGAGCACATCCTCACTTTCACACCATCACACAGCACAGCCGAATTAGGTATTTAATTAATTTTCGTTAATATTTGAACCTTTTATACAACATTATGTATTCCATCTTTGGCTGTATGCTTAGACATAGTTTAGTTTTAAAAATATGTCTGTCCCGTTTGTGGGCTTACGGGACTTTAAATTTTATTTAAAACTTATCATTGTGTCGGGATGTCCAATATTTACAGCATAACATATCTACGCAATAAAACACAGTCGAAAGTAGTTAAAGAATTTTCCTATTTAAATATTTATTATTTTTATACTTGTATTACACTGATCAGATACCATGACAATAATGTTATTTCGGTTAATGATAACATTCCTTAGATAAATGATTATTTATTGCAACGTTATTAAGTAAAATTCCCAAGATTAGTCATATTATTAAAACTGTCTACAATTTATCAGCTTAGAAAATTGGACCCTTTTAACATGAATCCACTCTATGCTAGGCTAAATTTTGTAATTAATTTTACGAAGATTTTTAAGGAGATTAATTAATTTTCGAAAATATTTCATTTTTTTTAATGTCATACTTTATTCGTATCATTTTATTATTATTATGTAATTTTATTCATGTTAAAAAAAAACAAATTGCATTAATATTATTACTAAGAAAAATAATTCTACCGTAACCAGTCAAATCATAATAACAATATTATTATTTTTTATAAGTATGTGTATCTCCTATTTACGATTGTCTTCTACAGCAAGTTGGCACATTAACTGGAACAAACATATGCATGTTTACACAACTCTACGTCAATTATACTAACATGTGCAGAGGAATATTGCCAAAATATTGTTTATTTATCTTTCGTTTAAACACTTTAGCTAGTTGATAGATTCATTATTACCTCGTTTGTAAGGCATTCTGGCCCGAGAGTATCTCTAATCATCAGCTATGGAAGCTATGAGGTGCCAATTGACAGGTCTATACAACGTCGAAAGTGGAAATGGGTGGGCCATACACCTCGTACGGATCCAGGGATCCATGTCACATTACCAAGCACGCGCTCGACTGTTGTCCTCAAGGCAAAAGCAAAACCTGGCCGTCCAAAACAGACCTGAGCTGTAAAGCTGTAAAGACCTGGAGTGAGGGAAATCAAGAGCGCTGCCCAGAACCGATCAGGCTGGTTTTCTACGCTGGATGCCCTCAGTCCTACTCGGGGGACATAAGACTTTAAGTTGCATGGTATACTGTGAAATATTTGTGAAGTCAAGAACGTTAACTTAGATTTTTAATTAGAGATATTTTTTTATTATTTTATTTCACCGATATTGCGAAGTATTACCACGTAAACTACCTGTGGGTTTTATGTGCGTGAATATATGTTTTTTTACGCCTAGAAGTCGAATTATTTTGTGAAGTGCGAAAGGCGCTAATATATTATGTGTGCTCAGAATTCTTCATTTATGTTACAAGAAACCAATTGCGAGGGAAATATAATAAAAAACTAGCGGATTCGCCAGGCGTTGTCCTGTTCAGTGTTCACATATTAATAAAATAGTTTTTTTTTTAATCTAAACCATTCTCGACTAGACTTGAACACACACAAAACTTTTTATAAAAATCGGTCCACCATTTAGGACAAGTTTAATTAAAAACACGAGCATTTATATATAAAAATAAAATAGGAAAACGATTATTTCAATCTCTAGTTTATTTATTTTATATAGTAACACTTCGTTACATGTACAGAAATATAATACAAGTGACATAATTAAATAAAAAGGAGGGTAACTGTCGGCCTTATCGCTTTCTAGTTATCGTTAATTCTATCTTTTTTAGCCATTTTTAATAATAATTGTGTTTTCTGGTAGTTTTGTCGTAGATATTTACTGACTAAATTAGCTTTGAGCCACAAAATTTGTTCTCAAATCGGCGCGTCAAACAAAAACTAATTATAGAAAAATAAAGGTTGAATAGCTATGTTAACATTCCATAATTGTTTGCAGAAGCCCTTATCGAATGTACACAGGAAATAGATCCCGTAAGGTGTCTCGACAAATGTTTTACATACCCCATATTGTTTGACAAAGGTTTCCAAATATTGGATGAACTCGGCCCCCTTTGAATTTCGGGAACTAGCTATATCAACATATTATTTGACAAACATTTGCACTTGATGGCTATAGCTGGGATGAGATGAGCCGAATCAGTATTGAGCTTCTAAGAGTTATTTTTGGTTTTCTACAAAAAAATTGTCCAAATAATCTATACTTTTTCAAGTAAGGTAACTGAAAAAAATATAACTATTACGAAAGAAATTAAAAGTAATGCAAATAAAGAATAATTTTTAGTGTCAATCAACTTTTCTAACGTTGATTTGCCTTTGATCCCTTGGAGGATGGGTCGGGATGCTACTTGTGTGTTACGTTACTCACCTCTCCTCGTACAACTACAAAAGCTGGCAGAAATAATAAACGGCTAATATAAAATAATTTTTATTAATATTTGAATATTTAAAACCTTTCTCCTTTGATTGAGTACTCTTTGTAGTAGAGACTCTTGGGCTGTGAGGTTCAAGCGTACAGGCGTTAAATAAAGATTTAAGTTGGCGCCTGTTACATAGTACCTGCGACCCCAGAGCTTATGCTTTCCTCGCTCAACGAACAAGCCACGAGAACGAAAGTGCCACAAGGATCATTATTATCATTACTATATAGGTGAAGAATAGTGTGAATACTGTATATTTGTGAGTTACAAAATAATGAACTATCAAATTAATTAGTAAGTATATCGATCAATTGAACAATCGAAATAGCATGTAATACGGTTAATAAGTTACAGTGTTCAAAACAAACCTTGTGACCAAGCCCGTTTAGATAAAAAAGAAAATTCCGTCGACACATTCTCAATAATAAATATGAGCGTTGCCAATCAGTTCGTTTACTGTTGAAGTAGGCGACTGCTAATTGGGACCAATTATTTCGACTTTAATCCGAATGAATTAAGCTCAAGATACTGAAGTTTAACTAGATGTTGGAATGGCAGAAACTTCATTATGTTGCCTAATAGCTATGCCTTGAAGTAACCGTATGTTTTAAATTGTTAGAACTATTAGAACGAACGAACTTATGTGGCCGAAAGCTTATATCTGTTTTGTTGAACAGTAAGTTTGTTTAGAATTCGTTCGTCATTCGTCACTTGCTTCATTGGGTAGCAAATAAAGCAAACAAGCGTTTTATATTATTCGCACTTATAAAAGATACGGCTAGTGTCTGTTATAAACACATAAACGTGGTGTTTTTGAATTGTCTTGACATATATGTGTTATTTGAAACTATATTTTCTAAAAACGATTGTTCTATAAATGCAAAGGAACAAGAAATATTTATCTTTTCAAATAATATTTATTATATCCAATTTCTTTTAACTGAATTTTTAAAATCTTAAGTCAAGTAGTTATGACACTGGATGTACTTGATATATTTTATTTCATGGTTTTGTAAACACATACACACTCTGCTCAATACGCCACTAAATATGATCTTAAAAACTGATTTCGCGTCATCGACCCTTGTTGGAATTCAATAAATCCCAAGCTGTCATATCAAATCCACTTAACAAAGGTCAGCAAATACATGCGTCAAGTATTTATGGGACGCGTTGGCGACAATACGATGAAAATATAATTGATTTAAGATACAAGGCTCCTTTGAAGATTATAAGCCGTACAATGAATATTAATGGGTGTCTCGCAAATTCTGTCACTGATACATTCTCGTGTAACGTTTAAAAGTTCGAGCAAGCAACATGATTCGATGGCGCGTTTCGTTTGATTGTGATTGGTCGGAACGGCGGGTCGTGTTGCGTGTCTGTAATTGGACCACAATAATTTTAACGCATGTTTTTCATCTTTTGCATAAAAATAAAAACAGATTGTTTTATCACACAAGTCGTAAGCGTAATATTGAATCAAACTCTATCGGAAGGATTAAAGATAACCATTCGATCTTAATACGTGACTTGATACACGCTAATAAACAAAATAAATTAATATTTTACATTGTATTTAACTAATAATAATTTCATTTTTTTATTGTATTGTATTTGGCCGTGTGTATGCATGAGGCCGGCTAGTGGCTTTACGCTTACCCTTCGTTCAATACAGGAACATTTCTTGAGCCTGTCAGGCTCCGAAACGCAACCTGTCTACGGCTTGGGGTTCCGGTCTGCGCTCCTCATAAATATCCCTGTGACAGTGATGTCGACAAGCTAGGACATTACGGACTGTCATGCCAAAAAAGTGTGGACCGCTTCTATAGCCATGCCGCACTGAACGATACCATACGTCTATTTTTTTACCGCACAAATAAGTGCGCCCACATAGACAAAAGCATAATATTCGATTAGTGAACAACCAGGGTTCGATAACACGACTCACTTTTGAGAATTACAAAGCTTTCGACATAGCTTGCGAACTATCAAAATATTAATTTGTGCAATCTAATTATTTATTAAACAATAAAATGTTGTATGGTATCGTAAAATCTTAAAAAATTTCAATATCTTTAGTGAATTCTATCAAAAATGTACAGTTAAGTTAAAAATTGTCCCGTTAATATCGTTACAATATTACATAAATAATAGCTTAAAAATCCTGCCTTACATTTGTCTTGCTCTAATCTGTGATGTATGGTCATTCAGTCCTGACATGTATTAGAGGTATAAGGATGATAGTGATAGGGTTGTCAGTTCGATCTTATTAACTAATATATCATCCATTTGAATGTAAAGTAAGCAGGCTTCAAGATATTGAGACATAAAGGAAAAAAACTTACTGGAAAAATAGTATATTTTTTATGTAATAGAAGGAACATTGCCAGAAGGCTCGCAAGTGTGTTGCCGGTCTTACTGATATTCTAGTTAACTACTTATTTATAAACGACCTTTTCTTTCTTGAGTCAAAGAGACAGTTTTAATTAATAAATTTATAAGCATATTCAAGAATACATCAAAAACAAAAGAGATATAGGAAGTTGAAATTATATTTCTTTAGGTAAGTAGTTTTAATAATAATAACTTAATATTTTATATATATTTTATTCGTAGATCGAAAGACTTTGTACACATTTCTGCCGCTCTTTATAATAATTAAAAAACTGCACGTGAATTGTAGTTTTATTTACACAATTCAAGTACCATTTACATAAGAGATCTCTTGTAATTCAAGTGTATTTAAGTATATACTTGAAGTTTTTATTAATTGCTTCATCACTTGAAGGAAATTCTTAAAGATTCCTCTCAAACAGTTTCCTGCAACTGATTAAGCAACTATTATCCAGGGTATAGAAGAGAAAGATTTTCTTGATAAAGTAATTGCTTATTAAAACCTAAACATAGTAATCAATATACAGTATTTACAATATTTCGTAACCTACATAGTAATAATAAAAAATTAATAAAAAGAAAATTTAATCAAATTTTAAATCCCTGTGGCAGTGTACCTTTAACGCTGGCAGCATTTCCTCGCTGTACTTTTTCCTTGCGATACTTATCGGTTAAGCGAGGAAAGTACCAGCTCTATTTACCAGGCGCCAACTTAAATCTTTAAGTAGCGCTTGTGCACTTGAACCCTCAAGAGTCTCTACTCCGAAGGGAAAAAATTGTATTGTTATCATGAATATAAATTGATTGTAAATTACAATAAATTTTCATTGCGCTGATTTTCGACAGCCCTATACGACATGAAAATATAATTCTCCATTAAATACAATGTTCATAGTATTCATATATCAGTGTCGGCGCCTGCCTTTATCCTGCACCGCAACGTTATGATTTACTTATTGCACTTCTTTTTCCCAATGAAATAAAGCAATGGTTTGCATTTTATTCATCTTGTTTATAAGTCTCGGAAAATATCCTATCGAAAGAATATATAAACATCCTGTATGTTACTGTCTACTGATAGAAATATATAGATTGGAGTTTTCACCTTTTTTGGTAATTAAAAATAATAATTGTATTAAATGTTTTATGATATGTTGAGAATCTAAGAAAAGTAATAAACACTTACTATAAAATAATAATAAAATAAGTGGCTAATCCTGGGTAAAGTTTAATATCTTAAGTAGAGTGGGGAATGACTGATCCGAGATGCGTGAATAATTATGTGTCAAACAGGAAAGTTGGTAGACTGAGCTACTTAAAAATTTACACTATAAATATTATATCAAACCGGTATGCTTTTGAGTATAAATTCTTGTCTTGCTTTCTTAAATAGTAACTAACAAATTTTTTTAAACAGCGCTTTTTTGCTAAATTTCAATAAAGCAAGGCTTTGTGTTTTTCATGAAGTGTTGAAGAAATTAGATTACAGAGCAGTGTTGGCCTGGTGGCTTCAGCGGGCGACGCTTATCCCTGAGATCGTAGGTTCGATCCCTATAGACTTTGCATTAACAGACTTTGTGTCCATGAAGAAACGGTCGAACAGTGAAGGAAAACATCGTGAGAAACCGGCTTGTAATAGGCCCGAAAAGTCGGCTAGTGTCAGGCACAGGAGGACGTTCACCTACTTGACATAGGATCAAATCCAGACATAAAAAAAATTTATTTAGGGTTAAAGTGGTGTTGTCATAACAGGAAGCTAAAATAATGAAGATTAGAATGATTTTCTTAATCGCCAACAAGCGTTTTCTCAACCCTTATAAGGAAGGCTAAAAACATTCACGCCGAATCGATAATTTATTCGGTTTAGCTTAGTTACTCGTTAGTCGGCTACTCTCACATTTTCTTTCTAAAAATTGTTACTGAAATATAAAGCCAACTTTAAATAGGCTCAATAAAGTTTATTTTGAAGCTTTTTCTTTCCATCATTACCTACTGATTTAAAACTACCATAATGATTGCATCGGTCGTTTGAATGAAGACGTCATGAGTTTTTCGCTTACGGATACAATAATTTACACCCACGATGACATAACGCCGTTCATATATCGAAAACCAGTAAACAATTTAAATAAACCTAAGGTTGTTTAGGCATGAGCTTGATAAGCTTATGAAATCTATCTTTATCTACCTCGTCTTTTATTTATGTTAATGTTGTATCATTAAAAGTCAGTTTTTAATTGATTGATTTGGTTTAAGATTTGCTCGAACGGTGAAGGAAAATATCGTGAGGAAACCGGCTTGACCTAGACCCAAAAACTTTTGTTAGGCACAGGAATTCAACTATTTGTCTAAACTTTTTTTTTTAACATCGCTAAACATTGCAGGAGTATGCGGCATGATTGGACCCCATGGTCTTTGTTATTTAAATTGAAACCCGGCTGATTTTTCTTGTTGCCTCTTTCTTCGCTCCCAGCGTTCTCGAAAATGACTGTAAATTCTTAGTAATAATATTTTTTTAAGCTCTACTAGGTTTCTTTACTTCCAATACATAATTATACATTACTTTTTATATTTTTAACTAAATAGCAATCATTCTATACGCAGTAATACTAAGTAAATAATTGATGATTCGTACTGTTACCACTGACAAAATAATGTCAATGTCAAATTCAGAACCTAAGTGAACACGGACTATTAGGTTTAGTTCACACGTTTCTAAAACGCCTCTGTCTATTCAACCTTAAACTATAAACAGTAGTTTAAAATGCGTGGGCAAATATTAACACAAGAACGTTAGTTAATTAAAATTATTTTTGGAAAATGTACCGGAACTCAGAGGAATAACTAAATTTTACCATTCAATGTCAATAATATATTGTATTTCTTTTGAGATCATCTTTCAATAGTGAATTTGGAATCATCGTCTCTAAAACTGAAATAGTTAAATTTAGCTGATCTTTGGTGCATTTATCAAAAGCTTTTGCTCGTACAATCAAATTATACGTATACTTCCATGCATCACTAGACATTTTCTTTTGCGAACTGTAGAAATCGACCCCCGGTGGGGGTCTTCCCTGGGAGATATGACAATCAATTGTTTAAAAAAAAACAAACTCCCCCATCAAAGACCGGCAACGCCACTATAATGGGAATCGTTTGCTGCTGTTTATATGTTTTATTTTATATATTTATTTGTATGTTTAAACATACATATTTTTAAGTTGAATGTAGAAGTCGAAGTAAGAAGTAGACATGGGGAGAAATTGGCTGTGCCAAAAGTCAATCTGGAACCGTTTCGGAAAAACACCTTTTGTATGGCAATTAAAGTTTACAATAAATTACCAAAAGAATTAAAAGATCTTCTGACTAGAGTCTTTGAAAAGAGACTTTGTTACTTTTGGGAAAAATTTAATATTCAATAAATTATTATTTGCGTGAGACACTGTAATTAATATAAATTTAATAAAGTATATACAGATAATATAAGAATTGACTTTGACTAATAATGTAAAATTCCTTTAAAGACAAATTTGCGCGCCATTGTGTGTGGCAGAATATGCGAACGAGTTACGACTGTACCACCACATTTAACATTTTTGTACCATATTGTTGCAATAAATAAATTATTTTTATTATAATTATAAAAATTTGTTTGGATAAATTGTCTAGCGCTCCTCAGCAAAATTTATATTTTACTATTTGGATCTATTATTTTTTTGGAAAGTAAAAGAGTAATGTTTTAGTTTAGACGTCTTATGGACTGATTGAAGATTGAAGAAGATCGCGCCTGGTTAATAAAAGCAAAGAAAGATGTTTCCATCAAGTTGGTTTCTTATAGGTCATGGGATATGATAAGCCACACATAATTCTCAATGGCAGACGTCAATAAATAAAAAGCTCCTTTGAAGATGTAACGCACTCAACTTATCTAAAGTGAAACACATAGTTCACACTCCATTATAATAAGTGCGTCTGCTATTCTTTGTTTGATGTGCCGATCTACTTTGCATCTGCCTAGTAAAAATTGTGCCGCCTTATTTAAATGATAGCTAGAAATATTTTAAAGAAACATTTTTGTTTTTAACATGGCCTTGTGTTAGGTACTGTCCGTTCCTAACACCTAACACTTTGTACTATTGATTATAGTTGTATCATATTTAATTTGTATGTTGTCTAAAAATTCATGTTTATTAGTAATTATAACAATCAAATATACAGTATGTACAATTTTATTAACAAAGAAAGAAAATTTAAATACTTATTCGTTGAGCGAGGAATGCACCAGCTCTGGGGTCTCCTGTCGCTCTTTAATTAGCGCCTGTGCACTTGAACCCAAGGGAACGAAAAATCGAATTTGGAGGAAGTACTTTTATATTTAAGCCGTGCATTATTTTCCGCTTGCTCTGCGGCCGCACCAGCTTTTTTGATCGAGGGAGGTGAGACGGGGTAAACTTCATGAAGCATAACACATATTTTTATACGTGGAATAAAGAATTTCCTTACGTAATGTATTTCTGGAAGAAACTGCTTTTAGCAGTGAGATCCCCTTCTTCGTTTTATTTTACTTGTTCCTGGTTTGTGATGTAAATAATATATTTATTATTATTTTCATGTAACGTTTTTTATTTGGTTTAGTGAGTGTACCTATGTGATCTCATTAAAAAAAATACCAATTGTGTTCCTCGCTAATTACAAACAAATGAACAAACAAAATTTTCAAACAATGAAATCCTTATACTACAGATACATTAAGTACATATTCGTGCAACAAATATTTCTTTAATTTAGTACAAATTTAATGAGTGCACAATTTTTGCTTATTTGTTACTTTTCTGTACGTGCATTGACTTGGAGAACAATGGTTGCGATTGGTTGCAAACAATGATCAATTTCAGAAATTAATTGAACAATACATTATACAAGACAATGCGACAAATTTACTAACTAATCGACCATACGGTATTAAAATGTCTTACAATCTTTTAGTATGAAGCATTTAAATTTTTCACAATGCCTAATATTTTGTGATTTTTAAAGCGATATTGTTTCTTCATATTTAATTACAGCATTAATAATAAAGAAGACAAGAAGGCAAGAAAGATGAAGATCATCTTGCTCACTACTTGTAGAACAAATAGATATCCAAACCTAACCCCTTTATCAGAATGCTTAATCTGGATATCGGATATCTTATGTAAGAAGGGACAAATGAGATGATGCAATGCCTGGGGTGAGAGAGTTGACTGAAACAAACACAAAAATGTGTCTTAATGAAAGGAAAACGTGAATTGGTGATATTGATGTATAGCGGCCAAAACGTGGATATGAATAAAGTTATTAAAAATATCATTAATCAATTACTAATAGATATACTTTTGACATTGACATGTTTATTATGGACTCACGAGTCCCTTAAAAGCTTAGATAAATATTATTAAATTTATTAATGGCGCACTAGTTACATGAAATAAAACTTTTATATCCATTTTATAGTGAAAAGTACCGAATTAATTCGATACTTGATTTATATATAGTTGGAAAGTCTTTCGTCAACAAAGTTTTATGTCGTTTTCCAAATTTGTACATTCAGGTTCCAGCTTTAATAGTAAGGTATACAGTCGTGTTTTGGCTGCGTGTATTTTATAATTATCCATCAAATTTTAATAGCCTATTTATAGGCATTTAACCTGACCTATCAGTGATCAATTTTATATTCGTCAGGCTTTATCGGTAACGAAGTGTTCTTAGATATTTATGAGAATTTAATCAGGGTTTTATAAATTTTAGTGCATTTTAATATGGTAAGAGTAAATTAAAGGTAATTTATAGGAAATTGAATAATACATTAATCAAATGTATCTAGTAGGATTTCAACGCATTAGGTCAATACGAAGTTTATTGGGGAAAAAGTTGTTAAAATTAAATATATACTATTTTCCTTTACGGAATTCTTTTATCACCTTAAGATTTATTTACATTATTTATTCCTATTTATATTTAAATTATTAAATCAAATGAAAAGCAATGTATCCTAGGACATACAATGTTTACAAATAAATGCATGCGTATAACATTTAAAAAAACATGTTTTGATATTTTACTTAAGTATTTACTAGACTAGACTAGATAATATGTAACTTATAGGCCGTTTATAAGTTCAAAGAATACGCTTTACGTAAAATTGGTACAATCATTTTCAACTCCAAGTAAGTAAGGCCCAGTAGAGATTTTAAATATTATTTCCTTAAGTTCTAATTGTCTTATTGTCTATACAAAAACACTTAGGTATAGGTTGACTTTTAATTAAATTGAAACAATATAAAAACGGAAACGAACTACTTTCTAACTCCCTTACACACTTTACATAATTAAACATAGTATCGTAATAAAATGCATAATAATAAAAATATTTGTCTAATTTATGCAATTATAGCTCAACAAACAAGCATGGTTAACTACGAAGATCTTTGATACAGCTTAAGTATTCAAATCACCTTTTTCTGAACAGGTGTGATTGCCTTATAACCGTTCTCTCAATTTCCGATTTGCATTTTAACTATCCTATCGGTTTGTGTCAACTTAACCGATTCCAAAAAGGGCATTCGGCACATATATATATATAACTTGAAAATGCATAGTATAATTTATGATATTGTCACGGAAAATATATTTTAGTAATGCCAATTGTGAAACCTTCGTTGTCAAACAGTCTTATTGCACTCTTTAAGGGACTTCAAAGAGAAGGAGGTTTCTCAATTCGATCCTATGTATTGTTATGAACCGACTTTGATGATTCTTTTTTTGTTGGAAAGAGGATATCTCAGAAGAAGGAGTGGAGGAGAAACAATGTGATGATGGCATCCCAGAGAAATCTAGAGATTCCTCCGAAAATCGTTTCATAATAAAAAAATATGAAATGATTCTTGCGAAAGTCGGTTTTTTTTGTTAAAAATTATTTAGCAACAGCGTCATTCCTGTCATTGTGTAAAAGACATGTTTAATAATGAGTGGAAAGAAGGAGAGATAGATTAAAATAAACGGATCCTAAAAAAATGTGATCTATGAAAAAAAGTTAGTGTGTGTCGTATTTATTCCGTGAGAACTAATCAATTGCACAAACGTGATTTACACCTCATTCACGAATATCTCACCTACACTTGTACACTAAAATTCACATTTAATCATAGAGTTAATGGGTTATTCTCAAACAAAAACATGAAGGCGGTTAAGTATATAGGTATAGTGATAAGACTACCTTTGAGAGATGAGGTACACACAATTGTCATATCATGTCAAATAGTTCAAATACTTTCAATGTATTATATACATTGAATTCCGTTTACAGATTACAGAGAGAGTGGAATTTTTGAAGACTAAATAGTCTTGAAAAATTCTCCCAGAAATCAATTTCAAGTCTAATTATATGTGCGTTAACCACAAAACTATGGAGTGTGAACCTATCTTTAGATACAAAATATACTGACGCAAAATTCAAGTAGCAAAAATGTTGAATGAATAGGAAATTGATACGAGGCTAAATAATAAATTATCAATTTAATTGAGCTTCCGTTATAACTGATATATATGACCAAAATTTATGACATATCCATTTATATATATGTAAGGTATATCCACTTGAATGTCTAATAATAATAATAATAATTTATTTATTTATTGCAACAATATGGTACAAAATTTTAAGGTGATACAATCGTAAATCGTTCGCATATTCTGCCATACACGATGGCGCGCAAATTTGTCTAAAGGAATTTTACATTATTGGTCAAAGTCAATTCTTATATTGTCTAGTCTATAATTATACTATACGAGTATACATATACTACGCAAATAATCCTTTATTGAATAGCAACATTTATATCTAAATGAAAAGAATCCGCATATGGATATATCTAAGCCATTTCTTTTGTTAGTGATTGGTCAATCATAACTATCAGTTGTTCCATTTGACCAATCACGATGAAACGCGCCAACTTTCGTATCTTGTTTAATAATTTTTACCACCCAGCTCTTGGATTGGGGTTGGGTTCGGTAATTATTTAAATAATCGAAATCCTGTTCTATGCGTATACATCTCACAACAAAACCTTTGAACAAATGTGTTTCTCACCTTAATAATTTCTTTGGTTTTAATCCTGTCAAAGTTGACCTTACTTCCAGACATCTAAATGGTTTTATTTCGATAAATCCTACGCTTAGCCGACACCATTAACATCAAATTTATAGCATCGTTTTTATTTTACATAATCGGAAATCGATTGACACTCATTATATTTAAAATTGACGATCGTTCGGTGTTCTTTTGACAGTTGTATCTGTAGCTATTTGCACATAATTAAATAATTTAAAATCGGATATTGTCGAGACACCGTGCGAAATGTTAAAATAATTTATTTAATATGATAATGTGCGATTTTTAGTCTCCGTCCCATAAATATTATTGTAAACGACCATTGAGATAAATTAACGATCCTCACAATTACCATTTACAATGTGACCCATGGCTTATAACAATTTTTATAAATTTCTATGAATATTATTAACATTTCGTGTCGGAAATCTTTTTTTGTCTGAAGCATATCAAATTCATAAGTGGTCCAAGCGTTCTGTGCTAGATTTTGAAAGATATTCTAATGTGAATAATATAAATTGATGCGGTATTAATAATAAATGTATATTTAATAATTATTTAGAACGGAAGCCATTAAAGACACTTGTCGCGACTATTAGTACGCATGAAAAAGTTCAGAAGTTCTTCACCAATGAATCAAGTTGCAATTGCTACCCATATCACCTCGATGTCTCTCGTTCCACATTTGACCGTCGCACCATCACTTAGTGGAAGTCAAGACATGCCAATTCTTAAAAATAATTAATTTGTCATTAATCATTCCGTCCGAGAACCTTGCTACTAATGAAATTGTAATTATTAGAATTAGATTATAAATCAAATAAAAAAGATTACGGAAGCATCACCCTAAATATATAGCTATATTTTTTCTATAGTAAAACAAGCTCTTAAAAACTTTACGACCAATATACGGCACTTATACTAACATAATACTTATTTAATGTTGCTTTTCGTGTATCACGCTCGTAAAACAGCGTTAAACTAAAATATAACTTTTATTTGTATGAGTTAACAATGATTTATAGTGTACATTCAATAGTATTTAATAATGCTATTAAAAATATTAAACGCTCATCGAAATCTTATAATAGAATTTAAAACTCTGATTACGAATTGCTGAAATTATTGTAATAATCAATTATAAAAATTACACAAGCTGTGGAAAACTTATAAAGCGTGTCATGGTGAACCCTATGGTTGTGCGTTAAACTCCGATTGATATGATCGAAAATACCCTTGCTGGTATGTTGAAAAAGAACATGGATAAAAAACCAGTTAAAAACAGTGTCTGATCCATGCCCAGAGCTGAAATTGTTGTGTATTTTTTTAATAGTTTAAGTATGTGTTTTTTTACATTTATAAGCTGAAAAACTTCTATTTAACATTTATAAGAGAAAGTAAGTGATATTGCGATATATATCGTTATTTCTTATGTAATGTGTATGCCACTGTTTATGTTTTCATAAATCCTGATTCATGAGGTTGATACAATGGAGTCATTTCCAACTATTCAATATTACACGACATTATTCCCATTTGTGAGTTGTGTAATTTGAAAATCTTGGTCGACTTGTAGCAGTCAAATAATCATTTATTCAATCACTTTGAGTTATTTTTCGGGCTGTAGATTTTAATAGTGATATTGACACTTTGCTTTCATGAAAAATCTTTGACTATTGTTGTATACGTAGGAACAACACGACGATCCTATAGTATAAAATGTCGCTGCCTGTAGATGTCTGTAAGCTTAAATATTTTTTATTACGCAACACGTTTAATAATCAGCGCGATTCTACAGAAAATAAAACAAAGTTGGTTCCGCCGTTCTAAGGAACGGAAGACCTCCATAGACTCACTTATGATTTTCAATATAGATTAAAAATATTCAAGCACAGATAGCTAATGACACAGACTATATTGTACACGTACCACAGAATATCATAAAGTACCCCAAGTATAACAATTGGCCATAAACGGTGAATAACTCAATCCGAGCGATATTATCGAGTTATTTAGGGTTAATAGTAGGCATAATACTGAGAAATGAAACTGGCAAAATACCTCCAACGCTGTTACGTGGATTATAAATTTTGATTGAGAGATATAGGCCATGTTGATTCTGAGTAGATTTGTCGTTTCACAATACAGTTTAGTATTATTGTGACAAATGCGTTGTTTTGCATAACGCACGTGCAGAGGCTTGCTACACAAGCTTCTAAACAGCCTTATGAGGCATAGAATTAAATATATATCGCTTGCCCTGAGGACCAAAGTCGTAAAGCAATATTACGACTGTTTTAATGTTTTCTCATTTTCGACTTCCTTGGGTAAAGTACTTACTATAACTGAAATTTTTTAAAGAATTTTTTGCAAAAAATTGTACTATATGAAAACCTGAGGATGTCTTTATTCTACGGAAATTATCTTGTGCATAATGTTTGTAATACGTTTACCCTATTATAACTTCCCAGAAATAGATCGGAACAAGCATAAAGATAGTTTTAGTTTAGATTGCAATTCTACCAAGTTATCATAAAGCTAATGCGACAGTTTCAAAACTAATAAAAGTGGTAATACCTTATTACGTTCTAATCATTCGTCAAAATGTGTCATCATAATGTGTAGTAATTGTATCGTCACCATCGTGAGCGTAATTATATTTAAATAGTGAAACAATCCTAAACGCTTTTGTTCTTCATTAATATTATATTAATATCATAAATAAATTAGATGAATTACTGTAATGTACTTAGTATCCTAGTAATAATAGCATAAATAATGAATCAGTGGCGCTATAACCTCTTTAGGTCTTGGCCTCAGATTTCTATTATATATTAACCCCATCTTAAATAAAATATGGTAAGTGTTAGTCTTATAATCATAATTTTTATGACCCTTATCTTGATAGTACCATTAAACTATGAATATATTAAATTTAAAATCGTTTAATAGATAGTCATAAATAAAACATGTTTGATCTGTGACAGAATTTAAGATATGTGGGGAAATGTTATCTTAACATAGTACTAATTACTCTTAGATTCCCATTAATTAGTTATACTGTTGAGTAATGGTTAACATAATAGTCAAATTAATTGGCAATTTAATTAAGCTGTTAAAAAATTCTCAGACGAATATGAATGTCCGCTGTTTCGGACATTACTCCTTTCGGGAGTTATAAATCATCTGTGCATACCCAGACTTACTTATACTGATTATACCAGGCCATAAACTCCAAAAAAAAAAAAAACTTATACTGATTTAACAGATGATATAAGCTATTTTTCGTTAATCTTTCTCCCAATTACAATTTCCAACGCTGTGGTTGGAAATTATGCTATATGGTTATCAATCAATCAAATATTTAATTTACTTTTTCCTACAATCTTTTTTCATTATCCTGTACCATCAGTTTTCAACAATTGCATCTATCTGATGACGAAAATCTATTTCATAAGAGCTTAATATCCTGAGCTACGTAAGAATTGGTGTAATTATGTAGAAATCAATTAAATTGTAAGTAAATCTGTGTTAATTATTAGGCAAAACTAATAATGTTAGACGTCAAACAAAAATCTTTGTAACAATTACTCACGATTAACAAAATTTTATTTATATTTTTGTTTGTTACAATTAATTAGAAATTTAAGCATATTTTTTTAAAATATAAATAATATTCATCATCATAGACTTTTTTGTCTTCATCAATCATTTAGAATCAAGCAAATATCGGACAAATATCTCCTACAAGTTTAACATTGTTTTTAATCTGATAATAATTGCTGGAAAGGTAACTAAGAAATTCGCTATTTTATTGAAGTGTGTGAGGTTTTAGTAGCTGGATCTAGGTACTTGCTTGGTTTAACCTAAAGCTTATATTTATAATATTTCAGGTGCTGTGTGGAGCGATGGCGGGCGCAGGCGCGAGCGAGGTGTCGGCCAACGCAAGCCGTGTGCGACGGGCGCCGCTCACGCACCACGCGCACCGACTTATGTTAGTATACTATATATTTGATATGCCTTATATGCTAGATTTATATTTTAGACTTATTACAGTTTACTTGGCTAGGCCAGCTACACTTAGGCTGGTACGAACCTTAAATAATTTATTATTATCTTCGAGGTCGAACCCAAACTAAACACGTCTCACACTGTTTGTGAAGGCACGAAGGTAGCGAAATGGTTGAAAACTTATGTTACATACAGTAAGCGCCAACTTTGCTGACTGGCTTGACGTTGGTTTTCCTGACCAACTTGCCAAGTTCAATACTTATTGTTAATTTAAAAAAAATATTATTTTCAGGACGGAGGAAGAAATGGACGCTACCGCATCTTGGAAGCGTTCCCACTGGCGCGAGATGCAGTCAATACTACGGCGGGAGGGCTCCCAGAAGGAGGTCGTCGAGTGCTGCCCGTCAGTCCTAGAGATGGTCGCGAAGAAAGGCGGCCGAACCCCCACCGGCCTCTACGTAGAACTCTACGAGGACGGTGAGAACAAACAGAGGCTCTACGAACTCTCCTGCGCACCGGATGTTGTAGACAAGCCCTGCAGATTCGTAGACGCACGCCTCTACAACCAATCGAGATGTGTGCAGAAGTATTCATACTCATACGCACTAGTAAGGTATTCTTCAGCCACCGAGATGCCGTTGCGCAATCGGCCAGAAGGACATTTCTCTGTCCCCGGGTCCGGCGGCTGGTCCATGGACTATGTGATAGTTAGAGCCGGCTGCGAGTGTCAAATCACTCCGCCTAAACGCAAGAGTGCGCACCGGAAGCGATTGGAGAGGCATCGCCGGAAAAGGAAACGACTGGAGGATGACGATGACACTTGATGTGTGTGTTGTGTTTACCAGTGGACTTAACAAATTGCGGTATTTCCGATTTAGTTTAAGATTAGTTGATAGTCGTGATCTATGTTTTGCAGCCCTTTGGATAACTTAATAAAATTCTGTAGCTCTCGTACGCCCTTATATTCTCTATAAGCCTAAGCGTAAGCACAACAATTTCTACACAATAGTAAAATTTAATACAAATATGGGTTCTCTGCATAGGAACAACTATTTCGATATGTTTTCTAAGTCTTTTTAGTTCAGTTAGGCGCAGCTTGCCGATTGAACCGTAATGGGGGACTGGAGCAGGGATCACGGCATATCAACGAAAATGTTACCGATGCCATCAAGTCAGATGTAAACTTGGTTGTTTTGACAATCGGTACACGTATTAATCTATGTATTTATTATTAATAGTCTATTTAATTACGCTTCTTGATGTAGTCTCGTCAAATTTGTAAAATAAAGTGCCTTGCTTTGTGCCTTACTGAAATGTGCCAACTATTAAAATTTAGAGCTTTGAATAGAATATCAGACCATCCAATTAATCAAACTCCTTAAAAAAATTTCAATACCTCATTAAGGCGCAAAGAAATTGATTGGACTTGTAAATCGAACTATAACGCGTTTTCAATAAAAAAAATGAATTGTTTGAGGTCCTAATATCATTTGATTTGAATGCTCTCTTAAGTTTTTAAGAATATTTATTAAATAACTTTTTTTGTACGCAATACGTTGTACTTCCCACGTAGTTTAAGTGCGTCCAGTCAAAGATCTGTATTATTTTCTATTTTGTAATACTTTTATTGTATTTAAAATTAGCATAAGTTTCATACATTTATTTATATTGTGTTATAAATACGAGGTATTCCGACGTGTAACTGTGTAAAATGGCTTCCACATTATGTATTATACACAATTAATTTTAACATTGCAATAGTATTGTGGACTGAGATTATATTTGTGCATTTAAACGTGAAAACGATATAATTAACAACTTACGCATGTATTGATAACAGCGCCATCTGCCTTCGAGTAGGAAATTGTGGTTATACATATATGTTGACAGATGGTACTTTTTTCAAAACAGTATACAATAACAATTTAACATCACGTAACAGTGCCATGTAATTTTTATACAAAGTCAATTATTAATTAATGTTATAAATGTATCTAAACTTATAAAGTATAAAATGTCTATTTTAAACATTTCAACATATCTAGTAATTATTGTACTTATAAAATTCATCTGTAATTTATAATCTGTAATTTTTTTAAAATCTGTAATCTGTAATTACAACAGTAATAAACAAACAGGCCTTGAGTTCTAAAAAGTTGTGCTTCAATTATGTGACTTACTTCAGCAAAAATGTTAAAATGGTCAATAAAAGAAATGTTAATTCGAAGACGTTTTTCATTTCATTAAATTATCCGTCAATTTAAATGGACAGTCGTCTTATAAGTCGAAAACTCTACAATTAGGTTAACTTATAGTTAAAAGTGATGATATAAATCCCTCCCTCATTAATCTGCATCATGATCTGTAAAATAAAAAAAAAATACAGAAATTTTAAACAATTTCTTTTTTCGTCGAAGCAGTTTCCCTAAAATTATTTTAATATATATATAATATGTAATGTTTGTTCAAGCAAAGACAATTAAAATAATAGCCAAGCAATGTACATTATATAAAAATAAATATACCGAAAATGCTAGCTATTTTGTGACGGCGCCACTGATAATAATAAAATAAAATTTATTTTACATATTTACTGCATAAAGAATTGAGTGTAAATAAGATTTAGTAAATATTAAATTTCGAATCCGCATCTTTAATACGTATCGCTAGATAGCAAAAATTATGATTACCCTAATGTATAAATATAAGTTTTTTTAATATAACTTAAATAAATATATAAGAATAGCTAATACAGAAAACTATGTTTTTAACGAATTGAAAATAAAATTGTCCAGATCAAGTTTTATTTACAATTTAAATACCTAGTATGTAGCAATTTATTTACCACTATTGTTACCCAAGATCTAATAATATAAAAATTAGTGTAATGATATGAGTTATAATTATGATACAAGTATTTTCATTTTATGTTAAGTAAATAGTGAATAGTGTACGTAAGTACTAATAGCAATATCCTACGTCATTCTTGTGTCCTTTTTGCTTTTGAATAATTCACTAAATCTTTAAGTGTTATACAGTTATACATTTTCGGCGGTTCCACACGTGTATGTTGTAGTCGCTTATCAAAGATTGACAACCTCGCCTAGGCATCAGGCCGTAGGACAGATTTTTAACGCGTTATCTCGCAGCGGTTTTCCAAACATTTCGAATTATTAGGTAAATATTTGTTATTTTGATACAGCTTCTGACATCTATCGTCAAAATTTGTAATTATCACGATTCACGAGAGTTACGGCTTAGAGTTACGGCTTTCCTTAGCAATTATTTGTCTATTACGTTAATTGTCTTCGGTTCAAATGGTCTAATTTGAGATACAACTAATAGGTCGTTTAAAGCAACGCCATCTATGCTCACCGAGGCGTACCTGAACAGGCTATAAGTCGTAAATATTTTATACTAAAAAACGCAGTAATGAAAATTAGTCTCAATATGACAAACTTAGAGAACAAAGTTGAATAACACTCACCTAGGTACATGGTAGAAAGATACATGACAGCAAACCCTGTTACCACAGCGAAGAACTGCGCAACTCCCGCTGAACGTTTTTGCTCATGCCAGCGGGCTCTTTCCCTTGGAAGAACTTCACTCACGGTTACATACAGAAGCGTTCCAGCAGCTAATGCCTATAATAGATACAAGATTCTATTCAATGCTGATATAGGACAAAAACGCCTGTTAAAAAAATGTGAGCAAAACCTTTTTTTGACTCTGTAAATTGCATTACAGGTTAACAATAACATTGAAAATGTACTAATCTCAAAGTAATTACATATATTATCTAGCAGGGTAAGAAGTTGTAGGTTCCTACGGTCGCGGATGAAACTGCGGCGTATAGCCTTATCACACAATTATTTGTAACGCAGAATTTGGGACAAGACAACACACCTCAGCATTCATAATTACGAAAATATGACCTCAGGGATGGGTCACGCTGAAGCCACTAGAAAAAAACCAAAGATCATGAAATAGACACAGGCTGAGACCAAATTTAAAACCCCACCTGTTTTTTCCCTTTTCTATGTAACGTTCACATTCCGTGAAATATTATCAATGTCTTAAACAAAACCTAAAATACCATTATTCATTAGTCTCGCCACGTAACTTGTCTCGATTTTGCGTTAACTAATACATTTCTGCACATCTAAAAACACTGTTTACTGACTATACCTGCATGATGGACACAGCAACTGAATTCTTCAGCTGGCTTATAACATCGATTCCGGCACCTAACCCAATGCCTGCAACTGAACCCCCACTGAAGAGCAGAATTGACACTATGTGAGCGCTAACGCTTCTTCCACTCGCGCATAATTCAGCCCCAAGACAAAAACCCACCACAAATTTATGACAGGCCACTGCTGCTAAAAGAAGAAGGACCTAGAAATTGAAAAAAACGTAAATTAACTTAGTAATAGGATAGTACAAGTTTGTATTTTAGTATTATTCCACCACGGTCCACCACCCCCCTCCGAGTGATACCCAAAAATCGCTTCTGCGCAGGCAAGGACATTCGTTCATTATGTTTGCCGGTATCTGTACCCTTACTTAGAATATGAGCGGTTTACCTACGACCTGCGGTTTGCCCACACACCCACAAAGGATTGGGACTTTACCTTCCGCATATCATCAAACAAATATAGGCAAGTGATTCATAATTAATACAACACTTATTATGATATAAGTACTTTACCTTGAAACTATTGAACAAAATTAAAACACTGATTGTTTCGATGTAATTGATATCAATTGATAATTGTTTATATTACAAAAAAACGATAAGAAAATACGCAGTAAGGCAAGTTGCATAGCAATTAGTAAATAAGTCAATTATAAAATATAATTAGATTTTTGTAACTGCTTTCTTTATTATGAGATCAATAACGACATATCAAAATAAATACCTAGTAGTACCTGCGATGCGGTTTCTTGCAGGCCAATAGCGAGTCCTTCCAAAAAACTGTGCACAAGCAACGCACATAATAAACCTATGACCCCCGAATAACTCCTGTTACAAGGTGCATTATGGCTAACATGACACATACGAGGATTATCAGCACCACCACATCTTTCTCTCATCTCATCATCCCTCAAAAGACGAGATTCCTCCGTCCCATAACTAGTTCTCTCTCTTTGGCTGGTGTAATGTGCGCCGTAAAAGAAATGTACCAATTCATCTACAAAATAAACCAGAAAGAAACCAATACAAAACCCAAGTTCTGAATATTTTCCTAGCATTTCGCGGGATTCCGGCAGAATGTGGGTGAGCGACGTGGATAGTAGAACACCACCTCCAAAACAGAGCAGACAAGAAATAAGAAGGGGATGCCGCTGTCTCGATCTTTCTGAAATACACAATGGTGCCATACCAGCACAAAAACTCCCAAGCCCCAAGGCCAGCATAGATATCACTTTTGCAGTTGACACTTTCATTTTTGGTCCACACTAAAACGTTTTAGAAAAATTGTATGTTATCAAAACACGGCCAGTTACACGACCGACGTCTGCGCACCGGGCAGACAAGATAGTACTGTGTGTTTTGTAATCAAATACCCCTTTTTCGTTAAACACACGCATAACTTCAAACTTAATTACAACGACATAAGGTCGTAAATATGTCGTTATAGATTAAATGTCAACTGACCAAAGACTAGTTTAATTGGAGCTAAACGATAATGCGAACTTAAGGAAGTATGCGAATGAATGCCAGGGCGTGCTGGTTCTTCGTAAACTGGTTATGAGGACAAAGACGTTATTTACAAAATCAGTCAGTATTGGTCAATAGGTAACATATTTTGAAAGGTCAGTTTAATGTAGTTATTAAAAGTAACGAATTATGTTTATTTGAATTATTACAATACTGCTTAAAAGTTTAAATTTACAAGACTTCTTGCTTGAATTTGACAATTCAATAAAATAAGTTTACATTATAAAAACATAATGTCACTCCTATCCGATTTTCTTAACTGTCAATATTTTCAACATTTACGAGTTCATCAATAGACAAAATGAATGAATTGCTTCAAAAACACGGATGCTCTAACGTATTCAGCGTCCCCGAAGGTCTCAGGGAATTGATGGCAGATATTACACGTGAAGTAAGTATTCCTCATCATCATATGGTATTATTGTGATAAAGCGTGGGATGCTCGATAGATGAAAAATATGGCACAGAGCGCCCCACGCTTTTTCACAATAATACTATTTTTTGTTCATTACCATTTTCAGCCTAATTTAGGAATTATTTTTCACTTTTTAGTTTGATGTGCTTTAAAAGCGTGTTTTTTAGTTTTTTTAAACTATTATATATTTTTTAGTTAAATTTTTTTATTTTTTCTTCGGATTATTGCATTGTCATCGATCTTTGACAGGTGCGCAAAGTTTGAATTAAATCTATCCGTTAAAAGTGGGTCAAAATCGAGTCCGAAGGAGTCGGTTACATACATACATACATACAGGTGAAGCTAATATAAAGAGTGTAAAAAGGAGACAATTTCCTTGCTATCTAATAAAACTTATAGAATCCAAAAGGAAAACAAATATCACCATAGAGATACTTCAAAAACATTATCATATAAAAACTGACAAAATATTCTAGAACCGAATATATACGTAGTTCGCATAGTTTAAGGATTAATTGGAAATAAGATAAACAGGACATTACGAAGTCGTAATGTGATAAGCAGTGCTTTAAATTTATTAAATAGTTTAACAATTTTATAAATGACAAAATGTTTTATACCAGCTATTAAAAAGTCTTCAGTATCTGGGCGCTTAATAAGTTTAATATATTCAGTTAAATTCCAGGTGCTGCGAGAACAGCCTCCCAAACTCTTCGACTTTATCGCCAACTACCTCTCAGTGTTACTCCTCACCCGTGAGCACGGGGTCATGGCGGTTAAAGTTCTGGATGACTTGTGTGACTGCAGACCGTCGGTATCCGAACATCTACTGCAGCTGGGACTAGCTGGCGAGCAAGCGAGGGATTTAGCTCAGATTATCAAGCAAGAGATTGAACAATTTGAGCCTGTTGCTGGCAGTGGTAAAAAGAGACGCTTTAAAATGTTTAATAGTCTTATAAAAATATTATTACTAAATCGCATAATTCAATGGCAATATTATGGGCCTTTTAAAATTACGCTTAAAATATTATTCATTTTTATTGGTTTTTTTTTTCAGCTCGTACTATTATAGTTTATATTTGCAGAAAAAATTAAAGAAATGCAGATAATGAAAACAATATTAACGCGATCCACTTTAGACGAGGTGATGGCGTCAAAAGTGTGTCAAGTCGCGAGAAACGCATACAGAGATTACTGGTATAGAAAGAAGACACTAGAACAGGTAATTAAGGTTTTTTCCGAAATCATATGGAGGTCTTTGACCTAAATAATGGGTAACCATTATCATACAATTTTAGTCCATGAAAACTCAACCGGACGAACCGTGGGAGATAGCGGCGCAACACACCCTAGAAATATATAAAAGAACTAAACCGTCATTCACAGAAATGAACAGAGCTGCTGAAAAAATTCAGGTAATATATCAATTTGAATGGACTAAAGTAGTCTTAGACAATTCTTTAGAAAAACATTTTTGGTATTAGAAAATTATAAACATAATATTTAACATTTAGAATACAACACATACAATATAATATTTACTTGTTCGAATACAGATAATGAATCGTTTTCTATTGTGTTCTTAATTTAAAAATCCTGATGGCTATTTCGTTATAAATCTCTCAATAAAATTCGCACATTAAACAACATTGCCAGCTATTTACAGCAGGCGCTTAAATAAATTAATAATTGTTCAACAATAATTATTATAGTTATTTATTGTAACAATAATAATTGTTCTTGACAACTGATCCAGGAAAAGATTAATGACGATACCTTTTTTACCAATTCTTCCGTTATACATATAAATGTTAGTAGCTAGAATCATCAAAGAATATTAATTAAAGCGATATAACTAGGAACTATGTTTATTATAATATATTTCTTAGGCGGCATATAGAGGATACCATCTTCGAAGAAACCTCCTTAAGCATTTGAAACAGAAGAAGAAGGGTCCCAAAGTGGACTTGCCCGGCCCACCGTTGGACATTGGTGGGTCCAGGGAAATCGAACTTGGACCAGTGCTTGTAAGTTTGATAATATATATTATTTAAATAATAATTAGACAGTAATGTACCTTAACGTGGTACCAGATAATTATTTCCGCGTGGAAAAACCTCTTTTTTTAGAGACATTTCTGGTGCTACACTTTTAATGTAATTACTTCTATTAAAAAAGGTTATAAAAGTAGGGATGGTAATGTAAACCCATTACTGGTTTAATAGATGTAATAACTTAAACTTAAAAAAAAAATGTTTACAAGAAAGTTCATAAAATAGAGTGCGAAATAATAATGGCTAATAAGTAATATTATGTTGGCTTAAACTAAGGTAGTATTCAAAGCCAGTGTGTTCGTGTGTCCGAGATAAACTTATAACTAAATTGTAAAAATCATTGCCCCGTTGAACTCATCCGTCTCTTTCCACCACAACGTAAACACAATTTGTCAGATAAAGACGAAAGAGAACTTTACTTAAGAGTGTAATCATACTGATTTAGTTTTATAAAAAACGGGTTTAGACTTCAATCAAACAAATTTTAAAAGTTTCAAGTCGTCTTATTATTAAAACGCACTTCTACATATATTAATTGAAACAGAACATTATGTTGTACGCAAACAAAGTTAAATCAAGATTATCAGAACCAGAAATTAATGATAAGGAAACTTGTCGAGGAAATTATAATTAGAATAACTACTACACTAACACGTGTCAGCAAAAAATAAATAAAATACAATAATAATAGACTCGTTTGTAGATACCCGCCGAACTTGAATTATAATAATGTCACGAGACAGCTGGGGAAAAACCGTAAATGTATACCAACATCATGGCGTTTAAGCATTGCCCGATCCTTATCTAAGGCTAACTGTACAATTTGTTAAGGTTTTTCAATGTTCATGTTTCTTTGAAAGTTGGTTATTGTCACTGCATGTTTCTATTTATCAATTGATTAAAGCGTCTTCTGATTCCAGCAGTGGTGTAACAATAGGGTGGCAGGGCTGGCAAAACGCCACGGGCCCCCGACCGAAGAGGGCCCCTGCCCGAGAGATATTATGTTCTATAGATGAATGTGACGTCTCCAATACGTATTGGGCTAGCGTGGGGATTACAGACCATTCCCTCTCGCCTAAGAGAGGAGGCCTATGGCCATTAGTGGGACATATACAACGTGTAATTGAGTACGCTGAAAATCTTGAAGTTAATTAAAATTAAACTGAGTAGGGACGATTTTTACTGATAGGGCCCCATGAAAAGAATTGCCACAAAAGAAGATTTGCCACGGGCCCCAGTTGGTATAGATACGCCACTGAATTTTAGTATAATAAGCCAGCCGACTCCAACTGCTACTGATTTAGCCCAGTATCACATAAAACATTCACTTTGTATGAGATCAAAAAATATCACGTTTGCAATTTATATATCTATATCACTTGAATCTTACACACGTTGGTCCAATTCTACGATAACCTTTGGGGCATTTATTTCTCTCCTTTTTTTCTTTGTTTTTCTTTCTAAAAATGAGATATTCCGGCGGCAATTCAGGTTTGATAGGCTCATTGTACACCGCTTCCTTAAATGGACAAGTACAACTGACCAACGGTGATAGTTCTCCCGCTAAAACTGGATGCTCCTCTTCCTTAATTCTATCTGGAGATGAGAGATACTTTCGGAGCTCTTCAAATTCAGCGATCGATGTAATCTTGCATTCGCAATCATCGCTCGAAACGAGGATAAGGCACGAGGAAAATAAAATACTTAATAATTTAAACGCCATGTCGCTCCGAGCGTTTGAATGGATGTGAAGAATGTTGACGGCTGTTTTATAATATAGTCTCTTCTTATTTTGTCCGGTTGCATTACAAGATTCCCGTAATGTAATTGCATTTGGGATTTCCTAAGATGCTTTTAAAGCATTTCAGGCTTGTAATCGACTTATCAATATTATCCCTGAATGTGTCAAACCGCTGCGCAAAACAAATATAGCTAGCACACGACTAATAAAAAAGGTCAATTTTTTTGGCATGATTCAGATGAACTTTAGAAATTTTGATTTTGTCATAGATAAAAGTTACAGTGAATCATAATCATATCATTCAAGATACTATAGAAATACAGCATTGACCCTTATTGACCATGGTTGAAGTGTGAATATTGAATATTTCCGCCTATTTTTGGAAATCAGTAATATATTCTTAGGCATCATAATTATTAAATAAATTTTAGTAACTACAGCTGTATATATCAAATACTATACATATATCTATATTATACACCGATAGGATGGCATATCATATCACTAGCTGTTATTTTTAAAGCATCAGTAGAACCTGCGAAATTTTAAAGATATGTCGTCATTTATTCGGATTTTTATTTTTTATTTTTAGATAAACCTGATTTTAAGGAAACAATAATTTTAATTAATTTATGAATTACAAATGACACTGACAAAATTTCTCACCACATTTTTGAAGGTTGGGATTTACGAGTAATTGTAAATACGTCAATACGTCTTTATTCTAACGTCATCGTTTTAATTAATTAGGGCAAAACATTTTGATTTTCAATAGGCAATAAACAAAAAACAAATCGTTTCCTCCTTATATATGATTTGTCCGCATGAAGAGAATAAACAATTTTAATAAACATTAATAAGATAATCTAGACTTTATATCTTTTATTGTTTAAATTTAATCAAAATTCTTTGCCGCCCTTTCGAGTAATTTTCTCCTAATAACAAAGACAATTCTCAAACAGAAACTCCGTGTACCAAAAGACAATGTGCGACCAATGTTCGGTGAGCACGCCACACAGAAGCTGGGTATACCATACGACCCAATGTTGACTATCACCCACGTGCCAGAAGACCAAGAGTCCATAACCAGTGGAGGAAGTAGGGGCATTGGCAGGTTTACTGACATACCAGCCGTTAGAAGTTCAAGTATTATTACCAATACTGTACCAGGTGGGTTTTTTTGGTAGCTAAAATATTTCATATCAAACCAGTTTCCACTGAAGTTTAATGAGATATGTCATAATGTTGTAGCACAAGACCGGGTTACATAATAATGTATTATGAAAATGTTTAAACCTTCGTCTGACTCCAATCTTTTAAAGGTCCTTAATTGGTGGCAAATGTTGATATTATTTGGCAGTATTATAGCTGTGCCATCACGGAATTTGGTTAAATATTCAAATCGCTCTGCATCAACTCAAAAGAGGTTAAGTTTCGTTTGAATCGGCTGAATAATCGATACGTTTCCCTTAATCTTAAAATTGTATGATTACAAGACCCCTGAGATAACGTTTACGTGACAAATCGTCCATTAACAATAAGATTACATTGGTTTTAAATTCGTGACGATAATATTACACGATAATTTAATTCTCAAGATTCAAGTGCAACGAAACATCAAAAAATCCAATGTACCTTTCGTAACCCATAGCCTATACTTACACAGGTAACATTAAAAGTATAGTTCAATTGAATTGACTCGTGGCCCTTAGATTGATAAAAGAGAAATAGAGAATTAGTTTAGTTACTTAGTTAAAAGACATTTTCGTCCATTGTATACTTTTATTATATCTGATTTTGTTCTAAAACACTTCGACTAGTGACATTTTTAGATTAGGCACTATATTCGCGTGCACTTATATAAACCCTAGAAAATATAAATACAGAACTTTTACGTAAAGGAAGGTAACTCTTTATATTCCATGACTTCATGAGTGACGTATTTATAATGTAAGCAAATACCTAATAGCAATCATGGCATAATTACGCTATTTCTAAGATACGGGTGTTTATTCAACTAATACTTTGTTTTTTCTTACAAACTGTAATATTATTATCTCAGCACTATATAATATTATTATATATATATATATATATTATTTTTTATTTTGATTTTGGATTGCCGAGTCAAAGTCAAATTATTTTTTCAATTAGGCCTATTAAAAAGGCACTTTTGAAAGTCAACATTACAAGTTAAAAATATTTTTTTAAAAATGACTAGTTGCCCCTAGGTAGTTTCATATAGAGAAGAAACTCCATTCTTCTTTTAAAATAGTTTTTACATATTATGTACTAGCTGGTGCCCGCGACTTCATCTGCGCAGGAATAATCATTTGACCAAATGATGTGTGAAAGACATATTTTATCTACTTTACATACGAGAAGAGATAAAAGTTTCATTTAGGAATCAATTTATTACTACCAAATGTGCATTTGAAATAAATTATCAAATTTTATTGGTTATGGTTCACTATATTGGATTTATTAACTTACACATACGGAGTTATACGGTGGCGGGCTTTTTCGTAGGACTATTTAAGATAAACATCCATTTAAAAAAATCCAATTTCCATCATAATATATTACATACTTATGTGTTAATCTAGCGGTTTTGGGAGCCCACTCCAGAATAGCTCGCAGATGGTAGATTTTTTCCTACTTACTTGATATTTTGCACAATTCACACAATATCTTTATAAATGGTAGCCTATGTGTTATTCTTTATTCTTTATCTATTGTATAAGCTTTATTATTGTAAAGTTTTATTAAAATCCATTGAGTAGTTTTTACGTGAAAGAGCAACAAACATCCATCCTTACACTTACTTACATAACTTTCGCGTTTATAATATTATATTTTGTAAACATTGATTTGATAATATATGAAGACCATGTACCTAGAACATAAAACTACTATACTAAAATAAAATAGCCGCATGGTGTTATATAAACTAAATTATTATGTAGGTACATGGTGCTCATATATTCACCAATATTGCAACTATACATTTTAATGGCCATCGTTATTTAACTAAAATGTCTTTAACCGTGTTCTGCTATCGCCTATTTAACCACTGAGGTTCAAATGCAGCCGAATTATGTTAATAATGTAATTCATCCGGCTTTATATACGTTTTCTAATTTAAATTTACCTAATACTAAAATATATTTTTCGTCTCACAAAATTTTGCCAGCAAAAAAGTGTTCGAAAATAAGTAAGTAATAAATGAGTGGAAATCTCCAATAAAATAAATAACAACAAGTTTTATTTGGATAATCAGGCGCAGGACAGGTTTTAATGACGGCCACAGTGGAAATGAAGGGACCAACTTCAGTTGTACAATCCGTGCACAAGATATCCTTTGCTGAGGTACATTTCTTAATCTAGTATTTGCTACTTCTAAGCCACTTATTGTTTACTAATAAATTCCTTGTAATGAATTGATATATGTTTTGAAGATGGGAATGTAAAGATAATAAACATTGATTCTATTTATTATTAAAAATTTTGCTATATACTTTTACTTTACTTATATTGTATTAATCATGGTAGTTATAATAGTGTTAACTAAAGACATACTTAATTATTTTAGGTGCCGCCGGAGGTGATTCCAGATTTTCAATTGGAGTTTTTAAAAGAGAACGATGTATCTTATGCTGCAGAACAGGAAATACCAGAAGATATACCAGGTTGGTATTAAAAAACTGCAGATTTATCTATGTTATTCAACGAAGACATTATGGCTGCCATTGATCATAAATAGTAAATGAAAAAGGATTTGAGCAAAATTAAATTTATCCAATGGAAATTACAAATGAAAAAGACAATAGACTAAACGTTTTATTATTAAAATTTTACATTTATGGAAATTGTTTCATTTTTTTTCAGATGACAAGACAGAAGGCGATGGTGAGAGTATACCTGCATCAGCGCCATCTACAGCTCGCGACTCCGCTTCTATGACAGACGTAGAAGATGAAGGTGACAACGCTATAGCAATAACTGATGAGGAAGAAGGATAGATATATTATAATGTTACGAATACAATGTTACATAATTTTTAGTATTAATTTTATTTAACGTTTGCAAGAATGATCTTTACTTTCACGATTTCTGTCGAAGATAATATGCTTTAAGAAATTAGTTCATTTTACTTTTATTAAACATTATGACAGATAACACGAGTTCTTATTTCAAAAATATCACATAAAATAACAAAACATCGCCTTGGTCGTAGCCGTATAGATATTTTACTCCTGACATATTTTATTTACAAAATGCAAAAACCTTTAAATGAAAATCTGTGCCAAATATCACTTCCTGAAGGTTTAGAAGAACTAATGTCTGATATAACAAGGGAAGTAGGTATAGAACCAATGTGAATTATGAGAAGCTAAGTAGGTGGTGTCTCAAGAAGGAAATTCGAGTCTTTACTGTCATCATCATCATCATCAATGGCTGTACAGCCACGGCTATATATGTATGGTATACGGCTTTAAGCTAATAGCCTCCGCAAGGTTATTTCGCGATCGCAATCTATCTCGTGCTTCTTGCGTCCAACTACGAACTCACCAACGCAGCCTCGGACTCGGAATTCAGTAAGGACCTTGGGGTTCTGCCACAATTCGGTTCCCATATCCCACTTGATCCAGTTACATCTTATGCAGTACGACGTTGGCGTCGTTGTAAAGTTCTTCATTGAAGCGAATACGCCAAACACCGTCATCGCTAACAGGGCCATAAGCCATTCATTCTTCGAAGAATTTTCCGCTCGAAAATAAGGAGAGAAAGCACGTCCTTCTTTCTAAGGGCCCGAGACATTACTATATTAGTTGTTAACTGAAAACTGTTTTTAATTTTATAACTAGCGATTAAGACTTTGTTCGCGTAAAAAAATATAAAGCGTGGTGATATTCAAAGTCGAACATAGCGCGAATTATGACTCATGTATTAGACAAACACCTTGAATTTTGAGGTCTCGTTTATGAATCAAAGTATTGTCCACCGCCGCGGTCACCGGGACGTCACCGAGAACGAGATTTTTATTAACTTCGAAACATCGTCGGGCGGGATGACGACGTTCGATGACGGGCGTGCGGTGGACACATGGCCATATAAAAAGTATGTATCGCTAAATCAGCGCCGTCATCTCGTTCTTAGTGACGTCCCGGTGACGGCGTTGGTGGAAAAACAGCCTAAGTGTAAAGACTAAAGCGATTTTAGTCAGCGACGAATCGGTTTTCAATGATTGATTGATCTACCTCAAATGGTAAAATCCATTTCTCTTCGCGTACACTCCTGCGTTAAGTTTTAATTTATATTTTGTAAAGGTCCAATTCAATTCTTTGAACTGAAAATATTTTAAAAAATCTCAGGCATGCATAATGTCCATATTAATAAAAACCTTACCAGCTTAATCTTCGTTATCATCTTCTCAATGTTATAATTTATTTCGTCCAGGTACTAAGAGCTCAACCGCAAAACGTCTACAGTTTCATAGCTAATTATTTGGGAGCCTTACTTGAAGTCCGAAATAACATCTCCATTGCTACTCAAATATGCAATAATATAAATGAAAGCTGTTACCAACCAGAATTGGTTGAGGAGCTAAGAAATATCGGTCTCATAGATGAAGACGTAGACAAAACTGTGGATATTATTAAAGAGTATTTGGAAACTGATAAAGGTATCAAATATACTATTGTAAGGTAGCGAAGGAATTTTTAACTAATGGTTTTGGGCTTAAATTTCTCTCCCTTATCATCATAGGCTGGGATCAGCCTTCTGATTTTGGATCTTAGTTGTGCAGGTTTACTCATTATGTTTTTCGATAGCCTAAAGATAGAAAAATGACCAGTTACTAGACCAGACGCAGTTGTTAGTATAGTACACTAACAATTAACATTTTCTATTACAGAGTACTCAAAAGAATTATTGAGTTTTTAACGTTTAAATATACCTAATAAAAGTTATGATTATATTATTTCTCAATTACAGTTAAAGAAACAAATTTATTTCTGCAAATATTAAGAAAAACCAGTATACAGGAGAGTCAACTAGCGGCAATTCAAAGTGCAGTGCAAAGGGCTTTTCGAAAAAATCGATTAAGCCAACCTAAGGTACCTTAAAAGCTTCCATTCGCATAAAAATGTATACATGTAACATTTATATTTTATTTAACTGTTTTTCAGATAAATTCCTGTCAAAAAAATACAGCATGTAAGTATTTAATATCTTAGTTATCAATAGATTAGTAACATTTATTTTTGAGTCAGTTAAAGTTAACTATATTGTTTAGTATCTGTTTTTAAATAACCATTAATGGAACAGTAAGCATACGTGACATTCTGTGTAATACACAAAATTAATGTTTATTGATTAAGGCAAATGGTTGTTGCTCCGTTTTCAAATTAAAGATCAGAAATTTTAAGGTTCATTCACTACCAAAATCTGTCAGAACTCAATAAAACAAAAGATACATTATCGTGTCAATTGCGTCATTCCTAATTTAAATTACAGAATATGAAAAGATTTACATTCCAATTCCAGGTGAAATCGCATCATCAACATCTCTCGCCGGATCTTACGTCGCACTTCCGAGGCATGTACCATATTCGGCACATGACAACCTCTCGATTATATCAGAAGATAGTACAGTAAGTTCTGACACAGAAAATATATCAGATATTTGTGTTGATGATGAAAGCAATACTTCATTATTGAAAAATGTAACCTTTGCTATGACTTATTCTTAATTAACTACGAATAATAAAATATCATGAATAAAAATAATAGAAAATTCGTTTAAAAAGTTGTATTGACCTTTTTATTTTGTAATACTTTCTATGTATTTTAGATTAATTTATATTATTTAATTTGCTACTTTATATATTTTTATGGCTATCTGAAAAACTATATTTTATAGTACGTTTAAATTTTTATAATTTTTGTATTAAAATAAAACGAAAGTGTTTTATATATTTAATTTTTAAATACATAGTTTTATCCGATTCTTCAATGTTAGAAGAAATAAAATCGGCTTTTATTATAATTAAATTATGCTTAACAAAACTGTGTACTTATTCTAATTATAATATAAATTCTACACATTTGGTTTATTAATTAACTTAACTAAAAGGTGTAAAAGAAAACGTGTGCTCTAGTAACATTTTTCTAAAACAATAGATACTAAAATACAATTGAAAATAAATTTAGAACAATTGTGTATCTTTAGTATGAAAATTGATAATAAGTAACGAACAAACAATTTAAAGTTATAGAATCTTCATTTCTGTTACAACTTTAATCATGATTATGCATTATTTTTAATAAACTAACGCAAGAATTTCAATATAGAAATTATAAAATTCAAAATGGCTTAAAGTAGGATATAAAATAAAAATCACAGCAAGAACGCTCAAAATATATTCTAAGTAACATAATAGTAAGATAAAATATTTATTATAGGTAACAATAGTCTAAAAAGACCTAACAAAATTAACTTAGACTAGGTATAACAAAATAAACTTGATCGATGAATTTAACTCAAATACCAGTGGTATTTACATAAAGCAAATACGCCACTAGGTCAGATGTGCTTGTGGCTTTATAACATTTCTATTCTTAGACGGAAAATTAAGCTGCACAGTCGTTTGTTAACTGTTAACTACCATTTAGTAAAGATACCTTCACCATAGATACAATGGGAAGCCATGCGTTTGATACTTTGAATCCTCCGTTTACTAATGGGCATTAAATTCTATAGTGAAAGACTTCATATTGACGACTTTGACCCTCGAAAGCGATAAGTGGCACTCACGTATGTCACAAATGGTTTGACATACTTAGGTGTTAAGCCTGGTCTATGAATCTTCGCATAAAATTTATACACAGATTCACACCGATATTTCGGTTTGGATTTTTAAGAAAATAACTGAATTTGGAATTTGAAAATTAAAAACTTATTCGTCGAATACTAATTGACATTTGTCAGTGGCATGTCGCTTGCCGACGTTGATTGGAACTTCTATATCTACTATATAAAAATAAGTCGGGTTTTCCTTCCTGACGCTATAACTTCAGTACGCCCGAACCGATTTCCACGGTTTTGCATTCGTTGGAAAGGTCTCCGTGAGGTTTATAGCAAAGAAAATTCAGGAAAAAATTCGACAGAAAAGCGGGATCACCAAACGAAATGTTACATAAAACGAAGCCATCTGGTGGCGAAACGGAGTAAACTATAAAATCAGAGAGCTAATGAGATTTTTAAAGGCAACAAACAAGGCACGGTTTGCAACAAATGTACTTTGACTTTGTGCTCAAAGAATTAACCGCGTATATTCCGTATTTTAAATTCGTTGTCCGAGTGTAAAGTTGAACCGGCACCTTAATATAATTTTACAAGAGATCTATGATTAACTTTGGTCCAATTGTGCGTTACCTAAATCTTAATTATATATAATTTTGTGTTCAGTCTAGCTATATTGTGTCGATGCCGCCCCCCATCAACCGATTCCCATATTCACTGAGTAACTGTAACAAGAACAAGCGGTTAAAAATTAATTAATTTGAAAATCTGAATGTTGAAGTCAACAAAATCGAACAGCACAATACAATCGAACCCTAAATCACAAAGCAGAAGTTAAAATGAGAAAATATTTACGATTATTTATACTTTTAAAATAATTTATATATCAACAAACTCTGCAACAAACATATGCAAAGTATTTCTAATATGGCGATGAGGACACATTTTTGAATCTGTTTAATTAACCTTCTAGGCTTAATTCATCGAAATGACTATAGGCAATGTTTGACAATGTCAGAAAAGTTAAACCAAACTCTATTTTGTATTAAAATATCATAAACATGATAAATAAATAAATACCTTATATAAAAAGATGTAGTGGTGTCTGTTGGTCAAAGAGTGCGGTCGTTGCGTGCGTAAGGCGCGTACGGTCCGCGGCAAGTCCGCGCTTCCCGAAGCGAGCGCGCGCGCACAGATGTCCGCTGCTATAAGGGCCGCGGACCTACCAGCTCCCGATGCGCAAACAACAGTGCATGGTCGGATTCCTAGTTTTATAAATAAAATAAAGTCAAAGATGATATAATGTTTGTAGTTTTTGTGAGGATAAACAATTTTATGAAAATAATAATTATATTAATTAATATGGTCAGAGCTTTGGAATGGTTTTGATGGATTTTTAATTCATACTTAAAAATCTTAGTTTAAATAATGTGTACATTAGCAAACTTTAGTAAAGGGAACTTTATATTTAAAAATGAATCACTCTTTCAACATTGTTTTAAACAGTTAAAGTGTAATGGCAGATTTAGTTTTTATGTATATTATCACTAAACATATCTACACAAATCACCCTTATTTTTTTGAAGTCGGCCAATAGCCAAACTCAGACACAGCAGGAACAATATAATTTTAAAAAAATATTTATATTTTCAGTTATAAACTCGTAAATCTCCAAACCTTCGGTTTCCGAAGCAGTCTTCATCTTGCCCAATGTCCCATTGTTCCCATACCCCCGTCTCAATAACTCCTCGGCCTTCGCCGGTGAGTAAACGTTGACTCCGTTCCCTGAACTATTATCGTCACTCTTCAACTTCGAGAGGTTGTTGTATGAAGAACGGTTTTGGTCCTCATAGATTACTTCCAGTCCTGTGAAAAAATTATAATTCAGCAAGACTTAAAAGACTGTCATGGGAACATGAACCCTTCCTGGATTAAGTTACGTTCACAAATTATTACTTTATATTGTCACAAAATAAAAGTATATTTTTACAATCAAGTATAGAAAATAGATTATCTAGTGCATATTTGTAATTCCGTAAAAATCGATCCAAATCGGTCTCTTTAGTAGCACATTTCAAACACATACTTGTGTTTGCGTATTGGCGCGAGATCTTAAAGTAACATATTAAGTAGAAAGCACACTTTTAAAGGCTAAAATTGCGATGTACCTATGAAATTGTGTAAAGCTATTAAAGAGTTTTCTGCATCATATTTAATTTCTATTTTTTTCTTTTAGGTTTTACAATATTATATAACAATAGAACACCTTAGTGTTTAGGTAATGTTAGGTATTTACAATTCTAGTAATTGCCCCCAATCGTATCGTTTTCCTTCCCTCGCAGAGTTTATAGCCTCAGATATAAGGCAATCACACCTCAAATTAACTTTCCAATAAAATCTTATGGATAAAAATCCTACATCCATACAAATACTAGGATAATAAAACGCTAAATACTAAATAGCAATTCCGAAGTACCTTCTTCGTCGTACTCCTTAGCGCCTTGCGAGATCTTCATGTAACTCCTCATTTCCGAAAGGAAATCTATCACCGAATCGTAATCGTCAGGCACACCCTTGGCCGGCCAGAAGTACCAGAGGTGAGTGACCTCTCTCCAGGTCCTGGTGGACAGGTTGATCAGCTGGATGGAGGTGATGGCGTATTTGTCCCGTTGTTCCCGTTTCTTAAGGATTATTTGGTATTCGCCAAATGTACGCCGGTTGTCCGATATTTCGGATGGCGGTAGATATTCGAAACATTTTTCCTGTAAAAATGTGAATGCTTTATTTTTTACAGTATAAAAATTGTACTTCAAAAAACTGCTTACAGATAACGCCTGTTCCCCGTGCGGTTACAATTTTAGGTACTAAGATCTTGAATATTTTAACACATTTTTTATCAGGCGCAAAAATCTCATTGAAGTCGGAGGATTAAAATTGTTCTTAAATAAAAGGAAAACTTCGCCAATTAATATGCAACTGCAATTAACACTATTAAAATAAAAAAAATTAAACTTTGGTTTAGATACCTATATCATGTAAAATATACCATCTAACGAAGTAACAAGTTCTGCACGAAATTAAAATTATAGTTAGATTATAAAAATAAAACATTTTTATTATATGCAGAGTGTATACTACGACAAAATATACTTACAACACCATTTTCCATATATTCAGTAAGCATGACTATGAGTCGCGAGTTCTGTTCCCATATCATTCGCCAAAAGTCCAGGACAGTGTTGGAAAGTGGGGCCTGACAGGCGATGTAGTAGTTTTTAATATTCCCTGGTCCCTGAAAAGCAAACTTTTATGTTTTAATTGCTTTGATTAAAGTATCCTACCGGGTAATATTTAAACAATAAACGAAACGATAGCGCTTTTCGCTTGATTGTGATTGGACGTAGTAATGTATCGTGTCGCGTGTATTCTAACGTCCGAACTGTTTGTACCCTAATACTTGAAATCTATACAAAAAACTTAAAACTAAAGCATGCTCAATGCTTGCTTAAGCATCCATGATTTACGCTGAACATTGAATCAGCGGTTGCGTTCATGACGTTCATGTATGACCAATATTAAAAGGTAATAAACAAGAGAGACGTAAACGAAACCATGGGGAAAATGAATTTTAATTCCGAGAAGGTAAACAAAATAATTTCTCATGATCAGCAGAAAAATGTAAAGAATTATCTCGAATTCTAAATACTGAATTTAAAAAAATACAATAAAATGTACCACGAGTACTTCTCAATGTGAGTACATAGGTCCTAATAATAAAGTATATTTTATAAAATTGTGTATACAATTAATGTGTACACTATATCATTTAAAATTAAAACTAATCTTTATTTAATTTTCTGTGCGTGTGTTTGTAATTAAACTCCTCCTAAACGGTTGGACAGATTTTGATCAAACTTCTGTGTGCTTAATTGGATTCAAGAATGGATTAGATTTACAAATAGATTATCTGTTTCTTGTATTCAAAACGTGTGTGGCAACGTCTGTCGGGTCCGCTAGTATTATATATATAGCTTTAACTCGGATAGAGTCAAGTTTGTCTATTTTAAAATAGACTTATAAATATAGCCAAAGGTGTACCGTAACATAGTTGGCATTAATATACTCCGTAGTGGAGTCGTTGCCAATCCTCTCCAAGGGTACCCTGGTCTCCGGTAAAGGCAGGACGTTGGAGTAGCGGTTCTTATCTTCACAACCTGGAGGCACCTCCTCCGGGCGTACAGTGACTGTTGGGATCTCAGAAAACTCAGCTGTTATGGAGTCGATGTCCAGAGCGAAGTTGGCAAGAGCCGCATAGTTCATAGGATGAGAAGTCACCTGTAAAAGCGGAACCCATATTTTAATATTTCGACAAGTTAGAATTAAAAAATAAATTAAAAACAATGTTTGATTAATTGATTTGTATCTTTGGTATGTATGCTATTGTCCAGGTAGCATACATGTACATTTATTTATACATATTTTATACTTTTAAAAACCTAATAAAATATTTAATCATCGAACAGCTATTGTTTTATTAAACAAAAGAAAAGTATCGATTACATTATTGTAATTTTCGTAGATACTAAAATCTCATGAAGAGTCATTTGTATGTATTTACAGTCTTCAGAATAAGCTCAATAAATTAGGTAAATACAGATACCCAAGTTTACCTCGTCATCATAGGCCGGGTTGCCGTAACTCCGCTTACTAGCTCTGAGCCGCTGGTTTCCTTTCCTATGACCCACACTAACGCTGTCCAGACTGTAAGCATCCAGGGAGACGGGTGTGCACCTTTGGGCATACACGCCACGTCGACCACGCCTTCGTACCACTAACTGGAAATTATAAATTTATTCTTGACGGTTAAATAGTCTATGAACAATAGATATAATTAATTACAAGCCAAATTAAATTAAACGAACACAGTAAAGCGCTAAGTTCGTCTTTAAGATATTTCCTACTAAAAGTACATGAGCGAACGACGACATGGCCGAAGAGGAAAACATTACGCAGAAACCAAATTATGTGCCGAACTGGCACGGCTATAGGTTTGAATCCCATGGAAACATTTATTTATTCCTCCGGTATTAAGCGCTGACCAGCCTAGTAACGAACGCAGTATATTTACGGTTATTTCCCTATAATAATTGTTAGAGATAAAGTCACCCGAGCTTTGCGGAACGCTTAGTAAGGTGTTTGGTGGAGCTTGAGACAGGAAATGATAAGAGTTAGGTTCTGGGAACTGACGGTTAGAAATATATCTTTAACCGACTTTAATGTAAGTATATTTATTCTAGTTTTAAACGTTCTATATTGTTATATATAACAAATAAATAAAAACGTTAGTTAAAAATCTGTCAAAATCACCACTCAATGTGAAAAATATGTCTTGACAATGTTAAGATGATGAAGTGCAAATAAATTGTTGAGACTTGAGGTGACGAGAATTTCAAGGGCCTACTTGAGTTTAGACCAATTACACTTGACGGAGCGTGTTTCCATCTAAACTAGAAAAGTAGGAGATTATATTTGTTTATAAAGCATAAACTTTTAAACCTTTATAAAGCATTAATTTCTCCATTACAATGCTACATTGCCCCGGAGTAGTATTGGCTATAGTTATTTAAAACATTAATGTGTGTTAATTTGGTCGATAAGAATCATTTAAAGTGGTATAATGAAAAAGATGAGAGAACACATTTTTTTAATAGTATTAAGCTGCTTTTTTAATATAAAAAAGGAAACATCTTGCTTAATACACAATAAGCAAAGTACTTTTGTTTCAATTAAAGTAAAATTTACTAAATTTAAGATCTTTTTGTTATGTCTATCTTAATTAGTTTACCACTCGTTAATATAGTATTAAGTAACTTAATTGTTTAATTATTTTACGACAATTTTGTAGTCTCATAAGGATTTTATGCTAGAAAGTCGAAGAAAATATTTGTACGTATTGTACGAATGGAAACACGCCCTTAAAATTTCGTCATCATCATAACTTTTGTTTATAATTTATACTTTTAAAAACATCCTTTGGCGATATGGCACCTACATCTTGACTTAACGGCAGAGTATGGCTACGAGAAACTGTAAACAGATTCTACAACTTGATTTAATTTACTACTTAGTAGAGTGTAAAATATTTATCATATCTAATATCGAAATTGATCTATTTTACAAAATTACAATTTAAATTCAATAAGAAATCTTGATCTTTCGGTGAGTTGATTTTATTTAAATACGTACTGCCGCATTACCCCGGATCTTCTTTTTGGCCAATAATTAATAAAGAATATTGGCGTAGAATAAGGTGCTTTAGAACTTTTAATTAGAACCGAATCAATTCCCAGCAAAGGGTAATCTTCTCTTCCATGTTAAACATTTTTTATATGAGATTTCTCTTTGCAGTAATAATAAGATAATAAAAACGCTTTCTTGTGGCCATACAACTTTTGAATACAGTTGTATTCAAAAGACGCCCTAAGGTCTATCTCTGCGGATCTCGCCCTACACTCATACGCTCTCGTGACGTTGACGCGTGCGCATATTAACTCCAATATTTACAAATTAAAACAACAGTTAAAGAAATTGTGCCTTATTGAATTAACAGATTTATAATAATTAACATTTTTATAATATTGGCGTTAGTAAAAAGTTTAATTTAATCGTGTATTAGTGAAAAAAATTGGTAAGTTTGAAATTTTTCGAAGAGATTTAAATATATTGTATTTCTTTTCTAAGCCGCTTAAATTAATTTTAAGCGATAAATTTACAAAAAATATTTAGATAGCTCTTTTGTCAAACAGCCTCATAAAATATAATAAAGTTGTTAAATAGCTTCCCAATTTATTTTGTAAAAGTCTGGTTTGCAAAAATATTAGGTATTACTTAGTTAAATGTATTTAATAATTTTTATTATTTGTTCCTTTTATAAATATTTGAACATTTTTGTGTATAATGTGTATTCCATCTTTGGCTATATCTCTAGTATGATCGTTTTATTTGTTATATATTATGTATGCTAGCAGAAAAGTACTTTGAACAGAAATATGAATAATACAAAATTGAATTCTAAACCTGTCATGAATTTAATAAGAAATATTTTCTCAAGAATGATCTATAGATTTAACGCGACACTAGTTCCCACGCATCTCAATTTAAAATCTAAAACTGCAATGCCACAATTTTAAAGAATTCAGGACAAAGCAGTAAAAGCTATTTTAAAAGAGTAAGTATGGAGTTTCTTGCCCATGAAAGTTTGCCATCTGAAACTACCTTTGGTCATTTTTTTTAATATTTTTAATAGTGCCTTGTTAATAGGCCTAATTGAAATAAATGATTTGACTTTGACTTTAAGTTAAATAATAATAGGAACATTCTATACTAACTTTTATATGTTACTTAAAGGAGTTAAATAGATGAATGTAATAGAAAGAAAAAAGGAAGAAACATATTTATTATACACAAGATATTTGGGACGTAACGGATTGCTGACTATCAATCTCCTAATAATTGTTCTGCCTTTCAAATATCACTAAAAATCTAATAATTTTTTTAAGTATAAAAAAAGTTCTATGGAATTAACTATTAAGTTTGTATTGAAAAGCTGGGAACCCTGACTCAGGTATTTTTAACTACAAATTGTTCCCAAATATTACATTGACATTCATATTTTTGTAAGTATTTTTTTTAACAAAAATAGTTGTTAGTAAGCAAACATACTCAACTACAATTGCACCAATGGCAACTCGACGGATAATGAATACCACGAACGAACTATAAAAATTCCAGCAACCTTATACTGTCATCGTACACTTCATATCGCTACTCAGAACATTTCAGGTGTTATAACTTCATTTGAAATTAAACCTAACGCGTTTGTACATATGTTATTAAGGTTTTATTATGATCTTTTTTATAGCATTTTTGAACATTCGTAGTGTTTACAATCGCAGTCAATTGATTTTTATCAGTTTTGTTTTAATGTAATAGGAGGCCAACGGTCATTGCCAGAATGCTCGCAAGAGCGTTGCCGGCCTTTTAAGAATTGGTACGCTCTTTTATTGAAGGACTCTAAATCGAATTGGGAAAAAGCTGGGAATAATTCATCAATTCAAATAGAACCAAACAAATTTAAAATAACTTTTCTGGCTGAATATGAACTTTGTTCGAAATAATTTCATAATAACTTTTATATTTCAGAGAACACCGTGGCAGTGATATCTTTAGGTAAGCTTAACCTATTATTTAATTCAATTGCATAAAATTATTATTTTTACGACTCGATATAGTTTAAGATTTACTAACGTAAATTATTTCTATATATTTTAAGTGTAAACGAGTTATCTTAGCGCTACGATAAGATCGAATTTAATAAATTATAATAAACTTTCACGCTTCGCCTCTATGGTTACATGGTAACGCACATGGCTTAGAACGCGAAGGCCCTGGCTTCGATGCTTAACATTAAAAACAATTGCGACCTGGCGATATTGTAAAATACGAGACTCAAGAACATTTTATATTAATTCAGGACAGCACAATAGTAAAGATGCTAAATATATTGTTTTATTTCAATTGAAGCAACTGGTGAACCTACAAAAATATGATATATTTATGTGATAGAATTTACCTAATTAATTAAAAGTAATCATTTCAGTTCTTTTCCAAGAAAATCTTCGGGTGGTAGGAATTACGCCTGACGTTTAATACATAGAACATGACTTTTTATTGTATTTGCATTTTATAAATTAAGAAGTATTTTTATAAGGAATTACGCACAAAAACTGTAGGTTTACAAAACTATAGGGCATTGTATTAATTATATTGATGGCCTTTCCAGCTCTGTACGAGATGCCGAGTCATCTGCAACGTTTTCCAAAGTAGTGGACGTAATTTATCGTGAGTTAATAGATATTATGCTCATTACTTTGGATATGTTGTACGAACATGCAACATTGAAGATTAACGAAACAGAAGAATTTATAAGAAGAAGAAGATAGGAGAGCAACTAGATAATATTGTTTAGTAAGAAAGACTAATCTGTGTCGGTTTTTATTTTAAAAATATTGCTGTATTAGAATGTGTGTAACGTAACATACGTAAATAAACGGGAACATTCGTTCATTGATTTTCTATGTATTTTCATCATAACTTTAAACCAATAAAAAGTATTGCGATATAATATATATATCGCAGCCAAGTAGCTTAATTGTAACTGTTGACTGTTAATTTAAATTTAATTCCACTTTCTGCCTCTCTCAAACCCGAAGCAAAACTCTTCAAACTGTCAATATGGCGTCGGCAAACCACAACTTTGATGGTGTTTTCCAAATTTTCATGCAAAAAAAACAAGTACAATGGAAGAGTGTAGTGACAATAATAATTTGAATTTGACTTATGCAATTTAATTTTAAAAGTAATATTTTTATGTCATATGTTTATCTTTTTTATTTCTGCCAAATAATGACTCTATCGTACGAATTGCCTAAGCATTAGCCAGCCAGTTTATTAAATGTTGTAACAAACGCTACGGCTGAATATCTTTCAGGCCGTTTAGTTAAAAGGCTAGGCTGTTAATTGAACCGCTAATTAAGTTATTTGGCTACGACATATATAATATTATAATGATATTACGGTGTAGTAAGTTAAATTTAGTTTAAAAATTATAAAGAAATATACTCGAATATATCCTATAAAATCTTAGTTAAAATAACTTACCAATAAACCAATAAGGAGAACCAAGGCTATAACACCGATCGTGCTAACAGCAATCGCAATAGCTGCGCCTGAACCTGCTTCATCAAGTACCCTGGAAGATGCTTCAGTTGTCATCTCTCCACCATAACTTGTCAAATCTTCTAATTCATTGACGGTTTTTGATGTAATCGTTGTTTCCATGGTAGATTCATCTCTATACTCTGTAGTTGTATCAACTTTAACTTCTGTATGGTCTGTTTTTAAATATTCTGTTGTGGTTTCAACTTTTCTTGTTATAGTTTCAACTTTCTCATATTTTTCTGTTACGGTCTCAACCTCTTCTGTTATCGTTTCGCTTGTTGTAGTTTCAGCAGTTGTCTCTTTTACGGTTGTTGTCGTTTGTGTTTGAGGTGATGTAGTTTCTACTAGTGTAAAAACTTCACTGTTTTCGTTACTTTCAGAAGTCATTTGTATTTCTGTTGAGGGCACTATGGTAGTTGGAGTTTCTGACATAGGTGGAGCCTTCTTGGTATTAATTTCCGTAGAAACTGTTATAACAATACTCGTTGTTTCAAAATCCGTTGTTGGTTCTGATGTGCTTGTTGGTATAGTTTCTTTTGTTGGATTGTACGATACCGACGTTGATGATTCAGAAGTGGTCGTTTCCATATTTTCTGTTGCTATAGTTTCCTTTGAAGTGGGTTCTTTTGTAGTTTCTCCAATAGTTTGTGAGGATACTTCCATTTGAGGAGTAGTATCTGGTATGGACGTAGTTTCTTCAATATCATTTGATGTGGTGTAATACTTAGGTCTGTATGTAGTGATTGGAACATCTTCTATAGTTGTAGCCTTAGTATGTAAGGATCCAGCATAATACCAATCAGTAGTAGATTCATCAACATCCGTATTCTCAGTTTCCTTATCTGTTGGGATGTAAGAAAACCTTATAGTAGTTATTTCATAGTCCGGTATTTTTGTAGAAGCTGTTATTACTTCATTAGTTTCATCAGAATTAGCAACGGTGTCATCAAGTGTATCATCAGAAGGAGTAGTCATATCTGAAGGTAATTTAGTAATCGACTCAAATGCAGTTGATCTTGTCGGTTCAGCTGGTAGAATTGTATCCAAGAAAGTCTCCTCGGATTCATTTGTGGACAAATCATCGAGATTAACCGCAGTTGCTACCCAAGCTGATTGAGACTCTTCGATTTCTTTTTTAATGTCAGCTTTAGAAGATTCTTCACTACTTTGTAGAGATATATTACTTTCTGCTGGGACCCGTTCTGATATTGGTTCAGTTGTCTTTTCATTTGGCACAAATGCCAACGTTTGTGATATAAAAGGTTTCCAAGGTAATTTATTTTGAACTATTTCCGTGATGTTCTTTGTAATGCTGTAGTCTTGGTTTTGAGTAGATGTTGTACTTGTTGTTGAACTCGTTGTAGTTTCTCTCTTTTCTGAAATTTAATGTTAAATTAATTATTACACCTCACCCGAATTGGGCATTATTATTACGCGTCAAAATCTATGTAGCCATATAATTTTAATAAGAATGCAACAACCTCTATTATTTACTAACTGCTTTGAAAGACTAAGGATCAAAATACATATACTTAAATATATTCACTCAAATTTTATATATGTCTTAAGTGCAAGTAAGTATATAGACTAATTGAGGTTATTAATATATAACAATTATATTAATAACTTATTTTATCTGTGCTACTTACCTATAATTTCCCCCACTTTTTGTAACTCATTCTCATCGATAGTTTTAGTTGAACTCGTTCTGTTTACATTTCTTATGAGTGAAGGTGGACTTCGCATGCCTGCTAAAGCCCACGCAGTAAGTGTGGGTGGTATTTCTAATTCACTAACTCCGTCTCTTGCCTCAGTGGTAGGTGGCTCGTCCGTTGTCGTACTAGTTGTAGTAGAGGATGTTGAAGAACTAGAACCCGAAAACTTTGTTGAACCCCTTTTCCAAAGCGAAGGAATTGTGTTATCTACAAAAGAATGCGAGTGCACAACCCTCTTGCTACTGTTAGACTCAAAATCACTTTGCAATACCGGATCAATATCGGAGGACAACGTCGTTAGTATCTTTGATAATTGGGCCGGTCCTTCAGTGAAATATTTATTGTTTATATCAAAATGCTCGGAATATATTGTGGCTGGTGGTTTCGTCTGTTGCATTCTTGTAATATTGCGCCTTGGTGCCATCCAGACTGGTTTAATTTTAGGCGTTGTGTAATGGAACCTACGTGTATTCTGTCTATAAACAAGATTCGGTGATACTTGCTCATTTTGTGTATCAACATTATTTGCACTTTCCTTTTTTCCGTTTAAGTTAAGGCGCTTGGAGTAGTTACGATTCCTATTTGTAGTAACTAAAGATCCTTTAGGCTTTTCACTTGACGATAAAACATGTTCTATAAGCCTTTCGCTGGGAAATACTGTATTTTGGAATGAAATCGCAAAGGGAGTAGCTGTATTTAATAGTGAAGGAGTCACACTACCTGGCAAGAAATAAGATGCTACTGTAGAACCAATTTCGTTGTCTTGTTGTCGTATAGATGGTGTAGAAATTTCAACAAATGGAATTTGCGTAGGATCTATTGCAGCGAGTTCTTCTTTCTGAGGAGTACTTTTTGTTGTTTCCGAAGGTTCATCATTGTCACAGTCGTCCTCGTCATTTGTTAGGCTGATATTATACGTTTCGGTGGACAATACTGACATTTCGTAGTAAATGCTAGTTCCATGTACATCAGATAGTGCCTTAGTATTCGTTCCTGCCTCATCATTATCCATTACGCGAACCTCCTTGGAATTTTTCATAATAATTCTTGACTGGTTGTGTGGCGTGCCATTACTCAGCTTCTCAACGACTTTTTGAACATTCGTTGTATTAGATAAAGGTGTGGCTTTCGGCTTTTTCGATTCTAAGTTTTTTTGTATACTTGATGAAACTTCACGGTACTTTTTATCAAAGAAATAGTTTTTAGGAGTAGTCAGTTCACTGTCAAAATCAAAAACCTTATCAAATTTATAGGGTTCACTGTCTGTTTGAAACGTTTGTTTTGTAAAATAACTTGGAAAGTCGTGAAAAGATGGGGTATTATAGCCTCCAATATTTTGCTTATTGGAGCTACCTTTTTCTTTATCACTAAAATTGTTTTCATTAAAGGTGAAAAAACTATTGTCATTGTATTTACTGGAAGTATATCTCTCATACGAGTCACTTCCTTCGTCGTCTTCGTCTTTTGTTTTAAATAATACAGTTTTAGTTGTGCTTGAAATTGGTAGCTTTGTTTTCTTATAATTATGCATACTGTCTATAATTTCCATTGGCTTTTTTACTTCTGGAGTCGGAGTGACTATAATTACATTTGACGCTTCAGTAGAGGATCTGATGCGTCTTAAGGAACTTTCGGTAGTCGATTTAGATAGTGGATTAAACCTTACCCTTCCTCTAGCTTTATATTTAGAATTTTTATCGGAATTCTCCTCTGAGACATCCTTTTGCTGAAGCTCATTTGAGGCAACATCGGGTAATTTTGGTTTACCTCGTGCAACCCACGTTACATTCACACGTGTAGTTTTCGAGTTTTTTTCCTCTATAATGGTGGGAGTCGTTTCGTGTGGTAGTGTATGACTATTTACTTGTGTGCTGCTTAAAAGTAGTATGTTTACTACTAACGCTACACCTGAAACATAATGAAATATTGGTTAATAAATTTCATTTTTTCATGTTCACATGCATTGTTACAATCAATGTTCTTTATTTAATGAGTATTATATATATAGAATCTTTTCTAAAATTAAATAATAAAATGTATTGTAAATATGTTAAAGGCATTTTCCTTATTATTTCACATCCAAATTTTATCTTACATCACAGTGTAAGTAATAAGTGTAAAATCTATACGTACAATGTCTTTACGACACGGTTAGGTCAAATAACGATTAGGTTAATGTTTTTAAATATACTACCTAAACATATTCTAACTGGTGATTCCATGATCAGAACATCGTGGTTAGTCGTTTAGTGAGACATTTTCAAGTTCGGAGACCCTTGCCCTTTGCTGCCATCGTTCCTGAAAATACAAAAAACAATAAACTTTTGTGCTATTTATATACTCGAATGTATCTAAGTACATATTGTTTATCAGATATTTATTGAAGTGAAACTTCTTTATCAGGGTTGGAAAAAAATTTAGTGTAACATTTTTTCGTTACGCGTCACATTTTTCGGTTACGCGCCATGTTGCTTTTTGAAGTCAAACTTCTTTATCGACGTATGGGAGAAATTTTGTAGCAAATCGTCACGTTTTTCAATGATAGTAATAATTCCATTACAATTAATGAAATTCTATAATAATCTTCGTAGTAATAAGGTAAAATGAAATATTTGTATTCATGTCTATGATAATTAAAGCCTTTTGTTAAACTTTATCTAATTTAACGAATTTCTGTAAAGTTGCATATAGTAGATCATTTTTCGAAAAATAAGATCATAAAGAATTTTCACTTCTTACGTGTGTACACCTAGTACACGCACAATTTTTTTTTATATGTAGATAGATTCATAGTACAGCGCGGAAACGCTGCCAGCATTAAAGGTACACTGCCCGGGGCCAACTTATTATATATAAAAAAATACCATTTATTTGAATTATTATTATTAGTATATACGTCAAAAATTTGTAAAAACCTACTGTATATTTGTGTGTTGGAAATAAAAAAAAAATTATATTGAAATATAAAGTATATCGTATAATACTCACCACACTTTAATCTAAATACTACTAAATATTTGTATTACCTGAAATATAGTTCCCGATTTAAATAAAGATGGGGACAGAAAAATTAAACCTCATTTCTTACGGCTTTTTGTCCTAATCGCAAACGAAACAGTGGTGACGAAAATCTTGCTCCTGACAGTTTTATCCAAGCATTTTCACATTTATACGAAAGTGTTTCAAGTTAAGAAAAGTTCATACGTAAAAGTTTTTTATTGAATGTATGGCCTAGGGAATGGTTTTTTGTTTATAATTTGATGCTTGCAGACATCCTTAAACGAATTATTTTTTTGTACGTTATAAATGATTTTTACTTATGATCTTGTATTTTTTCTCCTGATAACTTCAATCTACGCCTCTCCTACTGCACACTAAACCACCCTGCTTCAAGTGTGACAAGATGAACCTAGGGGCTGCTTTTTGAATTTCGGATTTTTTTACTAAACATGACAGCTACTATGTACCAAGTTCAATGCATTACTCTTATACGCCAGCATAAATGTTGTCAAAGTTTTATAAACCTAGTTATATTATATAGTATTAGTTGGAATAACGCGTAAATAAGCATAGCAAAAACTAAGCTTTTTCATACTATTACTAATACCAATTAATGTGATCAAAAATTTAGTTGACTTGGAACAAGATTACAATCAATGTTAACCGAGTGCGTTGACTTTCAACCCTTAGGGGGTGTTTTGATACCCAACTGTGTATGGATTTTTCTTTACAAGAAAAAGGAAAACGTAAGAAAACGTATGTACACAGATAGCTTTATAACTTTATGCTTATAAAAGAATTTAAAAATCTTAACTAATGACCCCACGCGTCAGTATTCTGACCGCATACTAGACATTTAAGAACAACAGACATTATGAAACAATAATTGTCCTATTCTGACACAACTGTAATTATTCGTAATGGTGAGAACTCCGTTAAGAGAGAAGATAAATTATTTTATGTAACCGATAGATATTATACATAGATTAGCCACAATCGTGTTATGAAAGCCAGGATGCGTTTGTAATAAATCTGAATGACAATTCAGCGCAATCTAAAGCTATGTGATTACTTTGTGGTAAAAATTACTTTCGTTATGTCTATATTTTTCTAATATAGATTTTGTCAACTTGTTTTGCTTGTTGAAAATACGAATTCTCTTCGCTTTATATTAGCATCAAAAACCTTAGTCCTAAATCTTTTAGAATGAAAATATTGTAGATTCTAGAATGGCACGCCGTTTACACTTATTGCATATAATTTTGTGTATTCTCAACTTTGTGCGTTAATTTCGTTGATAATACCGACCATATAAATATGTAGTTCGAGTGATTTTGATTATCAAAATACGGTTAATGGTCTCACGAATCTGCTCTTGATACGAAAATAACGACAACAGTAACGACCATCTAATGTGAGCTTTCGAGTTCCTTCAACTGTGAAAAGTGTGAATTATCGCATACATCTACCACAATTAGGATAATTGAGGTCATTTTTGGGTCAGTTTCATATAATAATCAGAATCAGACTTTAAGTATAAACTTCTTTATGACATGAGTTATATGTCGCAAAATCACAAACTATCTTCGCTTGCCGTGAGAACCATTACTTTGCGACCAGTATGGAAGAACCGGTTGCTAGTAACAAGACTGCTTCTTGGAGATCTATCAATACTTTTGCATAAAAAGTCTAATATATGCCTTTTTTTTCAGTGGCTGATCGATTAAACTTTATAAATAAAAATTAACCACAAAACAAGTAAAATATAGGTAATTTGCGCAAAACTTGAAGACGGCTAGACCGATTCGTTATTTGTTTTTATTTATTTCGAAAACGCTGAAGAGTATTTTACACCGTGTACGTAAACGTGACGATGTTCACAGGGGCTAGCAAGCGAAAAAAAAAAAATTAAAATAAGTAAGTATATCCAAATAAAGTAGGTTGTTAACAATTAAAATACCAGATCATTACGAACATGCTAATAGATTAAAAAAACCATTGATTAGCCGCTACTTTCTAAAGAATGGATAAGGATTATAGATTTTTCCTGATCTCATCAACGATATTTATTTTTATTTATTTATTAAAGTTCACCACATCACAATGCTTTATTAACAGAATATGTTACGTAAGCTATCGTCTCTAAAATATATGACAATTATGGTAAATGTTACAAAAAAATACAACAAAAATGACTAGCAAAACAGCGGATTATATATCAGACAGGCACTTAACAATGCTCTTTTTAAATTAATCAGGCCACTACCGAATATGTCAAGCCTTGGATAAGTGTTTATTCCGTTGCATTCGAAGAAATTAAATGAGAATATTTACTTTCTTTTAAGTCTCGATGAATTGAACTTGATCTTGATATAAAACTTGTTATGCGTTATACTTCCTATTTCAAAACCATGAATGAGAAACAAAATTATGAGTGCGGAAGTATGTTTCCGAGTTCCGCAAACCAAAAGTTGCAGATATTTTGAACAAATTAATTTTTAAATCTGGTAGGGGTTACAATTTACATACATATATATGTACATATAATATCAATAGTCAATTCATTTATTCGATTAGACCACCTAAAATTGCACTTTTTAACGTTAAATAAAATATAAAGTTGTTTTCCAAAAGGTAGTGTCGTCGGATCACCTATTAGAAAAATCAAAATGATCACGACACAGAGACATAAATCTGAGGTCCAGACCTAAAAGGTTGTAGAGCAATGGTTTTTTTTAATTATTAAACTCGTTTTATTGAGGCTAATGCGAAATATGTGTTTTTCTTCATAAACTCGATAATATTCAGATTTATAATAGTTGTATACTTAAATATAAACACGTTTCTCTTGATATAAAACTATATCAGATTGTGAGTAAAACGTGCAAATATCGATATTTTTCCATTCGCTTAAGACTATTCAGTAAGCCATGACCTTTCCAATCTGGAAACACATCTGAATTAGTCACGAGGTCGTTTTGATCTTAACAATTCCGCACAAGACGTACTCTACTTGTTATTTTTCATCGTTATCCTTAAACATATATACATATATATATATACTTTTCAAGATCTGAGTAAATAGAAAATTAAGAATAAATCGTAGTAAAAAGTGTCGAGGTTTTAAATTAAGTGTTATCTGAACAATCATTTCAAAACGTTTTTAAATTAGGTACATAATAAAAGATATATAGTTAAAAAACAGTATCAAATTAAGTTAGAATATCTTTGGCTTTTCATGTATATATTTTAAGCTCTTCATTTTCGTACTTTAGGATATTGTCATTGGAGAATCGTAGAAATTTAATTAATAAATCGTTTGCATTTAAGATATTTAGGAATCAAGTTGATTTCTCCCAATCTTATAACTAATTTTAAATTTCATGTACCCATCTAGAACTAGATACTCCAATTTATTTTCCATTTTTTAGGCTCTCCTTTCAGAAGAGCGCGGTTTGTTTAATACTCACTGATATCCAGGTTGAGCATTCTGATAAACGAGCTAGGTCTGGATATCCATAATTGCTCCCCTCACAATTTGAAATAAAATTTTCAGTATTTATAATTTATGATTGTCTTTTTCTCTTCGTGTTTTGTAGTGCTTGTAGGTATCAATGTATCAGTGGGCCGAGGGTTGGCAAGTTTTTGAAAATAACATTTGTTCCTATGTAAAATAAATATATAAAATAACAATCACCAACTGCATCTACTTCCTATAGACCTCTATCTTTCTGCAATTCAAAGGACAGTAATTTTTGCGATCACGTGACGCCATCTCATGACCATCGGGTCTTATGTATGCTCTTGTACTAATATTAATTTTATATGATTGTTACTACTTGTACCAGTTTAATAACAAGCTATGTCTGAGAATATAAATAGATTATTGCAACTACATTAATTTATATATAAATTGTATTTTGAAACTTGTTATTGTGGTTTGTTTACTGCTGATTCTCTGACTAGTGATGTTATGGATTTGAAAATTTTGATAGGAATTACATTTTAAAACTGATTTTATCCGCTTTGGTTTAAAGAACTTTAAATGATGTAAATAATCAAACACAAATATTTAAATATAAACTAAAATTATATTACACTACCGTGATTATATATTTGAATGAGTACACCGTATTAAATGTTAAGAGTTAAACACACGGTCGTGACAATATGCGCTTGCGTTTGAGTGATGTCAAGATATCGAATATTAAAATTAATTTAAATACATAGTTATAATTAATTCTAGTTCTCGATAATCTCCACCGTCGCTTCGTTCCTTGAAATTCATGTTTATTATATTATAACTATGCTCGCTAACGACTTTATCATTACATTTTAACTATACCAAGGGAACAACAAGAAGTGTTTCAAGTAAGAAAATGGGTAGACAGTCTGCCGATGTTTATCCGGTCTGAAAAGAAGGCGAGCCCAGAATAGAATAGAATCGCCATAAATAGGAGAGGCGTACAAAGACGGTGCTAAAGGTTTTGTTTTCTAAGTATTTGTATTTTGTAAAGATTAATTATTTAACTGTAAGGTATTCTTCGTCTGTTATACGCAATCTTATTTTTATGATAATTATAATTACAAGGGCTGCAATTCATCGATAACTTTACCTTAAGCGCAACACTAAAGTGAATGAAATAGAGAGCGAGATGTGAATGCCAACGAGCCGTACAGTCGCGTTCAACTACCCTAATCTTATAAATGTACAAGATACAAGCATGTAGAGATGTCGAATATATATTTTCTTTTTAAATAATAAAATTATAATTATAAGCTATAACCATAACATTGTATTTTTAAAGAAAAGAGGGTACCTATAATAATAGAAAAATAAGGTGCGTGGCGCTACTACCTTTTTAGGCCTGTGTCTCAGATTTCTGGATCATATTCATGATCATTTGCCATAGGCAAGTAGGTGATCAGCCTCCTGTGCCTGACACACGCCTTTTACACTTGCCTGGCACATAGAAAGAAAGTCAGTTGGTGCATAGCCGGGAATTGAACCTACGACATCAGGGATGAGAGTCGTGAAGCCACTAGGCCAACACTGCTCTAAAAACTGGAAAATCCTAAAACCAGTTTTTATTGCGGAAAAGCGCACAGCAAAATGTTCTATATGTTGGTATGTAGGTACTAAAAGGCTAAACATAAAACTCATATTAAGGCGAAACGAAGTTTACGGAGACAGCTAGTATTTAAATAATTATTTTGTGCGCGACTGTCCCTCTCTGTATACAAAGCACGATCCACGAGTACAGTCGTACACTGATGCAACTACTCGTACTTATGAAATGTTTAGCAATCTCATATTAAAGGTTAGCTTTAATATCCTGGAGCCGGTTGCAAATATTACTATATTACTAAATGCCAACTTACTTATAATCGTACTGTAAGCCTTAGTTAAAATGTTCAAGCCCTTTTAAATGCAGTTAAAAGTTGAAAGGAGATACATTCAATAGCTGATTAAAGGGAATAAGGTCGTGAGATTAATTGATTGATTTTTGCTCTCGGTTAAAAGTTTAAAAACCAACTGCACACTGAAGTATTTCCGAACCAATTCGACTTAGGGTCCTTTAAGAAAAGCGTAGCAATTCTTAGACGGGGTAACGATCTTAAAATCGATCGCCCGAATCTTCTTATTAATTTTTTTTTTAATATTTACGTGCATTTCATTGCTATTTATTAACTATCTAATTTTTTATTAAGAACTTTTAGATAATGAAATTTATATCCTTTGTTTTATTAAAACTTTTGTTCATTACAAATACAAAAAAGAAACATAAGTTATTAGGGATGCAACGGGCGGCCTTATCGCTGACAAGCTCCAGTCAACCCTAGTCAGAAAAACTCAATCAAAACTAAGGAATGTGCAGGAAGTGCCCTATAAAATTAATAAATAAAAAATAAAATTATACCATTACCAATCTTAATCTGAAATAAAATACACTTAATATAACTCTTAGGTACACACCAAAGGGTAAACATCAAGTAAATCATTAAAATCTACCGTTTTCATCTCATAAAAACATGTCAGTAATTACCGAGTTCAACGGAGCGCGTACTAACTCAAACGGTATGATACAATTATGTATCATTTTGCGCTTTCAGTTATGATTCTAGGTACCTACGGCATAGATTTAATACCTCAAGAAATTATTATTATTTTAGGTTAGTAAATAATTAAGTTGGCGCATAGTAGATAGTACCGGTGACCCGCGAGCTGGTCCTTTTCTCGCTCAACGAATAAGTATCACAATACAGCAAGGAAATGCTGCCAGCGTTAAAGGTACAGGGACCAAACTTATAAAATTTGTTTTAATATTATTATAAATAAATAAATATTATTTTGGTGTTTTTATTAAATCAATTTCATATACGACGGTGATAGTATTTACTAATAATTATTTTATTGATAAATTTTAATATTTATCGTTAATCACTACTGCATTTTAGTTATTTTTTCCGTACGCCAAAGAAGTATAACTTCTAACGCGTGTACAGTGTACACACTCTTTTTTTTCATTAATTTTTAATTATTTTTATAATTACTATGTAGGTTAAGAAAATTGTAAAAGCTGTATATTTGATTATTATGATTACTAAAAAAAATATACTATGTGGAGATACCATAAACACACAACACTTAAACTTAAAAACTTTAATGTTTGCTGTGCCTGTTTGCATTCACCAAATACCGTCACTGGGAAGTTTCTTAAAGGTATTCAAAACACACACTCCACAGTATTAGGCAAACTATTGAAAAATTGATCTCCGACGTAGATAAGATTTCTCTCCATAATTTTCTGCAATATACAAAAAAAAACTACAGATAACAAATTCTCTAAGATTATAAGAATTAGCGTATCAAATGAACTCATGGTAAAACAATACTTAAACAATTTATTTACATCAGAAATCGTAGAAGTAATTAGTGATAGTAAAAAGCAGCTTGAGGAAGAAATGGGCGGTCATGTAGCATAGAGCAGTTTCTTCCAATAATTACGTATCTATAGAAACGCTATATCACTGTGATTTCATAGATTTTAGGGGCAGGGTACAGCAGGATTTTAGGGAATGAGGATTTAAAACGTCACTAGAAACACACCTTGCCTTTAATTGGGATAATGAATGTTAAATGGATAGACAGTATTGCCTCACAATCATACCAAAGGTGCCATGATTTCGTCTTTCATATCACTTTCTCATTCTCCTGAACCCTCCAGAGCTGGCTGTCATTTTTATTTCGTAATCCTACAGCCAACAAAAATTATATATATATTTAACTAAGATATACCTAATTTGCTGTGTTGTGTGATGGTGTAAAAGTGTATCTACGTGTAATGTGTGTAATGTGTATGTGGGGTATGCCGTATTAAGGCAAGAAGTCAAGGATATTTTCGTTAAAGGATGTATTGCCCTAATAATTTCCCTCCACCAATTTCGGTCCTGCGCTTCTTTTACAACTGTCTATAATCTTGATGACGATGAGTCTGTGAATTGATCAGTCCATCTCGTTGGGGAACATCCACAGGATCATTTGCCTTCGGTGTTGCCAATCACACCGAGGTTAGGTTAGGTTAGGCGACTAGGTTCTAGGTTCTCGTCGCCCCTACGCATTGCGTGACCAAAGTACGAAATGATGCATTGTCGGCGTATGGTTGATAAGCGGGTTTTATTCTAGAGCTGGGTAAGGATCGATGCAAGGGTGCGTTTAGCGGTCCACGGTATTCTTAAGATCCGCCTCCAGAATCACATTTCCAAAGCATCAATCCTTTACATTTTACGTGCACTTTCCACGTTTGTTTGCATTGCATTTGTGGTAATTAAATTCATATTATAGCTATAATCCTACATCAAATTGAGAGTGCAAATTGCGGTAATATTGCAAGCGACAAAAACTTCTGACCACCCGCCGTGATTCTCAGTAAACACCAAACGGCAATGTTTTGTTCGGTGTATAAAAAACACTTTTTATAACAAACAATGTTTCAATGATTGCGTTAAGTTAAATTTAGAAAGAGAATTTTGTAAATTTCGCAAAGAATTGCCCAAATATGATTTCGAGGCTTCACTTTTAAGTAAGATTTTCTACATTTGTCCGATAATTTCGTCCTCCCTTGCTTTTGAAAATGTTCTATAGGACTCCGACATTTACTTACATAATAAAGTTTTAAAATGAAATATGTAATAAAATATTTTAATTGTAGTAATAGTATTATTTTATGTATCTGAGGAATGGCATCTCTATGAAAGTGAAAAAATTACCACATTATAATTACGCTGTATGAATTTTTTAACATGAACACTTTCGTTTAGTTCAAGAAAAGTGAAAATGATAATGTAATTTGTGGTCATCGGAGCGTAACGCTTGATCATATCTTAAATATTACATTCGTGTTATGCCAGACGATAATTTATAATCTCATCGTTAATCAACCATTTAAATTTATAGATTTGCGCAAAAACCAGAGTCTCTAGAAAACTAGAGTTTAATATAAAACGTTTCAGACTACAATGCTAATACCAAATATGCAAAAAAACTCAGTTTTGTGTCGCGCAGCCCGGACATAAAACGACCACTATAGCCTTTAAGCCTTGACTTGTTTTAGCTATCGCGGATTATGCTTAAAAGAATTAAGAATATCCATAGCGCTAAATCACCTGCATCATGAGCACATCCTCACTTTCACATCATCACACATCACATTTACATATCAGCAGGATCAGGTAAATTACGATTTTTTTCTTTCGTAAATATTTGAACCTTTTTATATATATTATGTATTCCATCTTTGGCTATTTAGTATCATTGTTTTTGTAGCATAGTAATAGTACAATAGTAATTTATGTTAGCTGTAGGAATAGGAAATAAATAAACGTAAGCAACATAATATATGTTATTGTAGAATGTTTTCGAAAGGTTTTCTGGCCAAGGCCGACGTCAGGCAGTCTCTGGTCAGACTGAGATGAATAACCATAGGTAATAAGTTATTCATTTGTTTGTATAGTTCGTGAATCGTTAATCATACAAACTACTAAAATAAAAAAACGTTCTAATCAGAACATAGTCAAAAAACAAAACCAAATCATTCTATGACACGGTATTACTGACAATAAATTAGTCATTTATAATTTACATACTGTTGTTTTGTAGGTATTTTTACAAGTTATCAACTATTCCGATAACACTGATAATACACTGAATCAGTCCGCTTTTATGTTTAATTTGTATTTGTGGGCGTACGTGTATCGTATTACAGTGTCTGGTACGAATTGCATCACTATTTACGTCAATCAATATTTTCATATGAAACCCAAAATATTAGTTGGGCCAGGATGGTATGTAAATCAGTGGCGCTACATCTGAAGATGTTTCATGATCATTTTTAAATCTAATAGGCAAGTAGGTGATCAGCCTCCAGTGCGTGCCACACGCCGCGCCGTCGACGTTTGGGTCTAAGGCAAGACGGTTTCCTCACGATGTTTCCCTTCACCGTTCGAGCGAATGTTAAATGCGCACATAGAAAGAAAGTTCATTGGTGCACAGCCGGGGATTGAACCTACAACCTCATGGATGAGAGACGCACGCTAAAGCTTTTAAATTAAGAACTTTTAGGACATCTTGACAAGAATTAAGAAAACATTTTCATTACGCTTGGACGGTTAAATACAACATCGTTAGGTAACCGGGAGTTAGCGCTGTTACATATCCTCTACGTTGTTTGGTAAATATTATTATTGACTAAACATGTTAATTAAGAATAAATATATTTTATCTCTTATTCTCAAATTTATTTTATCAATATTTACGTTCTTAACTGTTACAGAAAGAAGTTGATGTTATGTGAAACCGCCGCCCATGGACACTCAATGCCAGAGGGCACTCGAGTGCGCGTGCCAGCCTTTTAAGAATTGGTAGCTCTTTTCTTGAAAGACTTGGTTCGAAACTCGGTTACTCCAGTGGCAGTGGTAGTGCACAGAAATTGCCTTATAACGCTCAGATGTGGAACAGCGGACAACATAACATCACCCTTCTCCGACAATTCACTATCTTCCACCATCCGATAAAAAGGAAAATTTAGCAATGAATCAGACCACAACACAAACCACACACACATTTTACCCATAAAACTCACACTGTATTTAACACTTGACAAGTGATCGAATATATATACATATAAAATTTTCATCTTGCTTATAGTTCAATTGAAAATTGTTATCAATTACTTTAAATCTATCCATTGACAATTATCACAACAATTTCGTGAAACTTCCTAATAATAATAATTTACAAAGTGAGAGTCGAACAATTAACCGATTATTCGCACAGTTATGTAAAACTATTGGAACAAGGTTGCATTGAGAAAACGAATTTGAACTAGTTTTGAAGCTCAAAATAAAAGATTTACTATAACCATTTATAAAAATCGGATATTCTTTTAGGACATAAATAAAATAATAATAATAAGCCTTTATTCATCCACACCTTATTAACATACAGTCGACTATCGATAAATTGAAACTCAAGGGACCAGAGATAAATTTCAAATTATCAAGAGTTCATAATAACAAGTGTGAATTTGAATAATCACGAGGGGGAGGGGCGGTAAAATACCAAACTGTTTAGCAACATCTTTTTTAAATTGTCCATCCTCCACAGCTTGAATCACACGCTTTTTTTCACTTATGGAAAGACATTTGTTCTTTCTTGGATTCATTTTAATTGCACAAATCGAATATTAACGTGACTTATTAACGTTTCAAAGAAGACTGGAATGCGAACTTCCTCATACCTCATTAATGTAAACAATTGACAAGTCTGTGCATTATAAACGCTTCAAATTATCGAGAGTAGGGAATACCGGATTTCAAATTATCGCATGTTGGCGAGCAAGATAATACTTTTTCAACTTCAAATTACAGAAGGGACCAATTATCATTGATTTTATTCAATTTATCGAGTATTTTTCAAGGGACCGGAAATTAATAATTATTAATTAATTTCAAATTAGCGAGAGATTCGACTGTACATGTAACAAAAATAGATATACCTAAATAAAAATTTTACTACAATAAGATGCGGGCCCTATCCGGGAGAAGGTTTTCTGCAACATTTTCCACGCTAGTTTATTTTGTGCCGTCGTCATCCAAATTTTTCCATCTTCCCTTTAGATCCCGTCGGCCCATCGCTCTATTGGTCTGCCCTTGTTCCTTTAGGACCAGTCCATTCGGTTATTCTCTTAGACCATTTGACATTTGTATAACGCCCATCTCCATTTGAATAAAATAATCAGATGAGTGTTAGTTTTCTTATTATACACTTAGTCTATATTAGTTGTTTCCATTAGTTGTTTTCTGTATTGACCCCTTTTGAGTAAAAGCCTCCACCTAAACTTTCCATTTGGATGTGTTCTTTGCTTCCTCCGTCCATTTCTCCCCAGAAACCTTTATGATGTCCTCAGCCCATCGCTTTTGCGGTCTCCCTACGTTTCTTTTACCTCGAGGTCCTTTTTTTGTCTATACACCTTTCAATATGGCCTGCCCATTTCCATTTATGTAAGGCGTGAGTTCTTGACATTAATAGTATAAAATGTCGCTAGATCCTATTGTCTTTGATTAACCTTTACACATTTAAAGATCCAAAATTTTAGATCCTAATATTCATTCGTCAGTTCTCTTTAGCCACTGATTTGTGAACTATGCCTAACACATAGACTATTGACAAAATAAAACTATTAAATTCAATTTATAAAAAAAAACGCTTTCTTTAAACGGTAACGACGCCTAAATCACTGAAATACTTCATTTGTATGCACGGATCAGAGAAAATATTTCTACCAATAAATAAATTACACAAAATGTCAAACAAAAATCGTATATTGAAAAGGAAAACATTATTTACATATACCATAAAAACCTTGCTGCTTGACATACTTATAGCGAGTTGGGTAACGAACACAAACGACCATTTCCTTATTAAGACCATTCCAAACCACTTTCCCTTACGTCCTTAAGACTATTGACCTATTATCAATTACAAAGCTACTCTTAGGAACCTGAATAAATTGCTACCGAAAACACCACTTTGATATGTATAACCGTCAAATAACTATGTCGGTCTCCTATTTTTTGTCTCAGAATGGAGGTTAGATTCACTGCATCAATAAATAAATCAAGTGATCAATTGTGCTGCGGAGGTTCTATAAGAAGGTATAAAAATAATAATGCATAATGTCAGTATAGTTCAAAATCAAAGCGTAACTTGTTCATATTAAATAATAACCACGATAAGGACAAAGGAACATCCATACAGCACGGGAATGGAATTTAGGCAAAAATATCAATAAGAACCGTTAGTGTTCTGAATCTCAATTTGTTATGACGCATGAAGCAAAGCCTTTTGACTTCGCCTTATTATATAAAGTGGTACAGAATCCCGAGGGAATACGGCCAATAAGGTTATAAAATAATTTTCGTGGAATTGATTTTATTGACTTTGTACAGACTTTGTTCTTTCAAACCGTTGCTTCAAAACACGCTTAATAAATATTTAATTCTCGCTTAATAAGCTTAATACATACAAAAGATATATGCTTAAGGGATCGTGAATCACACGATTAATTGTTGTGTATTAATTTACATTTTCAAGTACACTACATGATAATCGTGAGTTTGAGTCGTGTCCATTAATATCCGGGTTCTATATCTAAATTACCAGTCGTAATTGCTAAGAGAGATTTTTAATAGTCCGTCATCGCGCTTTCTAAGAATAGATTTAGGAATAAGTGATATTTAGTTTTAGGTAAATGTCCACTTAATAATTATACTTGCCAATAAAGAAAATGTTATGGTGCAGGGGACATCATACGATTAATCATAGTCATATATTAGGTATTTATTCCTTGACAAAACAACATTGAAATAAAATATATAACATATATAATTTGCACCAAATTTTAAAGAAATAACATTTATATAGACCATAAAATAACTAAGTAGTACACATGGCATTGTCGAGATGAATGTATCGTGAAAGCGTGGCGTGCGCGTGCGCCGGACCGCAAACATTACTCACCCCGCTGAGAACTATTTACTAACAAATCAACCTTTTTTAAGTTTAATAAGAAAAGGAAGGATTATTATTGTTTTATGGATTATATCATCTAATATTAATGTATAGTAATTTGTTGTTAATTTTCTGTATGTTTACCTTTTTAATAGCTTAAATACATTAATTAATACTCACAATTTTAATCACTCGCCAACATCCATATCATCTGAAACAAATAACAAAACATTTGCAATATTATAAAGAGAATTCATTGTAAGGAAAACCTCAAAAACCTTCGTCGGATTTCAAAAATACATTCACCGTCATAATGCTTCTTTTATAAATATTTCCTTGAAGGGTATCAAACCCTGAACTTAAACACAACCGCTGTCTTACTGATTACTGGAGGTATTATAATAAAAGGACAATTATGTAATTATAAACTATGGTCTATACAAAGCTGTGAATAATAAATTATGATATTAGTTCAAAAACAAACAAAACATGAACCCTAAATTGGTACTATAATCGAACAAAGAAAGGTCTTATATAATTGGTATCGTGAGGCTATTGGCTTTATAATTTCCATTCGACAAATACAATATATGACCAGGGACCGATTCTTTTACTACGGTTAACTCTACAATGTTTGGTAAATTTTATGTTTATAAGTTTTATTGAATTGAAGCTGAAAAGTTTGACTGATTAAATTCAATAATCTCGCTTTATATATATATATATATATAAAACATAATATGTTTTCCTATACAAACTCTTGTCTATATTGTATTTTATATAAACTCTTTTGTAATGTTGTCTTTGCCGTCTGATCGACGATATTTAATTTATCTCACTTGACATAATATATGTAAGATATTTTAATTTTTTCATTATATTATTTTACTTTATAAAACCTAGAATATAGACACATTTAAAATGTTGTTTCTTTTGTATTCACAGAGAAACGAAGTTGCGCCTTATTTATTCCGAGTATAAGAGATTGATACTATTATATATATTTACCTATATATAACTAACGAACACAACAAAAGTAAAAATCTTATTATATTATCTCTTAAATACAGTTACAAACTAAAAAAAACAAAAATCATTTAATTCTAGATCTAAACCATTCTCGAATTATTTTACTAACATACACCCAGAAGATTTATACATATGATGATAATTTATAGTAAGAATGATAAGATTGAAATCTAACAAGTTTAGTTTATTAAAAGTAGATCTTATGAAGCAAAAACACATTTTTTCAATAATATTTTATCGCTACAGTTTCTCATTTAAACTGAAATAACTTAAATTCACAACAGAATAAACCCCATATATTTGTAGGGTCAGCAAAGGGTATTGAACTAAAGCAAATGCTTCAATTATGGGTCATTATGTGACATGTCACGACTCACATGTCATCAATAAATGCTAGACATGATTCCATGTAAACCCAATACAATGTAAATTAAATGTTTTAATCTACACATAATATCCACGCTTTCAAATCAAATATTTATTTAACATAATACATTCTTTATTTATATTAACAACTTTCTCTAAAGGACAAGACAAGTGTTCGTCTATTACCAGATTTTTTGTGACCTTTTCAAGAATAATTATAATTATTGTTATATTAATTACACAAAACTGTAAAAAAAAATAATCAGCCATATAAATAAACCAATAACCAAATCCATATATATGTTCCAATATTAAATTGTTTATAAAGTATCTTCAAAGCTTAAAAGATTTTGTCTGTTTTCAAAACAAACGCAGAAATATATTTCTTATTTTTTAAACAAACAAAGTGCTCAGGGGAATAGACAATGCAGGGAGTATTCGGAATAACGACCTCCATCGGAACCTTAATGTAGACGACGTCGCCACAATAATAAAAAAGACTGCTGGAGCCATCACGAGAATGTCGAGGCTATTCAACTCCTTGACACCAAACCATAATATGAACTAGCGAATTAGTGTTAGTGTACTCTAGTCTTAAGTGCTAAAAAGTGGTAAGTGAAAAAAAATAGAACACAAGAACAGAGTGTCTTCCCTTTAATAGAGACTGTAAGTAGGGTTATCGGACACTTTACTTTACTAACGTAAATTAAGTTAGACTTGAATTATTATTAGTCTTAAGTTAGGCTAGATCGTAATTATCCATGATGTCTTAGTAAAGACACATGTATTCAAAATATATATATACATATATATTCTAGACCATAAATTTGGCACAATGTTATTGTCGATAGCTCAAAAGTAATTTGCAATAAAAATAATGATAATAATAATTTGTTTAGAATACCAATCGATTGTTTGCGGGTATTGACCGAGACTTATTGATACATCAAATGTAAACATTAAACACACATTTACGTAAAGTAAGCATAAAATATTAAAACAAAACAATAACAATACAATGTATCGTATGATATTTATTTTATAATAAAATATCTTTATCCACATATTGCAACTGTGAAATTAGTTAGCTATAAATTTAATAATACATTTAAACAAAATCGGATAATTTAGGTCAATACCAACCCTTAAATTACTGATAATAACGTTAATAATTACTATAGATTAGTTATCGATGCCATCAATTACGAATATTGATTGACCTATAAAAGTATTTAGTTAACTAGTTATTTTTTTAATTCTAATTCAACTTCTTGCGTTTACATTAACTAGTTGCAAAGAAAGTATGTGTATAATGAAATTATTTGATTTATTGGCGTGTAAAAGGTTTGTTCGTACATCAACCGATCGAGCGTAGAGCCTTCACACTCGACTGCACATGATAATTTTCTTGGACAATTTACGAAATTTAATTCGATTAAAATATCGATTTACGTGGGACTTTAATGATATTTCACCTCCACGTATACTAAAGGTATCATCAACTAGATAAAACCATTAAAGAGATAACTCAGATCAGACAATATTTTAACAATATTTCCACATTTTAACACTTAGACATTTAAAAGTACAAAAGATTAAATGTGATTTAATATACAATCATTTGAAATTAAAATTAATAGCTTTAAAATCATATTTTCATAGTGTACAACTTTTTTTTTATATATAACTTAGTTGCTATTCGTCTAAGCCTCTTTTCAAGTACCATTTTCTTTTACGTGCATGTCGCGTAATAATAACATAATTCAAATAAGAACGACAAAATACCTACTTGTTATGAAGATCGTGGCTAAAGACAGGAATGTTAAGAATTAGAGAAAAAGTAGTCTATGAGAATAGTTATTTCCGAATTCAAATTGATAAATAAAGATTCATTGTGCAGACATATTTCCAGTAAGTCAGAATAATTGTCGAGAGAAAGGCAAGTATAAATATGCATGTCTTCTATTTTCTCTCTGATCACGCTATATTGCGTCCGTTCTTGGGATTCGTATAAGGACGTAAAAACTTAGCACTCAAGACATTGTAATTATTACTTAATCTTACTTGAGAAAAAATGTTAATTCCTTTATGGGTTCCATAATTTCCACTGTATAGTAAAAGAGTTCCGAGGTGTGGGCAGAAAACCAATAAGCTGCCTTATTATACTTTGTTTTAAATTATTAAAACTCATCTTGGTGTTGAAAAGATTTACGTTTCAAATTGTCGTGAAAACATTTTTATCACATCGTACTTATTAGTATTCTTTATGTAATAGGAGACAAATGGGCAGGAAGCTCATCTGATGTTATGAGTGAATAGTGATACCGCCCATGGCCACTCACATTGCCAGAAGGCGGCGCCGAAGTTTTTTAAATTTTTCTCTAAAAACGTATATATATGTAGACCGAGGAATAAAACATCCCGAATCCTGATAATAATCTACATTTTATGTATTATATTTTTTTATAGGAATTCTATAAATCACGACATATTTTACGGCCTATTAGGTTGTTTACTCCTAGTAATCTTTTATTTTAGTTCTGGAGGTTGGTCGTCTATTAAAGCGTGTCTTGTCCTGTGCCAAATGCAGCAACTCTTCCGCAGTCGCAATACCCGTCCACTCAATAACGTTGCGAAGCCATGATTTTTTTCCTTATACCAACGCGCCGTTTACCCTGGATTTTACCCATTATAATTAATTGAATAAGGTGGTAGCGGTCATGGCGCAACTCGTGGCCCAGGTACGCAACATTCCGTTGTTTAATATTCTGCAATTATATTATTGATTGACATTAATTTACCCGTTCAACAAAAGAATATATAAATCCTAAATAACTATAATTAAACTGTCTGAGGTAAAAGCGTTATCGTGAAAAAATATAATTATGTTTTGAATCGTTGCTTTATTTATGAGTTCGTATCGTTTTTATTGATTCCACGAACGATTATGCCAATTAAGTTAGATATTACAAATCAGTGAACATAAACATATTTATTATGTATTTTTAATAAAATTCCGATACACATTTAGAACGAATTTGTTCATTGATTTCAGTCTATGTTAATTTGTGTGTGTTTGAGTTATATAAAATCTAAAGACTTGTAGGGCTGGCAGTGAGTTCGAGGTAACAGTGTTGAATACCACCGCACTTTTTTGGAGGTGTTCCAATGAAGGTCCCCCGAGACTCCTTAATAATTAGTATCGTCAAAAAAGAGCGGTGGTATTCAACACCCAACCCAAGTATATTTAAGATAAAGTGTACAATAACAGTTACTTAGTCTCTATTAAGGAGAAAACTGTTATTGTGTTCTTTTTTTCATTTATCACTGCTTAGGTTTAGACTTAAGACTAACGTGCACTAACACTAGTTTTACATAAATATTTTATTCGTTACAAAACATTTTATTTTTTTCTAATTGCTATTTCGTTGTCTGCAATATGGTAATCACAACTGGTTGGACGGGCTGGAGCTGTGTTCCCCTGACGTGACCTGTGTCTAATATTAGCAAAGAGAACTAGATTTGAATGCCCATTGTACTGTCACCTACGATCAACTTTAAAAATAGATTGAATGATTGTCACTTATTCAATGTGTAATTTTCACTCATGCTCATACACAAAGCTTTTTAGGGACTACAAATTGTTACTGTGATTATCAATAAAAACAGACCAACCTCGTTTCTGTTTTGTTCTTATTATACCCGAGCTTACTTCCTATAAGTTCCAATAGGGAAACGAAAGCAATCCTGATCTCAATAAGTACAACAATACTGTTGCTCACGTTTCCAATGTTGGGACATGAGCGCTACGGATATTGTGATTACTACATCGAACTTACATCTCGTTTCAAAATTTTTAAAAAGCCTTGTTGAATGACAGAAATAATTCATAGCCATTTGAGGGAGACTTTAAATTAACATCTTTCACACACCCACTACCTTTAGATTTATTTTGGTTATTACTTTAGTTTAGTCATAGTGTGTAGTTATGTATTTGTATATTTTCTGTCCGCGATATAAGGCTGGTGACCTGTTACCACTGGACTTCTGCATTATAGGCACCAGCCTCTCACAAAGATCGTCAATATTGGCCTGCAGCATGGTAACCAGTAAAATGCAATATTGTAAACAGATAAAAAATATATAGTATTCTATCTTCTTAGATATATAAAATTTTCGTGTCACAATCGTACTCCTCCGAAGCGGCTCGACCGATTCTTATGAAAATTTTTATGCATATTCAGAAAGTCTGAGAATCGGCGCATATATATATATATATATATATATATGTATGTGTATATATATATATATATATATATATATATATATATATATATTTGGTCTGCTTTACCAAAAATTTCTGGTAACTTTATTGTATGCTTATTTTGTCTTGTATATATTTTAATTGTATTTTTTAATATTTTTTTTGTAACACATCTTTACTTAAATTGTCATAGATTTTAGATGGAAGAAAATGTGCCGTAGATTTAGTACTATGTGTGATGTGGTAAACCTTAATAAATAAATAAATATGTAAGTAACAATATAGTTTTTCTTTGAAATATAAAGTATTAACTGTCGTTTGTTTAATGTTAAATTTCGGATAAAACAAACAATTTCAGTTTTCTTACTTTTTGTCTATTAATGAATTTACTTATGTTTTCTATTTCATATAAATAGTTTATCTATGTTATCTGTCTCTTCTCTTTATATATTGTCTAAGTGTTTTGTTTTGTAATATGTATGCTGTATGATTACTAATAAATAAATTTTTAAATCTAAAAGCCAAGTAGGTGATCAGCCTCATGTGCCTGACACACGCCGTCGAATTTTTGGGTCTAAAGCAAGCCGGTTTCCTAACAATGTTTTCCTTCACCGTACGAGCGAATGTTCAATGTGCACATAGAAATAAAGACCAGAGACGTGTTGCACACACAAGCATCGAACGCTGAAGCCAATAGAACAACACTGCCCAGTATCTAGTGGTATTCGAATTATAACAAAATGCTATTTCATTTATTCTGCTTTTGTACACAGTAATTTTGAAGAAATGAAATCGTTAGAAAATAGATTCCTGTGGTAGTTAAGTTATGTCATTGCAAAACTATGTAGATAATTATATACAATTTATTCTACGAAGGAAAAGTTACAGATAACTTACGTGTAAACATTGGAAAGTGTTTTGTAATATTTAAGACTGATATATAATTATACTTTCATTATATCAGCTATGAAGACTGTAATCATGCGGCTAATGACATTTTCTACTTGGCGGGAAAAACCATAGATAAATTTGTCACTTTCTAGCAAGCATGTTAATCTGTGTGATTCCTTGAGACTCTTATTGCAATCCCAAGCTTATTACTATTTTTTAATTTACAAAGAGTTTAACTTGACGTTTGTACTGTTGTAAACTCGTAACGAAAATAACTTTATTCATATAGGTAACCAAGCACATTTATGAACGTCAACAGAAAATATGCTAAATTGATTCTAAATTTACATTTACTACTAGTTCGCAAGTCAAGGACGTAGAGCGGGCAAGAAGAAGTGGCAAAAAACTAGACTAGACTAGACTAGAAATTATTTGAACTGCAAATCAATCCCGAGGATCAGAATCATTTAAATAATCGTCAAATTTATAAAAAGCTTTATGATTATGTTACGTACGTAGTATGTATAAGAGAGCCGCACTAGATAACTAAATACACTCGGCGTCAAAAAAATCGCACCTTTCTTAAAATTTGTGTCAAGCGATTATAACTTCTAAGATCCTTCCTGTACCCTATCATTATTAGTATCATTTAAAAGCTCAATTAATAAGGTTTCAAAAAAATAATCATTTGTTTACGGACAATCAAAAACCACAAATCGCCAGCACTTTGATTGAAAGTGGCGATGTACGCGTTTGGAGGCTCACTAATTGTACAACCCTGGACGAGAATAAACCGAGGGGGTAAAAGTCAATTATGGATTATTCGCTATCTAGACGTTACAGAGGTCACACCTCAAGAGCTTCGACAAGAAAAAACCCTGTGAAAATGGATACCATGGCAAAGAAGCAGCTCAAGTGGTGGCCCTACAGCAAATCGGCCTACGGCAGGTTAAAGTTGCTCGGCAACTGAAAATCAGCCGATTTCGAGTGCAACGGGTATACCAATGGTTCCAAGAGACTGGAGGTTACATCAGGAGACATGGATCCGGGAGACGTCGCTGCACTACCGTCAGAGGTGATCGCTCCATTGTGTCGACGTCTTTGCGGAACCGCTTCTCCAACGCTATCGAGCTACAGCAGCGGCTTTGAGCTACCCAAAGGACAGCTGACAGCGTCTCCACTATCAGAAGAAGGATGTGAGAGAAGAATTTGCTGCCCCGGAAAGCTGCTACAGGCCCCCAATTGACTGGCATCCACCGGACGAAAAGGAAGCGATTTTACGAAACGCACGTGCCGAGGACATTCGACCAGTAGAGGAATGTCCTGTTCTCCGATGAAACCCGACTGTGCCTGTATACCAACATCATGCGTAAGAGAGTCTACAGGCGACCAGGGGAGCGTTTCACACCAGCCTGCATCGTGGAAACCGTCGGGTATGGAGGAGGATCCTGCATGTTCTAGGGCGGCATTTCTATCGACGGCAAGACAGACCTCGTGTGCGTCTCCAGAGATGGAGATGGTCGCGGCCAGGGGTCTCTGACTGCCCACCGGTATATCACCGAGATTTTGGAGGAGCATGTTGTCCCATGTGCAGGTTTTGTCGGCGCCAACTTCGAGTTCATGCACGACTACGCCCGTTGCCACACAGCCTTGATTGTCAAGGACTACCTACGTCGAGTTGGCATCAAGGTTATGGACTGGCCAGCAAGAAGCTCCGACCTCAATCCTATCGAGCACCTCTGGGACGAGCTGAAACGGCAAGTTCGGGCCCGTAATCCAGCTCCTGCCACTCTCGATGAGCTTCGAGATGCCGTCATCGAGGAGTGGGACACCATTCCCCAGGAACACGTCGTGATGCTCATAAGGTCCATGACTGACCGCTTGGAAGCTGGTCGGAGGGCTAGAGGAGGCAACACTAGATTTTAAGACAAGTTTTAAAGGATTGTCATTGTTTATTTTGAATTTTTGTATTATTCCTTTTATTTGTAATTTTGATCAGAATACACATTTTTTCACATTTTCCCAGAATTTTCTTTTTTTATGGGGGTGGTGGCCAATTTCCTACAGTTTTCAAATAAAGGATTTCATTAGCTTTCAAATGATACTAATAATGATAGGGTACAGGAAGGATCTTCGGAGTTATAATCGCTTGACACGAATTTTAGGAAAGGTGCGATTTTTTTGACGCCAAGTGTATATGAGAGTGTGAGACCTAAAAAACTAAAAACTACGGAGCCGTAAGTCCTACAGAGAACATATAAATAGTGAATATGTATATAATAATATATATGTTAGGAGTCCTCTCCTTGCAAGCTCGGCAGCATCATTGGAGACCTTTGTGTCCTTTTATATGGTAGGGTAACTCTGTCAGGATTATTGACTGTCCATGGTGACACTCCATTATTAGTTTGTAGTATATGAGGCATTACACAACAGGATACAAGTCAGGTGAATTGACTTTACATTTCCTGAATGTGATATGAAATATAAACTGTATTACGTTGTATTATGTATATATTACTGTGAAACAAATTTCGGCATTTGGTATTACCCGTTTAAGTAATTTATGTTCTTTGTAAGTGTTGCCTTGCTCGCTCCACTCTCCATATCGACCGTGAGTTTGACATTGACAAGATTCGTTGTCATTTTGAGGCGACTAACCAAAAACGAATTGTGTATAAGGCGCACTCTATCCGCAACTTGTTTTAACTAAATTTAGTTCATTAATATTTTATTTTTGACCGTAGGGTAAACTATTATGCGCAAGCTTCTAAAAAAGTGCTTTTACTGGATTTAAACACAAAACACTACATTTAAGATTTTGAAACAAAAAATATGTACTTTACAAAGAATAAATAATTACACATTTAATTAATTATTAGCAATACATTAATTGTATTGGAACGTACGTGTCATTAACCATACGGTGAGATACTAAAATATGAACAAATTGGTGAGGGACGTATAAACTTTATCCGTGATTAATAAGTGTTTATCTATCGCGATTTCGCTTAAAGAAGAAAAACTTTTCGTTAATAAATATATCGCAATTTTTGTTGCGAGTTGCGACTCGAGCGCTTAAAAAAATATTAATGTGTACTTTTCTCTCTGACATCTCGAAGAAAGAGTTGCCAACATACGTAAAATAGGCAAATAACATACACAAAGGGATACAAAAAATAATTATAAAAACAACAGGATAATTGATTTTAAAGTGTGAAAGCAACTATTCATATCCAGACCTAGCTCGTTTATCAGTATGCTCAATCTAGATATCGGTGAGTTTTAAACAAACCGCGCTCTTCTGAAAGGAGGTAAAAGTGGATTGGCCTGGGGTATCTAGAGGGTACACGAAATTTAAAATTAGTTATAAGTTTGGGAGAAATCAACTTGATTCCTAAATATCTTAAATGCAAACGATATATCAATTAAATTTCTACGAATCTCCAATGACAATATCTTAAAGTGCGCTAGTCTGGATTCGTATGTATAAGTACTTGTCACGTTAAATATTGTATTTTATTTTTCTTGTACCAATAAATAAAATAACAATAAAATAAATATAATAACACTACATAACCAAACTTTGAAACCCAATTTACATAATATAGCGCATGAGTCGTTGTACAAACAGTGCGGTTCAAAACCGGTTTCATTGTGGCTTCAGTGACCCACTGAGCCAGATAACAGATCATTGAAGATCTGTTAATAAGGAATTACTCATTAGCAACGACATAGCTATATATATCTATTTAAAAACATTTAATAATAACTCTTAGGTTTGCTTCGATTTTGTCTAGAGTTTGTAGTTGTACCATACATTTTCTACGTTCTTATAACAAATATATATGTAGAGTAATTTTCCGAGGCGGATTTTCCATTTGCCCATAACTTGTACAGGTTTGTTAAGGCGATACCTTATACTAAACTACATTTAATATTACTTTTAATAAATTACGTCGGCAATCTGATCTCAATATGTAGGGAATAGAAAACTTGGTCTTAGAAAAAACCTTTTTTAATAAATACAAATTACTAAGTACAATAAATATCTAAACGACTAGTTAATAGCAATACAATTCCAGTTTAAAAATCATTAGAAAAATACACACAGTACACACGGTAGCCCCCACGTTAGTTTGTAAAAAAATACAAACTCTAGATGCATCCCACACTTGGCTATCATAGCCTTTGTATTTTATGAATTATAACTGACCCACTAATCATAAAATCCCAACCGACAAATGTATTCAAATGTTCTCGTTTAAAATTGGATAATTATTCAGACAATAGCATTGTACTGTGTTCTAAATCTTGTATATAACAAATGACGTCTCTAACAAGTATTAATGCTGAATACAAAGACTAAAACACAAATTATATACTTTTTTATTAAAATTTAAACAAAGCAAGCTCTTTTTGCAGTCAGAAACTGTCTCTTGGATGGAATTCAATCGGAAAACTGAATATTTCAAAACGTTTTATTATAAATAGAATAACAATCGATTTCATTATATGTTCTTGTACGCTTCATCAAAGTTATGAAGCAAAAAACAGATAGTATTGTATCAATTACATGATAAAGATCCAGTTCATTACATAAGATACAAGTATTCGATGTAATTACAAGAGTTTCCCGCAAACAAACGAATTCCACACGTTCTATCTGTAATCAATTGTTACGACATATTGCAATAGTAATTTACTTATTTTTTTTCTTGTATAAGTCAAATATACGTTAAAATACTTGATAGAGAAAAGTGAGAGCGTACGAATTATATGAAAATCACATATATATATTTATATCACTTTATGCTTTATAGCACATACGTTATGTTTATACTAATTTACCAAAAACATCAAAAGACAACTTTACGAAAAAATGTATTATTATATTATTGATTATTTGCATGAAAATTACAATTAATATTAATTTGATAACGTAATAATATAATATTTTAATAAAGTGATATTTTCTCACTACAAATAATATAAGAATTGACTGATTGATATGATTCATAATGTATATTAACTTCTGCGTAAAATTCCTTTTAAGACAAATTTGCACGCCATTATGTGTAGAATATGCGAACTTTCGATTGTACCACCATAACATTTTTGTAACATATTCTTGCAAATAAATTATTATTATGGGTTGGCTTATCGCTACTAAGCAATGTTTTACGGGCAACATTAATAAAACAACAACAGTAAAACAAAGTATTGTAAAAATGTGAATGAATTGAATTGTTGTTAAAAATATAAAGAGTTCCTAAAGATGTTTTAGTCTTTGTAAGATATGGATAATTAACGAATCTATCTCATCATCTATAGGTTTCGATTAAAATTCTTTGAACTACTTGATATTCAAATAACAAATCAATGTCCACTGTGAACTGGACCGAAGAGTGCTATAATAACTATTGACCGCTTGTCAAAAGTCCACTGGAGGGTAAAAATGTAAACATGCAATGCCTTTGCTCTACTTGTTTGCTTACGTTTAGTTAACTGTTTTAAATATCATTGTGAAAAACATTTGCAACATAACGCCTGATTGATCTTTACACAGCTGAAGTAATATAATGAAACTCATAATTGTATATTGAATAAAGGAATATTTATTTTCTTGTAAGACGTAGATACATTTAAGCTGTCATAGACTACAACATTAATTATATATTATAAAATTATGTAGGTTTAATCACGTGTGCGAGTCTCATCCGTGAGGTTCGATCCCCGGCTGTGCACCAATATACTTTATTTTTATGTAAAATTAAGGAAAGGAAGGAACATTGCGGGAAAACTGGATTGCCCCAAAAATGTACGGCTTGTGTCAGGAACAGGAAGCTAATCATCTGCCTATTAGATTGACAAATGATCATGAAACAGATATAGAAATCTGAGGCCAAGACCTAAAAAGGTTGTAGAGCCGCTGATTTATTTTACTTAACGATACGAAACATATGACATTTATCTTTATATTGGCGGACAGTCCCGGCTTGGCACGACATATTTTTAATATTGTGAAAACACAGCCTCAGGGATAATGAAACATCAATTTGTGAAAGAATTTTTGTAATCTTTTAATTTGAAAAGAAGCTTTGTTTCGTTACAAAAAAATACAATTTATTCCTCTTTATAATAAAGAATGCAATACATGCATTTCCTATTATCATTAATATCAGTAAATGTATAACGCAATATGTATATCGAATACAGTCCGACTCTTGACTAATAAATACACAAAACAGCGTGTGCAATGCGTTTGTAATCGCCATTTAAATTTTTTGCTCTGAATAATTTTGAAATGAATTGCCCGAAATCGATGTACCGTTACTGTATTTTAATTTATTTAAAATAGGTATGAACGTAATAACTAATAAATTTGTTGCGTTTACTGTGTCCTATTTGTGTGTGTCAAAACATTTCTAATAAATCTACTTGAGATTTAAGCCTGAAGTTAAGAAACTGTAGCTCATCGTGATTGGCAATACCGAAGGCAAAGGTTCGCGTGGCCGTTCGCCAACGAGATGGACTGATCAAGTCAAAGACTTGTCGTCCTCAAAATTATACACAGTAGTAATAGAAGAACAGGGCCGCAAGTGGTGGAGGAAAATTGTTCACGCCAGATCTTACTATATTGCTGACGATACTCGGACATGAATTACCGCCCCAGAGAGAGAGATATTAGTTTTTTATTAAATTTTGACAGTGTAGATTTATTTTACTCCACAATACGAAAAATATATCAATAGTAATTTATATTTATATTGGTAGACAGCCCGGCTTATCTCGAAATTTTTTTAACATTGTGAAAACACAGCCTCAGGGATCATTATATGACTGACATTATAATGACTATTCGGCACATGCACTCACTTAAATAAAATAATAAAATTAAGGTAAACGTATTGGTAACTTTGCCAAGCGGTTTTACTTTTTGAGAAATATTTAATAAAAAAATAATTAATCAATGTTTGTAATAAAGATATTTTTATCAAAAATCTTTATCATTTAACAACTGTAATCCATGTCAAAGTATAATTGTAATCTTTATATTAAACGTGATAACGGATTAATAGAACGATAAATTCGGAATAATAATATTAATTCAGATATACGGCCATAGCTCTGGTAAAGTTTAAATAGAACTTAATACAGTCTAAAGAAAGAAAGTTTAGGAATTATCAAGTAATCCTATAAGGAAACAAGACCTATAAAGGTTTTCTCTTAATAGAAAATATCAATCACAAAGATATAATTTAATAACTAAAAATTATTAAAGAATAATAATGATAATAACTAAAAATTATGTATAATAACTAAAACTAAAAAGATAAAAAATAACAATATTAGAAATAAACAAAACTAAATGAAAACTTTAACGACATTAAGAGCCTGCAAAACAAAGTTTCGGTAAGTTGGTAGACTGTTATAAAACACATCAATATTCTCATCAATGTTTGTAATTAAGTTATAAGAGAGAGATAGCCTATTCACTGGACCATTAAAAGTAGCATGAAAATAAACGACGAACAAATTCTCGTCTTTTCGTCTATAAGTTGGGTAACTAATCTTGACCATAAAGTTTTCTTAAACTTAAGTAATCTACGTTTACTTCAGCAATCGAAGTCAGTCGTGAAACCTCTACACACTGAAAAACACTGCAAAACTCTAGTTATTTAAATAATGTAATACTTTTTGTGTACAGGTTGGTATATAGCTCACAATCTTTATCTGACTTAACAATTGCACACAATAGTGATATCATATCGTGGCACCGGCCATCTGGGCAAGTGCGGAGGTCAAATTTGCCGACCTCATTGCGATCATGTTTTAAATACAAATATAGGTTTAGTCGGAGGATATGTACGCTATTGAATTAAAAACAAAAAAGTAGACAATGTTTAACCTTTTCGCTATATTTACATGTAGAATTAATTACGTAAATATAAACGATGCGCCAAACTGACGGAGGGTTGATGACTCGATTTAGAAGGCCGGCAACGCACTCGCGGGATTTCTGGAATGGAGGGTGTTGAGAATGACATTATATTGACGGACACTCAGTATTCGTAGTGAAATTAATAATTAATAAAACATTAGCTATCGCCAATTTTTAACTTCTGTATGTTGTATGTTCCTTTAAAGATAAGTTTGCGCGCCACCTTACACATTTTTGTACCATATTCTTGCAATAAATTATTATAATTACGTTTTATGCTTATGTCGTGGTGTTTGACAAATTAAAACATTTTTTTTAATGTATTAAATATCAAGGGATCCTTAATTTTTTAAACCTATATATAAAGGACCAGAATTCATGTAATCCTCCAAATAGGATCTTCTCATTGCGGTATCTAACGTCATAGAGAATCAAAAACTAGATCATTGTTACCGATGGAAACGGCCTTGACGTAAACAATAGTTCCCATCATAATTCCCACTCTTTATTTCATCCGTTACATCAGTATTTCATAAAGCACAAGGCTGTACACAATTTTATTAAATTAATGACTTTTATTGCATATATTTGGTTCGATTCCAGCAGAATTGAATCGCAAGAAGATCGCGTATTATGAAAATAAAGACTAATCAAATCATATAACCTACACATGTGATACTCAATATTAAAAAGGAATTTGGAATGGTTTTCCCAAATCAAGATCATGAATTAACAAAAAAGCTCCTAATCACAGTAGTGCACCAATGCACTTTTCTATATGCACAATTAACACTGGATGGGATGGTTGAGAAAATATCGTGGGGGGCATATAACAATTTAATAGTTGAGGCATGTATCTGACACAGCCCACACTGATTGCCCTTGAATAAAAAAATACAGTGGAATCTCTATAACTCGAAACACGTTAAGACGAAACCTACAGAGGGTAAAGTACAAGTACTTCTCGTACTTTACCCTCTGTAGGTGTTTCTTTTTTTATTGTTCCATATTAGGGCTGCCTGGAAGAAATCACTTGTTAGCGATAAGGCTGCCCGTTGCCTAATAACTTATATAATTAACCTGCTTTTTTATAAGTATGTTTTTGTATAAGGTGACGAAGTTTAAATAAATAAATAAGTAAATCCTCAGTAAGTCGAAAAAAAATGCAATTCCTTCTGATAAACCCCTAAATTTGTGGTATCTCGAATTATTTAACTTTGTAACTCGAACAAAATATTATTTCCGTATAGTATAAGATCCCGCTATACAACGACCTTCACCGAGAGCATCTCGTATCATATTTAATGAAACTTATTTTATATTTAATTTAATATGTCAATAAATATAATCCATATGGGTTGCCTAGCAAATTTCAGTCCAGAGTATGTTTAATTAATATTTAAAAAAATATTTTTTTTTATAATTTGCATGTAGTAACTTTTTTGAACTTTTTTCAATGAATATTTTTAATCAGGGTAGTATTATATATGTATCACTATAACCTTCTTTTATACTAAAGATGTATATATACTTTAGTGTCACATAAAAAATATACACATAAATAATTAATTGATTAAAAACAACCTAACATTTGCATGTTCTATGGGCTTCATACTTTCGATTGGTATAGAATTTATCTAATAATCATACCGGTGCAATGTTTAAAAAAAATTTTTTTTTAAATTAATTAAACATACTCTGGACTGAAATTTGCTAGGCAACCGATATGGATTATATTTATTGACATATTAAATTAAATATAAAATAAGTTTCATTAAATAAGCATCTCGGTGAAGGTCGTTGTATAGCGGGATCTTAGACCAGTACGAAGTATTGATAATACATATTTATACTCAATAACTCGAATTTCAAAAAGGAGTCCGTAAGTCGTAATAGTATAGTTTACTTCATTAATATGTAATTCGTTTTAATATGTAAAAAATATATACTACAAAACTAAAGTTGAATTGTTATTCAAATTCTCTATAAATCGAAAAATACACTATCAAAATTGCATCTCTAAGTCGAAATTTCAGCAGTTAATTCAGCAGTTTTTTTTGTGCATTTCCCTTGTCATTCGAGGGTTAAAGACTCCTCTGTATAATGAAACAGATGTAGTACATTCGATAGACTAGGTTATTGACCTCTGATTAGAAATACAATTTACTTTGTCTCAAACCATAAAATTAACGCACTGTGTTAAAATAATCAATGTTGCTACAAGCGATTCGAATCGATTTGTAATCGATATTTATTTTGCGAGTACTGTTACTCAAGATAATTGATTCATAATTATGAATTATGGATTACATAAAAAAGCATAGTGTCAATACCATCTTCTATTTTCATCAAACTTCAAATTAATTGCCCAGCCAACATCTGTGGTTCAATTGGTGAAATAAGGATGTTTATTTGCTCCTTAATAGAAGTTAATTCGTTGAAAACGTTTTGTACGAACAAAAACACGTTAGGATCATGTTTTTTGAATTATGCGTAAATAACATAATGTTAAATAAATCAGTGGCCTTAGATTTCTGTATCAGTTTCATGACAATAAGGCAATCTAATAGGCAGGTAAGTGATCAGGCGCCTGTGCCTGACACATGCCGTCGTATTTTTGGGTCTAAGGCAAGCCGGTTTTCTTTCGATGTTTTTCTTCACCGTTCGAGCGAATGTTAGATGCCCACATAGAAAGAAAGTCCATTAATCCAAGCCGGGGATCGAACCAAAGACCTCAGGAATGAGAGTGGCACGCTGACTAGGCCAACTCATAAAATACTATTACATACATAAATTAAAGATAGATTTATTCTACCACAAATCTTCTAGTTTTTACGTTTTCTAACGTACTAACTCTCGTACACTCTAAAAATGCTCATAGACCAGTCATTATAGACATTCGAAATCGAAAATTTGATAATAATTCCAAAAGTTTTCAAACTTCGGTCAAGTGAATGGTACATTGGGACGACAATAAATGTCATTTTGCAACCTTGTCCGCAGTCCGGAACATTGTTATAATTGCAATTATATTAATTTTTTCGTGAAAAAAATTCCAAAAGTTCTGCAAACTTGGGGAAGTTTTAGATATAATATTTCATATCACGTATAAAATTTGCAACCAACCTAAGTGTACGGAACATTTTTTGTTATTTATTTTATTTTCGATATATCTGTCTAATTTGCAGAACTTTTGGAACGTTTAATAAAGAAAAACATTAATTTTTAATAACAAAAAATGTTCCGTACACTTAAATTGGTTGCAAATTTGACACGTGATGTAAAATAATATATTTAACACTACTCCAACTTTGCAGAACTTTTGGAATTTTGGTCTCAAGAACTGAGCAAATTATCATTTATTACATTTTTAACAATGTTCCGGACCGCAGAGCAGGTTGCAAAATTTTATAGTTTGTTTTAATACCACTCCCTACCTTACATCAAAATTTGAAAACTTTTGGAATAATAATGAATTAATTGTCTTGACTGACTGGACTATCAAGGCAGAGACAGATGGAGCCAATACTCTTTTAGGTCCTAAAAAATATTATTTATTTATTTTAAGCGTGTGTTTGTTAATGTTTCAAGGAATAAATTATTATTATTATTACTAACTCTAGGTAAATATAGGTTTAAACTTGAAAGCGAATTTGCGAAATGTTTAAATAATATGTAATTTTTGTTTGAAACACTAGGAGCAGATCCTTTATGAAGATGTTAGTTCAGATCTTTTTACGATGCCTAGTAAACGTTAAAATCCATTAATAAGCATTCGAACAACCCATTTGCTAGCCAATAGGACAGGTTTTCAATCAGATTCACAAAGCAAGAATCATAAAGTAGGTGCGCCGAAGGAATTTCTTGTCAAATGACCTGGTTATTCAACACGTATTTGTGTACTTCTTTTATGTATTCTGGGCTTACCTACTATGGATTAATCATAATATGGTTCATATCATAAATAATGGTTCATAAACAAATGAAATATTTAAATAAAAAGCATTTCATAGCAATTGTATGAGAAAAGTGCGGTGTGTTAAAAAAAATAACTGATGTGTATATTAAAACATTACATATATCAAGCCTATGTAATATTGACATAATTTACACTAATTATACAAATTTCTAACGTGGTTTGTACACATCTCGTTTCTATCTACGATAGTTTGAATTTGTTGTTTTCAGATTTTGTTAGCATTCATTTAATGTAATAAACATTCAATGAATGCAAATTTTTCCACACATTATAAAATTATGGAAGTAACTCGCCATAAATGGCATGACACGTGTTGTATACTTAGTGTGTTTATTAATTATCCTTAACATCAAGACAATACTGTAATTGCGTCTAATAATGTGGGTGAATCTTCAACGTTAGGTTTCCGATGCTTTGAGAGAATTAACAACGTATTATTCTTTCGCTGCCTCTCCATTACTGGAGGTTGACCGTCGTGTCTTGTCCTGTGTCAGATGCAGCAACTCTATTACGTATTACTGTATCATAGCAAAACATGTCTAAGAAGAAAAAAATATACAACTTTGGGACAAATTTTTCTTATTTAATAGGGGGGCAAACTAGTCTATGGGACGCCCATAAAGGCCAGTCATCGCAGATCATGGAAACCCATTTTGCGTGGGTGCGTTGACGGCCTTTGAGGGAAGACCGTGGGGGTATTCCCTGAGTCCCAGAATCCCAGATTCGATTCTACATTTCGCTAGTTCGCAAAAGGATGTGCCTTGTGCGAAACTGTGGAAGACTTCGAGGTGATGCTGATGAAATTTTGCATTGATACGGCTCATACGGTTTAAAACGAGGCAGGAGGATCAACCCAAACAATTCTTCAGAACACTCAAGAAAAGGAAGAAGCTGGTATTTGGAAGAACCAGACCAGAAATGTGAGCAGTATTCCATATGAGGTCGTACTTGAGCCTTACACATACTTACACATACTTGAGCTTTACACATAGACATAGATAGATAGCAGATATAATATTAGATATAGAAGCTTTTCTGCGATTAAATAATCACAAACACGAGCAAAGTGGATCAAGTTTTCAGAACAATCTATATTAAGATGACATTAAAATAATTCCAGTTTATGTTCGCCTTGACTGCAGTCGTAGAGAGCGGTAAAAAGCAATATTTCCGCACCATCCGTTTTATCTTTGTCAATTTCTTGCTAAATTCTATGATTTACAACAAAAGAACGCTTGAAGCATAAAATGGATTAAGAATTAGGTAAAAAATATATTATTTGAATGAAAACAAAGATGGAGAATATTTTTCAACATTTTCTATGGACGAATTTGTTGCTACACAAACATAAGACATGTTTCTCCAGAACGGCCTCATTTTATAAATTAGTGTTATTCTATTATTAGAACTTAACATTAATAGAAGTATAGACTTTTGAGAGTTATAATAATTTGAAACTTAATCTTCCTAAAGCACGTGATTAACCTCACTACTAAAGATGAAGCGTCAGTGCGTGCAGCATCCGTGATCATGCAGCATGTCGGTGCACCAGTTAGCCGGTAACGGCACCCAAGATGCGGAACACTGCTCGTTCTGCTGCATTGATTACTCACTTCTGACATGTTAAAAATATTTTATTATGGAAAATTTTCCGTCTACCAGTTGTGTTACGCACGCGCCGATATCAACGTTATCCTACCGTCACGTAGTTGCAACATCGGCCTTTGGATTTGGGAATAGAAGTTATTTAAACATAAGTATTTTGTAGTACTAAGCTAAGAATGAGAGAAATGCACTCCCTGACTCAAAATATCCATTCAACTTTGACGTATGTAGTTTCAGGACGCGCTAAAACTTATCTCTGAATCGTAGACAACTCTGCTCTCCGTCAAATGTTAACTAAAATTACCGATGCGATGCGCATTAAAATTGGTATCAGAAACCTACTGGAAATTTAAAATAAAATTCAAAATATTATAGTTGCCAACGTTGTAGACAAACCATGTAAAGTTTAATTCACTCACAATCCTTAACAGTCCTTCAAAACGTTATTTTAAAATGCTTTTTTATTCGAACATGAATGAGAACCGTAAATATTACAATTGCACTTATAAAAGCAATGAAACTTGATGTTTTCTTTGAATATTTTTGCTGAACAATCAACCAATTCGACGCAAAGATCAAAAGTGTGGTTTCACTTTCGTCATGATCTGTATAACGTGCCTAAAACAGAATTGTGATTGCACAAGTAACTTTTTGCTACAGTATGGTAGGTTTGTTAAACGCCCCTTGATATTAGATAACAGCTTTTATGTAATCGTTTTTTGTTATTCGTAATCAACGTTTGTACAAGTATAAATAAATTTTATATGATATATAATGTATCTCAACTTAAGCAAGATAGACACGTTAATGTTATAATCACACGATTATAAAATTATGTTTTATTAATACGTGTAAATAGGCGCGACAGAAAGCCCCTTGTGCAGAGGCTGTTTCAGCGCAGAGGAATCAGGCAGTCATGGAATGCGAGGCTGTGGCTAAACAACGTGCAGAAATCTTCGGAACAAAGAGGTCGCTCCGTGTAGCCTGTGAAGTTCCTAGAAGACTTGTGCTTCCGGAAGGAGTTAGGCTGGCTTAATTAGCTTGGACTTTACGCACAACGGACCAGTTATGAGTCTAAGTGCGGAAACTGAGTCCACCAACCTATAACCAATAACCAATACGTGTACATACAATTATTTATTTTTAGTTTCATATAACTGTTCGCCATTTTCAATATAAAAATAATTAAATTCGTAAGAAAAGTTAGTTCGTGATAAAAATCAATTTTTTAGAATATGTTGAAAATAACTTTATGTAAATTTTCATTAGAATTCAGCCGGCCTTTCACTAGGCTTGCGTAGCATTTGTATGGCCTCCAGGAATTTAAATACGCAGAAGGATGAAAGATTCTCTAGATGCCATACAAATTAGTTACAACGGAAGTAAAAAAATCGAGATAACAGCCTCACGTATTTATATTTTTCTTTGTTGTGATAATTGTTTGAACTTTGAGCTGACAATGAAATCATTTAGAAGGGTTTTTGTACAACTGGTTTTTAATGTAAAGAATTTTTTTTCTGTTTTCTCTACACATGAAATGCATAACTTTTCAACGGGATTCAACGTTTATCCATTTTTAGTTACATTGAATCATATAACATACATTTTTAGTTAATCATATATAAAATAGAAACACCCATACAAAGTTACCTTTCAACAAATTCAATAGATAGATATTATCGTCTAGAATTTATCATTTTATAACCTTAACATTCCTTGTTTTAACACCTTTTGTTCTTCAAGAATGCTCACTTCAAAGAACATTTGAATTGCATACCAATAGATAATTCGGTGGTGGACATGATAAGTGATAGTGGATAATAATAAATATGACGACAAAATCAATAGATTTTAAAATTATATCCACCTTAGTTTATAATTTATTATATATAAATACGTAAATAAAATCAAGTCATCCTAGTATACTTTCTGAAAAGCGTTCAATTGTCTACACTTGGAGTCGAGAATAATGTCCACATTCTTTACGATCGCTAATTAAAAAAGAAACCTGGTTCACGAATTTAAATATACGAGTATATATAAACATTTATCGTTGAAGAATTTCTGCTCAAACATTTCTTGGTCAAGAAAGCATAACTATCAATGATTTTATGATTCCTTGGTCTTGATTAATGCGAACTGGAATTTTTATTAGACGACTCTATTGATATGAGAAGAATAAAGAAGGCGGAAGGTTGAACCAGTTTACAAGGGATACAAATTAAGAGCGGAATTTTAAATATGAAACATTTTAAAATCAAATAAATTAAAAAAAAATGTTTGCACAATATTTTATTACATGCGAAAAAAGAATAGAGTACCTCTACCACAAATAAATAACAGGTACCTACGTTTTGTTTATATTTGATAAAAACCAACCCTAACTATCCCAAAATTACGTGAACTTGAGATTATAATTAACTAAGTACATATAAGTACTTAGCTCTAATATTTTTTTTAACCAATAAATTTTATACCTAGAATTTATTGTATTCCAGACTATACTTAAATAATCTAGACTTAAAGTTGTAGTTTTTACAGTTGTACATTATTTTTAGATATTTTCACGACCTATTCCTCGATTAGTCGCGGTTTAAAAAACGACGTTCAAAAGCTTTGGTCTTTGATTTCACGGTCACAAATCTGTGTATCTCATTTAGCTTATAACTCAACTAAAAAGTAACCTGGCTTCACATGGACATACCTTTAAATGTTGTCACACTAAGGTAAATTTAGATTACGAAGAAATAAACATGAATTAAAACCAGTTTTTCATTGTTTTGGTATACATATTAAGATTACTTATCCAATGATATTTTCTTCAAGTGTCCAAAAACTGGCGGTAATCTATTTCAAAACCTATGCATTCTATTTACAAAATAAGCAGCGAGTTCCTGGTTTATAGTCACTTGGAAAACTAGTTTTAATAAAGCTAAATAATCTATTAAAAAAACTTATATTAAAAGAAAGGTTATATTTATGTTATAAATACCTGTATCCTTAATATCCGGGTTAACACAAAATCACGTTTACACTCACAGTAAGGCACAATAAAAAGTTGATACACCACTTTTTCGTAGTTCCCGCGTTACAGTAACGCGCTAGCGTCCTCAACGCCGTTTATAATCCGACTGACCACGGAGCGCAGATTGCAGCGATCACTGTACGACAGAAAACCAGTCGCTAGCCTCTTGTCAACGACAATAAAGAATCATTGAGAATAGAGATAATAGTGCTTTAGAAAACGAATAACTGATCGAAGGACACGGTCCATGGGCCCGAATGTTTGCACGAGAACCCGGTATTGCATGATAGAAGATTATTTTAGATTTCTAAGACATTCAAGCGTCGCATGAATGGTTACGTGTCTCAAAATAACGACTGTTGTGTTTTATTGAGTTGGTCACTTTCCAGGGTAATAACTGCCGATTAATACTTATTAAAGCCCGCAATTACATTAATTAATTCTGCTTGATCTATTTCATAATATTGACATAATCACAGTTGCATGAAGCGTCTGCAGTGTCTAAGTAACTAACACTATAATTTAAATTGTTCCTGTAAGCGAACGAAGGACGAAATGATTGAGCACTCCGCTCGACTGTGATTGGTCAATAGTATCTCTTTTCCAATACGCATCAAAACGCGACATGATACGTCAACATGGAGGACTTCCTTGATTAACATATACATATTATTTTCCAATTACTTTTATAAGGGATGTAAAAATAATAAAACACAAATACCACTTAAATTTTATTACGAAATACAACATACTGTATAAATGGACTGGTAACATAAATATGGAAAAGGAAAATCAGGTACAGAATAGATTCGCTTCTGTCACAGCTAAATATTACACAAATTATGCGGAACCAATCAAAAGAAATAACGGTTTTTTTTAAATTATCGTAATATTCAATTTTGTTTTAGCTGCAACACATTTATAAAATTATCTAACACACAAACTTATAGATATTAGTTGCGAAATAGATAAATAAGGTTGCGAGGCTCTAGTCGAATTTTGTACTATTCGCGAGATCGACTCCCTAAATTTGAGTCAGAAAATCTGTAAAGTGTTATTAATAATAAAATCACACAATTAAAGCACGTTTGCAAACACATCCTTATTTAGCTACTCCGTGATGTTAGTCAATTTAAAAATACGACGCAAACAATTTCACTATTAAACTAAATTATTTCTAGTTTAAAATTAATTTTAAATCTATGTTAGGGAAATAAATAATAATATAACTAGGAATTTATCGATATTGCGATCAGAATAAATCAATAAAAGCAAATGTCGAATTTTTTTTTACGGAATGTATGTTGATATGTTTGTGTATTTAAGAATGTAGGTCCAGGGACAGTTTTAGGAAAGCTTCTTAGAAAGCATTTCAAACATTTTCAAGAATTAAACTACACAAATTAATAGTTAAAATAACCAAAGGAAATCAATCAATATTTTATTAAAACTTTTTTCACATTCTTAAATCTTTTACCTTGTTAACCTTGCTTGCTAACCTTCAAAAGCATACTAAGAGAACAGATCATTCGAGATTCCACATTTCAGTTACATTAAATATAAAAATTACAAAATTTAGGCACATTCAAGGTATCTTAGTACAATGTTGTAAAATAAGTTTGTCATATCATCTATCCTTGTCTCTACTACAATTGTAGAAAGAGATAGCAATACGAGCACTCGATATTCTAGTATGAATACAACTAGAAATTTAAATTTCCTACATATAGCACAAAAATCACTCAAAAAAATGATTTATTGGTATAGTACAAACATAAAAGGCCTTTACAAGACACTGTTGTAAGACCCGAACTAAGAGTAGTAAATCCATCAAAATGTTGTTTAATTAATTATAGAAAAAAAGTTAAAATGTATACAAACATGTATATTTCCGATAAATTAGTTCACCAATTAGTCAATTTCATTTCAATTTCCAGAATATGCATATAATATTTACTGATTTTTTATTTACGTTTAGATTAAATATTAGTATTATTAGTCTAGCGCCAATTACATTTTAATATGTAGACTAGCAATTCATATTGGATATTCAAAACAAATTTCCGTTTGTCATTTTGACATTGACAGATACAAAATTATCAAAGACTTGACACATGAATATGTTGTCTGTTTCACACTTCAGAATCATCGATTTTCAGATACCAATTATCAATTATAATGAATTTTATTCCTGTATTTTGACCAAAAAATAATACTGAAAGCTTCTTTACTCGATTTGTACTAGATTTCACAAATCCGTTATTTTATTTCGTGAATTACGAGTAGAATGTCAAAACAGCAGCATGGTTTCCTCTAACAAGCAGAGTCTGTTTAGCAGCTGTAGCTATAGCGGTCAACCAAGCCATATATAAAGGTGCGGGCACACCACGCCGTCGGGGCATCGGCTGCGTCACACAAACAAGGCGAGCGTTATGCGAATGTTCGCCGATTAATTCGCGTAATCTTAAATGACGGTAGGTCCGATCGCGAGCCGCTAAGAAATCGGCTTCTGATATTCCACCTGAAAAAAAATTTGAACAATTTAAATATTCATTATTTACGTCTATACGGATTGGCGATTTTTTTTTATATTTTGGAAGTAAATGACTCAGAGATTAAGTTTTTTTTAATGAGTCTTATTAACATGCATAACAAGCAGCTCATTGATAGCTGCAGTATGGAAAATTACGGGCCATTGTCTCCTTAATAAACATGTCTTTGTCCTAGGCACGACAGACAGTCCCATGTGCAGAGGCTGTTTCAGCGCAGAGGAAAGTAGTCCTGGAATGCGAGGTTGTGGCTTAACAACCTAAAAAACTGAGAGCGGTGAGGTCGCTCTATGAAGCCTGCGAAGTGCCCAGAAAGTTTATGTTCTTTTGGAAGGAGTTAGCTAGAACTTTACGTACAACGGACCGATTATGAGTCCAAGTGTGGAAACTGAGTCCACCATACCAAGAAGAAACAATCGTAACCTATGGACACCCATGTTTGTGGGTTCGGTGCAGGAAGTTAGGAGAGGAATATGCCTTAATTTTTAATTTAAAGCGATTGTGAAATCGGTCTAATATTTTTTAATTTTGTAACTAACATACATATCTTTTCTATAATATATAAATATCGTGGCCATAGAGCAAAAAAAATAGAATTAAAATGTTGGTTTGTTTTGTTCTTAAGTGGAAAAATAACATATCGTTTTTATTTACAAAGGATTCTGAATTCTTGATGAATCAATATTAAAAAAAAAATACTAAATTAGAGAGACTAGACCAATCAGAATCTGGCGATACTTTTAACCTGTAAAATTTGACTTATTTAAAGAAGGGTAATTACCAAAAATACATTAAATTAATTACCATTATCAGGCGTGTCGTCCGGTACCTTGAAGGGCGCAATTAATTTCTCGAAGTAAGCCAACGTAGACTCTTTTGGTTTCTTTGTGATGTCCGAGATCATCTTTAACGCTGAGTAATCTATACGAAACTTGGAAAGTAGCGACGCCATACTGAAAAAAGATTTTATTTAAAAAAAATCATATTTCTACGAAGGTTTGAATATAATTAATTTCTTCAAAGTTATTTCAGCATTTCTCTGTAAATTTTTTTTAATAAGACTTACTTCCGTTCTTCAATGTCCATTTCCGTATTCTTATTGACAAGTGTAAAAACGCGCAGTGGACTTGAAGCCCAGGCGCGACGCGTTGACAGTATGTATGGTAGAAGCAGCGTCAAACCTTAAACAAATATTTCTTTCTTTATTTCATTGATAATTATTAATTATAGAAAACAAAAAAAAGAAATTATAGAACCATTAGGATCATTTAAGTATTCGTCAAACTTATAAAAAGCTTTATTGATTAATGTCCGTTTAGCGAGGGCTTTGAATTTATTTAGCGATAATTCTCTAATTTCGCTTGGGAGTTTGTTGTAAAAACGAATACAATTTCCATATAAGGAGTGGTTTATCTTCTGGAGCCTGGTTGGTCCCTCAAATTAGTTCTATTTCGCGTATTATACTGGTGAAAGTCACCATTTGTTGTTTAAAAACATATCGTCTAAATATACTAATGTGGATTCATTACAAGATTTGTATATTTGTGTGTTTACAGCGATTAAGGACTGTACCCATTTCAAATATTTGACTCAATATCCAGCCGTGCACACAGAGTGCTGGCCGAATAGTATTAAAAGCAATAAAAAACTAACCTCCATCATCATACAACCACCATACATCGACCGTGCCATTCTGTCTTCGCGTAAATTGTTCTACAGATGTGAACGAAGACGCCCGCCGAGCCGCACCTATTCCGATACGACGGCCTATACCTTTGCTGAACATAAATCAAAAGTATGAATTATTCAAATTATATAGCTAAGACATATAAACTTTTCATCACTAATTTTGAGTATAATTTCTGAATTTGAAAGCTTTCTTTTAAATTTTGAAGTGAAACTTCTTTAGGCGCATGAGGGTAAACTTTACGAAATCGTCACGAAGATGTGCAGCGTTTTTGAGAAGTGCGAATTACCTTACAGAAATTCTACTTTTAAAATTAAAATTTCGTAAAGAGAATTTATGAAATTTTAGTATTTTATATTTTATGCAAAATAATTTATTGAAATCTCAAATGACGAATTGTAGATTATGCCACGTGTTTTTATTATCGAAGAAATAAATTTAAAAAAAATAATTTATAATTTTTATGAATTTTTGACACTTAATATTTTAATGACAATTAAATTCATAACATAATATCTTCCTTTTTCCCTCCCTCTAAGTCTCGGAAATCTAAAGTTTTAGATTTGTATAAATATTAAGAAGACTTAAAAATTAGTTTGCCAAAGAAGTTTCACTTTTGACATGTTTACGCACGCACTTTTTTAAAGAACTTCCTTTCGTAAGGACTATCACTAAACATTTACTTTAATTAGTGGTTATTTTGTTTGTGTCGTCACATACATGATATGTCTACGCGACTCATACCTAGCGCTAAAACCTAGATCTTTTACCGTACTAGCGATAATATTCTAAATTCAACACATTTTGTTATTCCTTACGAAACATAATCTAGCCTCGACTTTTTAAATTATTTCGATACTCTATAAGTAGATTGTAAAGGACTTTAAAATTTATTTATATCCTTATTTCCTATTTTTACGTAACTGAATAAAATAGAAAATGGCTATGAATATTAAGCAAGTGATTTAATATGAAGTAAATATTTTCAAACATAGCAATATAGCACTAATGAAGCTGTTGAAGTTTGTTGGTGTCAAGCAAAATCAAACTCTCACCCCACGGATTTCTTTAGTAGTAGGTATGCAATCCTATAAATCGATATAAATTTTTAAATATTCGGAAATATCGAAAACAGATGCAATGTCGGCAGTGTTAACCTAGTAAATGCAACATGCGGTCAACACTCATTCCTGAGGTCAAAGGTTCGATCCCCATCAGTGCACCACCGATTTATTAAGTGAGGTTCTGTGTTTAAATCGTGGCAAAATACGTGATTATTTATATTTTATATTTTTAAATTCCAATAATCTTACCTATTCTTACAGCTGTCAGTAGGTTTGTCAGGTTTGGCACCCGGGTCTCGTGACACGTGCTCCGGCGAACCCAGGGATAGGTCAGACATACTACTACCTGAAATCATATTCAAAAATGTCAACAGTTTGGTAGCTGTCAAAAGTAAATCAAATCTCCATCAGGAATTCGTACCCACTTGTTTATATCCTCAGATAATATAAAATAAAGTCCCTTTACCGCACATAGATAAACTCAAAAACTACGCAACAAAAACAAATTATGAAAAATAACAATTATTGTGAAAGTGGTAATGAAGGCCAGAACCATAATTAAATAATGAAAATGAAAAAAATAACTGAATTTGTTAAACAACAAACAAGTCTTACCTCTAGAGTGTGTGTTTAAACTCTCACTCGATTTCGACTCCTTGAGACTGTCTCCCATCGAACCTAACGAAAGTTAGCACAATGTTCACTCGAGGTCTTCTCAACACTTTTCTATGTGATGACGAAATGAGCCCACGTATATCCATCAAAATAAGTCAGTTTATTGCATTAACAAAGTACTTTCGTCTTTTTTCATCATAGAGTTAACACAATTGGATAGAAAGAGACAAAATCCTTTCGTAAGAAATTCAATTAACTGAATATTTTTTATGAATATACGGGTAATAGAAGACCGCGAGTATACATAAACACAAACATAAATGTTTTATCTGAACGTTATCAAAAAATGACAATACACCAAAAATTATTCTTAAAAAATGAATGTCAGAAATAAATTAAATAATCAATGATATTATTATGTAAACAAGTTAGTTACAAAATAGTTATTGGTACACATAGCGGTGCCAATTCTGATAGCCAAAAAAATTCAGAAATTTACTGACAAAATACATAAATAATGTACATACAATGTTACCAAACTGAATACCATTTCTATAAAGGAATATTCAATAATGTTAAAGACAAGACTGGATCAGAATTAGCATTTTGATGATCTCCCGTCCGTAACCAGAATTAATACGTACGTGAAACAACGGACGCGTCCTTAGCGTTGAGATCGTGCAAGCACGTTTGTAGATCATCATCCAGCGTCTCGCTGCTGTACAAGCCACCTTCGACGCGAAGTAAGGCAATCGCCATGTGGACATCCAGCGATTTACTGATAAATAAATCTTGAAGTTAAACTTTATTCAAATTAATTAAGTTCTTAAAAACAATATTTCAACTGAATATATTTATTACTCCTTTATTAAATACGTCTTCTTTCTAACTTTTAATTATTAAAAAAAATTATAAATAACGACATAATGTTTCAATAACATGTATGTGTTTAGAAAAATACATAAAAATAGCTTAGATAAAACAGAATTCATTTTTTTTTATACTCCACTGAATGAATCATTACAGTGATATTGTGTAATTAAAAATAATATGTAATTAAATAAACAATTTGCGTTCATAAAGTATATAAATATAATAAATTAATAGCCTATTTTTTAAACTTATAATTGTGTAGTTCATATTAAACAAAAAAGAAAAAAAAACAACTTACTGCATGATTTCGACATAGTCCGCAACTTCATCTATGTTACAACTTTGCCAGTTCTCTTTGAAACCCATCAACAAAATATTCGGTTTTAATTTCCCTAAACCGCTAGCCTACAAAAAAATTACACATTTCAATATCGGCAAAAATTTTCTTTTTCATAGAAAATAAATCAGTGTGTCTCTTTTCATGACAGCGTAAATTCTATTTGGCAAACAAGGACGAGACGAGTACTTTAGTCAAAAAAGCGAAAAAAAAACTGATTTATGACAAGACTACATTACTTACGTCTAGTAATTCTATATTATTGGTGTCAAATTGCATTTTTAATGGAAGTCGACTTTTATAAATAAAATTATGCATTGTAGTGGAGATACCTGTATAAGTGCACTAGCGCCATCTTTGAGGTCGACTCCGTCAACGACGCTGTAGAAAGACTTAATTTTCCTCTTCAAAAACCAGTGATAGGCCCTGTTCGTCAACGCTTCTCGGGTACGATGGTTTATTTGACTCTGAAATTATATTTTGATAATAATAACCTGTAATGATTTTTTACAAAAATACCAAAAGCAAATTAAAAAACACACCGACCATAGAATCACGGTTTCATTTTATATACATTGTATATCGGACACAAAAAAAATTATAAACTAAAATTATATAATTTTAACTATGTGTATGTCTATGGGCTGCGTAGACTGCCCTTTTAGGTCCCGCAAGCTCGTTTGCCCCCCTATTATATTAAAAAAAAAAAAACTGGAATTATCTAGGTTAGATATAGATTTTTTGATCTTCCGGATAATGATAAATATTATATCGATATTTGGATATATTTTACCGTGTAAATTGTACTTGAATTATGAAGCAAGCCAATTAGTTCAGCCTATGAAATAAATATGAACTACAGAATGATATAAATTTATTATCAAAGTACTCCGTACCTGTACGACATGTCCACACAGCATAAGGGACAATCCCTTAGTAAGGAGGTATGTGAAATCCGTCAGCAGAGCCCGCTCACCAGGAAATCCAGCCAGTACCAAGATCTGAGGTCTGTGAATTTTTTTATTTATAATAATGTTATATTTGTGATGCAATTTAGTTTATTTTTCCCAAATATAAATAAATCGTCAAGACAGAACACGAAACTCCACCCGTATCACCTCGACGTCCGACGCTCCACAGCTGCAGTTTAAGGCAGTTTTGCCGCGCACCATCACTATGTGGAACCGGTTGCCCACTGAAGTATTTCGACTTTAAGAAAAGAACGTACGCATTCTTAAAAGGCCGGCAACGCACTTGTGAACCTTCTGGCAATATGAGTGTCCATGAGCCGCGGTATCACTTAACATCAGGTGAGTTTCCCGCCCGTTTGGTACGTTACACAAAAAATTCATAACACAAAATTATTATCGAAAAATAATTGTAAGCAACATGTTATAATACACCTTTTTGACAGTTTACAATATCGCAAGATTCATTATAACGTAACTATATATAGTACAAACCTGTAATTTTTCACGTGTTCAGTGATTCGATTGAGTTGATGTACGCCCGAGAGAGCCGTTTTATATGTCTGCGCTTGCGTCGTCGAACCCCAGTTGACATCTAATTAAATGTTCAAATTAACTTCTTCAAAATATAAACTAGTTATTAAGGGCTTAGGAGAAGTAAGATTATTAAATTCCCGCCATACTTTATAGAAAAAAAAATTTAAAAAAAAAATTCTTATGCCCTATGTAACATACATAGTTTTAAATATTTAAATTTCAATCGTTAACTTAAGAAATAACTAGGAAATTGTTAACGAAACAGTAAGTAATTAAAAAAAAATATTGGTTGTTTGTAAAGTAGGTTTACGATCGAGATGTTTACGTGATAACGTCTTATTGGTGATATAAGTTTTTGGGTAGTAAGGAATTAACGAAGATAACAATTTTTTCAAATTTTAAATTACATCTATCGTTTTATTCACACTTTTGATGATAAATTTCGGGTGTAAAATGACAAGTTTACTTATTCGACTATGATATACATTTTTCTTCATACATACATTCATACAAATCTCCATTCGTTTGTATGCCGCTAGAGTGAGAGAGACGGGAGATCGGTCCGTCTCTCTCTCGTTATACCTGCAATCGCGCTCGTGAGGTTTTGGTGTGACACAAGTTTCTGAACATGTCACCCGACTAAAACGATTTTAAAGACGTTATCACGTCAAAAAAAATATAAAATTTCAAAAAAGCCTATGGGTATGTCTCCTGTCACAATATACGTTTGGGGACACGCTCTAGGACTACAGCTATTTAAAATTAAATATCTATTATCATGCATATTAAAACTACACACATTATATGTCAATATTAAATTAAATTTTAAACTGTAAATTCTCAATGATTTGTCCAACAATATTATTGTAGTAAAAAAAAAATATTTTCCTTATTCATATGATTAACTCACCCGGTTTCCTATAGGATACGAGAAGATATAGCGCCAGTAGGAATGCGATAGTCACGAGGGCCGTAATCCACGAGATGACGAACATTATCGCCACACACACCATCGACCCCACGAGGGATAGCCACATATTGTAGAGCTGAAATAATAAACAATTATTAATATTTTATCTAGTCTCGGTAAAAGAAGATGGCGCTGATGATAAATCTCATTAACGGAGAGTAATATATTTGTAGAGGGCCTCATAGCCTAGCGGTCTTATTAAGTGGCAGCTAGGTGAGGGGTACCGGGTTCGATTTTTCGTTTCGAAAGCAAGTTTTAATAGTGCGGTACCGGGCGAGTGCTTAAACCGTACATGGAGGACACGGTCGAATTTCTAAAGACACGAATTATAAAAAATCCTATACTTGACGCTGGCTAATGCACAAATCGTGCCAGAGCCATTAAAAAAAAGATATATATAAAAAATATTTGCAATATGTTACCCGAAACGTCGGCCTCCACCCCACAGGCTTCGCGAGACTTGCGTGAAATGTCGCAAAGTTAATCAGCGCATACGCAGCCAAGAAGAAATTCGATATCAACGGTGCTATTTGATTTAGACCACCTGTGAAATATATAAATAGTAAATTATAGACCATTTTGTTGTATTTACCTTTCAAGTTCCACATTAAAACGGATGTAATATAAATCAGAATTTCAAATTAATATAAAATATTTTTTCCAAAAAATATATAACTCAATATTCTTAAGACCACAACTATTGTTAAGGGAAAATTTTATAAAGAAAATCGTAAAATAAATAGAGCAAAATAATTTTGTCTGTGAAACTAAAACATAGAACTGTTACCCATAAGAATGAAGGCAACTGCTATTATAAAAGTGAGCGCGTATCCGCGAACTGGTTCGTTGGTACTGCCGTAGCCCTTTGCAAAGAATTCCAAATACGGGTACAGCTTGTCTTGACATAACGCCTGTAAAAAAAGATTGTATTATTTTCTATAATTTAACGCTATATATCTTAAAAGAAAGATCTTTAAACCGTCTTAAAAACGAACCGGTTATCAAGTCGTGAACGTGAATTTTTCTTCTAGCTCCATTTTTTCTGTAACAGGAGGCAAATGGGCTGGAGATTATATTAAGTAATACCGCCGTCCAGAGAGCACACATTGACAGAAGGTTCGCAAGTGCGTTCCCGGCCTTTAAGGCTTTCGTTTTTACCGTATACCATAACATAATTAAACCGTAGAAGGGCCGTGTTAAACAAAACAATATTCTTTATATTAGTAGAGGCAGTTTAGTTCCGACACTCATGGACATCGTCTCGTCTCATACATAGCGTTGAGAATTGTTGACTTGATTTTTTGCGAGTAATACAATCTGCATACGGGACGTTCAAAATGGCGATTTATTAAACTTATTAAATTGAATTGGCATTATACAAAACTAATATTAAAGATAAAATTATAGAATTTTTAATTAGATTTCAAAAAGTAAATAAAAATATACCTGAAAAACTTTTGGTGCAGAAACGAGCGAAGCCAGAGCTGATGATAGTGTTGCCGCAAAGCAGCCTCCATATATGAGTGGACCCCAGGCTGACACTAATCGAATAACCTACAAAAAAAGGGGTTTAAGCATCTGTTTTACAAAATAGGAAATTGATTTTTTATAAAAGGTCTAATAACAATACCAATAACGCTTAGTAAAAAACGAAAATATACTTACATCATTACTATGATGAAGCCCATAACCGCAGCTCCCATCGTGAACGCACGCAGTAATATTCCCAAAGGGCACGTCCGCAACGACTCCGGACGCGTCCCGTAGGACGCACCAGCCCGCTATTATGGCTATCACCACGTACGATATTGTAGTTAGAAGTATGGCCAACAGTGTTCCCTTTGGTATCGATTTTTGGGGATCCTGCAATTTTAATAAGAGGAAGTTTTTCTTTAACACTTTAAAAACTAAATTTTAACCGACTTTAAAAAAATAGTAATTGTCGAAATTATTTAAGTATTACGATCTATTCGGGATTCTACGTGTGATTATATTAATAAGTATGTTTGTCCACAAATTTTCGGAAACTAAAAGTCCACCGAGATTTAAATCCGGTATAATTCAATTTAGGGAATAGTGTGAGATTGATCAGAATCGCATCTACGCAGTTCTTTAATTTTGAAATTCATAACAGATACATTCAGATTATAGTATGTATATACAAATAGCTAATGACTGGCACAATTTACCGAGAACTATAGTTAAAAACTTTTTGGTGATGGATAATAAATAATTTATACCATGTTTCAAAGTATTTAGATTATAATGTCGCTTATAAGAGAGTGACCATACTTAAAAAGTGACATATTTAAAAAAAATATCTCTGCGCTGTAGACTCGCACATTTCCATTCTTTAATATAAATGAAAAAATACCTTCAGATCCCCTGAGATATTTGCACCAGCCAGAATTCCTGTCGCAGCCGGAAAGAATATCGAAAAGACGGAGAAAAAGTTGTGTTCCGCTCCTTCAAAGAACCTGTAGTCCGGTGCCATGTTTTGTTGCAACACTGTCACTGAAAAACGTATTGTGCAAATAAATTTTCGCATATTCCATAAATATACTGGATTAATTTCAATTTAATTAAAATCATTATCAGAGATTTTACAAATTATTACAAATTCAAGAGCCCATCTGTTGAATTCAAAATGAATAATTGAATAATTGGTTGGATACGTTTTCTTACTATTAAACCCGACAAAGCCCTGAGCGATCTCCCCATCACCAGTAGGTCCAATGATCGCACCGATGCAGAAGTCAGCGATGGCCGCTAATAGTATTATCAGGAGGACTATCTGGGCCTTAGCTTCCCATTCCAAACCGACAACCACTATACCGGTTAAGAGAACTATTGTTATGCAACCGTATATTGCTTGGTCCTGCAAAAAAAAATTAAATTAAAATAGTATATTTCATTACGAGTGCGGAAAGCCTGTCATTGCAAAGAGTTCCGACAAATGTCTACCCGAGCCGAGGCGCAGCCGAAGGTGAGGGTTGACAGTCGGAACAAGTTGCAATGACGGTTCCGCACGTGTACTGAACGACTATTTTTAATACAGTTCCGAAAAAATTTAACAATTTAATAAAATATTAAAAACACAATAAACTCAACTAACTAATCATTTATTTCTTAAAAAAGTTATAATTCACATATACATTTAAATTGGTACAGTTTTTTTACGAACTGGGAAAGTTTTAGGTTGCATATTTACTGTTTGAGACAAACTATTATTAATTTCGTATGATTGTTCATGTATATTTAATATATAATATAACAAACAACTAAACTCGCAAAGAACATTTTTGGAAAATGGCGCCAACTGTAAAATAATATAAGCAGAGATTTTTTTTTCTTCACCCGTTCTGGGTAGGCAAAGGGAAAAGGGGCTGCCCATACAGCCAAGTCTTCAGTAGAATTTTTTTATTGATATGAAATTTAATAAGATGAAATGAAATGAAACCTAACCTAACTCATTGAATCAAATCATTAAATCTGATATTGAAACAAATTATTAGCTTCTTTTTTGAAATATTTGCATGAGTCATAAAAACTTCTATGATTTTTTTTAGTAAAAACTTCGTGGTTTGTTTTTTCTTTTTAATAGACATTAATTTGACAGTTGGGAAAGAAAACGCACTAGTTCGGAAAAGGTAAAGAAAAAGCACGAGTGTGTAATAGCCCACATCCCGAACGCTATACGTCCCTGCAATACGCCACTTTTTGAGCAACTGTATTAAAAATACTATTATGTATCGTTATTAAGATAAAGCCTGCCAAGTTGCGTGTAAAGTCAGTTTACGAACGATAATTTTACGTGTCATAAGAAAACATTGAAGAAAACTTGTTACTTTGTATAATACAAAGGAGTTAATTGATTTTTTTTTTTCGACAATATATGAGATTATATCGCTAATCAAATTCTTAAAATGCAAGAATTCAAATAGATGCGTCACAAGCCAAACACGACAATGAGTCATTTTTTCGTGCGTGCAGCCGGTGATTTATAAGACGTTATCACGTCAAAAAATTTAATTTTCAATGAACTCCTTTTTTGTATTATACAAAATAACTATAATTTAGTTATAATAATTCAATTCAATTCATAAAAGCATGCAATTTTTCAGTAGTTTTCTTATGGCGTTATCACGTAAATGTATTGTCCGTAAACCGACATTACAGACAACCAAATTTTTATTATCACGCCTTTGTCCTGGAGGGTTAGGCAGACAGCACGGATCTCTATCTGCTACGGTTCTGACATATCTCTCTCGCTTCATCCACTTTCATGACATTTTAATAAATTTTTAAGAATCGAAAAGGTTCAACATACCCAGCTCTTGCTGACCATATAAGCTGACTCGGGTATCAAAGTGATAAGAGACTCTCCAAATCCTACGACGTACATAGCGCATGCAACGGCATTCGCCATTGAGAATATCAGACCGATGGACCCACCGAATTCTGGGCCTAGCGAGCGGGATATCATGTAGTATGTTCCACCTGGAATAAGGTTTAAATTTTCTCTTTAAAATATCTATTTTTCTATACATTTTCTCCGTATCCTTTTAAATCCCTCAAGGACCTTACGGGATACTGTTAATGGATATGGATTATGACTATTACCTGTGTATATTGTATAGTGATTTGTGCACTCAACACGTGTTTATCGCCTTCGCTATGAAAAATTATCAATGAAATAGGCACAGAAATTAATTAATAAACCCAGGTCAGGAAATATATACATCAGTCTAATGGAGAAGCCACAATATTGGTAATAAGCCATACGGGTCGCAGCTAATGCTAGCTAAAACGTATAAAATTATAAGCACTCACCAAAGATTCATTGAAATATATTAAAAAGAATTTACCTCCTTTAATGACGCCATTCGTACTGATTGCGGACATCGACAGAGCTGTGATTGTTGTTACTATAGATGTTGTCATAATGAGCAGTATTGCTTGGCCTGAAATTAACAGACTTATTATCTTTGGTCTTCGTGAGTGATATATTCTATGATATTCTCTACTAGCTTGAACTTTAATACTTTGTTCTACGTCAAAGCTATGAACTTTTTATCAAATTTGAATTGAAGGCTTTTTGGGAAAGTTGGTTTCACGAAAAACTATATGTGAAGATAAAGTTTACTTTGCAAATTATTGTTCGCTATTAATTATAACGAGCACAGTTTTTAAATGACTTCGATTTCAAAACACGTACCAATACCAGCTTGCCCCACGACCCACGACAGTCTCAAAAACAACATAACTCCCCAAATATTGAGGAGACATCTCATCAGGACCCCCTTGATCCAGCCAAACTTGATGTTCGAAGTGGGAGGCGTCAAATTTCTCATATCCTTCTCCAGGGTCTGGCCTGGCTGAAAATATATAGCCGTCAAGGAAATTACAATAATTACAAAGTACAGTAGACCGCAAGTATATTACATCGTCTCATCTTGGAAGTTTAAATTAATACTACATAATTTTATGCATGTTTGACTACTCCACTGAACCTGGTTATCACAAGAAAACTTAATAAGCTTAATTATAAAGCTGTCGAATAAGTTTACAGATAATATTAACAGTGGCGCTACAACCTTTTTAGGTCTGGCCTCACATATCTGTTTCATGATCAATTGTCAATCTAATAGGCAAGTAGGTGATCAGCCTCCTTACATGTCGACTTTTTGTGTCTAAGGCAAGCCGTTTTTTTCACGACGTTTTCCTTCACCGTTAGGGCGAATGTTAAATGCAACATAGAAAGAAAGTTCATTGGTGCACAGCCGGGGATCGAACCTACGACTCCAAGGATGAGTCGCACGCTGAAGGCACTAGACGAAAACTGCTCAAATATTTTTTACATTATATTAATCAACTTAAATTATTGGCAGATAATGAAACATTTTTATCTTGAGACTAGTAGGCTCGGCCAAGCGTTGCTGTGGCTAAGATTTTTGTTAAATTACATAGTAGTAAACTTATCAAGAGAGAACGACAGGAGAACACCAATCCACCATGCTTTTTTGGTGGTTATGCCACTAAATTGTAGCTTATGTGAAACGTTGGTATCTATTTATTTTGATAAGGATAAAAGATAGAGACATGCTGTCGTGACATTTTTTATAGATAGTGATGTGTCCTGAAAAATTGTAATACATCATTTTGTTCTATCATTAATAGTTTTCGCAGCGCACGCGATTGAAGGAAGTTTTTTGTGTATTTTTTTACACCTTGGGTTAGATTATTCAAGTTTTAGTAAGCATCCCTATTTTTTTTAAAATGAAACAGCCTATGTCACTCGGAAATAGTGTAGCTTGCCAACGGTGAAAGAACTTTTGAAATCGGACCAGTAGTTTCGGAGCGTATTCATTTCAAACAAACAAAAAATCAAATCTTTCCTCTTTATAATATTAGTATAGATAAATCTTTATTATTTTCAGTACCGCAAGTTACACTAAATAATTGATTGTTTATTTTACTGACATGCCACTTTGCGGTATTACTAGAATTCCTAGCTCTTAAATCAAGAGGATAAACAATTGTTCTAAGAATAAATACTTATTCCGTTCTAATGAACATGTTTCTGAGGCGTTTAATTATTTAACATAAATTATATGGCTTAGGGATAAAATATATTAGCGGTCTATTGGTTTAAAAAAAAACGAAAACATTTATAAATAAAAGGCTGTTTTAAGGTTTATGTGAGCAGAGTTGGACTAGTTGCTTGCGACTCTCATCCCTGAGGTCTTAGGTTCAATCCTCGGCGGTGAGCTTTCTGTGTACGCATTTAACATTCGCTCGAAAGGTGACGGAAAACATCGTAAGGAAACCGGCTTGCCTTAAGTCGACGGCGTATGTCAGGCACAGGAGGCTGATCACCTACTTGGCAATTAGATTGACAAATGATCATGAAACAGATACAGAAATCTGAGGTTCACACCTAAAAAACGTTGTAGCGCTACTGTTTTTTTTAAGGTTTATAAATAGTAAAATACCTTTTACTATTTACAAACTAATTTGATTTAAAATTAGATATTTAGATAAGATTCTGATGAGTGTTTAACTCAGAAACTGTCACTGGGAGTCAACATCGCCCAATTGAACTACACGTATCTAACAAACATAAGAAATTTAAGATTAGGTACTACTACCCTACTATATATATATATAACATATCGAAAGGGGAAAAGTATGTCAATTAATTAAATCTAGGAGGCACGCGACCTTGTTAATGTAATTAGCCAGTTTAGGAAAAGATTAATTTCATACATGTAATCTTCATCCTAGAAATAAACAATTGGAAAATAAATTTAAATGACCCCATATATCAATATTTAAGTTAATTAAAAAAGTCATGGCAGCGGTCACGTCATTAACTGGGTTAATTACAACACGAGGGTC